>OZ010583.1:74847961-75042961 GCA_963932145.1 Acanthosepion lycidas | reverse complement strand
AGTTTCTCTTCCAGGCTTATATAAACATTCACAGTTAGAATTGAAGGTAGTTCCGTGCTATCTGTTTTGCAAGAGAGTTCCAGGCCACCCATTAGAATGGATTGCAAGCTGCATATCTTGATATAGAGATGGGTAGGAAAGTCGGGTCTTTTTTTTTTTTTTTTTTTTTTTTTTCTAACAGTAGTGTTCACCCTGTACAAGGTCTGGGAGCCACTCGAGTAAGAGACACAGTTTGTGGAGCTATGTAGAGAAGATAACAGTTAATCCTAGACTTGAAAAGACCTAGATTGTAGTGATTGAGAAAATATTCTCTAGAGAATCAATTCCACAGAACATTGGTTTCTGGGAAGAAGCTGCTTGAGTGGAACTTATATCTCGCAAATGGAATGAGGGTGGTTCACTACAATGTGTGTGGCATGGCAGGTCTTAGCTGTGAAGGTCAGAACTGGTGGAATTAAGAAATGCAGTTCGTCTGAGCACTTTCCATGGAAATAGAGATAGAGCAGTGAGAGGTTTACGATGTTTCATTTGTGGGGAAAGGGGTTAGTAAGTAAAAAATAATTCATCACCCACAGGAATGCGGAGACACTTTTGAACTTTATCAAGACTAGAAAGTGAAGACTGAGCATATATAACAGCAGTACTCCATTTTGGGCCTAATCTGGCTCTTGTAGAGGATAGCACAAGGAGTCAGGTATTTACTAGAGTGCTACAGGGAACTGACCATTTTTCCAGCATCTTTAACAATGGATCATATGAACCTAAAGGAAGATCTCAACCATTAGTCCGTCATGACAAAATGTCCCAGGTTTCACCTATCTACCTCACTGGACTATGCGAATGAATCCCTGAATAAACTACCAAATATTCTGAAAACTGGACTCGCCTTTTCATTTTTCACTATGACGATATTTTCAATTTTTATTTCATTGTAAACATACAATAAGCTTTGTATGTTTACATGAATAGTTATTGGCACAGAAAGTGGACTTGATATGTCAAGTTCAAATTTTAACAGTCTGTTCCATTCAGTTCACACAGAGTAGACTGGGTTCTCTAGCCTTAGGTGGTATCCTGTCTTGAAGAACAACAACATTTAATTAAAAAAACAACAGAAAACCACTCTATTATCTTAAGAAGTCATGACATTATACATATATTAAAGAAAGGAAAACTGAGAAAAGCCATGAATAGCTATGTTCTTAAAGGATATGGCATTTAAAAATACTTTTTCTTATTAGGTCCTTATGCTTTTACTTATTTTTCTTTTCTTGTACATTTTTAGGACATGGTGAAGAATTTGTTAAAAGCTGATGCCAATGTTACATTGTCCGATAACCAACTGTCCGATTTAATGAACACTGAATCATCTGAGAATCCGTTGTGGTTGTCTGTTGCCTGTGAAGAATTGAAGCACGTTGATCCAATGGAAATTGACCAAAAGATCAAAGAGCTTCCAGATGGACTTCTCAAGTAAGTATTATTTATTATATGTAAATGTCTCATGCCAGATGTATATGAAGTCTTGACTAGTCTGAAACAAGATCACAGTCATGGAGTACCCAATGAGAATTCATCTCTGGTGACTTGCAAAATTACTTTGTTCAATGGTTGTACCTGTTTGTATGCTTGTACAAGTATACTATCACTCTATCAGATAAATGGTACCCCTTTTTGTTTTTTACCTAACCTTGAACAAAATAGTGATGAAATAGATTTTTTTTTTTTTTTTGTTTTTTTTTTTTTCAACACCATTTACATATTGTTGGTAAATGAAGTGAGGAGATTAATTATTATGAGGTTGTTGCAAAGGTTTCCAGCATTTTTGATGAAATCTTTCAGTCATACAAATTAAATTTTTAATATTAAATTTCACCGAATACAAGGCTGGATAAACACTCAAGGTATGGAGTTAGTCAAAATGATAAGGATGAATGAGGTGTGTGATGTAGATGGAAGCGGAGGTGATAGGAAGTGAAGATAATGAAAGAGGGTAGATAATTATTGACCCTTAACATAAAGAGATCAAGATTGAAATGTTCAAGGTAGCACCTGGATAGGAGTCTGTTCCACAAAGTAGTGGTTCTTGAGAAAAAACTGAGTGAAACTTTCTTTTTATCTCCAGAACATGGAGGAAATGAGATTGATTTAACTCTTTTTCATATGTCCTAGTTGTTAGAACTAAAGAAATGAGCTTTTGTCTGAACCTGCTACGTAAATAGTGTATTCCTCCCTTGAAGAAGGATTCCAAGTTTGATTTTATGAGTTTTTTTTTTTTTTTTAAGATATTCAACTTAAATGTTGTCAAAATGAGGTAATAGTTTTAAGGTAACAAGTCTGGAGAGTATTCTGCTTATGGAAGAACTCTGTCAACTCCATGATCATTTGCTAAAATCATCAGTTACCTTCCTTAAGTTGAAAAAGGTGTATTTTGTTGCAGTGTCTTTCAAATGAGCCAATTGCTCATGTAGCATTGGTGTATAACAGTTTATACAGATTCCAGGAATTTGTAATAGAGAACTTTTCTATTGTAAATAGTTTCCTTTTAGACTGATATGCTGAAGGCAGTTTCTAGTTTAACCATAATTTTCTTTGTTTAGGATATTTGTTATAATTCATTTTTCATTACTATGCCTTCCTCTGCCAATATCAGTCAAAAAAAATGATGTGTTTAAATGCTAACTGATGTTGTTGGACCTTTTGACAATTGGCTGCTTTCCATTTTTCAAAAAAATTTTCAGCAATTTGACACTGAAATAATTATTAAGGAAAACGCTATTAAATAGTGTTTTTTAATAATTATTCCAATCTGCAGCATCAAATGTTTGATTTATTGAAAATTATATTTTCTTCTTTTTTAATTTTCAGCTAATGTTAGCATATTTTGCCCAAGTTAAACTCACAATAGTAGGCTTCACCAGATGTTGTGAACACTTTATGATATGACACAAATCTAGTCAAATAGTAATACAAGGGAAGTGTTGAAAAGTTCTCAATCTGACCCACTTCCTAAAATCCTGACCAAATGACCAGATATCAGAACTTTTTTTTCTCTATTTATCCCTTGATCATGATGACATTCTCAATCTTCCATTTTCCATTTCAAGCGGATCACTTTCAATACAATTATATCTTATAATTATTTCATTGTTGACTAACACGGGTGCTGGATTCATGGGTTCACCACTATTTACAGCTTCAAAATTATTGGATAACTTTACATGCTTTAGTTTTCTTACTTTCTTTCTTGTTTGAAAAATATGCAAGGTCTGGTAGATTAATTTTGTCATTGCCTTCAAAAATAGCTTCTTTGCTCCTGCATTTGTTAGGCATAATAAGCATTCTATACATGTACATAAGAAAGTGTACCAAAATATGATTAATACTTTTTGCAAAATCTTTATTATTGCTTAAGTAGTTTAAATCTATATGTCCTTATTTGCCACATGATTTGTTCATTTCTTATTTCCAAGTTAGATTATTTAATTTCCATTCCTATTAAGCTCTTTTCTCAATGGTAGTCTTGCAACTTTCTTTTTACCTTCTCAAAGGGACAAAATCTGTAATAGAAATCCACATCTCATGTCTTTTGTACTTTTTATGCTATTTCCATAATATTATCCACTGATCCCTAATTTTGTATTCTGGATAAACAAATGAAGCCCTACAGATAATAATTTGTTTAAAAAGTGCATTTATCAATTTCATTTCTCACTTATACACTGCACAATCTGTGCAAGTTTCTAGTGCTGGTATATTTATGTAAAGTCACTCTGCAAGTGCGACTGGCACTATGTAACCCAGTATTACCTGCCGCATGGTTAGGTCAGTGACAAAACCAGTTCCCTCACCAGAAGGATTAAAAACAAAACCTGTCAAATGACAGATGCTCCTTCTTGTAGCAGCCATCTAATACAATAGGGTAGACTGGGCAATACATGCAGCCACAGTGCAGAGATGGTATCACCGGATTGAGGGCTTCCAAGACTGAAGACAATGGACAATTGTTCTCAATAGAATCAACAACCACATGATTGTGACTAATGTTGGCCTTGAAGCTGGAGCACATTGACTATGGTTTGACTTGGAGAGTTTGGTTTGGTTTTTTTAATGGATCTTTATGAATCATTTAATTGCCTTGGGAGATTTGGTAAGTTTAAAATCTATTGCTAGAACTATTTTTTTTTAAACTACTATAATTTATTGCTGGAAATTTTTACTATAAAAATGTATTTTTATACTTTCATAGTGTTTGGACTTGAGTTTGGGGATTCACTATTTACCCATAGCTGGGACCCTAATAGGTGCTAACACCTTGGATCAGGGTGAACCTGGGAACAGCAGTAATTAAGAGGTGGTTCCATGCTTCTCAAAACTACCCGATCTGAAGCCTTGTTGCCAGATGTAGTTTATTGTCATATCTAGAACCTGACTTGGAGAGAGATGGGCTCTGGCAGGTCTATTTTCCCCAAGTCACCCTAAGCATGAATGAGTACCTCTCCAGCTTTCAACTGAGATATGTAGAGGGAACTGGTTAGGTGCTCAGCTGTGCAATGACCCTACAACCACACCCAGTCATAAAACTGATGATATATCAAATATTTTTTATTGTAAACAACATTTTACCTAGTATTGTAATTGGGTTTTTGTTTTGATTTAAAGGAAGATTGACATAACACACAGAAACAATTGCTAGTATTTTTATGTACATTTATAGTTATAAGACCATATCTATAATACGACAATGCTTGCAAGAGATTATCTTGCAAGCCATTTATGCTGACATTTTCCTTCATTTTACATGTATATAAATTTATCATACAAAAATCAATTCATATTAACTGATATCTCTAATCTCAAGAACAATAACTTTATTGATTTCAGTGGCCCTCTCTCTTCTGCTAATTCTGTCACAAAAATAAGTCTGAATCATATTTGCCAAAAGGAAAAAAAAACTGATGTTAATGTTCAGTGTTTGATAAGGAAAAGGTAATATTTATAAAGAGATTTCAAGGGAGTACAGTATTTACATAGAAATGGAGAAGCACCGAGTATTACTCTTTCATTTTTCTTTATTACAAAAACAGCAATCATCTCAAAAAGAAAAAACAACTTATTATGACAGTGTTTGTTACCGAGGTGCTTTTACTATGCATAATACCTTGTCCGTTCAATAATAGACATCACAAAAAAATTATATAGGATTTCCATGATATGGTGATTAAGTTAGAGGGAATTTATGTCTAACATCTGGATTAAACAAATCTTGTTGAAAATAATGCTTAGGTTTAATAGGTTTTGTGATTAAATTTTAAAACCTGACAACTGTTTGCCTTCTGAATTGTTAGTAATTTGCTTAATTAAAAACAAGTGTCAACACCTAAAGTTATTAGTGATATTATAACAAAGAGAAGTGTAGGTGGTGTAATGGATAGTGGCTCGGAATGACAAATGGGCGAGCAAAGTTCAAATTCCAATTGAGTTCATTACATTCCAATTATGCACAAATAATTTTGAGAAAGGTATGAATCCATCTTCTACACCCCATCTATGAGTTAAATAGTGAGTCATACTGAGCTGTCTAGCCATGGTTGACAACCAGTCAATAGAGAAGGACAATTCTAAATTCAAAATCATAACAATTGTCCATGATCTCTGAGCTTCAAGGGAAGAAGCAAGCAATTATGACAAAAGAAAGTGTGTTGACTGCTATATTTTTTTTTATTTTTTGAAAGGACAGGATTTTTCTTTAATTCCACATCTCTTCATGGTGGAGGGGATCATAGTTCTCCACTGATTCTTTTACTTTATTATCTTTGAATTGACATGATGTCTATGTACTGGTTTCCTGTTACCTTGTCCATGGTTTTGAATTCATTGTAGTAATCTTCTTAGACTAGCTGCCATTCTAGGCTAGAGAATTCATACCTTTCTCAAGTGACTGCAACAAGACAGACCAGAATTTGAAACCTGCTCTCTGCTTTCACTTTCCACACTTATAACTGTTATGAAATTTGCATATTCCATATTTTTGCTATTTTCATTAATTTTAGCCATTTCTTTTTCTTTTTTTTTTTTTTCTTTTTTTTTCCTAGCCTCCTTGAACGTGTCCTTTCAAGGTTTGAGCGGACTCCATCTGGAAACTTGGTCACTGCTACACTTTGTCTTCTTGAGGCATCATCAGCTGGTCTCTTGGAATCGGAAATGCGTCAAATCTTGGGCAATAAATCAACTCTGATGCCTCCTTCACCTTTTGATGAAAAAGGCAAGCTAAAAACTTGATTTAACCCATTGTATCTAGAAAAATGAAAAAAAAAACATGAAATTTGAGTTATAGTCAAGACTGACCAGCTTCAAGGGAGACCAAATTTATTAGATTTGTTGCTTAACAACCACATTAAAATGAAATAATGGATTTATTTGTTTACTAAATAGTAACTGCTTTGCAGAAAATTGAGAGAAGAAATGTGTTTTAATTTGCTATTTGGTGCAATGGGTTAGAATGTGCGTGTCTGTTTTTTTTAAGTGTTATATTAATGAAAAAGAACTTGCACAAATATACATTAACACACCCAATCACAATCAATGCAAAAATAAGTCTCTATTTTACAAAACTTTTCTCCTATTTATGCCATGATTTTACAAAACATTGAATTAATTTTAAGTTTGATAAATCAATAATATTAATCTTGTTGCATAGACTTCGCTTTTTTAGTTTTTTTTTTTAATTATTTCACCCAAAGCAAGACAATAAAGCCACTAAGATGCAAGGGGATACTGAGTGTGAAAGAATATGAAATAAAGAGAAACATTATTAAGGAAAGAGAGCAATAAAAGAACAGGAATTAAGACAGAAAATGACGACTGATATTGCATTTAATTTTTGAAGAGCATAGGAATGCAAGAGATCAGAAGTGTGTTCCACAAGCGAGAAGTGCGAGGAAAGAAACTGTTAGCATTGAACTTAGTTACATCTAGCCATTTCAACTGCAAAATGATGAAAATGATATTTATTATAATTTTGTATTTTCATCATGTGTATAACATATTTACTGATAGTCACTGTTTCCTTTCCTCTTCACCTGTTGTCTCTTTTTCTTTTGTTTAAGTAGAAATGGGAACTTTAAAATCTTTTTTTTATTTTTTTTTATTTTCCATCATTTCAATTTGTGATTTTCACATTCATGTTATTCATAAACTATATACTAGAACAATTTCATATTGCATAATATAAATTTCATGATTACAACGAAAATAAATATAATCTGTGTACGCCTTTATCTTGTGATAACCAAAGGAAATTGAACACAGAATAGGCTGCGCTAGGTATAGTTTTGCCCAACACTGCAAGTTGCTGCAAAACCAAAACATTAACCTAAAACCTTGAGTCATGTTTTTAAATAGTTTCATTAAACCAAAACTTTCTTTTTTCCTAAACCCTCAGCTATATACAACTGCTTTCTCAGATTAATGTTTAAAAATGGCTTTGAATGAATGAAGCAAGGACCATTCTTCTTCAAACCTTCTGGGCTTGTGCTAAACAATCATAACTCTACTAAATAACAGAAACCACATCACCTGAGGACTTTCAACTAAAATGGATATCACATATAACCAGAAGAGAAAATAATGACATAATCAAGATTTTAATGTTCCACATCAAACAAAATGTTAGGAAGAAAGCCACCATCAATATTAGGAAGTGCAATAACAATAACTGGACTTGAGGAAACTATTGTCCTGAAAAACTGTTTTAAGAAAAAGATTTTATAAATTTCAGTCAATGCTAAGCACTGGCTACTTGATCAATGAATCCCAAATGTTTCTTTATATGGTAACAGCTAATATTACCATGATTATTTGTGATTAATTATCACTAACTGTAATAATGTTACTACTTAAACAATAGTGTTAATCTTTAAAAACCTAAAATTCAAAATCTGTACAAGATATCAAAATAATGTTTTTGGTTGTATTCTGCTTAGAATATTAATTTATTTTGAGTGAGTACATAATATTTTGTGGCTGATTTTATTCAAATTTTAGCTACCATATTCTATTTGAATCATATCCTACATCCAGAAATAACCATTTTGATCTGGTATTCTTTTCTTGATCAATGTCTCACTTCTAAATTTCAATTTTTCACTCTCTTATCAGAAACACATTCTTGTGATTACTTAAAAGAAATTTTAAGAATTGTCCTGACCACATTTTGTCAATTTATTTTAACCTGCAGAAGAGAAGGAGAGTTCTGAAAAGGAGAGTAATAAACAATGTCAGCATCTTCCTGAAGAAGAATGGCAGTCCGTCTACAATATCCTGAAGCCATTTCTAAGACCCTATGGAGACAGCAAAGAAGGCAGAATTGACTTCTACCACAGGGCAGTAAGCAAAGCTGTGAGAAAATTGTAAGTCTTGAAACACAAAATTTAATTTGTAATTAATGTGTTGAATATATATTATATTTATCTGTTATACATAACAAATTAGTCCAGTTATGATTTTGTTTTAGGATTAAAGATGCAATTTTTTTTTCTAAACATAATTTACATTGTTATGGACATTTGAGAATCTTGATAAGTTTGTGAGAGATTCCAATCTGATATTAAAACTAAATTTACTTATTGTTAATTCCCTTGTGAAAGTTGTGTATTATACCTCCAAATTCCTATCTGTCTGTCAGGTGTCCAGAAATTGATGTCGCTTTCTTTCAGCAATACGTCTAGTCTCAACGAAGCCTAGAAGAGCAGTGGTCCCCTACGTCCACTCGCCTGGTTTTTAATAGGTAGTATTGTTCTCTTATGTAAATAAGCCTGCTGCATAAAAATGGCAGTAGGCGTATGCACGTGCGACCGACTCTCAGAAGTTGGTTCGACATGCGAGGCAGCGAATTCATTTTGCTCCTGGTAAGTCACTGTCACATCTATTACACTCCCCCCTGATCGTATGATCACATTAGTGACAGTGAGGGGCTGGTCGTTTCACCCTTGCACTCCTTCGCAGTGGTCTAACCATGTCTTCCTCCCCGGATGAATCGTTAGATGTGTCCTGGTCTGAATCATATTCCGGGGGATCAATAAGGGTCAAGTCTACCTCTTCCTCGCTCTCAGACGGGGTGTCGCTGCTGCTTGCAATGGAGCTTGGTTCTTGCCATTCATGACTCCCTGATGTTATGTCACCGCCATCATCCGCTGGTAACAATGAAGTGCCTGATTTGAGATTTTGGAGAAATAAAATATAAGGTCACATTTCTATTTTCGTCTCACTTGTAATAAATAACTAAAATAAAGCGGTTTCACTTCCACTTCAAGTCTTTCTGTCGCGCATTAAGAAAGTGGGTACCAACCATAGTTACCATACGTATTTTTAAGACCAGTTTTGCTTCCCTTTAAACATAACTGTTTGGTATGGCCACAGAGATTTTTCAACACGGATCTATAGGTATGCTTTCCTGAGGTCCAGAATGGACATGTTTGCACCCTGCTGTCTCCAGTCTCGCAGTTTTTCTGCGCAAACATCCACGGCACCTGTGAATGTGTCAACGTAGGTATTCAGTTCCCAATAATCCATCACAGGACGCACCTTAGGCTTTTTGGTCTGCAGCACAGCCATCAGCGGTATCAGTCTCTTGGGCGAGCCAAACTCCTTGTCACTGTAGGACACCAACCAACCATTGTCCATCCCGGTTTGCAATTCATGCTCGTACTCCTCTCTCATCTCGCTGGATGCTGGATATTCAGAGATCCAATTCTGAAGTTTCCCTGGTGCATGACCTGCCGACCACTTCCAGGCTGTGACCCAAACTCCCTGCCGTTCATTGAATTTCGCACTGAAATCAGCTTTGCTGATACGAATCGCTGCACAGACGGACTGTGGTTTTTCAAACTCCATACTGCGTGATGCAAACTCCACTGAGTGCCTTAATGGCATCGATGCCAAGCAACAGGTTGAAATCCAGGGGCTTCCCTCACATAACCAGCACATCGATTGTAGCAGTATTACCAGTTGCTGTGCGAATTCTGACGATGCCCCTTCCACAGCAAGCCTGCGTATCTCCGGTTAATGTAGATACTGCCATACCCTGCTTTGACCAAGACCGACATAAACTCACGCTCAAGATTGACCGTGAGCACCCAGAGTCAAGGAGAGCCGAGCATGGTGTGCCATCAACACACACAGTAATGACGGGTAGCACCGAGTTTACTTGCTGTTTGGGGAGTGGATCAATGCTGAAGTCTCGTCCCCACCTCCGTTTCCCGGACAACTTTTGGCTAGATGAGCGGTCTTGTTGCATCAATAGCAACGCGCGTTAGTTGCCCTTAGCCTCTTCACGCAGTCCCTCGCAAAGTGATTGGGCCCATTACATTCATAGCATGTGACAATTGGGCCCATGTCTGGGGAAGATCAAGGAGTCTGGCAGGGCTGCACCGCAGCGACGATTGGTTCACTCTCCTCTCGGCTGTCTTGTCCTTTATTATTGCCCGAGCTTGTGCCAATAGCTCCTCGAGAGACATATCATCCACCCTGGCCGAGGACTGCAGGAGCCTTTTCACAGGACCAGGAAGCCCCCGTACGAACACGCATGCCATCGCACTGTCTGGCACTCCTCCAAAAAAGATGGACAGCTTATGTAGATCTACCAAATATACATCTACGGTCTCACCCAGACGCAATACACATGCCTCAAATTGTTCGTACGCTGTGAATTTATCAGGGGCAAATGCTGTCATCAATGCTCCCTTGATTCGAGCCGCGTCCGATTTCTCTTCTGTAGATAGTTGCTGGTAAACCATGAATGCTCCCCTGGTTAGGTGAAGAGGGATGAGACACAATCAAGCCGCTTCACTCCCGATAGCTCGCACCCCAATTCCAACTTCTCAAGCCATTCAACCACAGATTCAGCCCCATCAAACTCGGGAATAATTTTTAAATCAAACCGGCTGTCCATATCAGCCAAAATAGCTTTTCAGGTGTCCAGAAATTGATGTCGCTTTCTTTCAGCAATACGTCTAGTCTCACCGAAGCCTAGAAGAGCAGTGGTCACCAATGTCCACTCGCCTGGTTTTTAACAGGTAGCATTGTTCTCTTATGCAAATAAGCCTGCTGCATAAAAATGGCAGTAGGCGTACGCACGCGTGACCGACTCTCAGAGAATGGTTCGACACGAGGCAGTGAATTTGTTTTGCTCCTGGTAAGTCACTGTCACATCTGTTACACTGCCTAAATCAATGCATGAATATTTCCCTTGTGAAAGTCATGTACCTCCAAATTTCCTGCCTATCCAAATATATGTATGAATTTACATTAGAAATGAAAAATTGTGTTATGAAATAATGGGGACAATTTTAGGACCCCCACCGCTAATACACAGACTTGATTATTGAACAAAATTGTTACCTGAAGATATCCAAAGATTGAACTGGTTAACCTGTGTGTAAAAAAAAAAAAAATAAAAAAAAAGAATAAAAAATGTAAGATTTATTCAATATTAATAACTCATCTCACAGAAAATTTCATTATTTTATATCAAAACGTTTATTCTTCACTCTAGATATTTCGAGCCAGGAGAGAATGAGCTAGATAAGGGACATTCTTATTACTGGTGGCATAAAAAACTTGCTGATTTTTTTGAAGTTACACCCAACATAGATCGAATGATTGAAGTAAGTATTTCTCATATCTATTCTAATTATCTCTCTCTCTCTCTCCCTCTTTCTCTCTCTCTCAGTGATACCTCCATGGATCCAGATAGCATCAAGTTGGACACTCTGAACAGAGTAGTAGTAAACCCTTGCTCTTCTATGAGTTGGTTATAGTTTTCTAAACATCACTGTTTTCCCACTATTCAATAATCTATTCTTATCTTAAAATCCCTTAAAGTATTTTTGAAACTCCCAATCCCTAAATCGCCATAAAGGAAGAAATTATTTACATCATAGTTGTATAGGTAACTCATGATATCACTGGTAGGATTTTTTTTTTTTTTTTGTTTTAAACAAATGTAAAAAAAAATGTTCACTCTTTGGAATGAATTCACAGCAAATAGTAAAATCATGTAAAGAAATAAGCAAATACCAAAATTTCCATAAGGTGAACTGAAAAAAAAAATATTCTGTTTGTTCCATAGTTTCTTAGCATGTACATTACACCCTGCCAATACCTCATAAATAATACACTATTCCATTTTGATTGCAAGGCAAGACGGAAAAGACATATCAGAGATGCTGTTTAGTTTCAGTGACAAAAAGAAAGAGAAAGAGGAGCCAATAAGATTTATTTGTATTTAACATTTTACCTGCAGTCATATTCATGATTGTTATTGCAATATTTTGTTAAAGTTGTTAAGCTCAAATATTTAGCATTGCTAAGATTCCTAAGATTTCTATCACATTCAGTTTTCTTTTTCAAAAGGAAAACGAATGCATGTACAATCTGATGAAAACCTTGTCTCAGAAATTCAGGTCAAAAAAGGTATTTTCTTTTTATGCTAGTCAATGACACCTGCTGCCGTTCATAGTTACCACTTGTTACACTCTATTTATTTTTATTTTTTCAGGAATATCCATATCAGTTAGTATGCCTTGATGATACGTATCGATTGTCAAAATGTCTCTGTGATTGGCGCCTGTTTGATGCCCTTTATCATGAAGAATATAGTTCCACATTATTATCACTTTGGAGAAAGGTAAGTGTATTTCCACAGTTTTTTAAGTTTGTAACTTTGTATATGCAACCAACATCTGAATATGCCTCTGTGTACAGACATTTACTTACTTTGTTTTTATAATACTAATTACATTTGTATGTCTGTCTGACACATTAAGTAGCTAAAATGCTGCATTGTAGCCAGAGATATTGTATCAACTTAAAATAATTATTTTTGAAGAGAGTTAAAACAGTGCTTTATAACCAGAGGTTTTGATTTAAGGAAGGTGCCCCTTGAAAAATCTGTCGGATTTACAGCTGAATGCTAATCCTACGGAGGTCTGTGTTCATACTCAAAATAACGATTTTTCAAGAGAGCTGAACAGTGCTTTGTAGCCAGAAGTGTTGACAGGTACCACTTCAAAAACCAGTGTTATTTGTAACTGAGTGATAATAATGTGCATTCTGTATTCACACTTGACTGGAAGGAGGAGGAAAAAATTATTTTTCAAGGGAGATAATTATTGAATTCTCAACAATTTTTAACATTTGTGCCCACAGAAAACAATGTCAAAAGGATGGTTTTCCCTTGACGCCACTATTATTTTAACTACCTTCACTCCCCAGCAATGTCTATTGTTTTAAAAAACAATGATTAGAATTGTAATAAAACTTAGACATATGATGAAGTGAATTTATACATTTTTGTTCTTGAGAATTTACAAAAATTACGCACCATTTATTTAATAGATTGTTTATTTACAAGAATAATTTTATATTTAAAACATTCTAAAAATTAATACAGTTGTAATAACATTAATGCAATGTGATATTTATCATTTACCAAATTATAAAGAAATATGAAAACAATTTTTATTCATAACTTTATAAACATTTATTACTAAATTATTAAAATATGTGAACCAACTATTAGGAAATCCTAATTTACCATTTGAATCGATTGGCAATTAGCCAGTTTCACTGTTCCAATAGACAATATAATAAATAAATAGTGTTTTTTTTGTTTGCTGTAAATTCACAACTACAAAGAAAATGTATAAATTCCCTTTTATATGTTTAAGTTTTATTAAAATTCTAATCATCACTTTTTAAAACAAACATTACCAAAGAGTGAAGATAATTAGAATAATAGCAGTGTCAAGGGAAAAACTGTCCTATTGACACATTTTTTTTGTTGGCACAATGATTACCAAATTCCCATTATAGAGTACTAGCCTTTATTTACTTACTTGCATGTTAGCAATTATCTTGATGCAAAGAATAAGTAGCTTCCATTTTACACAAAAGGAAGCATCATCTGCAAGGGGAAACATATTGCATGATAATCTTTACTTTTTTTTTCTTAATTTTCCTCTAGATGGTTAACTCAACAGGTTACTTGGTTAACTAAAGTATTTATGTGTGTGTTATATAATGTGTGTTTGTATATATTGATATAATGTGTGTGTGTGTGTGTGTGTGTGTATATTGATATAATAGGAAATAGGATGATCCCAAGTACTTTTAGTATTTTTGTTTTTATTTTTAAAAAACAGTGTTTGATACAAAAGTAGAGCCTAAATTATAATGATTTTTAAAAAATATGATTCCATCACAACAGAAATTACTATGTTTCGAAACTGGTCCTCCGTATTCAAGTTTAATTTCAATATTAAACCTTAACTGCTGGATGACTGTTTTATTCTGAAGTGATGTTTGGAATAACTAAGCAACAAAATGTTTACTCATAGTTCTGAAATGGAGGTGTAATCTGGGCTTAGTTTTTCATTATCAAGGGATCTCTGCTTTGATAGAAGTAGTGGTGTTTGTTATATATCAAGTTTTTAGAGTCATGTAAGGTTGGGTTGGGTTTTTTTTGTTTGTCTGGCTACAATGGCTAATTTTATCAGGCTCCGTTGTTTTTTATTACTCTCTGCTAAAACTCTAACTGATTGATGTTGTAGTTATGGTCCTTTTTGGTGTTTATTTATTTGAGTTTTTTTTTTTTTTTTTTTGTTGATGGTTTCTTAAATGAGTGTTAAGATTATGACTGGGTTGTATTTTTAAACCTATTGTTTTAATTGAATTTGTTAATACATTTATATGGTATTTTGTAATTAGTTACAGTCCTTTTTGCTCTTGTGAAACAGTCATCCAACAGTTAAGTTTTAATATTGAAATTAAACTTGAATATGGTTGACCAGTTATCAAAACATAGTAATTTCTGTGTCGCAATAGAATCATGTTTTTAAAAAATAATTATTTTATATATATATATAATATATATATTCTCATTGAGAATTGCACAATGATGTAATTCCAGATACAAGTCCTACTATTTAACTCATAGATTTGAGAAGAGATGGATTCATATTGTTTCCCAAGTGTATTTGCATATAAGTGAATGTAACAATCTCAACTGGAATTTGAACTCGGCTCTCCAATTTCTCATTCTGAACCACTATTCATTACACCACTTGCACATCCCTGCCAATAATAAACACTTATTAAAAAATATAATACACATAACTTGTCTGTCATTTTTCACAAAACATGCTTGGAAAAGAAATGTAAAAATATATTTATCTAAAAGTAAACAAGGCCTGGATATACAAAACTCTGCAACAAGTGGAAAAAGAGTAGTTAGTTAATGTTCAATTTTCTGAGGAACTCTTGTTCCTCTCAGCAGTTGAAATAGAAAATGTCTCTTTATGTCCACAACCCTTAGCACAAATAGAAAACTATTTTTATTTTTTCTTCTTAAGATTGGTTAACATTGTCTCCATCTTGATTTATGATATTCCAGTCAGATTGATTTATGTCTTTAATTGTTTTATTTTTCTTCAGGTTGGTCCAGCAAATGTGATGGTAGGCTATTATGAAAAAGCTCTGAGTGGATTTGAAGAAAGCGAAAATGTCATGGAAGAGTTGGTGTCTATTCGATATGAAAAAGTTTGTCGTGTTGTGTAAGTAAAACAATTCAACAGTTGGTATTTGACCAATTAAGCTAACTTCAGTTAAGGACTATTTTCATATAGCACTCAATAAGGATGAAAATCACTAACAATGGCTAGTCAGGCCAACACTCTATCATATGAAGTTACAATTAATCATTATAAAACTTCCGGCCTGGTTGGTGGGGCATCAGAATACACCGACTGCCCCCCTGCAGAGGGTAAAAGTGCCTCAATGGGGCCACCTGTTGGCCGTGGGTGGCGACCCGTAATGTCTGGGGACGGGATCCTGGTGGTTGAGCAGGTGTAAAGCGGTCACAATCCTGTAACACACCACTTTGGCCCTTACCTGGGCTAGACAGGCAGTCGGAGAGGCCCGATCCGATCAATCGGCTGGTCATGTCAAACCCCATCATATATAATCCACCCCAAACCTATAACTGACACTCCTCTTCCCAACCAAAACTAACACTTAACCCTACATATGTGATGGAAGGCGGTGGCTGAGGGTCAATCAATTTGGGAGAAAAAAAGGATCTGACACACCTGCTAAACCTTCACAGCTGTAAAACTTGGATAAGGGAAACAAAGGAACACGCGTGCTCAAAGACTCCTCCCAAAGAGAGTATATCATTCACGTAGCCCCTATGCTCAAACTATTTGGGAAACCACTCTGCCCTCTCAAAACAATGTAGTATCTACAAACAGGAAAAAGAAATAATCATAATAAAATACAAAAAAAATATATCTTTCTCAGAAGCATGAAAGGAAGTTAAAAATAACATAAAAGAAAACACCTACTCCTCCATGGTACAAAAAGCAAATAAAATAAACAATGGAGATAAAATAAAAGGTACAACTGAAATAACAAATTTATGTAAGGAATTAAAAGCTTTCCTTGAAAAATTAAAAACCTTTTTAATTGAACTTAAATCAGATCAAGATAAAAATAAAACTCAACAACCCAAATCAAATGGAATTAACCCAGAAGAAGGCAAAAAACTCTGGAAAGAAAACATAGAACAAAACTCCAGCGAACCCTTTTCTTCCCAAACCAAGAAATTGAAAAATAAACAAAAAGATAAAAAAGTGACAACAGAACAAGAAAACACTCGGTCAAGATCTAACTCAAAATCAAGAATCAATATATCAAATGAAAATAAATTTGAACCTATGGAATATATGGAAATAGAAGAGAAAGAAAATAAACAAAATCCAAAACAAAACCCAAAATCTGACCGAAGGACGCCACAAGCAGTTGAAGACAAAGCTTCTAAAAACTCAAGAGATGGAAAAAAACTGGAGAGGACAAATGATATAAACCTAGAAGGTAACTTCACCCCCCAAAAAATGAAAATATAACTATGGCACATAAGATCCTGCAATGGAACTGTCGTGAAATAAAATCTAATTACAATGACTTACTCATACTTATGTCACTACTGTATCCAGCCGTCATCTGCTTACAGGAAACTTTTTTACAAGAAAATGCCAACTTAAAAATTAAAAATTATGAACAATACCATTATAACCACAATACAGGACATAGAGCTAATGGAGGAGTGTCAATATTGATTAGAAATGACATACCGCAAAGTAAAGTACACATTAAAACTAAATTACAAGCAATAGCAACACAAGTGACACTAGATAAAACCATCACAATTCTTTCCATTTATATACCCCCACAGGAACCAATAAATACAACAGAAATAAACAACTTAATGGAACAACTTCCTAAACCCAGAATCTTACTAGGAGACTTTAACAGTCATAATCCTATCTGGAATAGCAAAAAGCTAGATACTAAAGGTAAAATATTAGAAGAAATAATTAACACCCATAACTTATGTCTATTAAATAATAAATCCTGAACCTACCTTAATCCCTCCAGTGGATCAGAATCGTCAATAGACTTAAGTATATGCGATCCAGAAATTTGTATGGATTATACATGGAAAACACATAGCAACACATGTGGCAGTGATCATTACCCGATCATTCTAGAAAATCAAGAGCCTGCCAAGGAAGAAAAGATAGGTCCCGTCAGATGGAAACTGAAAAGAGCCAACTGGGAGGGTTTCAAAAACAAATGTAAACAATTACTGATACAGTCAAAAGACACAGACAACTCGATAGAATACTTTACCAAAACACTAATAACCATTGCCTCAGAAAATATACCAAAAATGCAAAATAATTATAAAAAAACTAAACCCTGGTTTGACAAAAACTGCCAAAAAGCAGTCAGAAACCGGGAAATAGCACTGCGAAAATCCAAAAAGGAACCCACAACCCAAAATTTGATTGAAATGAAAAAACTCAAAGCAGTAGCACGGAAAACTGTTAAAGAAGCCAAAAGGGAATGTTGGAAAAAATATGTAAACAGCCTAAATACACATTCCAAAACCAAAACAATATGGGAAATGATGAGAAAAATAGCTGGAAAAAATCAAATATCCCCAATAATACATCTTAAAAAGAACAACACTAAAGCAACCAGCAAAAAAGAGATAGCAAACCTACTAGCAGAGACATTTGCAGAAAACTCTAAAATGAATAAAAATCAAAACCTACAAAAGTATAAACAAAAAGATATAAATAACCAACTAAATTTCTCATCTAAAAATACAGAAGCCTACAACGACCTATTCACCGAAGCAGAACTAATAGAAGCCATAAAAAAATCCCACAACACAGCAGTAGGCCCAGACCAAATCCACTATGAATTTATTAAACAACTACCACAAGAATCGCTGAAATACCTTTTGAATATTTTCAACAATATATGGACAACTGGGAAATTTCCCAAAATATGGAGAGAATCGATAATTATTCCCATCCTCAAAGAAGGAAAAGAGGGAAACAAGCCACAATGTTACCGACCAATAGCATTAACAAGCTGTCTATGTAAGACAATGGAGCGAATGGTCAATGCCAGATAGTTGGTTTCTAGAAGAAGGAAAACACATATCAAAATATCAATGTGGATATAATAAAGGAAGAAGTACAATAGATCACATAATAAGACTAGAAACAGCCATAAGAGAAGCCAATTTAAACAAATAACATCTAATAGCCATATTCTTTGATATAGAAAAAGCATTTGATCAAACCTGGAAACATGGTATAATGAAAGATCTGCATAAACTAGAACTAAGAGGTCAACTACCAAACTTTGTAAAAGGATTTTTAACAGATAGACTCTTCCAAGTACAAATAGATGCTACACTATCTGATTATCAAAAGCATGAAGAGGGAGTACCACAGTACCACTCCCCTACACTTTTCAAAATAAAAATAAATGACATAATAAAAAACATCAAACCAGGAATACACTAGCCTTTACGTTGATGATTTTACAATATATTACAGATCGAGAAACCTCAACACAGCAGAAAGACAACTTCAACAATGCTTACATCAAATAAACAAATGGACACTTGAAAACGGTTTTAAAATGTCAAAAACAAAAACAAAATCTGTACACTTCTGCCAACTGAAAAAATTACATAATAACCCAACTCTAAAACTAGAAAATGAAGAAATACCAGTAGTTCAGCAATACAAATTTCTAGGAATGATCTTTGACAGCAAACTGACCTTTAGACCACATATCAATTACCTAAAAACAAAATGTTTTAAAGCTCTCCAACTACTGTGAACAGTAGCCCACACAGAATGGGGAGCTAGCAAAGAAACCCTTCTTAAACTTTATAGAACGTTGATTCACTCCAAAGTGGACTATGGCAGCATGGTCTACCAATCAACTAGAAAGTCCTATCTAAAAACAATAAACACAATACACCACAAAGGCCTTCAGATAGCTCTAGGAGCCTATCCTACCTCACCTATAGAGAGTCTACATGTAGAGGCAAATGAACCCCCATTACAACTAAGAAAGGAAAAACTAGCAACTCAATACTATCTAAAACTCTCTTCCTGTCCCTCTAACCCCACACACGACTGTGTACTTACACCAAATCACAAAGAGAAATTTAATCTTAACACAAATAAAATCAAAACATTAGGACTCCGAATGGAAGGAATCATCCAAGAAAATAATATACAGTCTAATCAAATACTTAAAACCAACCAATCAAACATACCACCATGGATAATCAAAAATCCAAACATAATATTAAGTTTAAACAAATTATCAAAATCAAAAACACACCCCACAACATACATTGAAAAATTCTCAAAAATAAAAGAAAAATATCAAAACTATGAAAGTATTTACACGGATGTCTCAAAAGACGAAAAAACAGGCAGCGCAGCAATAACAAAAAAACAATTATCAAAAAAACGCTTGCCAAATGAAGCATCAATTTTCAGTGCAGAAGCTTACGCAATAAAACTAGCACTAAAATTCATATCAAAAAACAAAGGAGAAAACTATATTATTTTCTCAGATTCATTATCTGTATTAACATCCCTAAAAGGGAAAAAACTGGAAAATCCATTAATACAAAGTCTCCTATATAAACTACATTCGATGGAAAAAAGCAAAAATATCATCTTCTGCTGAATTCCTAGCCGTGTTGGCATCCAAGGAGGAGATAAGGCAGATACTGCTGCTAAATCATCTTTAAAAATGACAATAGATGAAAATCTTCAAATTCCATATACAGACTTAAAACCTAAAATAAACAAATATATAAGAAACAAATGACAAAATTCATGGAAAAACCAAACCGGAAATAAACTATTTCAAATTAAACCTAAAATAGGAAAATGGGGAAATAATCTTGGAAATACTTGGAAAAAACAAGTCGTCATAACCAGAATACATATAGGACACACATACTTAACCCATTCTTATATATTAAAAAAGACAAATCCACCAGAATGCAGACGTGAAAGCCTAATCACAATAAAACATATCCTATTGGAATGCAAAATCATAATTAAAATAAAACAAAAATATCTCAATGTCAGTTTCTCCTTTTGCTCAAGGATTGCCATTAACTCTATTGAAGTATCACCTTACTTTGCTTACATCAATGATAACCTTTCCATAAACATTCACTGATATCCTGTAAATGTTTGCAGCACTTTCTTCTAATAAAAAGAGAATTTCTCTGATAGCTCTTTTGTTGTGTCCAGAGGAGAAACCACCTTGAAAGAGGATTATAGTGATGAAAAAAGAATGTAGTTTCACAAACTTTTCCCCTGGTATTCTAAACATTTTATGGTTTATATCTAAAAATAAAAGAAGAAAATTGACATTTATTTTACAAATTAAATTAGAACTGGTATTTCCTTTTGACCAACCTTTGCATATAAATATTTACTATAGAAATACATTGCAAATGTGGTAGAAAGTAATTTTCATTGGCCCAGAATTAATGCAATAATAATACTGGGAAAATAAAATTATTATATATATAAAAATAAATATATAAACATTTACTATAGCAATAGTATTATAAATGAAGAAAGAAATATTTGTTGGTGGCCAACAATTAAGACAAGCATTATTGATTTAATAGGAAGGTCATTCTTGCTTTCGACCATACAAAATAAAGCAAACTTTATAAAATTACTTATGTATGTATAATCAAGTAATCTATAATAAGTAATTGTGAGGACCCTGCCCCATAGTCCAGTGTTAAATTATCCAAATAGGATATTGTTCGATATATATGGTTTAAAAAAGGGATGAGAGACCATTCTTTTACATACATTGTGCTTAAAGATGTGAAGAGCCTTTTCTACCTTTCTTTGGGGAATGCCTTCCAAAATCCAAAATCTGGGCAATGTGTTGTGAACTAACTGATATTCCTCCTGGTTTCTCCAGAAATGAGGATTACATGAATTATTAGGTTGGTGCAAAAATAATGACATAATAATGTTGTTTTTTGACGTTAAAAAAATACGTCAAAAAACGACATTATTACATCATTATTTTTGCATCAACCTAATATAATGATCACCCACTAATCAAAATGTTTTTTTCTCCAAAGAAAAAACTTTCAGAAATAAACAAGCCTGGTTTAACGACAGATGAAATGTCTGTTTTATTTTACCTAAACAACAATTGTCATACACCTGGCCTCATTTTCAAATTATATTTTGACTTGGTGTGTCAATTATCAAAACCTAATTAATATTTTCAAATAGCTGCTTCCCATTGCAAGGAAAAGCCACTTTTTCAAAGAAAAATAATAGAATGTAAACTGCTACAAGTTAGTTTGAACTGGTCACTTCTTATCTTTATTCAGAGGCTACTACAGCTGTCAATTCAAATTAATGTAAATAAATTTCTGTTTGGTTTAAAGATTAATTCAATTATTTCTTTCTACACTACTAGTTTAATATTATGAATAGCAACTTTCATGAAAATTTTGCTTTTAAACAAAATTTTACTTCACACTATACTCCCTTTCCTTCTCTCTCTCTCTCTTATCTCAATACAGGGAATTTATTTTTCTTTTAAATCATTTCATCCTATGCAAGGCAATAAAAGCCACTAGGATACAATTAGTTGTTGAGAGTGAAAGAAGGAGCAAACAATAAAAGAA
Source organism: Acanthosepion lycidas (assembly GCA_963932145.1). NCBI lineage: Eukaryota > Metazoa > Mollusca > Cephalopoda > Sepiida > Sepiidae > Acanthosepion > Acanthosepion lycidas. The sequence continues at coordinate 75,020,832 of OZ010583.1, read as the reverse complement.
CAGGATTCAAAAAGACAGATGATGATGATGATGATGATTGAAAGTTTTGATGATGATGATGATGATTTAAAGTTTTGAAGATCTGTTGACAGGAAAGCAAAAGACCAGAAAAGAGTGAGAAATACAAAAGAAGAAACTATTAGCATAAAACTTATTGTTAAAACTAGCAATTTCAAAAGTGAAATTGTGACCTAACAGTTAATCTAGTACTGCACTTAAATTTGGAATGCTAAGATACCTAAGCGGAAAGCTCATCAAAACAATTACTCTGAAGGCACAGAAAAGCTCTTATGGTGCTAGGAGAGTAAATGAATCTTTGATACCAGATCAGGACTGATAACATTGCAGATTCTTCTTTAGATTTTATCAAGAATCTCTCGATATATAGCAGAAGCACCAGACCAGATGTGGAAGTAATATTTAATGCACAGATGAATGGTAGACTTATAAATATACAAGATAGATTCTACTAAGAAAAATTGTCTAGCACAACATAGTGAACTAACTTTCCTACCAACAGACTTAGTAATTGAATCAATGTAATCATTCTACTTCATATCAGTGGAAAATAGGAAACCAAGAAGGTGCAGTGAGTTGTTCTTCTGGAGATTAATATCAGCCATGCTGATGGAAGTCAAAAAATGTCCTTTAAGATTATCTCTTCTGCTAAATGTTGTAAGCAGACTATTCACTACTGAATACAAACATTTTGTTCATATTCTCTTGGGTTGTTTGTTTTCAAATTTCTGTATTACAGGAGTTTGGACAATGAGAGATTGTGACACTTGGCTTCTTGTAAAGTTGGCTGAAATTATACATTATTATCGACTAATCTGTGCAGGTTTCAAGGTACTGGAATTTGAGCAACACTTGCCTTGAACATTAATTCACTCTCATTGGAATCCAGATATCCACTATTTCCCTCTAAACAGCTACTCACCCTTACTAGGATTAGAAGAGCAACTGACTCCTTCTGAAGAGTAATTGCTTTGACAACAACTATGCCATCATTTAAATAAAAAACAAGACATTCAAGCATTATAGTTTACATTGTTCCCAAAGTCGTATGACACAAATATTCACATATTTGATCATAACTCATTCTTGGCAATCTATTTTGAATGCTATTAGAATTTTAAACTCATTTCATTGTTTCATTTAGAAAATATACTGTCTGGCTCATATCTGTCAACTGCTTCAGTCTAGTGTGGGAGAAATGTGACAATGTGGCCTGAATGTCCAAATATTACTCACGGTTTAATAGGATTTTCCTTTAATTATTTCTAAGTTTAAATCCAACACTTTTCAAACACTAGAATCATTTATTGACTAAAATTAATTTTCTGAATTGATTTTTACATTTTATCATTTCTCCAGAATAGAATAAAACTGTCTTTTTTTTTTAAAAAAAAAAGCCCCGTCTTTATTTGTTGTTAAGCAAATCTACCAAAATCTTTTCCATGTCTTCTTTAAATTATTCATGATGATGTTTCTACCAGTTTATATTTCAGTAAATCTTTTTTATCTTTTGTTGGCTTCAAAATACCATTTTCTTCATCCTGTAAAATAATGTGGTCTACTTTTTCTCCTTTAGGATTCAAGCGGGTAAAAATCATGAAGCACTGGAACTTTTGAAGACTGCTATGAAGATTGAAGAGAAAGAGCTGGGAGCACGTAACCATCGAATGGTAGAACTTTATGCCCTCATGGCAGAAATATACGATGAAGTAAGAGGAACCAAAATTCTACTCGATTTGTTGATTTTGCAATCATCTGGAATATTTTGATTGGGATATATCAGCCAATGTGTTACTTGTCTCAGCCAGAAACTTATTTATGTAGTTCAACATTAATTCTTAACATCCTGTATGAAGTATGTAATTCTGCACAAATTGTCCTTTGTTTACATTCTTTTTAATCTAATCGCTTTCTCAAGCACCCATTTCTGTTCTGTAACATTTGTTCAATATAATCAGAAAATTTTCAACAAGACATTAAAGGTTAATAAAGTCTAACATTATTTTAACAGAAAATCCCACAATTTCAAGTAATGTATTAGTAACACATAAATACCATAAAACTTAAAATGTATTAGTAACACATAAATACCATAAAACTTTCATAATAATATCATTATGGTTTTCAGACAGAATTAAGAGAGAAAATACACCTAATAAAATTGGTCACAACTTGTCGCACTTGTTTCCAACTGCAGCAATTTGCGAACTCATATGACTTTTTTGTCTTTTTGTTAAGAACATCAGTCAGGCTTTTATTCACTATTGTTTCCTCTCATTGGTTCATTGTGACGTGCACTCCAGCATGGTCATCAGGCATAACTAAGTTGGAAGGAAATGTCTGTGCTTTCCATTCACATGTACAGAAGTTGTTTTTCTTTCTCAAATATATGATGTTGGTATGTGGATGCATGTGGTTTCTTTCCTGCAATGAACTTCTGCAAGATCCACTACTTCTTGCAAGATATGTTTAGGATCCCTGAATGAGTTTGTCTTTACACTGACAGGGACACTATGGAGAACCCTACTCTCCAGTAAATCCACATTTTTTAAATGAACAATTCATTCTATTATCATAAATGGAGGGGGTACATGTATAGAAATGTAAAAAAAGTGATCTGACTTTAACCAGTTTGTGATTTGAAATATTTTGATACCAGCGATCATTAACTACTGACCAATGTCACACAGTTATTCTACATTCTCCCCTACAAAAAGAAATGCCCAGACTACATGTTGGGCCTCTTTTTTCTGCTAATAGATCAGCTTTTATCAGCCCTCCACTAAAATATTTCCCTTTTTCTATATTCCAACTGTATAGTCAAACAGCATTTAACAAAAATATAATTCTGGGTTTCTTTGTAACCATTCTATATTCTTTATTCATAACAGCCTTTCTTAAACTTTTTCTGTTTCGTGTTGATAATAGAAGACAAGGATGGGTATTACAGATAAATTTTGGGTAAATTTCAAGTTCAAATTCCCTACTTGTCTTTTGATGATTTCCTATGCTAATTTCAGTATTCCTTATTGTTTCATGGTGCCTATTATGGCAAACTAGACACTAGGTGGAGGGGAGTAAAACATAGAATCAGTGGATCTCCCAACAGAGAGGTCCTTGGCAAGTTAACCATGACAGAGTTCAAAAGTGTTGACACAGTCTTGTAGGCAATTAATTATTTTCCACCCTATAATTTTGCAAGCTTCTCACTACTCTTGCTATTCCATGAAAAATATTCTGATGAGCTACATTCCCTTGTTCAGTTTATGGTGGTTCTTAGCTGTAAATACAGCTAAGAATCTCCATGTCATATACACAGGGGCAAATAATCTTCATTCCCTTTTTAGATTCCATTGATAAAAAGGAAGTTCCATTCAGACAGCTTCTTTATAAAAGCCACTACTTTATAGAACAGATCATTGAGCTATACTTCCTTGAACATTATAATCTTTGCCTCTACAAGTCTAGGGTCGACCATTACCTACCTTACACATCCTTACTTCAACCTCCTACATCCATACAACAACTTCATTTTGTAACCATCTGCCTTGAGTGGCTCCTGGACTGGATGGACATTTAGTAAAAAATAAAAAGTCCTCAATTTTATTTTTTCAAATTGTTTCATGCTAAATTCAGAGTACATCCTATATACTACAAAATATTTTGCAGAAGCAAAGTTTTCATGGTCCATATAGATATCAGTGTCCCAACAAAATGTTATTATTCACATAATATACAAAATAGATTTTTTTCTCTTTGTATTTGAGAATAAAATCTTTATCATTTTTTTAATTTTACAATTATAGTTTCAATAAATCATTAATAATATTTTAACAAATCAGTTTAAAATTTGCATCAAAATGTTTTGGTTAAATTTAATTTAAAAACTCTCCATTGATCTAATGTGATGATGATTGGAAATGAATAAATTTCCCCAAATTTCACATGCATTCACTTTTCCCAAACCTCTTACTTAAAACTGCAGTGTAAAAATTTTCTTCTAAATTTTAATGATTATCCTAAATAAAAATACATTGAGAATTTCAAAATGAACCTAAATCCTTTAAACTTTCACAGGTCGCTAATCATTTGAGCAGAAATTTAAATGTTTTCTTTTGAAACTCTTTCAGAAACTGAAGCTGAATGACTTTGTGTCTCCCAGCCAACTACCCGATTTAAGAAAAGCAATATCTTATGGAAAGAAAGCTATTGCTTTGCGGAAAAAACTTAGTGGACGTTATCATAAGGTCAGTTACAAGATGGCCTTTACTTTTCTGCACTCTCTTTTTACCTTTTAACTTCCAGAACTTGTCAAACATTTCACTGTGTATTTTTAATTTCTGCAAGTATAAATTTCTTTTCTTCTGAAATAACCAAGTAACTTTTTAATGCAGGAGTAGTCTTTCTTGACCACTTAGCTAACATTGCACTGATCTGAAATGTTGTGGATTTAGATATGTCAGCCATTTTTCAGCCCAGATATGTTGAGAAGCTTGTCAGGTGCTCAGCAGCACAGTGACATTTTGACCACACCTGGTCATGAGACTGATGATGATGGTATCTGAATTATTTAAACCAAAGAAGCATTTACTTTGTTAAAGATAACATTATTTTAACAGGAAATCCTGAAATGCTTGCTAAGTAGACCAACTTTAAAAATTAATAGTAACAAAAATAAATAGAGGAAAATTTCTAGAATGATACTATCTTTATTTTGTGTCACTGCTTGTGAAATAAAGGTTTAAAGTTTAAATTCTTCCTAAATTATTTACTAAAGGATGTCATTTTAGGTATAACTCAAGGTTAGCAACATTAAGTTAAAGATACTCATGAACAAAATTTCTATCTTGTCTCATTCTGTTTCAAAATAAACAAAATTCAAAGACGTTCTCTGGTGCACCTTTGTCATTTAAGAAATAACTTGTATATTTTAAGAATGTACAATAAAAAATACATTTTTAAAAAAGTTTATTAGCATAGAACACAATTCTTTTTCTTCTTCTATGTACTGTGTTTCTTCAGGGTGTGGGCAGTCATGTAGCAGAACACAATTACCTGTTGTTATTTTTTTTTTTTTTTTTAAGTATTTTAAGTATTGAAGACTATGAACGTATTATATTTGCTATCAACATAGAAAGTGAAAGCAGCAAAAGGAGTTCAAATTCCTCCTGAGCCCATTACATTCTCTTCGCACCTCAGTTCTCAAGTCAGTTCAAGAGAAGGACTACTCTGAATTCAAAATCTTGGAGATACATCAAAATCTTTAACAGGAAACCACATTACTGCCTTTCCCACAAAGTCATGGCAATTTATTTATTGTTATTATTTGCATTATTTATACACAGGACTAAGATCTTAATCTTTGTTATTATCACAATGTTTCATCTGTTGTGCTCTCCAGCCTTCTTCAAGTATCTGTCAGTTCGACTAACCTTCTGGGAATTTCAAACTAAGCCCTTTATTTAATTTACAGGTGTAGATTGTTCTTATTCCACTCACTATGGCTCCATATATATATATATATATATATATATATATATATATATATATATATATATATATATATATATATATTGTCTTGTTCTTATATACTGACTGGAGGGTGTATCAGGACACTTGCAGTAGTGACCATTTCCCAATTGTGTTGGAAAACTTTGAACCAAACAAGGAAGGTCGCACACACTGGAAGCTAAAATGAGCAGATTGGGAAAAATATGAAAGTAAATGTAAAAAACAGCTAATCAACGACACAAATGATGATAGGATCACTTTATGGAAATACTTAACACCGTAGCAGCAGAATGCATACTGAAAGGACAAATGAATAGACGAAACAAGCCGTGGTTTGATAAAGATTGCCAGGAGGTAATCAAACTTCGGCAAGCAGCCTTGCAAAAATTCAGCAGTATGCCCACCACACACAATCTGAGTTCAAACACCTCAGAGCACACGACTTGCAGGACAATTATGGAAGCAAAGAGAGAGTGTTGGAAAAAATATGTAAACAATCTCAACTCTTACTCAAAAGCAGAAAATTATTTGGGAAATAGTAAGAAAAATATCAGGAAAAAAACGAAACCCTCCAAATAAAGAATCTAGTGATAGGTAATGATAATATAAGTAGCAAGATAGAAATAGAAAACTCCAAGGTGGATAGAAACCAGATTCCAAAATATCTTAAAAAGCTTAAACTCAACTTCTCATCAAATAACCTCAAACATTACAACAAACTTCTTACTATGACAGAACCATCAAAATATCCCATTACACAGATGTTATGGAGTGGTTTCACAGTGGAGGCTTGTATTTGTACTAAGTCGGTCCTAAAATAGGTTCGACGTACAAAACGTTAGGAACTTGATATAATAGGTAATGACGCAGAGAAATCTAGTTGTGGTCATCCGGCATTGACTGACTGAGTGACTCCCTCTACTCCTACTTATTATAGGTGGGAGAGTCTATTAGCTATAGAATATGTGTGTTCCACTATAACAGAAGAGGGCCCTAACAGGATATACTATGAATTCATCAAGCACACACACACACACAAGAATCCTTAAAATACCTATTACATGTATTCAATAAAATTTGGATAAATAGGGAATTTTCAAAAACCTGGAAGCAAACAACAATTATCCCAAAACTAGGAAAAGGTCATGCAAACCCACAAAACTATAGACCGATATTGCTAACCAGTTGCTTTGCAAAATGATGGAACAAATGATTAATAGAAGACTGACCTGGTTTCTGGAAAAAATAAAATAATAACAAAATTCCAATGTGGCTTCAGAAAAAAAAAATGAGTACAGTAGCTCATCTGATAAGACTGGAAACTAACATTAAAAAAGAACATCTAACTGCTGTCTTTTTTGACCTAGAGAAGGCATATGACACTAACTGGAAACACTGGATTATGAAGGATATTCACAAACTTGGTCTGAGAGGCTGATTGCCAGTCTTTATTAAACATTTCTTAGCATAAAGAACCTTCAAAGTACACATAGGATCCACCCTATCTAATCTTAAAAAGCAATTAAGAAGAAATCTCACAGGGTAGTGTCCTCTTGGTAACATTGTTCAGCATAAAAATGAACAACATAACAAACTGCCTCAATTCTGGGGTTGACCGCTCACTATTTGTAGATTTGATTTTATATGTTATCACTCAAAATATATGCATACTATGGAGAGGACAGTTGCAACAATGCATAGACAAATGGACATGAAAGAGTCTTAAAATCTCAAATGCAAAAACGAAATGTGTTCACTTTTGCCGACAATGTAAGCTCCACAATAACCTGGTGCTAAAACTAGAAGATACAGATACTAGTCATTGAGGAATACAAGTTCCTGGGAGGAACTTATGAGAAAAAGCTATCCTGTATAACCTACATCAAAAACCTAAGAACAAAATGTAACAAGGCCCTACAACTTTTGCGTGACAGAATAGGAAGCTAGTCAACAAACATTACTAAAACTCTAAACATTAGTATCTCTCAAGTTGGATTATGGCTGCATGGTGTACGGATCAGCCAGGCAATCTTATTTGAGGACACTGGATAAAATACACCATGAGGGACTTGCACTTGGGGTCTTCATTACTTCTCCAATGGAAAGTCTGTATATGTAGGCTAACAAAGCACCACTGAAACTGAGGAGAGACAAGCTAGTCACTCAATATTACCTCAAACTGGGATCTTGTCATCTCAACCCTGCACATGACTGTACAATGGATTCATAAATCCGAACTACTATTTAACCAGAATGAAAATAAATAAAATCCTTTGGACTTCGAATGGATCAAATCATTGAAGAATCAAAAATCCCCTTGGAAAAATACACAAAACAAAACAGAGATTCCTCCACACACTACTACAAAACCAAATATAATAACAGAACTAAATGAACTTCCCAAAGCAAAAAATCACCCCATTACCTATCTCGAGAAATTCTCCAGGATTAGAGAAAAACTAAAAACCAAACCACCTAAGGACTTTTACTGATGCCTCTAAAAATACAGAAAGAACAGGTAGTGCAGCAGTACTTGACAAAACTGATATCAAAAATTGATTACCAAACAAGGTATCTATTTTCAGTACAGAGGCTGGTGCCATAGACATGGCACTAGATATCATATCCAAGAATGACCACCAAAAATTTATCATATTCTTATCAGTCTTAGTCTCCTTAAAAGGGAAAAAAAACTAGAAAATCCATTGGTTATAAAACTGCTAAATAATATCAACACCTTGGAAAAAACAAAACACATAATATTAATTAGAGGTACAGTGCTGACTCAGCAGCTAAGTCATCCTTAGAAATTACCAACAACAAGAAATTCAAAGTACCCTACACAGACATGAAACTCAAAATAAACAAATACATAAAAAAGAAATGGCAGCAATTATGGGAAATACTTAAAGAAAATAAACTATTTAAAATAAAACTCATTTTGGAAAAATGGACAATAAATAATAAAATAAACCAAAGAGAGGAGGTTATCCTGAGTCAAATGCACATAGGACACATGCCTACATACTTAAACAAGAACAACCAAATTGTACATGTTGACCTATCCTGACAGTAAAACATATCCTGGAAGAATGTAGAAGCATAACTTATATCAGGAAAAATACTTCAAGACAAGGAACCTAATGAAACTGTTTGAAAAAGTAAAAATCAGAAACATCATGGACTTTCTTGCAGACAGGATGCCAGATCAGGACCAACCACTTTGCATATCTGTCTCTGGATCTTGTCGAGGACCTTAAGGCGAACAGCAAGGGCACCAGACCATATATGGCAGCAGTATTCCATACAAGGGTGAATGGTTGATTTGTAGATTGAAGGATCAATTCTGGGGAGAAAAATATCCTTGCGGTGGATGAAGCTATTGTTCCACTTCAGGTCACTGAACAGTGTGAGACCAAGCAGGTGGAGAGAGGTGCTCATCAGCCATCCTGATGGGAGGCAGGGAGGGTTCTCTGTGGTGGGTAACTGAGAGCAGTTTCATTTTAGAGGCATTAAAGTTTACAAGCCATTTTCTACCCCAGTCAAAAACAGATTGTTCTCAAGGCCTAAGGCCAGATTAATTTTGTCAGTGATGCCAGTTCTATTATTAAGGCAGGAGTCATTAGTAGTGTCATCAGTGTAGATGTCAGTTTGGGTGTTGATAACATCAGGAAGATTCTTGATGAAGATCAGAAACAGTGTAGGACCCCAGGATAGAGCCTTTGGGAAATACCAGCATTGATGTGAAAGGAACTAGAGGAGAACCCATTTAGGACAACCTTCATTTCACGTTTTGACAAGAATGATTTTATTAAGTCAAATAATCGTCCTGTAATGTCATATCCCTGAAGCTTACAAAGAAGGTCAGCATGCCAGACCCCGTCAAATGCATTAGAGATGTCTGAAGTTACAGCTCAAGCTTCTCCATTATTGTCAAGTGCTTGGTATATAAATTCAGTTATGGTTGTGAGCACATCAGCGGTGAACCAGGCAAAGTGGTAATCATATTGCTTGTCTGAGAGCAGATATATGGGATATAAGGTACTTTGCCAAAGAGTGGTAGAAGACTTATAGAAAGGTAGTTAGATGGGTCAGAATCATCACCAGAGTTCTTAAAGACAGGAACAACAGACGAGGACTTGCTGGAAAGCAAGAGCCAGTGAGGCAATAGTTATATAGTTTGAAGAGAATTGGTGCCAGTTCAGGAGCACATTTCTTCATAACAATGGTTGGTATCTTGTCTCCGCCACTAGCTATATGGGAGTGTAATTTGGAGACAATGCCCAAGACCATTGATGGTGTTATGTTTATGCCACTGAACAGAGCCTCAGTTCTTAGGAAAAATCAGATGTAAGTACACCAGATGAGTCGAGCATTCAATTTGATGAGAATTTCTGAGCAAAGCATTCAGCCTTATCAGGCTGAGGAAGTCGGTACTTCAAATTGATTGACTAGAGGAAGTATTGAGGATTTGCATTGTTCAGCACACACTCTTGCAAAGCCTCCAATAATCTCTAAAATCAAACTCGTGTGATGCAATACGTTGTTTCATCTTTCCAGCAAATAGTAGCTTTACTTCATTGAGGACATTCTTGCACTCATTATGGGCAGAGACAAAGAGACATCTGTTGCGATCAGGCATGTCACTTCGGTACAGATGGAAGAAACGATTCTTACGGGCAATAGCAGCTGAGGAAGTGACTGAACCAAGGAGATGAGCGCAATTTAACTTTGTATTTTCTTGCAGGGATGAAAGCTTCAATTCCAGCTTTTACCCAGGAGGAGACCTCAGACATGCATTTTTGAACAGGGAGATTAAAAACACATTCCAGGAGATATTGCGAAGGAAATCACAAAATGTCCCAATATGCACAGTGATAACAGAAAGATATTCTGTTAGTATAAGAGGTTCTTTGCTGGGGGAAGAGTAGAAGGAGATGTTAACAGACACTATGATGTGATCAGAGTTGCCAAGAAAGCAGAGATGCCTGATACAACAGGAGTCAAGGATGGAAGTAAAACAGAGATTGAGAAGGGAATCCTTACTGTCAGGGTTACTGGGGAAATGTGTAGGAAAGTTATTTCTGATAATATAGACAAGGCCACCTCTCTACAGATGGCCTTGTCTATATTATCAGAAATGCTGTTAGGTACACCACAGTCTTAAGGAGAAGGGGGATGGTAGAGAAAGAAGAGATGGCTAACAGAATTGTGAGGTAGATACATGTATGGATGGTTGGGAGATTCAAGAGTGAGTGGAAGATGGTCTCTGGTGTAATCTCCCAGGCCATGCATGTGGATTTTAGAGTTCCTTTCTAAGGAGAGGAAGGTAGCCAGGAATCAAGAAATCTGAGGAGGAGATTGATAAGTTAAGGTTGATCTGAAAGTGGTTGGACTATACAATAAATTATAACATTAAAAAAAGAATAAAAATCAGATTATCTGTACAAACTATTTAAATACAACACTACTTTGAAATACAACTCAATTTTGATTAGAATTAAATAATTAAAAAAAAAAAAAATAAATAAATGGATCCAGTATAAAATGACCCATCAGAAGTTGATATGCTGTAAAACCCAGCAAACCAAACCTCTTAAACTAATGTTAGAATTTGTTAAAGTAAATGTTTGTTTGGTTTAGTTAAGTCACAAAATGATTGCCATCTTAAACAATCTACTCCTGTAGATTAAATAAAAGGTCCAGTTTGAAATTTCATGAAGCTTACTTGGATCAATAGATATGACAGAACACCAGCCAAAATGTTGTGATTAGCAAACAACAAAGATGTAACTAATGAAAACATGTCGACACATTGAAATTGATGTTATTAAAAGCTGTTCTTTTTTTAATTTGATTATTGTGTAATTTTTTTTTAAATTCTTTAGTTCATAACTAGAAGTTCTTTTATGTCATATATGATTTTTCACTAATACAATTCACTTTTTAATGAGTTTGACTTAAAAAGAAAAACAAATTCCAAACTTGAATAAATTTAATTCCAGATATTCAAAGATGCGCACTTGTGGCAAAAAGCCATGAAAATACATCTACAATTTTATTCTATAATCCCCCCTGCCACCAGAAAGCTAGAATTAAAAATTTATGATTTATATTCTCAGATGTGGAAATGGAGTGCTGGATTCTGTACAATTTTGAGCTGAATGATTATTTCTTACTTTTCAGTTTAAACTCGGGATGAGTTTGATGAAATTGGCTTTCAACATGGAAAGCTGGGAAGCCTGTGGGGGCAGCTCTGAAATGTCAGGCAATGAAGCATTAGCTGAAGGGAACCGTTGCATTGATATGGCATTGAAGATTTTCCAAGAGGTAAGATGATGAGAAGTTTGCAAAGGACACAACACCTGATGGTTTTTTGGCTCCTTGTTAAGGATGAGGGTGCAAGAAAGCAAATATTGCTCTAACAGGTTTGAAGGAGATAACAAAAGGATAAGTAGATAAATGTTGAAATTCTTTGCTTTGTATACTTCCAGGTCACCTATGAGCAGAGTGTACAAAAATACAGGTTCTAGACCTATAATGCAATCTATGTTTTCACAAATCCTGATTTGATGAGCATTTTTGCTGAATTATCAGATGTGCAGAAGCCATGGGGTTAGATTTCTTATAAAACCTCAGTAAAATAGTTTTGATCTAATGTTGGTCAGAATGGATGGATAGAAACATAAACCCATTGTAAATTGGAATTAATCATGTTGATCTAATGTTGATCAGATTAAAAGGAAGTTTGAATATAGGACTTGAATTTGTAATTAAATCTTTGATATTTGAAACACCTTTCTTTACCTTGTTACAAATTAAGAAAATTCCTAACTTATAACTTCTGTAGTTTAAATGTACCTTGTGGTGTAATGAATATCAGCTTGGAATAAGAAATTGAAAAACCAATTTCAAATTCCATCAAATTTGTTATATTCACTTACATACAGATATCCTTGGGAAAGGTACAAATTCATCTTTTGTTCCCCAGCCTTGGGTTGGATAGTAGTACAGACTGTACTCTATAGTTTTGATTGGCAACCACTCTACTGCAAAAATAAATGGCAACCTACTGTGGGAAGAATCTTCTGTATCACATATGGCTCTTGACTGAATGACTGAATTTAAACAAATATCAAATAATTCTTAATTTAGTAAAATGCATGATTATTTAATATCAACTGCATTTTTATTTACATAAATCAATCATTACTAACAATATATAAAACAGCTATAAACTGCTTTGTTAATTTATTGAGTCATTGTGGAATCCAATACCAAGACTGACCAAGTAGTGACTAAGAAAGAAAAAAGATAAGATTCTTGCATGCTTTTGCTATCATTGCAGAAATGACAACAACTTTAAACTGTGTTTGTCAATTACATTTTTCTCATTTTCACCACCTGTGTAAATCTGAATATTTAACAGTTTTAAAGAAAAAATGTAAACTAGATGGTTAAAGGTTCATTTTTAATTTAAAGCATTAGAATTTTGATCCAACTGAAATTAATAGTCACTTTTGATATTTTCCAAAATTACTCTTTAAAACAAAATATTTGTGATTGTGTAGCTTGCTTGTCTTACATGTTTTTTGTTGTTGTTTTTTATTCAGTTGAATGACATTGGACATTATGCTGAAGCACTAATGACTAAAGGTGTGCTCGCTCCCAGAGGCAGCATGGAACAATTGAAGGTAAGTTTTCCATTGACCAATAGAATAGCAATAATGCCAGCATACCTACTATTGTATTATTCTGTCTTAAATTGGTTTTGAATTTTGCTCACTCACCTGCTGAACTGCCCTGTCAGCGGGACTTAGAATGCACTAAGGTCCACCTACCAAGTAAATACTTATAAATTCTATAAACAACCAATATTTACCTATCCCTAAACTAAGAGTAAATGCTTATCTTTTATATATTTGTGTAAGGCTAAAAAAATAGTCAAATTGAGTTGAAAAATAAATTATGGAATTATCTAAATAAGTCAAAATAATCTGAAAAATGAAATTTTAAATTTGATTTTATTAAAACTAAAAACTAGTAAATTTTCTAAATGAATTATCATTATAAATACAAACATTACCAAATTATTCAAATGTTTCACTCATGTTTTGCACTATGTCTAGAAGACGAAATTCAAATAAACTTAGCATAATGACAAAAAAAACTCTAGAAAATAGATGTCTTGATGAAAATGTTGTTTATGCAGAGGTTTTAGAGATGTACAAGGACTATGACAACTTACTCATCTTACAAACAGAGAAAAGTATTTGGCTAGGAGACTCAAATGTAAACAACCAATATTTACCTATCCCTAAACCAAGTAAATGCTTATAGACTTAAATATAATAATGGAAAAAAAAAACAATTTTAACATTAAATAACCTAACAGGGGTCAACATGCTTTTAAAATCAACCAACCCCACCCAACACATTTACTGAATTCTCGACTCAATTTTACTATTTTTTTCTACTATCATATTTGTTATTAGTATTTATTTAATTACATTCAAACGAATATCTTCATCTTTGCAAAATTGAAGGCATTAATCCAAATATAAATAACGATAATTCTTCGTCCCATGAATTCACAGAGAAATAGTCATGTTTTTTAACTTTGGCAACTTCAGTAATTTAACTTATCAGTATGTCTGAAATTCTAGGAAAGAGCATTTCAATATTTGGCCAAGTATCCACACCTTTGTTATTTTTATGATGCAACTCAAAAAAACATACAATCTGTTGCTCATAGCCCAAATTCAGCACAAGGCTACATATTTTGGAGTGTCCAATGAAAAATGAAGTCATTAGGGATTACTTGGGAAGCTCTATGGTTAATGTTCTTAAGACATACTATGTTGCATGTCTTCTCAAAGGACATCAATATCTTGTTGTCCTTTTGTCATATATGTACGACATTTTAGATGGGGGTTAGGAGAGTTACTTGATGGTGCTCATCATCTAAGTCTCATGAAGCATGATGTAGGAGATTCATCATAACAACAACAATGGGGGAAAAAAATCCCTGACTTAACTAGACTATTATCTACTCTTATGACATGCCAGTAACAAGACTCTAATAATGATAACTTTCAGTTGGAGAGATCACTGGGAGAAGTAGGTTCATGCCTTTTCCAAGGACATAAGTTCAAAAGTGGAGTAAGCAATCTTAGTAAGAATTTAAACTGTTTGCCAAATCTAGCTTGTTAACCATTATGTCACATGACACTTTGAAGAAAGCCATAATTTGGAAGAAATATTCTGGCCACCACAACTTTTTTTCTCTATCATAGCAAAAGTTTTATGTTCTGTGTCTCTTCAGGGTGTGGGAGATCATAGTTCTCCACAACTTCCAGTCTTTTGTTGCTCTAAGCAACATTAGACTCTTATTCTATCCCTATTTCACTCATTCTGTTAGCCATTTACAGAAACTGGTTAGGTAATTTAATGTTTCTCGACATTTCTGTTACCTTCAATGTATTCTGCACTTGTCAACTCACTGAGCCCCTTCTGCTTCTCTACTATCTAAGACTTGAATATTACATCCTTGAGATGGTCATCAACATGAAGAGAACATGGACATATGCAATTTCTTTTGGAGTCCGGAACATTATGAAGGTTCACCATCAGCAAAAGAGATTTCAGATACCTGTAGGAAATAGCAAAATCTTAGATAATATGTTGAACTTTTGTATATCAGTTTATGTAATAAATATATTTGGTACTCTGTCATTTTTATAATCCAAGATACTTGCATTTAAAATGTTTGGGCACCTTGGCATGGTGTAATGGTTAGCAATCTTGTCTCACTAAAACAGTTACGACTGAATAGTGAGTTTGATCCTCATTGGGTGCCCCATACTTTCGGCCTTGTATCACATCTAAGCAACGCTTAGAAAATTAATACTTGCATTTAAAATGTTTCCCATCATTATGGGACAACCTGTGTGTGCGTGCATGGTAACATCAGTCAACTAAGTGACAAACTTTTACTCTACACACATACGCTATATATATATATATCTGTCTATCATATGTAATGAAATGAGAGAGAGCAAAACAATGTAGAGGTTAAAATCAACACTGCATCATGACTGTCTGGTTTACACATCAAGCAATCATCAGACACAGTCTTTATTTACAAAAGCTCTACCTCCAAATTGAGAAATCATCCCCCATAAATATAGCAAATTCTTAAATACACACACACAACCTGGATTGGTGCATGGTTAGAACATTCACTTTCTGACCATGAGACCTTGTTTCAAATCTCATTATGATGAATTTGTTCATTGAGTAAGTCAACTCGATAAAAACATTTCATCATGTTATCAACCTGAGGAGGCAAATCTATGCATGTGGCACATTTGGAAAGTGAACATGGATTAGGTGAAATAACAAAAAAAAAAATTACTAAGAGAAAGGACAAGAAGTTGTGGAGAGCCTTGATCACCTATGTCCTGAATGAACATAGCACATAGAAGAAGAATAAGCATTTTATGGTCCTGACCAAAAGTACTCCTACTGCAACTTATTCCTTATTTTCTATACTAAATTTGTTATAACTAATCCATACACTGAAGTATTTAAAGTGCTTAGAATTTATCAGTTTAACTTCTGATTCACAGCTTATGAATATAATTGGTTTGTTGTCTTTTTCAGTTGTACAACCAAGCCATGGATTTGTGTATGCAGATGTATGGAGAATACCACATTTTGACTTCACGACTTTACATCAATATTGGAATTGTCTATGAGGACAACAAAGAATACCGGAAAGCCTACGAATATTTCAAAAAGTGGGCACGTGTCAGCGAGGAAATCCTCGGCCCAGACCACCCCAAAACGCGTCGGGCCAAGGGCGTGCTGCAAGAGACACGATACCGGCGGATAGCTCAGGAGTTGGATGAATGGGACTATGAACGGCTGGACAATGATGATGGAGACATTCTGGATGATGATGACGATGATGATGATGAAGCTGAAAATCCAGATTTTGAGCATTACTATGACGATGCAATTACTCACTTGACGGAACATCGTGGTGGTAGTACGTACAATGGGAATGTATTGGACAATAATCGTGTCAGTATGGTGGAAAGTGTAGAAGGTCTCAATCAGGAGAATCAGGCTGGAAACTTTGAAAGCAATTCAGATGATGATGACGACAATGATGAAGAAAACTTTGAAACTCCCGTCAATAATGGATTTGTCAATCGACTTGTGCCCCAGCCAGAGTATCCGTCGGATCTGGAGGAGTCGGATCGGGAACATTCAGACAATGAAAACTTTTTTGATGACAATTGCGAGGATTACGATGAGCAGTACACATTGCTTGTTGATCACATTCCGGCTATAGAGGATTTCAATGCCCACCCCCATGACGAGGACAATGATTATGATATCGTCAACCTGGCAGCTGTAGACTATTTGGATGACAATAGATATGCTGATGACACTGATCAGGACACTGATGTTAATGATAGTGATAATGTTTTCTCAGAAGGGTCCTCATCAAATAACCCCAGAGATAGCTTGAGGTAAAAGATTCAAATAGGACATAAGTGTTGCAGGTGGGGGGAATGATAGAGGAGAAATGTCCAATGTCTGTAGATAAAACATTAGAGGATGTACAATCAGAATGCAGGCAGACCGAAAGGTTTTTATTTGTTTTTGTTTTTTTTTTTTTGTTTAAAGAAAATCAAAGATAAAACGTGTTTTAAAACAAGAGATTAAATTTAAGAACATCTGAACAGAAATGAAATGTTTATATTTAGAGTTATAACTTTTTTGTTATTTTTTTTTTTTTTTTTTAATCCTTTTTTGAGAAGAAAAATTATCTTGGAAATAGTTTACCTCAGTTTACTGGGGTCAATCAAAAAAAAAAAAAAAAAAAAAACCTTCCAGGATTTTGCTTTCATTTTTTTTTTTTTTTTTTTTTTTTTTTTTTTTTTTGCTCAAGTTTCTTCTTACACCACCCACTATCCTACCTCCTCCTCCGTTTGCAGGTGCTGGGTGGTTCCAATGACACTTGAAGACAAGACTGAAATCCTGAAGGCAAATAATGAAGCATTCAGGCAAGGATGGTTTGGAGATAAAAACAAAAAAAAAAAAAAATGGCAACAAAAACAAAATTAGATTCCATTTTTGCTTTGTTCTTAATTGTTTGTTGTGTTTATTTTGTTGTTGTTGTGTTATTTTTCCTTTTTTTTTCTCTCTCTCCTTCTTTTCTCCTGAAAACTAACCCACTTTTAACTTTTTAAAAGAAAGGAAAAAGTACTAAAAATAATTTAAAAAAAAAAAAAAAATGAAAAAATTCTGGGCCATCATGTAATGTTATTAAATGTCCCTGAAAATGACATTTGTTTGTTGTTATTTTTCCTTCTGAGTCACACCCTAATCATTATATTGCTGACATTTTTCAGTTTTGTCATATTGCCCTTACCAAAAAATAATATATATACTTTTTGCTGCAACTGATTCCTTAAGCAATAAATTCTGGTCAGGCAGGTAATTACAAATTCCATTTTATAAATAGCATTACTATTGAACATTTGCAAGATTATTACCCATAAAATGAACATGTTTATAATAAGTGTATAACATGAGATTTTTGGTATCTTTTCTGATTGCAAGAAAAGAAAGAATCTTTTAGGTTTTTTTTGGGGGTTTTTTTTTTCAAAATAAAATATTATTTATGCAACAAAAACAGACTGAAAATTTTGTATTAGAAAACAGCTTCAAATTACCATTTTCTGTTTATCATAAGAACAATAGTTGGATAATGTTTTTCTAACACCAAAAATCCGCTAAAAATTAATGCCTTTCTTCCTTCTTTTTCTTTTTTTTTAAACTTTGTCAATAAATTTAAGCATTTAAATTTGCTTTTATTTCCTTCAAATATACATATATATATATATATATATATATATATATATATATATATATATATATATATTTATGTACTACAATTGTTTCCCCCTCATAAGATCAATGATACACTTTTGCAAAACAGAATAAGATGGTGGAATTTTTCAAGGAGTTAGAAGAAAGATTTTATAAAACAATAACAATGCAATAATATTTTTGAGTAGATTTTAGTCAAAAAGATAACAAGTTCTCGTTTTGCTCAATGACTTTTTTATTATTTAATTTTTTTTCAGGAGTATTGCATTAAAAAAATCTTTTTGGCTTTTGTTTCTTTTTGTCTTCAGGGAACTTTATCTGGCATTGTATTGTTGTTGGCCTTGTCCTGGCTATAGTCTGGTCTGTGGGCCATGTCATAATGTCATGGTGCCTTTTCTTTCTTTTTTTTTGTTTTCTTTTCTTAATTTTCCCTTTGATGAGGCAATTCCCCTACCTTTCGTGATTGACTTGTGATTTTCAATAAACTTGGCTCATCCATTTGTACAAAAGCAATAAGAAAGAATATTCTCTACACCAAAGAAAAAAAAATAATTCAAACATACTCAAAGAATTGATGAAACAAAACATTCTTTTAAAATATATAAAACACATTGAATATTAACAAATCTTGTTGGTTTCAGTTCTCACAAAATCTTAGACATTTGATAATTTCACAAAACAATAACTAACTCTTAGTTGGACTCCTCACCAATGAAACTACTCAGCTGTTTTTATTTATATATAAGTAATGATTTTACTTCATCAGTTGGACTCTATTTAAATAGATTTTCAACAATGCTTTTCTATTTTTTTGTATTGTATTTCCTGTTGAATAGATATTTGGATGATGTTTTTTAATTATTAATTCAGTGATAGCAATTTCATTGAAACAAATGTAGTTGCTCTTACTGATTTCACAATTACTTAAATCATTGAACTAAAATTTAAAATCATAATCATCTTCTATTATCCTTGAATCTAAGAACCATTTATTGGAAAAGACAGAACCTTAGTGAATTTGTCTTTTTTTCCCCAAATGTGATTCAATATCATTCAAGTCTTGTAAGGTTGAGGTATTTTGGTAGGCTAATGTTTACACAAATGTTACCAGTACCTCTACCTAGCATAACCATTTTCAATCTCATTGTTTCCAAGACTAACCAGTTTTACCATTTTTCTCCATGTAACCCTTACCTGTTTCCTGATCACATCTTCCATCTTAATGAATGCTTTCCCAGTGGTCTTTTCTGTTCACACAGGTGCCCACTTGACAACTGCATGGGTCCATTTATCATTGGTGAACTGTATATGTCCAACCCAGCTGAATGTGTTTTGACCTAGAATAACTCCATAAAACTAACCTGACTATTCAGCTCTACAATTTGTCTAATTGTGTCTATTTCGATTGTTTTATGGCTGTTCTTCCAGATGCAAGTCCCGTCCAATTCCTGATCCCATCTTCCCATGTTAATGGAAGCTTTCCTAGTGGTTTCTACCACTTTGCAATGGTATTTGGTCCACCAATTGTTGGTGAACTGTGCAACATGTCTAGCCCATCTGAGTTTGTGATATGCAGTGATGTTCTTCATTCTATTTCCTTGTTTGGAATCCTTGTTCTGAATATGATTCTCTCATTGATAGATTCCTGGCCTCAACCATTCCATGACCCTCTGTACTGTGCTTAGTCACTGTTTTTCCCTCTACGTTGTAGGCCATGTTTTGTTTGTGTATAACATCACAGGCAAAACCATACTGTTGAAGAGGCTAGCACAAGTCATTCTGTCAAGATATAACTTCAAAAGCTTCCTCAGCTCTGACCATTATACAACTGAGAGCCACACCTGATTACATGTACATTGTTTGATCTTCAGACCAGTTGCTGAACCTCTTGATATCCAGCTCACTTTGCATGGTCTGTAGCTGTCCAGTGCTTTCTGTAATGAGTTTGTCTACAAAGTGGGAAATTAGATATTCATCATATACTACAATCCCAGTCAGTGTCTCTTATAACCATCTTGAGACATGCCATAAAGAGCTTTGGAGAGATGTTTTCTCCTCGTTAATCAGGACACACATGGTTAATGACAACAAGGCCATGTTGGTGTACCCAGCTTTTGCCTCTGAATTTTTAAAATATTTTTTACATTTAAAAAAAAAAATTTTAACTTTTTTTGGAAGAGAATTATTTTTTTTTTTTTCAGAATCTCATGCACAAACTTTAGGGAATAATAATTATTTATCTTAAATGAAAAATAAATTAGCCTTTACTTTTATTAATTCATGTAAATTTTTATTCTTTAACAAAAATGTATATATCCATTTGTTCTTCATTTAAAAGAAATCTTTTTGCAACAGAAATTTGGTCTGTGTATCAAAAGACTAAGTCCAGATAATTATATAAAAAAGACAGATCAATTTTACACTATCAATATTATGAACAGGACCCCACTTTTAAAATGAAAAATAATCAATTTTTCATTCTGAAAAAATGTTTCACCTTGAGAAATGTCTCATAAATGCTAATCTACCAAAATTATTTCCAAACTTTTTCCCTATTCTTTATGAATGGAACGGTCTACTTAAGTAGCACCAAAAATTTCAATATTAAATGCAAATGAGACGGATGTCTTACCTGCTCTCAAATATGGTACATTTCGTGTACATAGAATACTACACAAACACATTTTGAATGAATTTATGGTGCCTACCATCATGTATTGGTATTTAGAACCTTTTTTTTTTTTTTTGCTTTTCGGTCAGCATGGCTAATGCTAACCTCCAGGAGAGTGACTCATTGTACCTTCTTGAGCTAATGTTCTCTTGTGACTTGAAAGACTATATTGAATCAATTGATAGGTCTGCTGTTAAGAAAATTAGTTCACTGTATTACACCAGACAATTTTTCTCACTAGAATCTATCTTGCACATTTATAAGTCTACTATTTATCTATGCATTAAATATTGCTATCACATCGGATCTGGTGTATATGGTCTTATATGCCATCAAATATGCTCGAGATAAAACAGACTCTACACTATTCTTGCTGTCTTCTGAAATCTTCCTTCTGCTTTTATGTATTATGTCCCTTCAGGCTTGGGCGATTATGGTTCTCCACAACTTCCTATCCTTTGTAGCTTTAATAAGATTTGTCTTTTTGCTATCGCTGATACTCTGTTCTGCCAACCATTTACGCAGGTGTTGATTAGGTAGGTTATTCACTGCTTTCCTCTTACTTTTGCCGTCAATATGTCCTGTGAGTATCAAATTCTCCAAGCCCACTTTCCTCATTATTTAGAAATTTAAATTGTGCATATCAGTTTGTAACTGATTTAAAGTTACCTCAAAATCAAATTGGTCATAAACCATAAGTATTTTTTTCATGTTTTTTTTTCCTTATCAAATTTTAATGAAAGTTGGTTAAAAAAAAAAAAAAAAAATCCGGAAAATGTGAGTAAGCAATTTGTATGCAAGTCTCAAATAAGAAAATTATTTAAAAGATTATAAAATAGATTTGAATGTCATTGTTAAAAGAAATGCCAGGGGTAGGAATTTTTAATATTTTAAAAATTACTGATATTAAATTTTATTTAATATTCATTTTTGATTATTCCAGTTTTTGATTTCTGTTTCCATGTCTTTAAATTGTGTGAAATCTAAGAATTCTTCTTGCTCGACCTGAGAGCACGTTTAAAGTGACATAATTTGTTCCTATTATTAATGCTGAAATGCACAGAAAAATACAATTAAAAATTAGTCTTTCGCAATATGATAAAAACTGAAAGATAACAACTTATTGGCTAACATTTCTTTTTACTTTTATTAATTCTCTTAACGACTTTAATACATTTTGCCTTGTATTTATTTACAGTATTTTTTTACAATTTTCACCTGAAATATTTTTTTTTTCAAACTCATGTATTTCACCTTTGTGGGTTAGGGTTCAAATGTTATCCTATTGCAAAGTAACTTATTAATGACATCTTCAGATTTGTTCATATTATAAAGGATACTTCTATGTGCCATGTCCCTTCAGAAAGTGGGTGACCTTCACATTTTCTGGCCCTTTGTAGCTCTTAGTAAAGTTTGTCTTTTGCTATCTCTCCTAATCCATTTGCCATTAAATTTAAGGTTTTGGCCTGTTTGGTTACAAACAGTTCTGAGTGTTTTTATCTCTTTGCAATTAATCAAAATAACATCAACAACAGAAGTGGGAATAAAATCATCTTAATCTACAAGATATAAACTATCTCTTCTTTTGTCTCTTCTTTCATTTGTACAGCAGGCCTGTTATTTTGTTTTCATTTTCCTGTTCCATCTTAACTTTCTCTTGATCATCAGGTTCACTATTCAAGTAATTTTTCTTAAGGCTTTTTTTTTTAGTCATAAACAGTCTTCATTAGACATTATGTATTTCTGAGTTTGACCCCTTAAATCAAAAAATGGAAATGGTATTAAGATACTGTACTGTTCTGACTTCTGTTGAGACTACCTATAAGTGAACCAGGCATTTTTGCAACAGCCTTGTACACATATAATGAACCATAAGATATATATATATATATATATATATATATACACACACACACAAACACACATTTATGACCATGAGAGATCAACAGGTCATTACAGCAAATGACACCACCAAACTGATGTTTAACAATTTATATAAAATCATAAAGCAATGATTTTGAATAACTTAAAATAATAACAGGACATTCCTCAGATAAAAATTGTGCTGACCAAGTTAAAGAAATATTGGAACCATCTTAAATGGTAGGATGGTATAAATAATAATAATTACTTTTGTAATTTATCATTGATTTGTGCTTTTGTGTTCAAGAATACAATAGTTTAAGAATATTGGAAAATTTCGATGACAATAAGATAATATTCATGCATTGACCCACATGTATTGTGGTTTTGTTTTATACAAATTTCTTATATTGCAAGTATATTTTACAAAAAAGTTAATTTTTAAGTGAATCAGTGACATGATCTGCATTTTCTTCCATCAGAAATAATTTGTAATTAAGCTAATTTTCTTTACTAAAATAAATTTTTCTTTTCAGTAACCTTGAAAAATTTAACCTTACCAAATTTAGGAAAGGCTTATATAAAATATCAAAGAAAACTTGATAAGCATTTCTATGCCTTTTTAGAAATGTTCTCTTTAAAACAATTAGTTTTTGTATGTGTCTCAATGTTTCTTTTTTTTTTAATCTCCATAAAGTAAAATAATTATTAAAAAAAATAAAAAAGGTATCTGATTTGTGTGTCTACCCTTTTCATTATATATCCAACATGGTATTGATTACATTTAGTATCAGAAACTGTAGAATAGGAAATAATCTACTCTCCAGGGTTATGCAAGCTGAAAAGTTTAGCCAAGCCAACAGATATGACCTGAAGATTTTGTTCAAGCATGAAATAGACTGTCACCACTCGGCATTGACCTCAGTGGAGACTTTATTTATTAATATACATCTATCCCTGATATTCAGCATAAAATATAGTCTACCTTATAACTATATTTTTATCTTTTATTTACTTTTATATATATATATATATATATATATATATATATATATATATATATGAGAGAAAAGACAAAGAGGCAGTATGGATATAGGAATCAACACTACATGGTGGTCACAAATTTCATGCACCAATGTGATCTAAGATATTGATGTGTAAAACTGACAGTCTCCATGCAGAGATGTTTCCTCTGTCTCTAATATTGAACAATATAAATTCATAAACAAAAGATCAGAACTCATTTTCAAATGTAGACACAAAAACAAATTCCTACTACACTACCTACAACATCATGACCAAAATGACTAAATGACTATAAATTAATTCTAATAAACTTTATTTCAAATATGAGAATTTAGAATCCAAGAAAAATATACAAAACAAATGAAATAAATTAAGAAAAAAAAAGATAAGCAAACTGAAGGTCATGGTTATAAATAGCCTAAAATATTAGCCATAAACAAATTGAAACGAGTCAGTTTCCTGCTGAAGATCTAGTCTCATTTATTTTTTTTACTCTTTACTGGTCAGTGAAAAGTTGTCAGCCCCAAATACATTCTGGTTTCAAACCTTTAATAAATAGACAAATACAAAGAAATCCTTTTTGCCAATCACTTTTCTTTTAAAACATGACAGGACATATTAAGCAACAAAGAGAGAATTCAGGAGACGATTTGAAGATGCCTTTCATGAAGGATGGTACTTACTTTATAAGCTAAGGAATTATTTTAAAAATAAAATCAAATGTGATCACAATTTAATGATATATTTGTAGAAATATGTCACGTATTTTAAAATAAATATGGAATTCTTTAACAGGATGTATTAAAATCAGGCTAGTGATGCCAAGGTTAAATCTATACTCACATTATATCATCTTTCAATGTGTTTCAATTTTAAAATGTTTTACCATTCAGTTAAAACTGCAAAATTAACTGATCTTCATTTGAATATTAACAAAAGTTGATTTTTTTTTTCTGTTGCAACTCTCATCTCATGTCAATTTTCATCTCCAATCACTCTCTCTCCCCAAGTACCATGTATTTTCAAGTTGTAGGTAATCATGACTACACAGCTTTCTTTTAATATCAGAGAAAATATTATACACCAACTCAATCACAACAGTTTTTCGTTCTTTTCTTTTGTCTTTCTTTTTCTTTTTCACTTTCTCTTTCTTTTTCTCTTTCTTTCTTTTTTCTTTCTCTTTCTTTCTTTCTCTTTCTTTCTTTCTCTTTCTTTCTTTCTTTCTCTTTCTTTCTTTCTCTTTCTTTCTTTCTTTCTCTTTCTTTCTTTCTCTTTCTTTCTTTCTCTTTCTTTCTTTCTCTTTCTTTCTCTTTCTTTCTTTCTCTTTCTTTCTTTCTCTTTCTTTCTTTCTCTTTCTTTCTTTCTCTTTCTTTCTTTCTCTTTCTTTCTTTCTCTTTCTTTCTTTCTCTTTCTTTCTTTCTCTTTCTTTCTTTCTCTTTCTTTCTTTCTCTTTCTTTCTTTCTCTTTCTTTCTTTCTCTCTCTTTCTCTCTCTCTTTCTCTTTCTCTCTCACTTTTTCTTTCTCTCTCACTTTTTCTTTTTCTCTCTCTTTTTCTTTCCATTTTTCTTTTCTTTCCTTTTTGATTCTACCTAGTGGTAAATAGTTGCCCATATTCATTATCAAACCTCTGATCTTGTCTCAAGATCTCTAACAACATCCTTTTACATTTTCAGTGTTGGTTCTTCAATTTTCACTCCCTACCACCTTCTGTTGAACTTTTCTATTTTTCTAAATCATGACTTGCTTTTATTTGCTGATAATATAATCACTAATAATACTGGATGATTTTAATAGAAGTCCTACATTTGTCTCTTGTGATACAAATGAATCAATGTATATTTTACTATTGCTCATTTGTCAAATAAATTCTGTGAGAAGAGTGATTTCTTTAATCAAGAAATAAAAAAAAAATGTTCATTTGTGTACCAACCAAACCAATTGATTTTAGCAATATACAAGATACACCAAATACAGACATACTGTTGGAGGGTGAGTAAGTTGATGGAGACTGCAGGTATCCACTTGCTGACCAGATGCATGAGTCAGGCAAATACAAATTTCAATACAGTGCAGTTTTCTTTGCTTAGCAAAGGTGTTTGAGAAGCTCACTCTCACCAGGTATAATTTAGTATTACATGCATGCCTTTTGTTGCTGATATGCATTAGTCAAGTTTCTGTATTGATCCTTTTTTTTCTGTCACTCTTTTTGGGATTCTTTTCTTCTTCTTTTTTTTTTTTTTTTTTCTTGAAATTTTGCTGTAAAAAATCCCACAGAATATACTTTATGACAGATGAAAAATTGTTTGGTCAAATTTAAAAAATGTGTTTGTGAGAGGTGGGGGGTCATTTATGCCAAAAATGTATTGGGTATTTATTACATATAACTTTTTCTTATAGATATTATTATATTTCTTTGATATTATATATTTTGCCTTTCAAATCTGATTAAGCAAGTCTTTTGTAAAAATTTTTTTTGTTGTTCTAACTTACAGCTAACAAAGAACTTAGAATTTTGATGGAGTGAATCTTGGTATGTTATTATTTGTTTCTATGAAAAGAGGGAAAATAATAAGTGATAATAACTAAATGTGAATTTAAAATTAATTTTTGGTCTTAATGTAGATTTCTAACAAACTTCTAAGACTCAATATAGTCAAGATTTTTCTCTCTCTCTCTCTCCCTGAAAATGCTTCAGTGACACTGAAATTAATAAAATTCCTTTTTTCAATAGTTTTAATAAGTCTTGGTTATATAAAAATACATTTACTCTAGTGTTTTTCTAAATTTGGGGTCATCCAGCCCCCTTTTGAGAGTGTGTCCAAAGGAATCAAGCTACACCTGAACTCCAACTTCATACCTCACCTCACACCATAGCTCCATGTTGGTGATGCTAATCTCTCTCTTCCTTCTCCCACTTTCTCAGCAGCTAACCTCAGCCTGCTCCTATGGTTGGTGTGATGAATCCAACTTCTAAATAGCACAGTGAAAACAAAAGGAATTTTCAGTAATGAATCTTTCTTTATCAGCCTACCCCATGCTGATCTCTCGATCAACCAGACCAATCAAAAATTAAAAAA
The DNA here is from genome assembly GCA_963932145.1 of Acanthosepion lycidas. Taxonomy (NCBI): domain Eukaryota; kingdom Metazoa; phylum Mollusca; class Cephalopoda; order Sepiida; family Sepiidae; genus Acanthosepion; species Acanthosepion lycidas. Next base: position 74,993,757 of record OZ010583.1, on the reverse strand, counting down.
GGAAAGAAAAATCCTTAAGACAAAAGTTTATCTTTTCTTTGTCTCTCTCTGTGGCAATACTTCTCTTCTGAGTGGGGGATTCAAAACAGATGGTTCTTCTTGAATGTTTATTTTGGTGGCTGCTCTCATCTCCTTATTGGCAACGTTTTTATTTTATCTTACATATACATGGATAATGGTCTCATTCTTATCAGTGGGAAGTGGGGAAGGGCAGGTAGTTTTGGTTGTACTCAAAAATCTTACTGAATTTCTTAGTTAAATTTAGGTTTGATTCTCCTTGGAATGATTTCGAAATATGATTTTTCAATGCATTTCGTTTTTAATTTTCTCAACTTTTCAATCCATCTTCCTGTGAATTTCAACAATTACCATCCAGTTAGACTCTCTCCTCTCCTTTCTTTCTCTCTTTGTTTTTTCAACTTCTGGAGATCTCAGTGTCACATCTGTGCACAGTGATTTTTACACACACATACACAGTTTTTTTTTGGGGGGGGGGTTGTTTTTTTAACCAAAAATATTTAAAGATTTAACGTTTTTATCAATATATAGGAACTCTTCTAAATTTCATCATACAACCCAAAATAAACATTAAATTTGTGAATTTTTTTTTTTTCAATATCATCTGTCTTTTTAATTCCTGTTCTGTTATTGTTCACACTCTCTAATGTTTTTTTTTTTTCTTATATTCTTTCACACTCAGTAACCTCTTGTTGCTTTGTTGACTTGCTTGGGGTGAAAGGATTAGAAAAAAAAATGAAATTGTAAAATGGAAGAGTAAGCATCTTGCATATATATACAAAAATAACTGATAACATTTCCATTTTTATAATTGTTTGCATGACATTTGAAGCAGGAAACCCATTTATCTCTACAAGTCAGCTCTAATTTTAAAATTATTTACAGCAGCCTCCCCCAATTGTCCCACTTAACTGACTGAGCATTTTTGTAACGAAATTTCCAGCAGCCTCCATTCTAGCATAAAAACTTTTAAGGCAAAATACATTTTTCATTATGGTAGTGGGGGGGGGATTTTTGCTTTTTAGAGATAATCAAGTTTTTTATGGTGCCCGTGGTGGAGGATTGTTTTAAAGGTAAATCAAGTTTGGTTCTTATATTTCGTGGTAGTTTGGAAATATGTTTATTTTTCCAGAAAATCAAGTTTGGTTTTTATTTTTTGTTGTGGTGGGTGAAATTCTTTCAGAATAAAAAAATAATTCATTTTTTTTCGTTTTTTTTGTCATATTGTTGACAAAATTTTGCATTGAAGGAATTCACTATAAAATGTTTCTTGATTTGTTTGATAAAACAATATTTTCTTTCATGAGGTTGTTGCTTTGCTCTCCCCTTTCCACATCGCTCTCTTAAACTCTCTTGAGGATTTGATAGATGAAGTTTCATCTCCTTTGCATTTACTTCCACTTGTCTGACACTCCTTCCTTTCTCCCCTAATATTTCTCTCTCCTCTCATCATCCTTGAAACTATTTCAGCTGTATGCTTAAAAGAAAAAAAAATATAATGTGACTGGGATAAGTAGAATGTATACAATTCTTTATTTGCTTTAGCAGAAATGATTTTACTTCCTGTTTGATGGGGAGAAAGAGCTATGTTTAGAAAGTCAATGTACTCATGCAAACCCAGGGATCTTGCAGGACTTCTTTCCTTTAGTGCATAAAATTTTCTCCTGGTGCCATAAAAAAATTCAGTTCAAAATCCAGCAGACATGTTGCACTAAGGTACTTGCAAAAAGCATGGAACTATTTCTTCATTGTTAGATATTTCCAACTGTCCTATTTAGCCATAACTATGTAAGACTGTTTTTGGCTACTGGAACTGCATTATTTCGTACAGCCTGATATTCCACAAAAGGGGGTGGCAAAAATAAAATAAAAAAAAATAACTGTTAGCTGATCTTAAGATATTCAAAAAAAAAAAAAAAACCTTGGTTGATTTGAACTCTCATAAGGAGTTTCACCAGCATGCAGAACTGTAAACATTCAGCTAAAACATGCAAATATAGAACCACTTAATTTGTAGATTGCATTTTCTTAAATAAAAAAAAAACAAAAAAACACTTTACTCAATGCTACAGAGGTTCTGGAACTTGTTCTTAGGCACATATGCTATTTATACATGAAGATTTCAGGTCACCATCATGTGTGGTCAGCCTCTTTTCCTGAAACAAACAAAAATAAACTGCAAGACTCAAACCCTCATCCATATATCTTTCATGACAAGATAAATAAAAGTAACTGATAAATTTTATGATCTTTCTATTCACTCATCTTTGTTGAGATCTTACTACTAGTTTTACTCAACTTTCATATGAGAATAAAGCAACTAACTTTACATTTCCGGTCAATCCTCCGAATAAATAAAAACTTTAGGTAAACTTAAGTTGTTGCTACTTTTTTTTATTCAAATACAATGGGAGATAATTGTGCCTTTTTCAATGTGTACAGAAAAAACAAAAATTAATCTTAGCAAAAATATTTAGCCATTTATTTTGCTGTCAGGGAAACCCGATATTCAAAAAGGTGGGGGGATTAAGTTTTTGATAAAAAGTCAAAGTATTAAAACCGTCTTACTTAAACTTTAAAATATTCATTTTTCAAATCAGTTAAATGTAAGCCGCTCTTCGTGCACGGGAGATAATTCAAAAAGACTCAATTACTTCCCATCAAGTTAGGTCCCTTCAAAAACTCATCAAAACCGGAGCGTAAGTGCGATATTTCGAAATATTTTCTGGTTTAAAAAAAAAAATACTTTAAATCATTTTATTGCAAACAATCTAATATATACTTTTTTTTTTTTTTAAGGTAAATTTTATTCATTTTAGGAAAGCATCTGGCTTCCTCTTTAATGAAATCGGTAAAGAAATGATGCTATCTGGATTGGCAATTCCATTTTAAAATGCACAAGATTTTACCAACTGATTCGTTAACAAAAACACTTCCAACTTTTAACCTAATGTTTTTTTGGTTGGAAAGGGAGTGTTTAGAGGTTTTGGAGTATATTATCTAGTTGGAATTAAAAGTTCTAAATTTGACTTATTTAGAAATTGTAATAATTTTGCAAGCAGATAAGATTACACAGGCCTATAATTTTTTTTTTTTTTGGCATCATAATTTTATTTAAAACATTGCAAAAATGCAGTGAGTTTTATTTTTTGAAAGCAAATAAAAGAACAAACACAGTAAAATTTAAACAAAATGAGTTTTTTCTTTTTTATTGAAAAAAAAATAGCATATAATTTATTTTTGTTTCAGTCTTTAAAATATGAACCCAGCTTCCAATTGGAGTCAGGGTTAGATGTGAGATTATGCCAGTATCAACTCAAAACAGTTTTGCCCCACTTACCAACCATTTGATTAAATTTCAGTTGTTTCAGTTTACAAGATATGCATACACACACAATTAGTCACAATTCCTCCACTGCTTTAAGCTTAGATAAAGTAGAGGGAGAAGGCTGAAAAAATATGAACAATGGCTCAGGTTCACAGGCTAAACACTTTTTTGTATAAGTGCTGAAACCTACTTTCCAATATAGAAATGCACACAGGGCCCATTACATACAGAGAAGCAAATGTTAACTGCCATAAAATTTTTATATTGCAATAGACTTAAATGTAAATACAGAATCAAACTACACAGTAAACATCGGTTTCATATACTGTAATTAGATTCTTCTTTTTAGAAGATACCAACAGTTTAAATGAAATACTTTATGATTGCAAGTTTGAGCAGCCAGCCTGAAACAAGGCCAGTTTGGTGGGGGAGAAAATAGATGCCTATAATTAATTCCCTCCTCTATTTCATTATTTTTAATTGTTATTGAGAGATATAAATATTCAGGAAATTCATCTGAATAACTACATTTGATATCTGGGAATTTATCAAAAGATTCATGAATAAAAATTCTACCTTAGATTCTTAGATTCAGAGCATAGTGTGTGTATGCACAAAAAGGGGGTTCATTTCTGAGGCATATCTTAAATTGAGTTCTTGCAATTCACTTGGGAAAGAGTTCTCAAATTTAAAAAAAAAAAAAAAAAAATCTTTAGATAAACTTATAATACAGCTTGAAATAAAATATTTTAATCTTCTTACTTTAGAAGATTTTGAATGTGACATTTTTAATTCAGAAATTGTCATTCTAAATTTTTTTTAAAAACTAAAAACTTACTGGTATATTCCAGCGTATAAAAATTGTATGTCAGTACAGGTAGGAATGACACAAGGCAACTTTTGAAACTTGGATTTGGTTGGGGGGGGGGGTTCTTTTAAAATAAGCTGGGTTATCTGGGACTATAAAGATGTAACATGAAGCTACATTTTTAAATACCAGCACTCAAAGAAAAAAGAAAAGTTTAAACTTTGCTGTTGGATCAAAAAAGTAAGTGTTGTTTTAGGAGGGGGAATAGAGGGAATTTATACAGACATATAACAGTAATTTCTTAAGAATGTTAAAATAAAAACAAACTGTTCCAAATTGGAAATATTTAAAAGATTAATAAAAAAAATAAAAAAATTAAAAATTTTGTAAAGAAAGAAACTTGCCTTTTCCCCAATACCAAGTTTTATAATTTAAATAAACTTTACTTTTTAAAAAAAAACTTAAATTTCAAATCAAAGTTGTCCACATTTGAATTGAGTACAACATTTACTTTGGTTATATATATAACCAAAAATTTGAAAAAAGTGGATAAAAAAAAATCTCCACAATTGCATTTAAAATCTGTTAGAACCACATTTTAATAGCTAAAAATTACCTTACTATATAGTGTAATCAGAACAATTCAAAGTGCTGGGTTAGAAAGGATCATTACCCACAAACTCCTTTACTAACAGAACTTGTAATATCCAAAAGCAGATATTTTGAACCTGACCCTGAGGGCATGGAAATTTCTACAAGACACCCTTGAATTTTTAAAGACTTACTGAATTATGGCAACAATTTGTAGAAACTGAAAATGGTTGGGGTAATGATCAGAGGGCAGCAATATATTTTTTGCACCTGTAATCAGTAATTTCCTATCGTCTCTCCTCTCACATTTGAAAAGAAATGAATACCTAAGCAAACCGGTTTGACACTAGTCTTCAGAATCATTTTTTATTTTCTTAGACATACTTACATATTGATGTTAATAAAACATTATTCGACAACATCAAAAGGTTTTGGTTTTCTCACCAGTTTGAAATATACTGTGGTCAGAAGTTGCACAAATTTAACTACAACACATTTGTATTCAAAGTGAAATTTAAATCATAACTAGACTTACTAAATTTAGCTTGATTTGGCACAAGATCAAAGTCATGAAGACATGCTACAGAAACACTGGTTTAGAAGCACCCTTAAAACAAAGTTTGGTACAAGGCCAAGAATAGTTCTGACAAGCATAGAAAAGTAAAAAAATCACTTTTTTAATTTAACATTCACTGATATGTGACATTAATATATCAATAAACAAAGTTACTCAACTGTTCCTGATCTATGTGCCATTGAGCAGAGGACATGCTTTGTATGGTGACCTATGCAATGTAAAAGTGAACTAATAATTAAAACATCACAATATTTCATATTTGAGGGAGAGCAATACAACTATTTCTTATAAAACATTAAATTGCCAATATGGATTTCTAAGCTTAAGAAGAATGGCAGTTTCTTAAGATAATGGGCTGAGTGAACAAATCAATTTCCAAGCCAACATTGTTAGGACAATTCTTTGCATTAACAAAATGTACAATATTTTGTTAGCCAATCCATTCTGATGAATCAAGTCAACAGTTTCACAACAAGGACTAAATAGGTGGTAAAGACAAAAAAAAAAAAAAAACACACACACACACACACAGAGTAAATAAACAATAAGAGATCTGAACGTCCAAACAATGTTGAACAAGTTGATAGGTTTTTTTTCTCAAAGTTATAAACAATAAATTTCATATAAAAAAAAAAAAAAATTATTTAGGAAAATAATTTTGGAAGTTGCAGAGTGAAGATTCTTCCTTTTATATACGGATTGTATAAAAAAAAAAAACAAACAAAACCCGATTAAAAATAAAGATTCATCTCAGAATTAACAGCTCAATAGTCTACATTTCTCTTTAACTTGGGATATTGTTTTAGCAATACAAAGGATGCAAATGACAACTTGAAATGTTTTCAACAAATGGACAATGATGATAACAGCGGAGATGATTGAGAAACTCAATTATAGATGATTATTCACCTCACTTGATAATCAGAGAATTTTTCAACAAACTACTTAAAGTTTCAAACACAAGTGAGCAAAACGAGAATATTTTTATATCTTCAACAAAAAATCCATCCTTCAAAAGAATAAAAAGTCCGAAGAAGTCAGTGTCTGATTTTCACATCTATTTGTCATTGTCATTAACCAACTTGCAAGCTTCTGATGAACTATGTTCAGTCAGATCAGTTGGGCAGTCTGCTGTCCCAGATTCTGGCCAACTACCCAAACAGCGGAGTCCTTGAAAAGACCCCACTCTGCTATTTGTTATTCTCTGAGTTACAGGGTTCAGATTATAACTGACAGAGTTAAAAAACCATGACCTGCTACATGAAGAGGCAGGACCACTGTTGAAACCTTTGTAAGCAAGATTCTGTGTTGGTGCTGATGTTAACTGATAACTTGAAGGGGTGTGAGCATATGGGGGGGTGAAATCAGATAATTTGTTGGGGGGGTAGTAAAGGTTAGCACCGTGACTTTCTGCTATCATAGAATTTCCTGAATTTGGATTGTAGGAGGCTGGGAGGTGAGCATTTTGAGGAGAATGATAATGGCCAAGATCAGATTGAGCAGCAGAGGTTGAGTGTAGACGGCTTGGATTTGGCTGTGGTGGTCCAACTGCAAAGTTTACAGGCCAGGTCATGGAGGAACACAGTGGGCCAGGCTCTGGAAACATACAAAGAAGAAAAAATTAAAGAGAAGGATGTAACATTACAGTTGTTTTTTTTCATTGCGCATAGGTTAAAAAAAAAAAGGTTTGAATTTGCTGTATTGCTAATATCTAAGAATGCAAGAAAAAAGCCATTTTATACTGTTAACTAATGGTGTCTCTAATTTGCTTACTTTCTCTTGAAAATAAATAGGTTTCTTTTTGCACAATCACTTAGATTTGAGGAGGAAAGAGCAAATATCCAAGGGCTTGAACCTTACAATAAATGAGCACACAGGAAAAAAAAAAAACAAAAAAAAACAGTCCAAATATAAATATGTAAATAAACAAACAAAATTATGCATTTCTTTTTAAACTGGTGAATGATATCCAAATTAAAAAAAAAAAATCTTGGAGAACTCAATAACATTTGTGTGTTTACAATGAACAGAAAAAAAATGTAATTTTAAAATACAAGGCAAGTAATTGGAAATGGAAATTTATTAGGGAGGGGGGAAGAAAATGAAAGCAAATTGAAGTGTATTATGAATTCTGTATAAAGTACAAGATAAGGTTAAAATTTTGTAATTGTAACCTTATCATTTAATTTCGATAAAATGAACGAGCATCAAAATGTGTCCACAATGGAAGCCATGACTGGACTGAAATTTTAACTCATCTTAGCTGTTAGGATTTAGAATTGGGGCTTAAGTTATGTAAAAGTCAATTAGTTCCCCAGTCATGAGATTATAGTAATCGAGACATATTCAAGTAGAGGGAGGGTCAAAAGTTCTTTAGAAAACAAATATGGAGGAGATAATACCCTGGCATGTAAACTTGGTTTATGACGATAGAGTAATGGATTGCGGCTCAGATTTGAGAGATCTGAGAACAGAGTTCTAATTCCAGTCAAGTTCATTACATTCATTTACATGCTAATACTTTTGGGAAAGGAAACTCTTCTCCCCCTAGCTATGGGTAAATAGTTCTATAGCCTTCAGTGGTAACCAGTATAGGAAAAGGAAAACTTAATTCAAAACTGTATGTAGCCCTGACAAAAGTATACAGCTAAGGAAAGGATCATTCATGTTGACTTAATGATTCCAATTATGGTCACCTCCTTTTATGACCCCAAAACAGTCTTACATCAGTCTGGATCGTAAGCAGGGAAATGAACAAAATTAATAATGAAAACAGGTGTGTGTGTGTGTGTGTCTTGGTTGGCTTTTGATAAAAATATGGTTCTGAACTGCTTCAACCAAAACTGGTGTGAAAAGAAAGAAATGATTGTTTATTTTAGTAACAAACAAGCAGAGAAGATAGGATTTGACTATAGGAGGAGGGATACCTGCTCAGATCAATAATCACAATGTAATAGGTAAATAGAACCCTGATCAAATTCAACATCACCCACCCCCGTTATTTAAAGGGCAAAATATAAAATTCATATTAAATTTAAAAAAATAGAATTTTTATTAGTGACTCTTTGAAAATACTGAACTGATTTGGACATGAAATAAAAAAAAAAACAAATGAATGATACAAGAGCATTTGTCAAAAATCAATAATTATTGCTGTGTCATATGTGCAAAATGAATCAACTCTAGATTATTACAACCTTCTATATAGTAATACACCATACTTAGGTAGGTACAAGTTTGTGTGTGTGTGTGTGTGTGTCACGCTAATCCTATTAAACCCAGACTGTGTTGGAATGTTTAGAGGGAAACAGAGTAAAATAGTAAGATAGCACAATACAGGAACACTTAGATAAAAGGCAATTGTTTGTCGTGAGTGTCAAATCAGGTTTCATGACGTAACAATCTGTTAAGGACAAATTCACCCCTAAACTCCAAGTGACCTTTTGAAATCAAAATTAAATCTTCACGAATTTGTTACAGACTGAGGGAAACCAGACTGTTTATCATCCAAGATGGAAACAGAGAGAGATGTAGAGAAACAAACAGAGAATGCAACACAGAGAAGGATTTGAGAGAGGTCATCTGAGAAATTTTAAGCTTTGGTTTAAACCAATAAAACTATTAGGTAAATTTACCTTATGGTGTGTGTGTGTGTGTGTGTGTGTGTGTGTGTGTGTGTGTGTGACGCAAGTGGGTGCTGAAGCAACCTACTTCCCTACCAAAATAAGCCAAAATAATGAACACCTGAAGATGGCCAGAGCATATTAAGTAGGGACCCCAATCTTCCATTTTAAATTTTCCTTGATTCTGTCTCCACTTTTGGCAAATTCAGTTTTTTTTTGCATTTTTATTTTTGGGGAAAAACCTGGGCACCTTGATGTAGTGTAATGGTTAGCAAGCTTGTCTTGCTAGATCAGTTACAACTGAGTAGTGAGTTCCATCCTCACTGGGTGCCCCATACTTTCGGCCTTGTCCCTCATCTAAGCCATGCTTAGAAAATCACTAGTGTGTAAATTGCTCTCAAGTAGTTTGTAACACATTTATTTATCATCTCAGTTGCATGTGTCTTTAGGCAGAGTGTGTGCTCAAGGGCGGCTCCACCAAAGGACAGTCACAACTGAGGAAAATTATACTGAGAAGTGCCCAGTCTGGGGAACAGCTGCCTGAGGCCATGCCCTCTCATTGCACCAGAGAGAGAGAGAGAGGGATTGGTGCTTGCACTGAGTCCAGCGTAACTGAAGGTTTTGGGGGACAAGGCAATTTCTTTATCCTAGCCTGGGTGTACATGTTCAGGCTTCCCACGTTAAAACGACCTTGTGTCACAACCTGACCCTCATGGGGAGGGTTGTGTAAATATAAATTATTAAAACTGAATACAAAAACATAATTCAAAGATTTATTACATATAAAGAAATAGCAAATATCTATAAATCTTTTTTTCAAATGTTAAAATCCAAACCCAAAAATAAATATGCAAAAAAATGTAACATGATTAGACAATAAAACAATGGAATATTACAGTGCATAATTATCTTTGAGGAGGAAGAACTTTTAATCAGAACTTCATTCTTTCAAAATGTTTTTGTTTAAGTAAAAATAGATTGAATAATTGATTCATAATATAAAATTCACATTTAAAGTATTAACCGCAAATAACTTGAATCTCAATAATAAATATTTGAATAAAGTCATACATTTTGACTAAAATTTTACAAAACAGTAATTAAACCGTAATAACTGAATCTTTGTAACAAAATATCAATTCAAAATTTGAATAAAACAACTTATCCCAAGTTGAAATACTGCTCAAATTTAAACTTGCTAATTTCTTAATTTTGGAAATATTTAATCTTCAAATCTCTTCTCTAGATGTCCATTGTAATGCAACATTGAGTTGCTTGTTGTTCTCAGGGGTAAGACTTTCATGTTGTTTATTGAGTAAATGTTTATACTGAGATAATGAAAATTCAGCATCTATGCTGGTAACAGGCATCCATATGACCTTATTGGCAATCTGTTCCAGAAGAGGAAATCTGCTCTTATTTGCATTCCAAAATGATGTCATATTAAAAGGATTTGGTAAATCATCTTGGTAATTCACATACATTTGGAATTCTTCAAGAAGATAAGGACATTGCAAGTCTTTGAGGGCTGCAAAACTGTCTAAATCATGGCCTATACAGGGTAGCTGTCTAGGATGAAACAGGCGAGCTGCCTTGTAAAAGTTATACACAGGGTGGATATCCAGGTATTTATTCAGTTTCAAAAAAGATGTGCTTAAAAAATCTTGGGAATTTGAAATAACTCACTCCCTTTCTGTGTTTTCTAGTTCAGACAGAAGACTATCAGTTTCTAGGCCAAATGTTGAGTTTGATGTACCAGTATGCAAATACTATTTTGTATCCTCCATGTTGTATACAACAGATGCAAGTAGTTTGTCAAAGCTGTTATTAAATGAATGCAGTTCTCATTTATAAAATGCAGATTTGGGTGCAAATTATGGTAAGAGGCATGATGTAGTCAACCATAATCTACTAATTCTAGAATCCTATCTACTGCAAGGCCATGGCTCCCTTTTTTTTTTTTTTTTTTGCTTAAAGAATCCTTCATAAAACTGTAGAAAGGATGAATGATATTTGTCCACATTAAGCCAGGAATTCCATCTAGTTGCCACTGGTACAGGGAGTAGTTTCACTTGTTCTTTAGGCAAGGAACCTTCAAGCCATTTTAAGTATTGCTTTTTCTGACTAGGCTTTTTTAAAAAAAGGCTGACTTGATGAAAGTACAGCGCTGGGTAACATTATCAAATACTGACCAGTACAAAATTACTTCACCAACATGATTTAAAATATGTGCTAAGCACAGCACATGCCAACTGTTAACAAAGACATTTGACAACACTTCCTTATGAGCCTTTTTTTGCAATAGGCTGCAAAATCTGTTACAAAGGCAATAATATCCTCAAATGCAAAATCCACATGAGTTACAGCTCAGATTCATGCCTGACTTACAGTTTGATGATTGCATTCTCCCATGGTTACAACATCAATGAGAAATGACTCCCCACGAATGCTTGCAATTACATTCAAAAATGCTGTGGTCATGACAGTTGTTTCATCTGTTATGATGCTGGTTGACTGATTAGCAAGCTTGGCTTTCAGGACAACAAAGTGACAAGCAAACAATTTTGGTAGATAAAGTTGCCTAACACAACTGACACTTGGATTAGAACCACCTTCTTGTATAATATGTATATATTTTAATATGAATGGCCTCATTTTGTCAATTTTGTGTAGGGGAATGTCAGGCAAAGTGCATATTTTCTAAAAATTAAGAACTAAATCATCTCATACCTCTTTACTCTTCAACAAAGTTATGATTGTCTTCTCAGTTGAGTCGACTTTATTGTCAAATGAGTTTTTGATTTTATATGATCTTTATGTCAACCCTAAAAAATGTCAACATTATGGAGACAGAATTTGCAAAATGACATTTTCTTCTGCATAAAAGTTATCAGGGAATAGCTGTACTCTGGCTGTAGCACAAATTTTAGATACTGGGGTCATTTTCTTTCTTTTTGTTTTGTTTTTGAGGAGCAAGCCCAACTAGGTTGATTCACCATATTGACTTTATTCAGTCATCTTGGCAAATTGTTCCTTATTCATACAATTGGTTTAGATTACAAAATATAAAGAAAATATGAAAAAATAATCGTTGATAGTTAATATTATTAAAGGATTTTTTTTGTTCAATTTAAATTTGTTTACAATGGAGAAGCACTGAAGATGATGCAATTATTAACCCAGGAGAATCTGGGTGACAGTAAGCTTAGACAAGCCAGTCGTTTCATAGAATGGTGATTTTGGAGAATTAATTTCTTTATTTCTAAATTGTTTGCATTTACTTTTCTTTCATATTCATAAAACAAGTTGTTTAGAATCTTACTTGTAAATTCTGTGAGGCCTTAAAGGAATTGGTTTGATTTGAGTCTTCCCAATACTCCAATTTTGACAGCAACTGATGTGTCTTCCATTTCCACTTTAGCAATTGGATCTAAGTGGTCACAACGGAGCCTTAACCTGACTTTCACCTCATTTGCTACATACACTTTCTTAAAAAAGTCTTAAAATAGTAAAAAAAAAAAAAAAAAAAATAACATTCTCAGAAAATCTACAATAATCCACTTTTTCTTTTATGCAAACGTTTTTACTCTTAATTATTTTTTGGGTTTTATAAGGTAAAAAACTACAAATATTTGTAAAAACAAATTTTAAAGGAAATAACTATGTTCAGTTATTGTTATACTTGACAAAATCGGAGACAGTTATCAAGTTTTGAAAGAATTTAGAACAAAGCGTAATTTTTTTATTTTTTTTATGCTATACATTTTGGATATTTAATTAATAGCTTTTTCTTGTGCAAGGCCATACAGTAGAAATAAAAGCAAGTTGTTTGTGTTATACCACTCCCAATTGGAGAGGACCTAACTACTTTTAAAATAAGCATTTTAAATCATTGCTTTTAACTGAACTTGAACACTCACTTCAGGTGCCAGCAAAATATATGCAATTAATTCTACTAAAAATGAAAGACCTGAGTTTCATTTTGCTACTTTAAAGTAACTTTATTGAGATGTACACTAATAGGTCAAAAGTTATAGCATAATGTGTGTTACATATGTAGGATCACCGTCTAAGATGTCAAAATGCAGCAACTTAACATGGCATCAATTCAACAAGTAACAAGAACTTTTCTGAAGAGATGTTGTCTACATCTTGCTGATATGCAATTCCTCCTACCATGTTTTACTGTGACAAGAGTCAGAGGAGACCAAAAAAGGATTATTGTTGCCATATCCAGACTGGAGCCACTCAATCTTCGCTTTCCAGCCTTGATAGGGTTCAAAATCATTTCCCACTCAGATAAGCACTATTATCTAATTCCACCAGCTCAGACCTTTACTGCTTGCACATGGCATATCATTTCCAGTGGTGAATTATCTTTATGTTCCCAATGTAAGGATAAAGTTCTACCCACCCAACCAGAACTGCTACTCCATGGAAGACACTACTATGTAGATGCTTCCCTGAACATGACAATCTTAACCTCCTTAAAGGGTCAATCGCTGTCTATCCAACTTATCCTCATAATCTTCAATTCCTACCACCACCTCCTCCATTCATATTAGAGTTGATCAGTTTGGCAATTTATGTTTCAGTATCAGTTTCCAGTCTTTTTTTCCATGACACTGTGGTTTTCTCAGATTTTAATTTACTATTTTTACTTTCTAAGGAAACCATTCACTTTCTTGTGTAATGATAGCATTTCCAATTGATTGATAAATTTGCAACATAGTCCACTCAACTCACAATATCTTGTGTATTTCTAGTCTAACCTTAAAAATATTCATATGGCTGGAAAGAAAAGAAAATAACCTTCCTAAATATGTAATTTGTATGTGCTTTTAGTCATTGAATTTTTTTTCCCACAGTTAAAATGGTATTTTGCTTCAAGCAGCCAAAAATACAAAATGATTTTTTTTTTTTTTTTGAGCCTAAAATTTTACACATTACTTTGTTTTTCAAAATCAAGTGACCAATCTTTATCAATATTTTTTAAATTGTACACTCAATTAGAAGAAACCTTAAACTACAACCAGGAAGATGTTCATTTCTTCTGACCTGGGAAAGCAAATTCCTGCAAAAAATTATAAAGTAAGGAGAAAAAAAAAAAAATTACTCTGGGTTTTAAAAACATACATTTTAAAACAGATTAAAACTATTTTTAGGCGTATTCACTTGATAGAAACAATTTTATTTGCTGTTCCTATAGCCCCAATAACTCAATTCAGGTTTGCTCTGATAAAAAATTTCTATCCCAAGTAAAAACCATCACAAAAATGTCAAGTCATTTTGTCACAGCTTATTTTCTCTGGAGGAGAAAAAAAAAAAATCATACTTTTATAGGGGTAAAACGAGCTAAAATATTGAAAAATGACTTATCTGAACAAAATATCAAGGAAACTTGATCTAAACCCCATGAAACTAGGTATTTTCTGAAAGCAAACAATATGTTCTTTCATTTAAAAGTAAAATTGGCTGGTGTAAATGACTCAAAATGTTTTTCAGGAGGTAAAATGTGAAAAAAGTGAAAATTTTGCATTTTTTTCTAGTTCTAAACAAAAATTTTCCTTAATAATGAAATATTAACCTTTTTTTTTTTTTTTTTTTTTTTTTTTTTGAAAATCAGAAAGCCTAAATCATAATCAAACTATTTCAGGCATAAAATTAAGAGTTTGAAGGAAAACAACATTCCTAGGGGATCAAAATGCAACAAAGTCTATTGATAATTTTCAATTATATGGCTGCAAGGGGTTAAAAAAATTGACCCCTGGCCACAGAAATCTTTAGTAAAAGATTTATCCACAATTCCTGACCACCGGAAAACAGTAGTTTGCTTTTTTGTTTTGTTTTTTTCTCCAAAAAAGCAGCAATAAGGAAAATTAAGCCAAATTGACTGGCATGTCTGTGTCAAAAGCTAGCCAGTCATTGATAAATGTTAGAACAAGCTGTCATCAGTTTGTAATAAATCCCACCACTTAAAATATGAGAGCAAAGAGTGGAAAAAAGGGCTTGATATGTTTTTTTTTTGTTTTTTAAATGTATGTTTGAACAATAGCTTGATGTGTATTGTTTTTTTAACACCTTGTGACCCAGGTGATGACAATAACACTTAGCAAACGACATTGTTTTTTTTTTTTTTTGCTGCATGTTTTGTATTTCCCATCATTGGGTCATATAGCGGTTCATTTGATTCAGTGATGTTCACAGCAACTTAAATAGAGAGGATTGAAGTTTGAAAAAAATTGTTCTGAAGTGAAAAAATATTTTTTCATTTAAAAAAAAAAAAAAAAAAAAAAAAAAATGTGATTTTTCTTAGAAAATTGGCTGTAATTTTTTTTAATGTCATCCCCGAGTGACATTTTTCACAGCCAAATTGAAGATTAATTACCAGTGAATAATTCAATGTGCAAACAATAGCTGTCTGGATCCTATAACATGGCCTGAAAACATTGTGTTTTTCACGGTCAGTTTCCATTATTTCATCTTCATGTTGTCATTTTTGGACAACCGAGTCATCATTCCATGAGGTGTTTAAAATGTTACTGACGAATGGGATTTTTTGCCGAATATTTTGTTTATGCGCCATGTTGGATTTTCCTATATGACAAAAACAAGCGTTTTAAACAACTGTGGCATATCTGGAAATATACACATTTTAAAAGTGAAAATAAAAACTATTTTAATTATTCTTAATATCTAATTTAGGTGCATTCCCTAGATAAAAGAAAAAAAAAAAAATCTTCATTTTTCTTGTTTACAACAACTTTATTTAGTGATTGGCATACTACTGGCTTACACTAGAAAACAATTATTACCCTTACAAAAAATCTGACTTCATAAAATTTAACATTAAGTCAAAACTGGCAACTATTTTTTAAAATTTTTTCTATTTTGTTAATTTTACCACAAAATTTTTTTGAGGGGAAAACTGAAACAAATAGATTTCAAACATCATGTAATTTTTTTCTTCTTCATTTCTTTTGTAAACAAATAGATTTTACATTTATTTCCTAAAACTAGTTAATTAAATGTTCAATCTTTTTCTCTTACAATAATATTATAAATGTTGATAATATTTAATTTTTATTAACATCTGAAAGTCTTTTTCAATAATGTTTCTGTAGCTGTGATCATTCAGTAGTGATAGCAAACATTTTCAGTTTCATAAAAAATTTCAATGTGTTTTCAATGTGAAGATGAAACCAAAAAAAAAAAAAGTTCGTTTTTCAGTTAAACCACACATCTCTAATTCATATCACACCTTATTTCCTGTTACCATTTCAACTATTTACCTTGAGTGGCTCTGGATCTTTGTATTTGAACAAAATTTAATGAAAAAGGAAATCACTGTAGAAAAGATAGAGGAAAAAAATAAAAATGTTCATATCATTTCAGTAACACTTTAATGTGTCTGATAAATATTTTTGGCCTTTGTAAATATAAAAAAAAAAAAAATTTAAAAAAAGTTTTTCCTTACAGTTCAAAAATATTTAAAAAATTCAACTCACCATCTGATACAAGGTTATTTGGTGAAACACTGTTTCCTTGATGACCAGAAACAGGAATCCTGGCTGGACATTCAAGCAATTCTTGTATATCAATATTACCATGACGCCTTAATCTTATCTGTTGCCGGCTAATGCGCCGACGTTCCTCCACCAAAATGCACTTGATACACGTGCACAGGACATAGGGACATGACCCCTTATGACCTTTCATTTTGGCAATCATCCCATGATTACGGCACCGAGTGCATTTTGGTTCGCGCACTGTAATGATCACAGGTTTCGAATTAGATTCTTTGTTTGGTGGTGAAACATCCATATTTAATTTTTTCTTTCTTTTTATTAATTATCTGAAATAAAAATTGATAATTTCACACATGGTGTTACTTTTAGAACGAGATTTGACAAAAAAATTATGTTGTTTGGAAATACAGGTATGGTAAATCCCCCCCCATACCGTTGGTTTCAGAAGTGCTGGATTACCGTGCAATGGTAATACAATAATCTTCCTGAATGCAACACACGTATCTTTCAAGCATGAAGCATTTTGAAAACTTACATAACAGTTGAATCTTTAAATGCAAGAAAAGCCAGAAATTAAAGAGTTCACTCATTTTGGATTCAGAGGTGCCAGAAAAATCATCCATGTACCGATATTACAAATTTGGAACCCTCCATATTTCTTATGGATACTAGTTTTTTAATTCAGTAAACGTTTTTATCATTTATCAGTAAAAAACAGACAATATACAGGAAAATTAAGAACTCAATGATATATCTATAACTAGCAGTATGGCCCGGCGTTGCCCATGCTTGATTCAAAAATCGTATGACTCATACAGCAATCGCTATCACTTGACTTAAAATATTTTTGCCCTTCCTTGCCTTTAAAAAAGTGCCCTTTGCTGTGCTGATGTTGCTACATGCCTTACTTCTTGCCTATCTCACACTGCGAATTTTTTCTAAGCTCTATACTAAATATTAAATCTGTTACGAAAAAAGAACTAAACAAAATGAACACAAAACGATCAGCTTTAAAAAAGGACTCATAACTGGAAAAACCAAATGAAAAAAAGAATGTTAACAAATACTTTTTCACACCCAACCCAGTTCTACGGAATCCGAATCAACGTTGAGTTTAAGCAAGCGAATGAGCCAATTGGAGTAAAGTGCTATGCAGATTTCAATTTTTCCCACTTGTGATGAATGCAGCTATTGATTTTTTTGCATGCTAGTTAACATTAGTGTCAGTCAACTGTTGGCTCTCATGCTGGCCAATAGAATTTGTGGCAGCCAGCTATAGGCTCTCACTCTGGCCAGTACAAAATGGCCGCAGACTACATGAAAACTGCCGTAGAAGCATGAAAAAATCGATTATTTCCACTATCGATGGGATTGGGAAATGCAAAGTCGTTCTTGGCCTTCCCACTAACTTGAAGCATGTGCATGTAAATTTTGGTGCAAATCCGTCGAAAATTGCGGCCGTGCATTCGTTACACACACACTGCCTTTTATAGAAATTTAAATTAGCAGTGCTAATAAAGATTTAAGATGAAAATGTGTTTAGTATTGATTTTTTTTATTACAAATATATGAGAAACTTGTTCTACTTCAAAATTCCAATGAACCATTGATAAAAAAACCCCTTGTAATCAAGTTTCAAGAAAATCAGTTACGTTACAATTTTACATGTTTAATATATGAAAGATTTTGCATTTCAAATACTGAATTACCTCCCTTAATCTAGCCTAAAAGTCTGATGGCAGTCTTACATGAGAATGTAAATTGCTTTTCCAAAGCTTGAGCACATCTCTTTCAACTAACTTTCATTTTCTAGATCTTGTATGAGATTCAAAATTGCTTTTCCTAAGTGTGACCATTACGTCTTCAAATTCTACTCTTCCATCAGATACATGATTGTGTTCCAAAAATGAGCACCGAGCTACAAAATTGGTTTCTATGCCTCATCAGAATCTACAGTTTGGGAATAAATAATTTCTTTCTAGTATGCCTTTTCAAATTCTAAAATTGGGCATCAAATTCAAAATTGTTTTTGCAAAGTTGAGGTATGGCTTTTTTTTTTACCGTCGGCAGAACACTAGAACTATTTATTCAATAAATTTTTATTGCATTTTATTTTTTTCTTTCCTCTACCAATGGAAGTAGATAGGTTCGCCTGTCGTCCTGTTCACACTCCTCCCCGAAAGGTTTACCCCTCGTTTCCGGTTCATTCTAAAGTCCGCTTCAACTCTATACCCGCAACGCTTGTTTTTTCCTACGCTAATATAAGTCCGCACAATAACGCTCTACCTTGAGCGGCTCGTGTAAACATTAGTGAAAAAAAAAGTGGAGAGTACGGAAGAGCGTCAGCAGAACACCAGCCCGCGTAAAGAAATCTTAGGGAGATTTCTCTGTATTTAAAACGAGAAATTCGAGAGTTAAAACTAAAGGAGTTGATTCCTGGAAATCAAACTAATTTTTTCAGTAAAGATAAATGAAATTGAAATGTGAAAAAGCCTTTAAAAAAAAAAACGCCATCTTTGCAATGGATATTGCTGTGTAAAGTAAAAAAGGAAAAAAAAAAAAAAAGATTTGAACTTTACAAAAAAAAATGTTCCACGTCATTTTAAATAAAAACTGAAAAAAAGTTTTTCAGTTAAAAATTTTAATAATCAAAAAAAAAAAGTATATAAGATTCGGTAAGAATTGTAAGCTTTGTAATTTGAGTCGAATTTATCCACACCCTCACCTCTTTTTCAAGATTGCAATATGGGAGATGTTTTTTACACCCACAAAAAGATTTTATAATTCATAAAGATCTTAAAATTGTTTTACTTTCAAAGAAACATTACAATTGTTTTATTTGATCGTATCTTCTTTAGTTTCAAATACTATTTCAAATGCTAAACAAATACTCTATTTCAAATGCTAACAAATACTCTCTATTTCAAATGCTAAAAAGCCTAACCAAGTTTTTTTTTTGTGATGTTTGGCAAAGTTTTGGAAAGTGAATAGAGACACAAAAACTTTTCAGTATCCTTCCCATAATTTAACATAAAAATTCATCAATTCCAAATATATTTTTTATAATTTGGAATAGCAATAGTTTTTTATTACGATAATTTTTAATTACAAAAAAACGTAAATTTTTTTAGCGATAATTGAAGATTTGCTTTCACATTTTTTAAAAACTCAAGCAAGACTATTTTAAAGAATGATTCATCAAAAAAATAATTTAAAAAATAGAAAAACATTGTAAATACGCATAAAAAATCATTACTATCGAAAACCTTTTTTAGACAAAGTTTTATTTTTAATTAAAAGTCCTGAGAAAATCAAGGTCATTAATTAAAGTTTTAATTAAAATGAATTCTAAACCTTATTAATAATTAAATTATTAAAATTTATAAATCTTAATATAAATTCTCTCTTTGGAGATAGAAACTTAGTTTTATTAAGAATTATGAGAAAACATCCATATTTTGTTGAGCTATATGTAACAAGTCTTTATAAAAAAAAATATCAAAGAAACGTCATACATATTTTTACTTTAAAAAAGCGCTCAAACCATGAGGTGTAGTTCAGACGAAAACGTTTCGGTTTATTCTTAAATTTAGATTAAATTTTCTCAATATTTCTGAACAATAACCGATTAAAATTTTTCAGTTGCTGAAAGTTTAAAAGAAAATATTTTAATTATTTTTACGATAAAATTCATAAACACTTTTAGAGATATTTTTCACGTTTGAATTAATTTTCCCGAGCGAAAAATTGAAGTTTTTAATGTTCTATTGCATAAATTATTTTAAACTTGTGTGCAAACTAAAATATATTCAATATTCATAATCGAATCAGTTTATTGACGTTTTTTATGAAGAAAAAAAAAACAATTACACTAAGTGACTTCTAAATATTGAGCCAATTTCCACAAAAATTGTTTCTTGAAAATATTTCAAAAATCCATTATTGTTTTTAATTGTACTATTCGAAATTTGATTTGCGCTGTTTTTTTTCATTAATTAATAAATCATAATGCTTAGCTTAACTTAAAGAAAAATTATTTTACGGGTGCTTTCTGATCTTGGCGCAAAATTCAACATTATGCTTCTTGTTGGAAAGAATCTTACCATTTTAAAATCTTCTGTATTTTTTTGTTTTTCTTTTGTCCTTTAAAAATATTATTTTAATCTACTTGTTGAATTTTAAGTTAAGGGGAACAGTTTGCTGTGTAAATTTAAAAAGAAAAAGCTTAAATTCTAAGTTAAAAAAATGTATTTCTTATTTATTTTAGTCTCATATTGATTTTTTTTTAATAGTTTGAGGCACAAGGTCACATTTAAGATTTTAAAACACAAAACCAGTAGAATAACAATGTTACTCTTAACAAACTTCTTAGCCATTAAGTTTTTCTATTAGAATCTATTCCTATTTTTAAAATAGTATTTTAAAAGGCATAAATTAAAAAATAAAGACCTGTATGAAAAACTAACTATGAATGGAAAAGTTCAATTTTTTTCTTTACATAAGCAATTTTAATACTGGAAATAAAAAGTTTAACTTACATTAATCAGAAGTTGGTCTGTTCAGATACTCAACTTTCTTTTTAGTTAATGAATCATTTCTTCGATCATTCTTGAAATAAACAAAATTAGATCTTTTTTGTAATTTTTTATATCAAATCATGTTATGTTTATAAAAAGAGACAAACATTTGTTAAATGAAAAAATTCAAAACTAGCTTTTTAAAAAATTAAAGAAGAAAAATTAATACCTACTTTCGTGAAAGAATATTTCAAAAACTGATGGCAACGAAAAAGCAAAAAAGTTAAAAGAACTTCTAATGAAATCAACAAAATTATTGAAATGATTTTGTTGCTGACTGAAACTTTTTTTGTAACGCAGTGGAAAGACGATTTCTGATTGGTCAGGTGAAAATTAGCGCGCCAAATATGGAATTTTATTACGTCAGGAGAATGTTAATTTCTAGAAATGTTTCTTTTATCTTGTTTTTTTTTTATTATTTTCAACTCAATATTTCAGAAATTAATAGAAAAGGAATTAAAAAATATTTTTTAAAAGAAATGGCAGATAGAGAAAATAAAGAAATTTGGTTCAGTTTCTTTCAACACAGCTGGAAAAATATTTTGTTTTGAAACTTTTCGTTCACAGTAGCATTAAAAATAAAAAAAAATGTAAAATTTTCCAAGAATTTTCTGTTATTGTAAGAAATTCAATTATCTTCTGATATTACATTTTTTAATAAATACTTTTTTTTATAAGGATTACCTAATGTGTAAAGTATTTATTTTGTTAGACAGGGACAAGAATATGTCACATTACATGCAGGAAACAGGAAAGAAAAATTGAGAGAAAGGAGAAGAGAAGGAAGAAGAAAATAACTGCTCAATGAAATAACGTGTGTATCTTTCTCTGCATCTAATGTGGGCGCATAGATTACATTTTTACAGGAAGAGAGATTAAACTATTTTTATTTGTTTTATTTGTGCTATACTTATCCAGCTTAGATAACACAAGGCGGACGAATATCCTCATCTTTGTTGTCACGATCATGTTTCGGTTGTTGTGCTCTCTGATCTTCAGGTTTCTGTCGATCCCGGTAACTTTAGGGAATTTGTAACTGAACCATTTATTCAATCAACGGGGTTAGTTTATTCTAGGTATCGCCACGGACTTTCTAAAACAATAAAATAAAACGAAAAACTCATTTTAATTTAAATGTAATGCATACTTAACTTAAATTTCGATTCTATTTGATGTGTCGTGGGTTAGCCAATCTGTATCGATGAGAAACAAATTAAATTGACCCAGTACTATTTTTTACTAAATCAAATAAAACAAAGACAACAAACAACAAGAGAAATAATCAAATAGGCAGATATTTGTTTTAACAGAAAATAAATAAAATACCAGTGTGGAATCCTCAGTAAATGCTGCTTGGGTTTATGCATTGAGGTTCTGGTTATCGAATGTAATTGCGTGTTCTAAGAGAATTTATCATACATTTAATGATTCAAGGAAAAAAACAACGAGACTCCAATTGTGCATCAACAATAAAATATATATTGAAACAATAACATACAAAACAATCATGCAATGGTGCGTCGTAATTAAGGGAGAAAAAGTTGCTTCCCTTCAACTGTATTCTGATTAAGATTGAATGTTCAAAAGAATTTCTCTTGAATAAGAATGTTCAGGATTCTATGTTGAATAGAGTCTAGTGTTAGAATAGAATACAGTTAATTAAGAAGTATGTTGTTTTGAGTAAGTAAGAGAGTTCTGGTTCATGAACTTGGCATAGTCACAGAGAGGAAGAATGTGTAACGTGATACAAAAATCCGTGTCTGTGTGTGCGTTGTGAGTAAAGTAGTGGATTTGTGTAGACAGACGTAATAGCTGAACTCTACTGACGACTTGCGAGAAAGTCGGTAAGAGATGTTGGCAATGATCTTTAACGTCTGACCGCGCGGTTAAGATGGGAGCTCTTGAAGATTACATCTTGACAGCAAGGAGAAAGAGGAAACACGAGAGAGCTTATTCGTGTTTTCTTTATATAAGGCTGTGTCAAAAAGGATGCGCAATATTATGCTGAGTTCCGGAAGAAATATGAGGAGTAGGAAGCCTTCGACGCCGTAAATGTAAAGACTATTTCCTTGCTGGCGACCGACATAAAAAGCCGGAATTTAATTGGTGTCAGCAGGGAAGACATGGAGGAAGCCCTTAAGAGCCTAAATGTTATACCCAACATTTTGGCAAGAAGATCGAGGGCGCTTTGGGATCTGTTGATGTCAACAGAGGAAGAAGCCAAGAGTTGGCAGGAAATGTCTTGACTTCAAAGACATTCCGACTTCAAACAGAGTATATGGGCACCCGAAGAACAAATGTAACGGTGCATGGGGTGCCCATAGACATCCACGAAGATCGATTGGGGGCTTCTTTGCCCAATATAGAAAGGTGGAAAAGGTTGCATGAGTGATCAGCAAGGCTGAAATTGCGATGGGTGATGTAGCAATAGAAATCACATTGACCCGTCAGAACTTTACCGACATCCCCAACATCATAATGTGTAGGGAAAGACGGATGTTGGTTGTGGTCGAGGGACGTAAACCATACTGCTGATCGTGCCCCGGAAAGAAAGCGACCCCACAACCAGCAACAGTAACAGCAGCACCAACTACAACAGCTACAGAGGCAGAACCCGGCAAGGCACCTGGTGAGGGTTGGAAGGAGGTTGTGACTAAGGGACGTAAGCAGAAAACAGGCCTCTCGCCCTCCCAGAAGGAAGTCCCACAGAAACAGCAGAATCCACCCAAGGAGCAGCTGAAGGAGAAACCGAAGGAATGATAGAAGTAGCAACAACAACAAAAGCAACAGAAACAAGAGTCCGTCAGCAAAACAACAAAAGCAACAAAACACACAGCAAATGTCTGGCAATGATATGGAGGTGGAGGAAGTAATTCCAACACTGTCCTCTTCCTTAAAAAGGAACCGGGAAGATGAAGAGGAATAGGAGATACAAGTGAAAAAGCACACTGGACGAAGTAGGGTGAAAAGGGAAAAACCAGGTCCCCATCCGTCCATGCTTCGCCAGAAACAGATACACGTGATAAACCAGCCTCTAGGAGCCTCCCCACTTCACTTACTCGTGTTCCACTCCCTCCCAAATCTCCACACACACCTAGAGATAGCCTTAGCTAGGGAGGCCGTGCAGCGTTCGAGCAGCGAGCGCTACATGGGCCAGGTAATTAGTCATAGGTTAAGCAACATGTCTTCCAAAGCTGTGAACATGGGCGCAGAATTGCGCAAGGAAGAGATTCGTCGAAGTTCCGATCGTTACATTCGTGAAGTCGAGACCCCGGAGTGGCGTACTCTTCGGGCCACTGACATGTGCGAGGCGTTTCGGCGGCATTTCGAGAGCCGCTTTACCAAGGAGCCTAGTCTTCGTGAGGACGAGTTTCGCAGCAATTTGGCTGACTTTCCTCGGCTTTCGCCGACTGAAGCGGCTAGCTGCGAGGGAGAGATCACGGAAGGCAATGTCTATGCGGCATTGAAGAAGGTCGGTAGAGGCAAGTCGCCCGGTCTGGATGGTTTGCCCTATGAACTGTACTTGAGGCGGTAGCACATCTTTGTCCCGATTTTGACTGTCGTGTTCAACAACTGGTTCCGGCAGGGGTCCCATTAAGGGTGTTGGGGGAAAACTAGATGATTACAGACCCATAACTCTGCTAAACACAGAGTTAAAGATTTTGGCCAAGATCCTGCAGGAGCGTTTGCAGTCAGTTGCCGAGTCTCTGTTGGGTCCTGAGCAGACTTGTTCTGTGAGGGGCCGAACAATTCAGAGCAACCTGCATCTGATCCGTACGATCATAGAGGGTGTAAAAGACGACGATGAGGCTGCGCTGATCAATTTGGATCAGTCCAAGGCATTTGATAGGGTTGACCATTGCTACCTTGCTGCTGTCCTGCAGACCGCCGGATTCGTACCCGACTTCTGCCGCTGGATTAGCCTCCTGTATCGCTCCCCCATTGCTGTGGTACAGGTGAACGGGAAGGTGTCGGGCGCTTTTGCGCTGTCTAGGTCGGTCCGTCAGGGTTGTCTGCTGTCGCCCCTACTTTATGCTTTGGCGTTGGAGCCTCTCCTTTGCCGGCTGAGGGACAGGGCGTGCAGTCCGGCCCTACGAGGAATCGCCGTTCCTGGAGGTGCTCGAGCCAGGGTTTCTGCGTACGCCGATGACGTATCTGCTTTCATGTCGTCCCGCAGCGACATTGAGGCGGTACTAAAGGCGCTTGATCGGTACGAAAAGGGGACAGGAGCCAAGATTAACCGCGACAAGTCGTCCGGCTTGCGGTTAGATGCCTGGAAGGGGGTCGATCTTCCGGGCCCTTCGTTTAGACGGACGGTCCTGTCTGCATTCTTGGAATGTAGTTTGGACCCGACCTCTAGCTGGAGAAAAATTAGTCTGAAGTACGAGCAATGGTGGACGCTGCCGGTCAGACTTGGCGTCGACGAAGGTTGTCCGTAAAGGGCAGGGCGGAGCAGTGTGCCACTTACGTTTTCCCCATTGTCCTTTATCGATTGTCCGTACTCCCTCTCTGTGACGGCCATAGGAAGCCGCTCGAGCGCTCGCTATCCTCCATTTTATGGAGAGGACACGGGAATCGGGTCGACAGACGAGTCTGTGCACAACGTCCGTGTCATGGGGGGGCTGGGAATGGCACGCTTGGCGAGCCATAAACTCGCCTCGAGGTTGGCTTTCCTACGCTGCGCATTGACAGGAGATTCGATTATGGTGGGGATTGTTAGGGACGCGTTCCCTTTCCTTACTATCAGTCCCCCACCTCCCATCTCGCGGGTTGAGCGCCATCGTAAACCCCGGGAAAAATCGGATTTCCTTCGCGAGTGTCGGTTGGCCTTGTTGGCTGTTCTTCGATCCAGTGACCTTTCTCGGCCTAAGAAGGTCTTCTATCGACTTCTAGTGGAGCGGGCCGTGAAGGATTCTCTACGTGAGCGGCTCGAATTGTCGGAGGAGGAGTTTCGCTCTTACTGGTCTTGGGCGCCAGCGGCGGATTATCTCAGTAACCCTGAGTTTTCGCTTACATGGCGATTGGCTCGGAATCGGCCACTTCTCAATGACAAGGTCTTCATATGGGGTTTGGCGGATTTGCCAGACTGTAAACGATTTACCTTGGTTTGGAAGAAGCGGGTTCGCGCGCCTTCTACTATTGTCCCCGGGTCCGCCCCTTGTGGGACCGTGTCGGCGAGTTGACGGCTCGTCTCGCTCCCGAAAAGCTCGTGCTCATTGATCGCGCATACGCGTGTGAGAATGTGTCGCCCCCGTATTCCGGGGTGAAACGAATGGTGTTTTTGACGCTGCTGGCCACAGTCCGAATGGTGATTTGGACGGCGCGACAGGAGGAAGTCTTGTGAGGCATCCGTCTTTCTCATCAGGATCTGATCCGATTCTTTGAGCATCAGCTCAAGATGAAGATTAGAACTGATAGAAAACGCCTGCATTCGACAGTCTTTGGCGAAAGATGGGTGACTGAGGCGAGCTTGGTTCTTTTGAATGGGGCTAGCCTGGATTTTCTCTTTTAGGTCAGCCTACGTCACATCGGGGTTGGTTTCCTGTGAGCACTCTCCTTGGTTAGATTAGACAAACTTTGTGTACCTAGTTAATGTGAGTAAATGTTGTTCCTGGTCTGTTCCTGGCAGCCTCTTTGGTTATGATCCAAGTCGAGATTCCCAACCTCCCCAGTTTGTTTTGGCGCCTTTTGAGCTCGACTGGATCAGCTTTTTATTTCCCATGTCCGTCTATATTTTCACTTTTCCTAATTCCCTTAGTGAGAGAGCTTCTTGATTTTGTCCAATGGGCAGAATACATCGGCCTCTCTTTTTGAGGGTTGAACGGGCCCTACTAACATCAGTTACGTTTAGTACACATTGTGTCTATGTTTACTTTGTTTTCGGGTTCATTTCCTCCCCTCTCATTTTTCATCATAGAATTTTAAGTATTTATTATCATTAAATTTTTATGGCTTGGGGCGCGTTTTGTAGGTTCCTCTTGAAAGGATGCGGTATTATGGCGTATGAAGGATTGATTGGTGATGGTCGAGTTTTTGTGGTGAATGGGCAAATTGTAATGAGTGAATGGGTCGTGAATCGGATTAGCTAGCTATAAAGTAGTTAGTGAAGACCAGCTTCGAACCCTCCCCTTTATCGGCCTTGTGCCAGAATTGTATGTTTGATGCAATAAATATCGTCAGACACTGAGTTTCGAGAGATGCCAGCAGACTCCACGCGTTCCAGCACACTGACTCAATAACACTACCAGCCTCTCATCAACTCAACACAACTTGCTCTACTATTGCCGCGTGAAGAAAGTTAACTTACAATTTACTAAAAAAAAGTGACATTGTCATACGAAATAGTAATTGTACATTTCATCAACTTTAGGATATCAGTCAAAGACACACAAATCTTCATAACTTGAATCACCACTTACAATTGTCGCACACATACACACTATTATTTGAACTCATACAATTGACATTTTACCTTGCAGAAATCAAACTGCATTAATTTCACAAACAAACTTAAACCATCAACATTCATTCACCAAATCTCTGAATGGACACTCTTTGCAATCTTATCTCACTTGCCCCATTTAACAAGCAACCTATCATCACTTTGTGTATGTCAAATATATATATATATAAATTCGTGTTATTGTTGAAATCTATAACTACGTTGTTTTTTTCCTTGATTTCTTCAAATTGTATTGTCTTCATATGTTCGTTTAATTTATTTGTTGTGGATAAATGCATAATGTACACGCGCATTTTAGGCCTTCACACAATTTCACCTTCTGACACATCTTACTTAGCATAAATTCTGCAACATCAGCAAGTGCACACGATATAATAAAGTTGTTTAAAAGTTTAGAGTTCTTGGTTGTATGATCAAGGGTAATTAATATAAAAGGTGTTATGCTATAGATCTGGTAAGGAATTAAACAGTTTATGTTGATGATATAAATTGAATGAAAGATTGCTTGACTTACTGTTGAGTTGTCTCGCTTCGACTGATATAGTTACGATTTCCTTTATGTTGTTAAGATATTCAGTGAATTGGTTTCTGAATCGAGTCTTAGTTAAATTCGTCACTAGATGAGTTGATGTTTAAAAGAAATTGAATTTCACAAACCGGGTTGATGTTAAGATAAAAATTA
Organism: Acanthosepion lycidas; assembly: GCA_963932145.1. Classification (NCBI taxonomy): domain Eukaryota; kingdom Metazoa; phylum Mollusca; class Cephalopoda; order Sepiida; family Sepiidae; genus Acanthosepion; species Acanthosepion lycidas. Next base: position 74,965,561 of record OZ010583.1, on the reverse strand, counting down.
ACTTTTAGCGAGAAAGTTGGGTTTCATGGATTCATGAAACGAGTTGATTATTTTAAGGACTCACTGACTAAGTCACGTTGAAGTTTCATATTTATGAATTTTCTTAATCACGTGGGGGCTCGAGAACATGTTTACATTTTTTTTTTTTTTTTTGGTGCGTTGTACTATGAACAGGTCAACCGTACGGACATAGGCAGAAATATGATATTATTATTTATGGACCAATCAGAAAGCATTGTTTCGTACTGAACTCTGGAGCCGATTTTAATGGGTTTAGCACAAACAGAGAATACTTAACTGTGATCCTCTTTTAACAGGTTTAAAACAGAGAATGTAGAAATCTAATCCTACACTAATCCCCCACCCCCGCAGATTGTGAAATTTTTTGAGAGAAAATTTTCACAATATGTAATGTACGTTTTAAACTTATTAGGCCAATTAACATGTCTACTAGACTTGTAACTTCCGCGGGTGGTATTGAAGGTGTAAGCTGCTAGTGCTGTCTTAAGTTGCCTATGAAACCATTCCACAAGGCCGTTTATACATGGATGATAGGCGGTTGTAGAAATGTGCTTCCAGCACAACAAGTTTATAAATTCATTGAAAAGGGCTGACTGAAACTGCGAACCTTTATAAGTGGTTATTATTGAAGGACAACCAAAGATAGAGATCCACTCTCTAAGAATGCACCTGGAAATCGTTTCCGCCGGAGTATTTTTTAAAGGAACGGCCACCGGCCAACGAGTGAAACGATCGATTATTGTCAGTAAGTATTGGTATCCATCAATATTGGGTAAGTGACCCACTAAATCAACGTGGAGGTCGGTAAACCTTCCATCGGGCTTAGAGAATGTACCGGGCGGAGACTTGGTATGCCGTTGTACTTTAGTTTGCTGGCATTTTTTTTAAAAAGTCTGCGTCCAGTGCTTAATGTCGCTAACCATCACTAATCATCTTGGTAGTTGCTCTTCGCAAAGAAGGTGGTACATAGGGTCAAGAGTATCCTGTGCTTACGTCAATTACCGAATAGCACAGGGTGTTTCTTTAACTTTAGTGGCGTGTTTTCTTTTACTGTTTCCAAGGTAGTGTCATTCTTTTGTTCTTCCGCTAAGGAGTCGAAGTTCAACGGCCGTGCGTCGATCGACTGTATCGTTGATCGCGATAAAGTATCAGCTACTACATTGTCAGCGGATATCCGACGTATATTGGGCAATATAATCCAATTGTCGGATATTCCTTGCGGTATATCTGCCCGACTTGGCGGGCAGAGCATAAATTAATTGTTTATGATCTGTATAGACCACAAAATTCCGTCCTTCCAAAAGATGACGGAAATAACGGATTGCCAAGTAATTCCCTAGAAAATGCGCTGTACTTTTTTTCTTTTTTTTTTGAGCTGAGTTTAGCTTGACTGAAAATAATGAAATAGGTTTTTTAGCATCTCCCTGTTCCTGGAGAAGAAAAGCGACTATTGAGTCGCCCGAGGCGTCGTCCGTTGTCAGTGTGATCATTGAGTCATCATTGGTTAAATACGATAACTTCGTAAAGTTGGCAAGGGCGTCTTTGGCTCTGTGAAAAGCAGTCAGTGTCTCATCTTTCAAGGTAATCTTCCAGTTCTTGCAGTAAATTTGTGAGGGGAATCAGAATCTGGGAACAACCAGGAATTAACCTCCGGTAGTAATTAATTAGGCCTAAGAATCGACGCAATTGTCGGAGTGAAGTTCTCAGGTAAGGGCGTTATTCCTTTTTCATCAATGACGTGCCCAAATATTTAAGTGTGGGTACAGCAAAAATACATTTCTCTGCGTTAATCTTTAGGCCAAAATGCTGTAGACGCTGGAAAACTTGCTCAACGTGATGACGATGTTCGGTCTTGTTTCTACTGGCGATCAGGACGTCATCAATATAGGTAAAAGTTGAAAGGTAAACCTCTCAGCACTTCATCTCTAAGCTGTTGGAAAGATTGTGCGGCGTTCCTTAAACCAAATGGCATTCTCTCGAATTCGTATAAACCAAAAGTAATTATCGCTGTTTTATGGATGTCCTCCTTGGTCATTGGTATCTGGTGGAATGCTTTTACTAGATCAAGTTTGGTGAAGACTGTGGCGCCTTGCAGACCCACTGCGAAATCGTGCAAGTATTTATCCGGTACTGTATTAGCATTCAGCTACCGAAAACTGACACAAGGTTTCCAAGCTCCGGTTTTGGGACCATGTGAAGAGGAGATGAGTAAGGACTCGAAGAAGGTCTAATTATGCCGAGATCCAGCATGTGCTAGAACTCAGCTTTCGCCAACTTCTATTCATCAGGCCTCAATCGCCGTGGAGATGAATGCGTGGGTGGGCCCGTAGTATAAATATGGTGCTCAACATTGTGACGAACGGTTTCTGTATACCAGAATGGTGTTGTAATTTGTGAATATTTTTGTAACAGATCCTGCATTCCGTTGGCTTCAGGTAGAGTTGCGCTGATACATGTGCTCGTATAGATAGATGTAATTCCTTTCCTTGTAATATTGGTCGTTTTATCCGCCAAAGAAAGTGAAGACATATTAACGGACAAGTTAAAGTGGGCGAGGAAATCCGCTCCTAGGATTGGGGTTCGAACTTGGGCTATCGTGAATACCCAAGGAAAAGATCGCCTACATCCCAGATTTAAAGTTAGCGAGGCTTCACCATATGTCTGGACTGAAAATCCATTCGCCGCTTGTAATGTATAATCTGTCTTTCTAGTCAACATATTAGGCATGGCTGGTATTACACTAATTTGTACCCCGGTGTTCACCAAAAACATGTAGCCAGAGTTCTCATCTCGGATGTAAAAAAGACGACTTTTTGGTAATCCTCCGGCAGCAAACGTGTTTACATGTTGCCGGGATAGTCGTTTCTTGCTGCGTGTTATTATCCTTAGCTGCGTTCATGTCGAAGTTACACGGTTTGGTACAATGCCGCGCCTGTCGTCCATATTTAAAGTGACACCAACAGGTGTTAAATATAGGTCTGCTTCTGGATGTGGAACGTGATCTGTGCCTCGTAGGACGTGGTGGACGTGACCGTCTGGTGAAATCATTGGGTGTGCGATTTTGCTGGTGTATAGCGGTCTGTAGAGCTTGTAACTGTGAGGTTAGCTCGATTATACAATCTTTAATTCTTGATAATTCTTGTTGAGTCACCGACTGAAGAGGCAATAGGTTTTAAAGTTGTTGCAGAAGCAGTTTTCTAAGGCTTATTTTCATGTATTTTGTCCGTGATTTCTGCCAATCGCTGTAGGTCTAAGTCGTCCGGGAATTAAACTAATATTTGCAATGTTTATGCACTCAGCTTATCCATCCATAGTTTACGGAGGACTGTGTTAGACATAGTATTGCCACCTAGTAAGACTTTCATCTTCCTAAGCAATTTGGAGGATTTATAGTGTCCCAAATGAAGATTATTAAAAAGTCGTGACATCGACGTTCCTCTAATTCGTCTGTGCGGTATAATATAGCGTCCTTCAAAGTATCATACGTTTTTTCCGTCGGTATTTCGACGAGGAGGTCTGCTACCTCTAATACTACATGTGAGGGAGGTTTCTCGATTACAAAAGCGTAACGACCACGTTGGGACGTGATTTTTGCATTAAAAATTGCATTTAGTTTACTTGAACACTGATGTGGTTGTACGTCGGCAGGTTGATGTAAATTGTTGCCTCAGTATGTTCGCTGGTAGAATTTTCCATTGTTTTTTTTTGTTTTTTTAAATGTGAAAGTATTTCTCATAATGTTGTTTTTAAAATATTGCTTTGTACATTTGAACTTCGGGGTCACCAATTTGTAGTGTGTAAGCCAAATTTGTATCTGTGAGAAAATACAAATTAAACTGACCCTCTACTATTTTTACTAAATGCAAAGGCAACCAACAACAAGAGAAATAATCAAATAGGCAGATATTTGTTTTAACAGAAAATATTTTTATATAACAACAAGTACACACGATATAATAAAGTTGTTTATAACACACACATGAAGAAATATAGTCTTAAGGTGTGCTATATTTATGGGATAAAGTGCTCAATATCAGAGATAGAGCGCGTGTAAATATAAAAGTGAACATAGAAGTCAACACTTAGAGGCAACAGTCTGTTTCATGCTATATGCAATCGTCAGGCCACGTGTGCTGTTATTTTTCTCGGCTATTTATATATATACGGGTCAGTGGTGCATTGTGGGTAGTCTATTATGGCGGTTAATTTACCGGAAGTCGTTTATTTATTTATTTGTGTTAAATTATATTCCTTGTTTTTATTTTTATTTTTTGTTTCTTATTTTATTTATTTATTTATTTATTTTTTTAATCGGTGTTTTTATTAACGTAGTAAAAATTTGTTTATATCACTTATTTTTTTTTTATCTTTTGGTTTTGAGAATTTAATTAAAGCTATTTATTCGACTTTGGGGTTGATTGTTGTAGTTTATTCTAACTATTATTTTGGCAGGAACAGTTTTTAATTTGTGTTTATTTGGGTTGATTATCTTTATTTGTTTTTTCTAACTAACTTTATTGGGATTGGTTTGTTTATTTATTTACTTGGATGAATTTAGGTCAATTTATTTTACTTGTATATTTTCTCTTTTCGATTTTTAAGTAATGTAGTATTTATTTATTTTTATTTTATTTTTTTAAATTTTTTATTATTATTATTTATTTATTTTTATTTTTTTATTTATTTTTTTTATTTTTTTTTATCGTTATATAACAGTTAGGTATTTTTTCGTATTGGTCATTTCGCTATAAAGAAAAATGACCTGTTCATTTTTGTTTGCGTGTTCTCTATTTCAAATGCTACCAGCCCGGGTCAGGGTGGGCCGGTGAACAAAAACCGTCAATATGTGGTTCCATTCTCCTCAAAACCTGCAATCTCCCTTGTAGCCGGATGTAGTTTATCGTCATACCCAGGACGAAGTGGTAGTTGAACCATAAAACAGCAGCCGAGCTGGATGAACGAAAAAAGAAAAGCAGAATCTTTCTTTCTGCGGCAGGATGAATGAAATATATAAATTTTAACTATTGTCGTGTAGGCGAGTTTGTCGAACGAGCGGAAGCAACAGATGTCGTTGAACATGTGAGTTATTATTAGTTGAAAGAGAGAAAAAAACAGATTCTGTTTGAATGAGTAAAAAAGCAACCCAGTTGGTTGAATGAGCGAAAGACAAACTTTTCTATTTTTCTTTCAATAGTCAAACAAATAAAATTTTCTATTTTTCTTTCTACGGGAAAGAGAAAAAAAAAGGCAACTAGAATTAAATCCGAGCATATTCAACGAAAAAAAAAAATGAATGAGCGAAAGCGAGTTAGTTGAACGAAAGTTAGTTAAATGAAGAAAAAGTACTTAAGACCATTCCATGACTTGTTAATTGCCACAGACCACACATAATCCAACAACTTTTTGCCAAACGCAGCGTATCAGAAGCTTTTTATAGATAAGGTTGGGTTCATTTTTAATTAGCAGGTGGGATAGGGTAATTCAGCAATATTTGTTAGCCAAAGTTGAAGAGTTCAATCCTTGGGTGGATTAACATTCGATTACCTATCGCCGCCATATTAGTATAGAGCTTAACCTCTATATGCCAGTGGATCAGAACCAATTACTGAGTGCACTACATCCTCATTGGACAAGAAATGCTAAAAACATTTCTAATTTACATTTTCATGTTAGTTATAGATTTTTGTGCAAGCTAAACACAATCTAGACGCAAGTTTTACAATAATTGCTTCTGATTGGCCAATATATCTCAAAGTAATAACAACGCCTACGCACACGTGTTTAAACACAAAATACCGCCCAAAATGTTGAAATGTGTTCGCGAGCCACACACGTGACCAGGAATGTAAATAAATACGATGCACGAACACAAGTTTACCAGTGAGCTTCGTGACGGATAACCAATTGCTAAACTACTCCACGTCACTCATACTTTTGAAGTTACAAAGTTAAATTTATTTAACACGAAACAACTCCAATACATTCACTCACCAACCTCTGAAATCACTCCTGAACTTTTACCAATTTTAGAACTCACAATTCCAAACTTTAATCTTCTAAATTACAAGTTCAATATTACTTCTTCTTAATATGAACTCCGGTACAACTATTACCAAATCAAAGGGACACGACTCTGTCCTACCTTTTCAGTTCGCATGCTTGTACATCAAACATTAATAAATCTAATTGTTATGTTTTGAAATCATTCCGTTGAGGTTTGTATCTTATTCCATGTATGAATATAGAGATTTAATGTTAGTGGAAATCGTTAATTATCACGCAGCCTATTCTCAACAAGTATTTACCTATTATAATTAACACATCCACTACATTAGTAATCTGAAATGTAAACGAGCAGACTTAATACATAGATGTAACCTTAGATTTCTTTTCTTAAACCTTTATCTCTAAGACATGGGTTATCTTTACCTAACGACTATCCCTAGCATTAAACTTTAATTATCCTCTTTATCAACTTGCAAAGTATCTTTGCATAAGCCCTCGACTTAAGATTTACATTAATTATACTTTAACTTTATAGTTATTTTTTACCTAACATCTATCGCTACCAATAAACTTAGGGTTATCTATAATTATCCACAAACCCTAGATCTATCGTTAAAGATGTTTTTATGAACTTTCTGCCTAGGTCTAACCGTACGGTTATATTTGTCTAAAGCGCTATGCCGAGTAGAAAACTCAGGTTTATCTTTAGTTACCTTCAATCCCTAGATCGAAACATATGTTTGCGTCGCTGTAGAGGATAAATAAATAAAACTGGAGAAAAGATACATCTTTGTATCACGTCCCTTTCTATTTTTGTATAGCTACTCAATTCATCTTCTATCCGTATACAGTTTTCATGAATGGATACTAATTAAATGCATTAGTTGATTCATGTAGCCCGGATGGCTTCATCAGTAAAAGTGTCGTAAGAAAGTTAAATAGGGAGATATACCAAAATAGCAAAAATATTTTTTAACCTAAAAGATTAATACTTTTGGATATATATGTTCAATAATTCGCTAAAAAGAGCATACGCTGATGAAAAAAAAAGGCCCCAGACTGATTAAACAATTTTTTATCGTCTAAATGTTTATGTTATTAATAAGAGGAGCAAAGTATTTTTTGAATATTTAAAAAAAAAATTTAATCCTTTCTAGCACGTCCGAAATTTTAGTTTAAAATCTTGTTTTTTCTGAGTCAACAAAATTTACATAAAATCGATCATGTCAGCCATTTTTGACAACTTTGTAAACAAAAGTGAAATTCTCCGTTTAAAAATCTTGTAAAATTCAATTATAATTTATTTAAAAGTTATTTTAGGAAAATTAGAAAATTTAAAGTATACTTAATGTAATATGAAACAAACATTACTTAATTTTTTAGCAGAAAAAATTTATTTGGAAATAAGAGAAGCATGTCTAACCGTGGTGACTGGTTTTGGAGTTGTGAATTGACGTTTACGTCAATGTATCAACAGCTAACGTCAGGGCAATTTATCGGACACAAGGGCAGAAGTGACAGTATTTCCGAATTTTAAGTGAACCATCTTATTTAACTATAAAGTAATTCTTAAAAATTAAATGCTTTCAAAAGTCTAATATTTTATTGATTTTTTTAGGTACTTTTTTAACGAAGATATGTCCAAAGCCTGCACTTTTCCGTCCCTAAAACTGAATCTAAAAAAGAAAAAAAATTAATAATTGCAGTATATCTCTCACTGAAAAAGAATAAAATTGACTATATTTAAAAAAATGAAAAGAAAATATTTTGTGAAATATATATATATAAAAAAAAAAATTAAAAATGCGACGATGATGTTCGGTCAGTCAGAGAATTTGGCACGAAATCAACGCAATTTATGAGGCCAGATCCTCGCCATCAGGAGAAACAACCCTTAAAACAGAGGACATTATTCTTGAATTGTACCTCCGTAGTTTTATCGGAAACTTTTTTTTTTTTTTTTGCATATTAAAAAATATTGTAAAAATAGAAACTCTTTATAGATTGTAATAGGCTTTCAAATGTATGCTCTGTAAAAATAGATCTTTTAATAAGAGCATTTCCAGGGATGCTCATATTCAAACTTAATTTTTAAATATTTAACACTTTTATCACCTTTTGTACTTGAAATTAAAAAAAAAAGAAAACATTTCTTGTAAAAATTCATTTTTCATGGAAAAAATATTTTGGCTTCAGACAAAAATGTCCTTATTCATAAAAGCTATTAAAATTTTTTTTTAATTAAATGTCTTAGTTTTATTGGGTTTTGTATTTTACAATTAAGAGCTAAAGTTTGGGTAGAAACGCTCTTTTTGGAGTCTTTTGCATTTAATTAATAAAAATACAGAGATACACATATTCGAGTTATCAAGTTTTTATAAAATTCAGTAAGTGAGGAGGGTAAAATTATTATGACTATCTAAAATAATTTAAATTCATTTTGAATGTTCTGAAAGTTTCATTAAAATCGGACAATTATTTGACTTTTGCAAGAATTTCCAATTAATGTGTTTTTCAAATGAAAAAAGCACTAAAAAAGAACTAATGCTAAAAATATTACACGACCGCTGACGTAAAAAGAAAACAAGATTTTCAACCAAAATTTCAAACGTTCTAAAAAGGAATTAAAATTTTTTTTTAAATAATTAAAAAATACTTTGGTCTTTCCTCTTAAAATAACATAAACTTGTGTAGTGGATCTAGGAAGGCTGCGTGAATATTTATTTATGTTTGAAACAACAAATTAAATTTTATATACACAATTTCTTTGTTTGTAATGATGTGTGCAAAAGTATATTTTAAGAGAAACATTTCCTTGCTGTTTCGGAAATGTTCAATGTTTAGAAAGTTGTTTGCGGCGTTTGCCTTTGATTAAAAAAGGTTGAATTTAACTTGGACAAAAGTTTTTTCTATGAAAGATATTAAGTGAAAAAGTTTGTTGTGTAAATTTTTCTAATCTCCCATAAAGGAAGTTTGTTTCTTTGACGGCACATAATTCCCGTGTGTATCTTTCTCGTGTGTGAATCTCAAATGCGACGAAAATTCGTTCGCCATTTCTATTTGTACTTGTTTTTTTGTTTTTTTTTAACAACCAAATCAGCTCAACGGGGCTTGGTAGCTGTTGCGAATTTTTCTGAAAAATGCGTGGGTGAATGTTGTATATTTTATTTCTTAGCCAATAAGATTTCTTGAAACATTTAAATTAGGGATGAATTCGAGGAAGGTTTTTTTTACGTCGGGTGAGCCTACTTTTGCACAAAATTTGATAGTTTTGTCATGGAAATTTCTCGAAGCTTATTTTATATTTAACAACCAATGAAAATGTTTGAAATTGAAATGAGGGTTACTAAAAACTTTTTCATGATAAAACATTGTTTTTATTAAGTTTGGGGCCTTTTTTCATCATACTTTGCTGGTTTTGCTTCTTTTTTTTTTTTTTTTTTTTTTTTTTTGAATTACTTTTGGAAAAAATGTTACATGAGAAGTGATCTGACATTGACAAACTTGTCTTTCTACTGCACTTGGAATTTTAAAGTATGTTGCGATTTACTCCCGGGACAGAGTTTCTAGAAACAATTTAAAAAATTGAGTACAGACAAGAGAGACTCAAAATTAAAGTTAAAGGTAAGTAATTCTTATTTTCCAGCAACTTTCGGCAATCCTCCACTACTTCAGACCACCACAGGCCATTGCTTCTGACATTCTTGGCCTTGCTACTACCATGGACTCTTACTTTCGGCTACACCTTGCTCCCTGTTTCCGGCATCACTTACTTCAACTTAACCTACTTGGTCGACGGCGTAAACGGACCTGCTCATTACAGCAACGAACTTCTGGTTACACATCGGTCCCTACTTGCGGCATGCATCGGTCCTTACTTGCGTCATGTATATCGTTGCAGGCTGTAATAATCTATCCCGTGCACTACGGTTATAATACTACGCTGTAGCAGCAGCAGCAGCAGCAGCAACAGAGACGGAAATGGTCCCCCAACAGTGTCTGGATGGCGGTGAGGACGTGACGGAATCCGACAAACCCACCCTCTCCTCAACAGCGTGACGTACCACCTCCGAAACAGCATTAACCATCACCACAGTAGCGGCGTGATGAGGTGAAGCAGCAGCAATGACAACAACAGAAAACGCTGCAGCTGGAGAAATGCAAACAAACGTCGCATCAAAAGCAGCAATAGTAACAGCAACAGAAGAAGCAAACGCAAGATCTGCATAAACAAAAACAGCGTCAGAAGCAGCAACAACCACAATCGAAAAAGCAGCAAAGACCCGAATCGGAGGTGGAGGAAATGCCCCCGTCTCGCTTTTCATCTTTGAAGAGGACCAAAGAAGATGAGGAAGAAGAAAAACCAGTCGAAAAACGTGCTGGGCGAAGTAGGGCGAAGAGGAACACGGACAAAACCATGTCTCTATCCGTCCCTGCTTTGTCAAAAGAAATTACAGCCGCTATTGCCAAAATCATGCAGCCTCCCCACTTCACCTGCCTGAGCTCCGTCTCCTTCTCCTTGAAACTCCTCCGCCAGTTCAATGTCCACTCCTCCTCACTCTTGCACTTCTCCCCCCCCCCCACCTCGCCAAGGAAAAGAAAAAGAAAAAATATTTCCCCGACCCAGGATACTATATTGTAAGGTGGACAGAAAGCAGCTAGAAAGGACCTTTCTAACCATAAAAAGCACTGTTGGATCCTTTTTTTAAAATAACAACAGTACACGGAAAGTGGGTAGAGGACCCCCGCAATATCCAAAGGCTTCAGGTGTTATCACTTGCGTAAGGAACATGGGGAGGAGGGTACCTAAAGGTCTGGTACTACCTTTTCGAAGCAAAGGACATATTCCCAGAAATCCGTGTATTTGAGTTGGGTTCGACCCAATTAAAAAATTTGCTAAATTCTGCGCATGGTAGGTCCCCGTATTGCTCTAACCCTAGTTATATAGGGTGGTAAAACAACATACTTTATGGACGTTGGCAGTGTTGTCCTAGATGGACGTATTACTTCAGAGATGGGCACAAGGAGCTTAGGACAATCCGTAGGTGTCTTTACACCCACAGATTTTCGCCCTGTATGTGAATAGATTGATTGTTGTTTTTTCTCTTTTTCAGAGCTAAAGAAGGTCTATCAAGATAGCCAGTCCGAATGCAAATGGTCTGAGGGATCGGAGTAAGGCTGCCCGCCTGCTTCGTGACCTCTTGTCGTCCAGTGTCGATGTCACCGCGACCCAGGAAACACACTTTGTTTTCGCAACACTTGTGTGCTGTATATTTAGCATATGGGGACCGATTGGCCAGAGGTGTTTCTTTGCCGCCTGGATGCTGGCCTTCCTACGCTGTGCATTGGGAGGTGACTCGATTTTTGCGGGGATTGTAAGGGATGCCTTCCCTAGCGTTACTATCACTCCCCCCCCATCTCGCGGGTTGAGCGCCGTCGTAAACACCGGGATCAATCCAGTTTCTTCCTTGTCGATCGGCCTTGAGTGTCATTTATCGGCCTAGCAAGGTCTTCTATTGTGAACTAGTGGAGGGATTGCTAAGGATTCAATACGCGGCTAGCTCGGCTTTGTTGGCGGATGAGTTTCGCTCCGTTTAGTTTTGGGCGCCATCGGTGGATTACCTCAGCAACTCTTAGTTTTCGCTTACCTGGCCATTGGTTCAGAATAGACTCAATGTCAAGGACTTCATATGGGGCTTGTCGGATTTACCAGTCTGTGAACGATGTGACTGGCTTACAGGAAACGACTTCCCGCGCCTTCTACCATTGTCGTCGGATCTGCCCCTATAGGATCATGTCGGCGCGTTGACGGCTCGTACTGCTCCCGAAAAGCTCGTGTTCATTGATCGCGCACATGCGTGTGACAATGTGTCGCCCCCGTATTCTGGGGTGAAACGGATGGTGTTTCTATCGCTGCTGGCCACGACTCGTATGGTGATTTGGAGGACGCGATTAGAGGAAGTCTTTTGAGGTGACCGTTATTCTCATCAGGATGTAATTAGAATCTTCGAGCATCAGTTCAAGATGAAGATTAGAACTGATAGAAAGCGGTTGGTTTCGACAGTTTTCAGCGAAAGGTGGGTGACTGGGGCGAGTTTGAATCGCGTGAACGAAGCTAGCCTTGATTTTCTTTTTTAGGTCCACCTCTACCACTCGTTCCTTCAGCCCCTCAACCTCCGGCATCTTCCTCTTTGGGTTGAGGCGCCCACTCGGTCTGAACCGAACTCAGGGGTAGCTGGCCGCACGCTCCTTGAGTACCCGTAGATTGTTCGACCGGTCACTGGCCAAGTTCCGCCTGCTGCCCACGTTGTGTTAGTTTTTAGATCCAGTAAGCGGGGTGTTGTCCATACGTTCACGGTCGATTGGGGATGTAGGCACGGCTGTGAGGGTGGGCGGCAGGAAAATTAGAATGTGGCAAACAAGGAAATAATATCTGCAGAAGCCGAACAACAATGGGTAAAATATATAAGAGAACAACAACAGTAGAAAGAGTTTACAAAAAGGATAGAAAAGCAATTAACATAAGAACAGAGGACCACACCTCTACCAATTATACCAACAGAGAGAGGTGTGTGTGATTAACTCGTTCCATATCAACTTGGGAGGATATGTGACTCGTAATTCCAGCCCTACGTGGAAGTGTAGCTTTTCAGTTGGTTGTCGTAAATGACAAACGTTAAGTTTCAGCGACTTTTCAATGCGACTGCTACAACGACGATGGTATTTCTTGAAGTCCTTATCTCTGACTCGCCACTGGACCGACTCACTGCAACGACAGTCTCACTCCCTCTCTCAACGTCACTCTCGTCTAACGCCTCAGTCTCCCCAACTCAGCAAAACTCGCGTTTATATAGCAAACCGAAGGTTATAAGCCAGGTTGTTCACGCGCTTAACACGAGTGTCGCCATAAGCAAAGTTTAAATTCAGATCTATTTCAAATCTCTTAGTGGATAAAATTAATTAGTTCAATGTTCATTTCAATTGTCTTTTCGATGACCAAATTCAGCGGATACAACTTATGTTTAGATCAGATTTCGCTAGCGGTAAACATACACTGATCTTACCTCCCCGGTCCAATTTACTTCAATATGTTTTTATCAAAAATATTATTTTTGTCTATTTTTTTTTTTTAATGACCCAAATTAAACATCGCCTCCTGCCCTTTTGCAGTCCTCGCCAACCCGATTTGAAATTTATTCTTTATCCATCAGCCGACTCAGGTTTCATATATCATTGTTCTAGATTCTTTCCTATTAATAGCGCTGACACAGTTTGTAACTTTCACGGAAGATCGTGTTTTCCATCTTCAATCAATAAACGTTATATTTGCGTGTGTGCATTCATGTGCGTCAACCTCTCTCTGTTACACACCTAAGTCAGATCGGAGTGGTTTCCTGTGAAGCCATCCCATGATTAGGATAGACCCTTTTTTGTATACCTAATTAATGTGGGTAAGTGTAGTTTCTGGCTTCTACTTTGGTTATGATCCAAATCGAGATTCCCAACCTCCCCATTTTGTTTTTTGTCCCCTTTTTTCATCTCGACTGGGTTAGCTTACTTCTTTCCCCGTTGTCGTATTTATCTTATCCTTTCCTTTGAGTTCTTGTGGAGGATGTGCAAATTGTAACGAATGAATGGGTCGTGAATCGGATAAGATAGTAAGTGACGACCATCCTCAACCCATTCCCTCTTTTAGGCCTTATGCCAAAATTGTATTTTATATACAATAAATCTCAGTTGCCTCCCCCTGGACCAGTTATAAAAGGAATAAGCGCTACTCTATTTGTTGCTAGAGTTGAGTTATAGTTGAATAAAGTTCCTACCGCGGTTGTTTTTCATTACAATTTATTCAACTATGGAGAAGTATCTGAAACCCAAGCGCTTAGATACATCTGACCCAGACACGACTGATACATGGAACCATTGGAAAACGTTATTCGACAGCTTTATCGCGGCGTTAGAGACGCCTTCTCTCATGAGAATATCTGCAACAGAAACGCTAACCCTGTTATTTCATCGTGTCTCCACTCGGGATTATATTTCTTCCTTCGGGGACTACGAGACTGCTACTGGCATTCAAAAGGAAAAACGAAATTTTCGCTCGCCACCTTCTCTCAGGTAGAAATCAACAGCCGGAGGAAAAATTGCATCACTACTTACAGACATTAATGACACTAAAGTTGAGACTGCGACTTCAAGGCATTGAGAGTAGACCAAGCCCGAGACGAATTCATAAGGGACGTCTTTATTAACGGGATATTGTATCAACAAATAAGGCAAAGATTACTCGAAAATAAATCTATGACCAGGTCCTGTTATTGGACATGGCACAGAAACAGTCTGCCTCTTACCAACAATTTGGAATCCTCGGTGCTATCTCGGAACTTCCTCTGTCTCATAATTTTTCCTCTGACCAGGTACTTCATCTTTTGCTTCTCTCCCCCACCACTCATTTTCAAAACTCTTTTCTTGATAACACAGTTCTAGCACTCACTTCTGTGCTTTTCGTAAACCCTATTGCTGCTGCCTCAACCCGGTCTAAATGTTATTTTTGTGGCGTCAGTTCTCACCCTCCGTTCATTCTGTCCTGGTTTGGTTTGTTTTGTTTTACGGCATATCAACCTCAATGTGTCATTTAATTCCGATAACTTTTTTTTCCTGGTAATATTTTTGCTTTGTCATACTATTTTTCTAAAAACGTATAGCTAGTAATATTATTTTTATTTTTTTTATTTTTATTTTCAAAAACGTATAGCTGGTAAAAACATATTATCAAAGGCCTTGCTGTTGGACGTAGTTTATCGTCATACCCAGGAGGCGGATGTAGTTTATCGTCATACCTAGGACGCGGATGTAGTTTATCGTCATACCCAGGACGGGGATATATACTGATTGTTAACTATTTGCCTATAGCTGGGACCCTAACAGGTGCTACCACCCCGGGTCAGGGTGGACCTGGGAACACCAGCAATTAAGAGGTGGTTCCACGCTCCTCAAAATCTCCTGGTCATAGGCCTTGCTGTTGGACGCAGTTTATCGTCTTACCCAGGACGCGGATGTAGTTTATCGTCATACCCAGGACTCGGATGTAGTTTATCGTCATACACAGAACGGGATCTGGGTTTGGGGGTTAAGTTTTTGCCCATAGCTGGGACTCTAACAGGTGCTATCACCCCGGGTCAGGGTGGACTTGGCAACACCAGCAATTAAGAGGTGGTTCCACACTCCTCAAAACATCCTGATCAGAGGCCTTGCTGTTGGACGTACTTTATCGTCTTACCCAGGACGCGGATGCATTTTATCGTCATACCCAAGACGGCATTCTGTCCTGTACGATAGTCGATATGCCACAAGTTTTCCCGTTTGCAGAGCAATTTTCCTATCTTTTTCGTCTCCCCGTTTAGCAGTACGAGCGACCCTAGCAGCCAATATATTATCAACTGCGTCCCCTAAATGCCTTTGAAAGGCGATCTTAAAAATTGACGAAGTAACGATTAATGCTAGAAGTTCACAAAGTTTCGTCAATGCGAACATTGCAAAAAGAAACCGTTGGAAAATTGTGCGTTGTTATAGTAAAATAACTATGTGAAACGCCTTACTATCTTCCCAAATTATACGTTATTGTCTGGTTGAACTACAAATGAACAAAATAGTTACGGCGATATTAAACTCCTAGTAATGCACAACCTATGCTGCGACTCTATACTCGGTCAAGATTTACTCAGCCTGTATTCCAATGTTAAAATTCTTTTCGGGAGACCCAAACCGGTGCTAAATATCTGCGCCCTGGCTGTTATAGACATACAAACTTCAGTAATCGGACTACGGACTGCAATCCAGTAGGCATCAAATCAAGGCGATATTCTTGCGAATACAAAAAAGTCATTCAAGCAGAAATAACCAGAATGCTAAAAGAGGGAATAATAGAAGAAAGTAAATTACTCAATTCTCAATAACATCCTCTGAAAATAAAAACAAAAGCGAATGGTTATAGATTACGCGCAAACTATCAACCGATTTACTCAGTTGTATGCTTATCCGCTACTTCGTATTGACGAAATGGTTGGCGAAATTGCCAACTACAAGATTTATTGCACCGTGCACCTCAGAAGAGCCTACCACCAAATAGTAATAAACTAAAATGACACGCCTTACACAGCTTTTGAAGCTTGCGGACAAATGTTACAATTTTTACGGATTCCATTTGGTACGAACGGAGGTGGCCAGCTTCCAAAGAGTCATTCATAAAATAATAAGCAACGAAAGATTGCAAGGCACTTACGCCTACATTGATAACGTAACGGTGTGCGGCTGACAGAACCGATAACAAGTAAAGCCTCAAGCAGTTCCTGACCGCTGTTGAAAAATACCTTGCTTTAAACAATGAAAAGTATTTGTACGGATTGAACACAACCTACTAGGATATATCATAAGCTAAAGAATTATGGCTTCAGACCCTGGATGGCTGAAGCCACTAATAGAATTACCGATCCCTAATTGTGATACTATTTAGCTATGGTAATTAGATAACTAATTAACCATAGAAATTAAAACAGGAAATACTTAAGGCGAAAAAGAGCTATCCCGAAAGATAGACTGATCGTTGTTAAAAAAGATTTTATTTTATTTACGAAAAAGATACTTTTCACAAAAGACAGTAAACCCGTGGAAAAAGCTATATGTGAGGTTTTGTCATGTCTTGCCGGGGGAGATGGGAAGAAAGGCAAATATTAAGATATCGGCCAGATCATGGGGGTCATAAAAATTTCGGCCTGAGACGATGATTATAATTTTAAGGAGGCCAGCTTAGTCACACCCGCACGGCCGGGATGCCATCGGTCGAGTGGTAGCAATGGTGATAGGCGGAGGTGAATAGATGAGAAGGACGGGGAAGTTATTAACGCCCACTGAAGGGATTGGTATGAGATATCAGTGTGAAAGAGGAAGAGTCTAGGCTCTCCTCCGACCTTCCCTCACAGACGAGAGAAAAAAAACCCGAAATGGAAAGTGATTAATTTTCCAAAAATGGGAAGTAATCAATTTTCCTGGCATAACGACAAAAAAGAGATTTCTTGTTGGGAATCGAGATTTACCGAGAACCTCAGGCCGCGTCTCACCCCACACCGGGTTTTGGTCGGTACCAATATAAACGAACGTCCTCGGGTCGTTCAGTAAGTTGGATTTCTGAGTTTGAGTCGCAGTTGAGCTGATTTGGGAGTTAGAGTCAGAGCTTAACCAGAGTGTTGCCTCGCAGAAGCTGACCGAGAGATTCCACGACCTCCGACTTCGCCTAATCTGCCAATAGCAAGTTATACCGACCAACGAAGTCAAGCCAGCACCTAAGAACAAAATCAGCTGACTTAAGATACCAACTTGCTTGAAACGTAAAGGTGTCACATTTCGTAGAAAACGGGCTGGGAGACAAAACACACTCTTGTATATAACAGAAGGATAATGTTAATTTGTTATTTCTTAACATACTTGAACCTCTTGGATTTTTCTTTTATTTATTTTTTCTTTGCGCTTGTGCGATACCACCTTCGTTCCGGACTCAGACTACACTACGGCCCGACGCCTGATTGATCTCGTCTACCTAAGATCAAAGTCACAACGTTGGTAGGTTAGACTTGAGATCGAAGCAGTTACTCCAGTAACCAGACGTTGCAAGTCAGCTGGGAAAGATAGAGCTGGTATTGAACCGGTACAGCTGGTGAAGCCGTTAACATCGACGACCAGAATTCGACCCTGGACGGGCCAGTGTCCCATATTGGTATCCTGACCAGGGGATTTTGTCGAGTAGCGACGACCACCGATCGACCGGGACATAGGCTGGTGGTGGCGACAAAGAGTCAACCACAAAACGCCGGTAGAAGAAACATTACAATTTCGCGCCGCGACTGGGAGTTGACCACGGGCCGACGGCTGGGTGTCACATAATATATCCACCTTATGGTGAGCCGTGGGGATGTTCGCACATGGGTAGCCCCATTCTCTGAAAAAATACACCCGCTAACACAAATTACCAGTTTTTCTCTACCTCCTGCCGTCAAAGCCTAAAAATGGGTATCGCCAATTCTGCTATCGTAAATCCTTCTATTTCCCTGGTGGTAGAAACAGACGCCTCCGATTACGCCATTGCAGCCTCACTGTGACAATTCGGCCGCCTCGTAGCGTTCTTCACTAGAACATTTTCACGGTCGGGACGACGACATTCAGCGATAGAGCACGAGGCTTACACAATGGCGACATTACTTAATCGTCCGACTTTTCAGAGTAGTCACCGACCAAAAGTGTTTCATGTACAACCTTAGGACGAAAAAGAACGAAAAAACAGCCAGATGGAGAATTGAAGTGTCCTCTTTTTTATTTGACGTCGTCTACCGTTGTGGCGTCCTTTCACGGGTGTGGTTCAGTAAAAGGCACTGAAGATCTGAAACTGCATAAAGAACTATTTCACCCGGGTATCACGAGAATGATACATATAATAACCTGCATTTCTACGTTGAAGAAGTCGGGAGTATTATGAACATCTGTCAGGCGTACTTGGCAATCAAACCCCGGTTCTACTAACCCAAACTAGGAACTCTTGTATAAGCCACGCAACCCTTCCTATAGGCTCGACTTATATTTTAAGGGGGTGCTATTAACCAAGACTAGAAATAAATACATTCTAACCTTAATATATGAATACTCTAGCTTCCCATTCGCTTTTCTCTGCCCAGATATTTCAACAGAAACGATAATTCAATGTCTCTGCTCCTTATTCTCAGTTATGGGTGCACCAGTGTGCGTCTACTGATAGGGGAACTTCTTTCATGTCGGAACAACTAAAAAAATTCCTAATTGAGAGGAACGTGGCTGTGAGGCGAACCATACTGTATAATCCCCAGGGTAACGGTCTGTGCGAACGCTACAATGTGACTATATGGAGGACCATACAACTAGCGGCTGCAAACTTCAAGCGCTAAATTACACACTGAGAAACGCTGATTCCTGAGGACCTGTACACGATCAGAATTCTGTTGTACACGAGCACGAATTCGATTCCGCATGAAAGATTTTTTAAATTCCCAAGATGATGTTCTGTCGGGACTTCTCTTCCGTTGTGGCTGTCACAGTCGGGTATTGTTTTGCAGATATTTAGCGCCGGTTTTGGGTTCCCCGAATGGAATTTTAACATTGAAGTACCAACATCAGCAGGCTCCACAAAAAAAAGCGAGAACACCCAAGAACGGTCGCTGGTGACTCGCTTATGGATTCTGAGCGTCCTATTTCGAGTAGGATAGTGAAAAGAATTAGAAGTAGACTATTCCGGGCAACACGCCCTGCAGCGCCCGAAGCCCCTGACCACGCACAGCCGTTCGGGACGAATTCGCAAAAAATCCAGTCGTGTAGATAAATATTTCACTGAAGAAAATTGAGCGGGTTAGAATATGTTGAAAGTCAACCCTAGTTGCCTCCCCTGGACCAGTTATAACAAGAATAAGCTACATCCCGTTTGTTGTCAGAGTTGAGTTATAGTTGAATAAAGTTTCAAGTAATGCTCCTACCGCGTTTGTTTTTCCTTACAATATACATTCAGATCAAGTAAGACATTCTTATCTAAAGAACTCAAATAGTACTTGTTTGAAAAGATATTATAACATGTGCAACTCCTTATTTTACCCAACGGTCAAGCAAGCAGAAAGATACAATAATGTGATATGGAAGGCTATATGTCTTTGACTAAACACATGGTTTCTTAATACAAAACTAGAAACTGGTCCTCCTTGACGTTCTTTATTCAACTAGCGACTAATGGTACACCCCATGAAATATTTTCAGATTCAAAAACTCCCTGCCATCATGTTTGCATTCACCAGGACCTGTATTTTTGCAATGATTTGTTTGATGTAAAGAACAAACCATTGGTAGACCGGGCGGATCTTATGAATGCCACTATTAAAAACCCTGATGGACGACAGTCTCCATGTATGATTTAGCCGTATACCCTATAAATTTTGATACAGTCATACATATTCCTGTAACCCTGTCTTTGAAAGTTAATGAGTCTAGCATTAAGTTACCCCAACCCAGTGATAAATCTTAGTTTATGTTCTAATCTACGCATTTCAGTGGAACATGCGTAGACTGTTCAAATTCATAAAACAATATAATATGAGATTAAACGTTGTTATTTTACAATGACTCATATATTTATATTTTCTTTTTCCTTTCAGGTGAGGGGAAACTGATATGCTAATTTTTGTACATGAGTTATTTGCCCCTAATTCTCAAACTTATTTAAATGTTGATATTGGGACCTGAACTGCATTTTGTTATTGTATTTCAAAAAAGCATTGAAATGTGTGGCTGAGTGTTGCTTTGTTTATTACAGCATTTCAGCTATTGTAGCCTCCAGCCTTCTTCAGGTATCTGTCAATCTAGGTAACCTTCATGGAATTTCTAACTGAATTAATTATTTAATCTACTCAGGTAGACTGTTCTTGTTCTGCTGACCATATCTATGGGGTATCTTGTCTTGTTCTTATTTAGTACTTCTCACCCTGTTTTCATTGAGTCTAAGTCCATTCTATTTTGTCCATTGATTGAATTCACAACTACTGTGTCACCAAAGTCATGAAAAAGACATCTGAAAAAGGCCAGGTGACTCAATGGCCAAAACATGATGACAAAGATATGGACATTAGTCTGAATGTAGATAACTGATCATCCCAGAAATTAGGAAAAGTATTGCTTTCCTCCAAATAACCACAGAAAATTCTAGAAGAAATTGCTTCTCCAGACTAGCTATTTATTTTTCAGCTTTGAATAACCAAAGTAATTCCAATATCAAACCCTTGGATTGATAGCAGGTTGCAGGAGGTTCAAACTAAATTCTTGAGGAGTCAATCTACAGACATATACTTGTTGGCTGCTGAAAAATTGAGCAAATGAGAACTGCAAAGGTCTGTCCATAATCTCATTTGCCAATTGCTTTACTTACTGAATGTCGACTGGTTCAAGGAATGTTTTGCTTCCAGTTGCTCTTCAATGTGAAGAACATATTAAATTGCCATTCTTGCACTTTGTAAAGGGGTCAGGGGCTTTTCTATTTATATAATCGAATGAAGACCTATTTCTTCTGGTCTAGTCTTGAATAAGATGTTGTAGCTTCATTTCTAACATTAGTCCTTTTTACAATCATGCAGTTCACAAGTGAGAATGGAATCCCCAATTTTCATGCCAATTGGCACATTTCACTTTCAGAATGACCAACCTGACAATTATTTCTATTTTTAAAATAGAATTTATCCCCCTCCCGACCAACTAGGGTTTCAAACTCAGTCATGTAATAATAAATGATATATATATATATATATTTATATATATATATATATATATATGGTGCATAGATAACATAATGGTAAGACATTAGCTAAATGAAGATACCATTGCCACTAACATCTTATCATTTATGTGGGAGTTATTTCTGCTGCACCTTGTGTTTGTTTGCTTGTGTGTGTGTGCAAAGAATGGATTTGTTTTTCATCTGATATTTTTATTACTTCAAACTTTCTGCTAATGTTTATCAAATAATCAGCCAATAGATGTAATACACACTGTTTAATAAAACAAAAATGGATGCCCAATTTTATTAAGGAGTCAAGCATCACTGAATACATGTATCAGCCATCTATGGTAGTTAAATGGGAACAGTTTCATTTTGGAGGGATTAAAATTTATGAACCATTTCCTGTCCCAGTTAACCACAGATTGGGGGTCCTTTTCAAAAGCAATGGCCAGGTTAACTTTGTCAGCTCTGATGGATTTGCTATTTAGACAGGAGTAAATAGTAGTGTCATCTGCATAAATGATGAAGATCAGAAACTGGGGGGACACTCACGTTTGTGGGAAAAGATCTGGAAGTGAGCCTATTCAGAATGACCTTCATTTCACGATTTGATAGGAATGATTGCATTAAATCAAACAATCATCCTAAAGCTACATGAAGACCAGCATACCAAACCCTGTCAAATGCCTTTGAGATATCTAGAGCCACAGCTTAAGCTTTGCCATTATTATCAAGAGCTTGATACATGTATTCAGTGATGGCCATAAGCATGTCAGCTGTAGACTGGGCAAAATAGAATCCATATTGTTTGTCAGAGAGTAGATTGCGAGAGATAAGATGCTTAACCACTTCGACATTGGTTAAAGCCTTAAATACTTTGCTGAAAAGCAATAGGAGACTAATAGGATGATAGAGGAGTCAGAAGTTTCTCCAGAGTTCTTAAAAACAGGAACTACAGAGGAGGACTTCCAACAAGCTGGAAAGCAGCAAGGCAATAGTTGTAGAGTTTGGTGAGAACTGGAGCCAGCTAGGGAGCACATTTCTTTAGGACAGCAGCTGTGATCCTGTCTCCTCCACTTGTCTTATGGGGGTCTAATTTAGAATTGATGTCTGAGAACAGTGACAGGGGTTATGTGTATATCATGCAGTAAGTTCTGAGGGTGAAATCAGTTGTGGGTATTCCAAATGAGTTGAGTGTTGAGCTGGAAGAGAATTTCCAAGCAAAGTATTCAACCTTACCTCTTGTAGATGTTAAGGACTTTGAATTAATTGAATAGAGGAGGTATTGTGGATTTGGTGTTGTTCAGCACACTTTTGCAGACCTGCCAATAATCTCTAGAACTGAACTTGTATATAATATATATATATATATATATAATAAAATTAGTAAGTTCTAATTTAATGCCTTTAGCTATCCAGTTTCAATATTTTTTCCCTTCCAAATTAAATAAATGGTAGAAAGAGCTAAAAAGATGTCTTTCCTGTTCAATAAAAAAAAGTATTAAATGTCTTGATGATTACCACAGGTGTCAGAGAGTGCTTTGACCAAACTTTATTGTGTCATGAAAAATAATAATAATAAAGGGTAGATCTACAGCACCAAAGGTTCAATTAATAACCCTCAAATTTTATCTCCTGGGATGAAAATTGGAATTTCATTCAATCCTGAAATGCTGTCAATCTTAAATTACTTTAAGCATATCTTTTTATTAAAAGGATATTTTAAATGAAAGTAAAATATTATTTATTTACCTTATATTTTTGAAACACAGAATTGCTTCCCTTAGGCCGCTAAAACGGTTCAAAATACAGCCTAACAAAGTAATACTGGTAGCAATTTTTGATATACATACTATTTTATCTACTGATAGAAGAGTATCAAATTACCTTTCAGTGTGCCACATACTCTAGAGTAATACATTATGATAATGTTAAATTTAATTCTTAACATAAACATCTAATTTTTCAACTGACTTTTAAAATGAATAGAATAAAATCTGTGATATAATATTTTCATAAATTAATCACCATACAATACATGCAGTCATATATATTATTTACAGATGCAAATAACATTAATTAAAAAAATTCAAACAATACATAAACATTTTACATTAAATTATATATCAACTTTTATTAAAAACACAATATAAGTAAATTTTAATTTTTATTAAGTATTTTCAGGTACATTTTCAAAGCCCAAACTTGATTAATTTTATAAAACACACATTAAGGTTCAAATAGTTAAACCTTACAACTGACCAGAATCAATTGATTTTCTTTTAATTCCAAAACATTCCAAGATAGTAATACCTGCTCCCAGCAATCTTTGTCAATAGGAGCAAATATATCAGAATTGAAATGAAGAAACTCTAAGAAATTCCTAAATATCTTTAATTGTTTTTTAAGCAATTTGTTAAATGACCGTTTCTGCAGACACAGAATTTTTATAAGAGAATACATATTACTAGTCAGAAGGTTCCCTACGAACAACTTCTCTGGCATGTAATCATCAGCCAATGTAAACAAGATGTCGCGAACAAATAAATCCTGTTTGTTAACAGTTTTTCTGTCCAAGCCTTTGCTTCGTTGATAAAATTTAAAAGATTTGAGAACTGTCTCGATCAATAATTGAGTGTTATTTAGAAATTCAACTGGACATCTTGTTTTCATTTCTTCATATATCATAGTGTTTGAGAGTAAATGGTGGACATGGCAGAGATGGTGTTTTATGTTGATCTCCATAGAGTTGCAAAATAGGCATCTATTGATTTTAAAGGTTTTATCATGAGCTGAATTCAAATAAAGCAATGCAAGACATGTATTTTTTTTCCATTTTGGAAAGTTAGGATGATACTGCTTGAAATGTTTATATGGCAGTTTAGTGTACATTTGGCAAGAAAGAACAGGGCACTTTTTCTCTTCTTCAAGGATGATGTCATCCTTAATTAGAAAAGGTTTGTTGGGATCTTGTTGGAAAGTTAATTTAAAAAACTCTGAAGAATATCCAGTTGTCAAGTCTTTTATTTTATGCTGATCCTTTGTTGGTGATTGTTGAACATCAGGAAAAATGCTTTGATGATTTTGTGCTGCTGTTAAGTGACCTGAATTTGTAATTTTAGATTTTTTATGAAAAGAATAAATATTATCTTCTTTATAATTCCGTAGACAGTTATTAGAATGTCTTAGCATGCAAATAGGTTCATTTACAATCTCTGATTTGGGTTCATCTATGATGTGCAACTTAGTTTTTAATTGCAAAATAGGCACAGACTTCACATTTGTATTTGATTCTATATTCTTCTTTTTATTTTTCAAAGATGTGAATTGATTGAGTGTTTCCTTATCATCACTGTTCAATTCTTCAAAGCTTGTTTTAATGAGATTCTTTACATTTGGAATTTGTCTTTTCAAATTCACCTTTGGCAGTTCATCAGAAATATCTGTTCTATTACTATTAAAACTTTCAGAGAAACGTAAAGAAGAGCATGCACTTGTAAAATCCTCCTTTATGACTTGAGGGGGAGTTCTAACCACAGTTGGATATGAAGATTTGTTAATGATTTTTCCATCTTCATCAAACCAAAAATGCTTCCCTTGAGTATCTTCATGTGTGTGAGTAGATTTTGAATTTTTCATATCATCCTCAAATAATTTTACAGCTGAGCAAGTATTTGGACTTTTATCTGTAGTAGTTCCATTGTCATTGAAGTATAAATGTTTTCTTTCAATTTGATTCTTTCCAAATGTGCAAAGTAAATATTTCTCTATACACTGCGCATCATAAGATTGTGGACAAATTGCTGAATATGTCCAAAACATTTTAATAACTGAGGACTGAGATTGATCTCTGAGTTTAACATCTTCATTAAAAGGCAAATATTTCCGTTGAGCATAGTCTTTTTCAGTATATTCTTGATGTGTACACTTATGATGATTTAGAATGGGCTGTCCTAAATCTTGCCTGAACAGATTCTCAGTTGTTGATGGAGTTGGGCTTCTATCAGTTATAGTGCAATCTTCATTGAAATAAAAATGCTTTCTTTTAATAAGACTTTTAGCATCAGTAAAAAATGCATAAGTTTTATCTATTTCTTCCTCATAATATGGTCTGTATATTCTTAAATCTTTTTCAAGCAACCTTTTAGCTGTTGAGGGACAAGGACTTTTATCAGTTACTGTATCATCTCTGTTAAAACATAAATGTTTCCGTTGAAGTAATTTTTCTTCTAAAAGGGAAAAATTCTTCTTGTACAATTCTATATTATAAGAATTAATCATATCGATTCTTGATTTTGTTTAACAACTATGGAAGATAAATATATCAATGGCTTCTGGCATATTTGTTATAATAGAACTATTTTAAAATTGGAAACAAGAATTACAGTCTATTATTCAATAGGGAGCAATAGGATAAAGCATTAAGCTTTACTCTTTTGTCAGTCTATTTAGTATGATTAATATCAATAGATTTTTATTATAATTTAACTTTGTTAACAAAGTTAATTTAAAATTTACATCATGACATTTAACATGAGTTAAAGTTTTTCAGGCATTTTTTTAAACTATAATAATATCATTTAAATCAATTTTGATCAATGATATATTTGCTTGTAATGCCGAAATGCTGCAAATGTGTTCTTCTTATCAGAGGGATTCATTTAAAGAAAATTAATTTCAATCTGCAACAGAAAGAAAAAATGTAATGTTTAACATATCAAACAAAAGTTTAGTTGTAAGAATAAAAAGGAACAAGATTGTCACAATAGTTTCAACAAAAATGTGTTTATTAATTCTTTCATGGCTATTTACTTTAATCTTAATTTTTACTTGCTTTCTATTGTAACTTCACTCAAGCTGTCAATTCTACAGCAGTGCATAGCAATTGCATAATTAAGGTAAATACTAGTTAAAAAGTTAATAATAATAATGGTTTGGTTGACAACATTTCATGTCATCATGGACTACAGTAATTAACTTGTGCTTTGAACTAAAAGGAATAGATGCTTACTTTTATGGTCAGAAAATATAGAGTTTTTGTCTAATTAATGCATGCAACAAAAGTGTAAGAAATAAGTCATCTGCATATTGCATTTTTTCTACAAAATGGTAGACATGTTCATGTTTTCAAAAGAGATAGATCAATGAAGTTGAACTTGAACTAAAATAAGTTGGCAACTTCAAAAATTAAATAAAAAAAAGTGTTACCAGAGTTTAAAATTAATTAAAAAAATGTAAAATGTTTCTTGAAGTTTTAATTTTAAGCTAATAGAGAAAATTTATTCTCAATAAGCAAAACATGGTGGAATTCAAACAAGATAAACTTTTTTCTTTTTGTCTATCATACTTTAAATTTAACCACATTTTTTTTTATAAAGACAGGCATAAAATCAGAAACCAGTTTACCAGCATATATTTACACTTTAAATTTGGCATAATTCGTCAAAATATCGGACATGAACACAGGGTCCATTTTGGCATTATGCATATATTGTAAATTGAATCTCCATTTTATAGCCATTTCACTCACTTCCACTTTATAACTTTCAATTTCTCAAAGTCTCAAAGAAAAATGTAATTTTTTTATAAAATAAAGAGTAGAAAAATTTTGTATAGATAAACTTCTTAACTGAATCTCTATTTCTTTGAATTACAGACAAAAAATTTATAATAATTATTTTTCTTTCAATTTAGACCATCTTTCTGTTTACCTGTGATGAAAACAAGCAGTACCACCTTTACTCTCTTGATTATATGGTGCACAAATAACACTGTATACTTCAGTTCACACAAGTTCATTTTACAAAAATAAAATAGGTAACTACACAAAAAAAAAGAAAGAAAAAAAAAAAGGCGATTTTCTTGAAGTTTTGATTTTAGTTTTAATTTCAAATTAATAAATTAAATTTGATATTTCCAATAAGCAAAATACTTTGCTGCATTTCAAAACTAATTTAAATTGACTGGAAAGGGTTTTCATTTTTAAATCAATTATAGCACCATTTTAGCAATCTTTCATTGCAATCTAATACTTTTTATTAAAAAATCTTTCAAAAATAAAATATACTTTCTGAAACTTTATTTTAGGAATATTAGCTGATTTAAAGTTTAATTAATCTGATTTGAAATAAATATTATTTACTTTAAGTTTAAAATATTGCAGAGATTCATTTTTTTAATACAGAAGTAGCAGATTATTTTGAATGTTGACAGCTTGAATGACACAGGAGTTTATCTAATGATTTTCTGCACTGTAAAAATTATTTGAGGAATATAATGTGAGCGCCCTTTTTTATGTAATTTTTAACTACTCAGTTATCTTAAAAATTTAGAAAAATATTCTCTGTAATCTAATGTTTTATTGCATTTTAGGTATTTTGGCTTTAAATTTACTATAGTTACCAGTCTTATTTTATGATAATGTTGTGTATGGACGCCAGTATTTACAAAAATCCACACAATTATACACGTACAAAAAATTTCAAAATTCTTTTTAAAATATTGGTGTTGAATGAATAGTAGTATGCTTTCTGATTTATGATTGGTAAATATATAAGTTAACCAAAAAGTTGTTGCTGTTTTTTACATTGTATGGGAAGAAGTGATCACTGATATGAAAATGAGTGCATCATGTATCAGGAAAATGGTGGCAATGTGGTAGGGGCATTGCTATTGACCAATGCAGGTGCATTGGGCACATGCATCAGTCATAGCTCAAGCAATGGCGAAGAAACACGGTGGTGTTGAAGCAGCTCCTTTAGGGTTGTTTGCTTTATGACTAAGGTAAGCTTGTCCACTGTCGCATCACATCACCAAATATGTCAAGCCTTTGGGGATAATGCTGTGAGTGAATTCACCTGGTGGTGAGATCACTCACAGTATTCCAGAAGTTCAGGTCAAGAGAGATCTGTCCCTGAACTCCACAGGTTCTGGATATGGAGGCTCTGAAGGTGGCCATAGAGGAGACAACAACCAAACCTGTGATGAGTTTGCCAAACACTTTGATGAAACAGTCAGACTTTGCCTGCACCGCATAGGGAAGGCCTACCAGTTTAGCAAGTGGGTACTCCACACACTCTTGGAAGCCAACAAGCAACAAGTGACAGCCTGTTTCTTGGCACCACACCGCAATGTACCCATGTCATATTTTACTGAATGCTCACCAATGACAATAAGTAGATCCTGTATAACTCTCCCAAGTGTGCCAAACATTGGTTGTCACCATGGGATTCTGTGTCTCATACCACAAGACCATCTCTACATCCATGAAGAATCATGCTCTGTATCTGGTGGAATAGTCAACAAGTGTTGTACTATGAGCTGCTAACAATGGGCCAAATTATCACTGCAGACCTGTAATCACAGCAATTGGAACATGGGCCACAGACACCGAAACAGAAGGAACCAACAATGTTCCTCTATGACAATGCCAGGCTTTATGTGGCGCAGGTGGTCAGAGATACCATATGGCAGCTCGGCTTGGAGACACTGTGCCATCCATCTTACTCCACGGACTTTGTGCCAATAGATTACCACCTCTTCCATTCCTTGGACAACCATCTTCATGGGAAATCCTTCGCAAATGAAGCAAACTTGTGGCACACTCACAAGACACCTAATTTTACTGCCAAAGCATTGCGCAACTGGAGGCATGTTGGAAAAAGGTTCTGGATGCTGATGGGGATTACATTATTACTGTATACTTTTTTTCTAATAACTCAAAAACGGCAAGGACTTTTTTGGTTACCTTAGGTTTTTCACTTAATGACTGTATCATTTATACAAAGTAAGATAGAATCTTAAAACATTTAAAACTTTATAAATTATTATAATTAAAATATAAAAAAATGAAAACAATTCTTGTAAAAATACATTATTCATCAAAAAAAAAGAAAAGAAAATGAAGACAAGAAGAGTGTCCTTAAAAGCAATTAAAAACTTTTCTCATTAAATAATGTCTTAGTTTTATTGCCTTTTTTATTTTATGATTCAGAGCTGATTTTTGGGCAAAAGTGCTACTGTATTGCAAAAAGAAATTGATTTAAAATTCGTTTTACGTTCTGCTTTTTTTTTTTTAACTAAAATTAAGCTCTACAAAATTTAACTTCTTGAAATTTCATAAAATTAAACCAGTGGGGAGGTAACAGATGTAAACAAAATATTTTTTTTTACCAAGATTTTCTAAACAAAGCCTTTCTAAAATAGTTTAATTCATTTGTGAATAAGTCATGAAAGTTTCATTAAAATCCGACAATTATTTCATATTTGCAAGAATTTCCTATTGGTTGACGTACTGACGAAAAAAAAAAAAAAGAAAAGAAAAAATTTTTAACCAAAATTTCGAATGTTCTAACTAAAAAGTATAAAAAAATATAGGTAAATGTTGATCTTCTAAAATAAAGAGATACATTTCAATAATAATTTAATTTGTGAATAAATCGTGAAAGTTTCATTAAAATCCTACAATTATTTGATTTTTGCAAGAATTTCCAAATCAATGTGTTTTTCACTGAAAAAAAAAATCGCTGAAATTTCCCATGGACACCTGTTGACGTAAGAAAAACGGTTAATTTGCAATATAAGCAGCAAAAGACCCACAGTAATGAAAATGTTCCATCATGGTGTGAAAATGTGTGATTATTTCGAAAATGACCATTTTGCGCTCGATCTCTTTCGCGTTGTCCGATCGCCATTTCTGGCGTTGTTTATGTTTGCCTCGAGTAAATGTTTACTTTAGTTAGAGACACATTACTGATTTTCGTATCTTCTTACTAGTCTTGATTACTGCGCAATTTTCGCGAAAGTTAATTTAAAACGCACTTTTTTTTTTTTTTTTTAATAAAGCTTTAAATGAATAGTTTTCTTTTTTTTAATTGGTATAAATTACTTTTTTTCTAATTAAAAGTAATTTGTTTCTTCGTACAAGTGAAACTGTACTAAATAATGATTTTTTTTTTTATTAAAATTTTAATTTTTTTTATTAAATTGCTTTTAAAATTTGTTATAAAAACAAATGAAAACTTTTCTAAATAAATATAAAAGTTAACCAACGTCATGGGTGACCACCCCCCTACAAAAAAAATGTCGTTGAAAAAAAAAGGAAAACATCATTTTTTTTTTTTTTACCTTCCAGTTTCTGTTTAATTGTCGGATTTTAAGGAAAACTTTCACGACATAAAAAAAAAAAAAAAAAAAAATATCTTAAAACAAGGAAAACTTAATTTATAATTTTGATTTTTTTTTTCTCGTTTTTTCATTTTAATCGCGCATTCATTTTAAAACTTCGCAGTAACCAAGATAAGTGAAGCTTCCGCGCATCATTATTCAAGGCAAACAAACGTATGTAAACAAAGCCAAAGTAACCAGAAAAACAAAATTTTTAAACCCAGATTTTGAAGGTTCTAAAAAACAATAAAATAAAAAACCCTTTGTTTTTTTCCCGTTTGACAATAAAATTTTATTTCTATTAAATTTGAGCCATTGTTTCATCATGTGTACACATTTTTAGCGAATATTTGGATGTACTTAATTAAAAGGGGATTTAAATTTGACTTACTGAGCATGGAATTCTTACTTCACACCTTCCCATAAAACTTCGCACAAAAATTTAAGCACTAAAAAACACAATACTTGATTTAAAAAATATATTATTTACGGTACACTATTTATATTCTGACTATTAGTATTGAGTATTGACTATGTAAAATGTAAATAATAAATACAGTACACGACGGTGTTTATATTCTAACCTTGACTATAATTTTTCATCACAGACATTCGGACAGGGAAAACGGAAAGACAGTGTGCGGTAGACAATGGCGTACGGAGGCGGCCCTCAAGTTTGCCACCCCTGCCCAGAAGGAATAGAATATTACAACCTCTTAAAGTTTAGTTTACACTACTACAGTCAACGACAAAATTACTTGTACACCCATCAATTTTTAATATTTTTATCCATTTCTCAGAATCTAATGTCCGTATGATGCCAGTTCCCCCCACCCCCGTGTTTTTGTTAACTTGGTATTTTTAACTCCTCACCGATAAATTATGAAATAAAAGTACGATTATGTTTATCTATTTTTTTTTTAATAAAACTGGGGATTTTCTACATCGGAAATACTTTTAAAACTTTTTAAAAGAAAGATAACTTGTTTTTGTTTATACTCTCTGTTTTAAAAAGAAAAACAAACAAAAAATACATTGTTCATAAAATTTATCAGTTTTTCAATATTTATTTCAATTCTAACAAATGAGGAATCATATGAAAATGCCACGTTAACAGAAACCCGGTTTGTTTTTCTTTTAACAATGTAAAGAAAATGCAATGTCTTTTAAAATTATTTTGTTATTTTATTATTAGCAAAGTAGTAGAGACTAAGAATTATTAAATGTCCGATTAATTACACTTTTAAAAACTGAAAAAAATGTTTTAATTCTTAGTCTATTTTGTTTTGCTTAATAAAACTTAAACAAACAAAAAAAAAAAAAAACATTGCATTGTTTTACTACCGCGAAAACTTGTAAATTGAAAAAAATGCCCAATTTCGGACTTTAAATAAAATTTCTGCACTTAGAAAATATATTAATTTTCAATTTCCGTTCGATATATCCGGAAAAATTGGAATGCATGTGATATCCTTTAGTTTAAAATACACACTGGAATTATTTCAATTTATTTGAAAAGTAACGATTTAATATCCGTAAAGTTTATAAGAAAAAAAAAAAGCATTTGGTTCACTTATTATTTATTTAATTTTTTTCCACTAACAGTTCACAGACATGAAAAATCAAAATCAAAGAAGAACTGATGCCAAAGTCTGGACTTTTCACATAGGTGTGAAAAAACTGTGGATTCACTAAAAATTCACTTAATCCAAGCCCTTTAAAAATGTTCAATTTTTTTTTTTCACGTCTTGTAAGTGGGGTTACCCCACCAACTGACACCGCGTTTTGAAGACAATTTTTTAATTACCTGAAAACTCATCGCGGACCAAAAAAGTGCCGCCCGGAGCGGACTGCCACCCTCCCCCGCTAGCTACGCCACTGACTGTGTAGACAGTGTATAGAAAGAAAGAAAAGTATAGAAAAAGAAAACAGAATCAAAAGTCAAAACAAAGAAATAAGTAAATATAACAATAGATAAAAATATAAGCAAAGATTGGAAAAGAAAAGAAAGACAAACAATAAAAGAAACGTAAAAAAAAAAAAATATGTTTCTTTAGTTAACATTTAACAATAGAGAAAAGAAGAAAATTAGTTTCTTAGTCATTATGACCAAGACGTTTAAAGTTTGGTCCACCCATAAAATATGGAAAAGTTTTTTAGGAAATAATTATTGTATATTAACATTCGTTAGACTTTCCTGAAGTCACGACACTTGTCAGAATTGAAAATATTACCTTTTTTATCGGAAGGTGGTGGTGGTGGGGGGGGGGCTTAATTTATGTCAATTCAATCTCTAGCGTTTAGTTATTGTTCGACGAAGCTGCTTTTTATATGAAAAAAAAAAAAAGACACCTCTTTAAATAACGAGCAAACGGATACAACTTTTAAAGAACAAAAATTTACATAAATTAATAACGTTATGTATCCGTTTATTCTTCATTTAAGAGAAATAATTGCGAACTTCAAATGTTTGCGCATGTGCCCCCGAAAAATCCCTTACAAAAAAAAAAAAATGTAAAAAAAAAAAACGAAACAAAAAAACGCTAAAAATTCAGAAATTTAAAATAATACGCCAGATATCAATGACGTTAGCACATTAACAGCTTAGTGACTTAACTGATAACACTAAAAGTCAGGAACACTGTATCGATAAACAGGACCCCACTTCTAAATCAATAACTAAAAACTCACTAAAAAACAGAAAACACTTAAAACAGGTATACGTAGTGCCCCAATCGGTTGCACTTTCCCCCAGAAACAAGTTAAATCTGTGAATTCGAACCAATAATAATGTTTATAATAAAAAATGGTTTTAAACGTAAATCTACACAGCATTTCATTGGATCGATAAAAAAAAAATTAAAAAAAAAACGATGGGAAAATGAGAGATGGGAGAGAGAGAATAATTAGGCAAGATGAAAGAAAAGATTAACTGGGAAGGGGTTTGTGATGTAAAAATTCATTTACTCTTAAATTGTAAAATAAATGAAAAAGAAAAGCAATAATCTCACCTTACTTTGAAGATCACAAATGCAAATCAATGAATTACGTACTATTTTGTTTTAGTTTTCTTTTAGCGTCGGAAGATACAGAAATGAAATATTAATTAATATTTTCCCATTTATTTTTGTTATAAGTTTCATCTTAATCAACATTTCCGAAGCTGACTTATTTCGGTTGGTGTGTCTCAACTTCGTCAAATCAAAAGTTAGCTAGGCGAATCAAGGGAAAAAGCCAAATTGAGCTTAGAGAAATGTTTATTTCAAGAGCGAATGATTTTTTTTTTCTAGGGCAGACATAACTTGTCAAAACTGAAACTGACACAACTTCTTTCTTTCTTTTTATACACACCTCGTTTAAAAGTAATAAAAACTTAAAAGGTAAAAAAGAAAAGAAGTTAGAAAAGAAGAATAAGATTTTCTGGTTCAGTTTTATGCCCAATTTAAATCTAAATTAAATTTATACTTAGGTTAAAATTATGTTGTTTTTTTATGAGAGAATTAATCTGGCTGGTAAAAAGAAAATCAAATTCTGCTTGGCGCTTATGTTTCAAGCAAGAAATGTCAACTTATGTGAGTCCTCTTAACTGATCATGATTGATTGGAATTATTTTGAGTACACAACTAGCTAAACTGACTATTTGTTGTACGTCTGTGTGAAGTCTGGCTGTGTGCACATACGGCCATTTCAATGCTAAATGCATCTATCTATATATTTATAAATTGATATAAATAATGAGTTGTTTCATATTCAAGGGGAATATCCACAAAAATCCACACTCCAGAACGGCCCTAAAATCAATTTTCAATCGACTTTTAGTTACCGAATTTTCTTACCTTGTTCAAATTACCGAATCTCCCGTTACGTAATTTTCCTAATTCATAATGATTGTCGTGATTCGTACGAAAAACATCAAAAGTGAAACAAGATATTGTAAAAGTTAAAACTTATTGATTCAGTGATGTGAATACAACGTAGATAATAGCGAAAAAAAAGTTGAACAAAGATAAGAAAACTATCAAAATGTAATTGAAGGCATTGATAAGAGTATAACGAGAAAAATGTCTTCAAGGTCACAAAAAGAAATGTGAGAATTTTTTTAAAAAGAAGAGTGGATTAATGAGTAAAAAACAAAATTGTGCTGCGATTGTAAACAGAGAAAATATTCAGAATATATAGGAAATGGCCTGAAAGAATACAAATTGATCTTTTGTTGAGTAGTTCAGGTCACAACCAAGAAGGTTTATGCTGAAGGTTATATTCGTGCAAGACAATGTTTCTTCACATTGAAAATAAAAAAAAAAAAACAATATTTAAGCAAAGAATATCCGCTGCAAGTAGCATTAAAGTACAAACAGTAGAACAATTAAAATCAATGAACGAAAAACTGATGTAGGTCATAAGACCGTAAATATAATAATTTATTGTATTAATCAAATATATGTTTCTAGGTATATATCTTTTTTTGAATTTATTTATAAATAAAAAAAAATTATGTTGCACTATGAATATTTTAATAAGGATATATACTGAAACAACCACGATATATTGCTCTTATTGGCCCCGCAACAAGTGGTGACTTCCCGACGTGAGACAGCTAAGCGATGATGGGTGACTCTCCAGACATGACAGCCGCGATCATGCCGCTACCGGCGTACCACCATAATGTAAAGAACTGGTTCTTACAGGTAGAATCAATTTTTTCAATGTTCACAGCGAACTAAATTCGCGAACGTGATGCAACGGCTCCTTTCCGATATAATGGACGAAATTTCAGATATCCTCTTGGATTTGCACGAACACGAACCGTACAGTCACTTAAAGGAAGCGATCCTCAAGCGTAATGGGCGTTCCGAGGGGGACATGATCCAAGAGATTCTACGAAACATTACTAGAGGTGACCCAGCTTCTCAGATATATGAAGAACCAGCTGAGACAGCACAGTGTGTCAGAGAAGGTTCTTCGTGGCTTATGGCTGGAGCGTTTGCCCAAATCAGTCACTCAAATTATCGCCCCAATGACGAGAGCCACGCCTCTGGATGATTTGGCAGAATCTGTCAACCTAGATTTGCACAATTTGACCACGGCGTAAACGCAGTTCACACACTCGACACAACGAAGCACGAACGCCACGACAGAAAGGGCGTTGGCAGACCTGCAGAGACAAATATACGCGAAATATAGATCTCTCTGCGCTCACGGACAAGGAGACAAACCCCATCCCAACAACGACGGAGATGAACCCCCAACCGACCAAGGCATTTGTTGGTTTCATCGCACATTTGGCGATGAAGCCAGGAACTGCCGAACTCCCTGTAAACACCCATCGGCCCGGGGAAACGAGTAAAAAACCGGAGAGTGGCGACGACTAACTCATCTGGTACCAACACACAATGTCGTCTTTTCTACGTATGGGATCGTCGGAACAAACTAAAATTCCTGGTAGACACAGGTGCGGCTATCAGCGTGGTACCCTATCAGAACGACCCCACCGCTAAGCCCACCCTGTTCAAACTGCGAGCTGCGAATGGTTCCGCTATTGACACGTACGGTGAAAGGACACTCACCCTGAACATTGGCATGCGACGAGATTTCACCGTGGCCAACGTGAAGATACCCATCCTCGGCGCGGATTTCCTGGCGCATTACGAACTGGTGGTACATATGAAACCCAGGGCCCTATCTGACACAAATGTTACTTATCAAGATATACTTACTTATAAGTATATCTCGAAAATTTTATCAACATCAGTTTGTTGATACAAATTTTATTGTGAAACATTTACTTGCTTTATAAAATCTACCATAGTATATGTACAATGTACAAATATTTGGACATCAGCCTACTTGAAGTATAAAACGTCTGCATCGTCACTCAAATACCGATTGGTGACTCCAAGGTCTACACAAACCCATTTTTTCATTCTAATACTTAATGCTAATTAGTGGGTACATATAATTGAAGTACGTGCAGTTGAAATTGCAGCAGGGGTGGGGGAATAAAGTCAAAAGAATAATTGAAGTCACAGGGAATAAAAACTCATAAAAAACGGCTGATATTGAATGTGCTATTTAAAAAAAAATTTCTATAAATAGACAGCATTTATTATTACTATTTATTTACTAATACTGTCGCTTGTTACTATTATTTTATTTTATTAAATAAAATACATTTAACTTGCGAGTTGCTCGACGTAAGAACCACTTTTACTTCTGATTTAATTGTTTTTATTTTATTGCTATATAAGTCACATTATCCAAATCTTTACGTTGAAACACCAGTTCCCATACGATCACCGAAGTTAAGCAACGTCGAACCTGGTCACATAGATGGATGGCCGCTTGGGAATACCGGATGTGCTGGTGGATAATGAATTGTGGAATCCTCCACATTAGCCTTTAACCCATTTCAGAAAAATGTATTCTTCTCTAAAAAGCCTTTAACCAATCATCATCTCTTTCTGCAAATTCAATCTTCTATTGGTTAATAAACACCAAACTGTAGCAAAGTTCCAGGCGAATCCTATTTCCCGCTGAGCTCTCTGGGGCCGATTTTGCTACACAAAAGTCTATAAAAATAACCGCATGACTCAATTCAAACAGTCAGTCATCGAGTTTCATGAAATACTACCTGATGTAATGAATATGCATACACTTGGGTTCCCCCTCACAGTAATATGATTGACTGGTGTCAGCCATAAATACAAACTGATGTGGAGGTACAGCGACGGCGATGCCTATTGCCTACGCCTAGTTCCTACCACCACTACGACGAGGACCAGTCCATTACGGCTACCTGCTAGAGTGTCCTACTCAGAGTAGTCCAAAACCGCTTTGCTACTTCGAACAAATATATCTCTTTCCGGGACATATCAGTTGGCGACGAGATTCGAAACGACCTCACAAGTTAAAACAAAAGAAAAAAAAATACAGTAGACAACACTTACTAACGAAGAACGTTAGAAAGACTTGTTCGACGCTTACAGAAAGTAAGTAATTTTTCCCTTATTTTTGTTTTAACGCTTATTAACGAGGAACGTTAGAAAAGGAAAAACTTGTGCAACGCTGACAGAAAGTAAGAAATTGCCCCCCCCCCCTCTTGTTTGGACATAGAAAATTTTATTGTCTACATAAATTGGAGCAAATTGGCAGAATGGAACAAATTGCGGAAATAACTAAGGTTCTACAAGTCACTTTACAGCAACAATTCCAACAACAACAACAATAATTTATTCAGCATATTATCTAGGACAATAAAAGAACCGGGTTCTAGATTTTTTTCTGCTGAAGGAATTTCAAATTCACTCTCTGAATTTAAATACGACCCTGACAGTGGTCCAACTTTTCCGGCTTATTTTCGTAGGTTTGAAACAATATTTACGAAAAGATGTGAACAATGGTCCGACGAGGAAAAAATCACTTTATTGTTGCAGAAGTTGGGAACAGAAGAAAATACAAAATACACGAATTTAATCCTCCCAAAGAAGCCAGAAGAGATTACATTCAATGAAACTGTAGAAATTTTATCAAATTTTCGATGAAAGAGTTTCATACACGATACAAGTGTCTAAATATCGTAAAACGAGAGGATGATTTTGTCACGTATGCAGGTATGGTTAATGCACAGTGGGAGGCGTTTAAATTAAAGGAATTGTCCAGCGACATGTTCAAATGTCTAATTTTTGTGCAGGGTCTAACGACACCGAAGGACAAAGAAATTAGATCAAGAATCCTCACTATCATGGAACAGGATCCGAAGATTACGCTACAAAAAATAACGGAAGAATGTCAGCGACTTATAAACATAAAAAAAGATAATACTCGGATTGAGGAGAAGAGCATTTCGCGAGTACAAACTGTAAGACAACAGAAGTGGATACAAAATAAAAGAAAAATGATATTCAATTCATGTGGAGGACAGCATATAAAGGATTGTTTCTTTAGGGATAAAATGTTTTAATTGTGGGCGTGAAGTTCCCATTGTTGGGCAAAACGGAGAAAAGTAAAAGCAAAATCTCAAACAAAGGTGAACATAGTTTTGTCTAAAAACAAAATTGAGGAGAGTAAAAGAAAATATCTCAGTGTAAAAATAAATGGGCAGACCGTAAAATTATTACTTGATTCAGGAAGTGATATCTCGGTAATAAACAAGCAAACATGGAAAAAAATCGGTTACCTGCCGTTGACTAACACAGACAAAATTTCCAGGGGAGTGTTAAGAAAAAGACTTAAGTTTAGAGGTGAATTAAAATGTAATATTGCGTTCATGGGGAAAATTCATAAATCGAAAGTGTATGTGCTCCCTGGTTCAGTAAACCTCTTTGGTTTAGACTGGATTGTATTGTTTAATTTATGGGAATTGCCAGTGAATTTTTTCTGTAACAGAGATTTATTACGGATTTGAAAGGCAAATTCCCTCACGTCTTTTCCGAAGGACTAGGTCTGTGCACAAAAACAGAAGTCAACTTTGAATTGAAAGAATCTTAAACCAATCTTTAAACAAAGAGAAAAGTACTATTTTCGGCACTAGACACAATAAATGAGGAATTAGAAAGGTTGGAGAACTTTGGCGTAATTTCAAAAGTTGATTACTCGGATTGGGCGTCTCCAACCGTATATATAAAAAAGAAAGTGTGTGCGAACTTTTCGACAGGTTTAAATGATTGTGTGAAAGACCATGCGTACCCTCTACTGTCTCCAGAGGATATATTCACTAAATTAAACGGATGTAGAGCGTTTTCAAAGTTGGACTTGTCGGGGGCTTACCTTCAGGTTAAAGTCAGTGAAGAATGTTCGAAGTACCTGACAATAAACATGCATAAAGGGACTTTAAAACTAAATCGTCTTCCTTTTGGATTGAAGGTATCTCCAAGCCTATTCCAGCAAATAATGGACACAATGTTGGCTGGTATGGAGTATGCAATCGCATATTTAGATATTTTGATTAAAAGTGAAAACAAGGCCTAACACAAAATGCATATTAGTGATATTTCAGAGAATTGAGGAATACGGGCTCGAGCTGAGTGCTGAAAAAAAAAAAAAAAAAAACGGTTCTTCTTAAAGATAAAATATTTAGGGCAGATCATTAACAGTAAAGAAAGAAAACCGGACCCAGAAAGGGCTGAGGCTATAAAAAATATGCCAGCACCTGATAATGTGGCTAAACTCCAGGCCTTATTGGGATTAGTAAGTTACCAAAGCATTTATATCCCAAAAATGTATGATATGAGAGCTCCTTTAAATAATTTGGTGAAAAAGGGCGCAAAGTGGATATGGTCGAAAGAATGCGAACAGGCTTTTAAAAAAAATAAAAAAGCTGTCTATTTGCAGACCTCTCGTTAGCGCATTTTGACCCGAAGAGGAAAATCATTGTAGCAGCAGATGCCAGTAATGGGGGACTAATTGCGTCATAAATTCGAGGAACGGATCTACGAAGCCAATAGCACATGCATCGAGAACGTTATTGCCCGCGGAACGAAGTTACAGTCAAATCGAAAAAGAGTTTAGCAATAATCTACGCTGTAAAGTTTCACAGGTTTCTATACGGAAGAGAATTTATTGGGCAAACAGACCACAAACCACTGTTAACAATATTTGATTCAAAAAAAGTTATACCAACTCGCACAGCAAATTGACTACAGCGTTGGGGTGTAATTCTATTGAATTATAATTTCAAAATAGAATATGTGCCTTCAAAGAAGCTAGGTCACGCCAATGGGTTATCAAGATTGATACCGAAATATACGGAACCACTGGAAGAAACAGTAATAGCGGCGCTAAGAGACGAAAGTGAATTATCGGATCTGTTATGCAACACTATTAGAGAACTACTGGTTACGCTAGAAGATGTGAAAAAAGCAGCGGTGAACGATGATTTCATTAAAAATATGAAAAAGCAAGTCTGGTTGAACGAGAAAAATAAAAAAGAAATTAGTGTGTCACCTTTTTCAATCTGCGAACAGGTATTACTCTACGCAGATAGTTGTAATGCCGGTTACTCTGCAAAAAAAAAAAAAAATTCTGAAAGAATTTCACACTGGCCATCCGGGGACTTCGAGAATTAAATCTCTAATGAGAGGCTATACTTTTTATACTATACTATAATATTTTTGATAAAAACATATTGAAGTAAATTGGACCGGGGCGGTAAGATCAGTGTACGTTTACCGCTAGTGAAATCTGATCTAAACATAAGTTGTATCCACTGAATTTGGTCATCGAAAAGACAATTGAAATGAACATTGAACTAATTAATTTTATCCACTAAGATTTGAAATAGATCTGAATTTAAACTTTGCTTATGGCGACACTCATGTTAAGCGCGTGAACAACCTGGCTTATAACCTTCGGTTTGCTATATAAACGCGAGTTTTGCTGACTTGGGCGTTAGACGAGAGTGACGTAGAGAGAGACTGTGTGAGAGAGAGAGAGAGAGAGAGAGAGAGAGACAGAGACTGAGAGAGACTGTGTGAGAGAGAGAGAGAGACTGTGGTTGCAGTGAGTCGGTCCAGTGGCGAGTCAGAGATAAGGACTTCAAGAAATACCATCGTCGTTGTAGCAGTCGCATTGAAAAGTCGCTGAAACTTAACGTTTGTCACTTACGACAACCAACTGAAAAGTAGGGCTGGAATTACGAGTCGCATATCCTCCCAAGTTGATATGGAACGAGTTAATCACACACACACACCTCTCTCTGTTGGTATAATTGGTAGAGGAGTGGTCCTCTGTTCTTATGTTAATTGCTTTTCTATCCTTTTTGTAAACTCTTTCTACTGTTGTTGTTCTCTTATATAAAAGACGTCAATATTTTACCCATTGTTGTTCGGCTTCTGCAGATATTATTTCCTTGTTTGCCACATTCTAATTATCCTGCCGCCCACCCTCACAGTCGTGCCTACATCCCCAATCGACCGTGAACGTATGAACAACACCCCGCTTACTGGATCTAAAAACTAACACAACGTGGGCAGCAGGCGGAACTTGGCCAGTGACCGGTCGAACAATCTACGGGTACTCAGGGAGCGTGCGGCCAGTTACTCCTCGGTTCAGACCGAGTGGGCGCCTCAACCCAAAGAGGAAGATGCCGGAGGTTGGGGGCTGAAGGGACGAGTGGTAGAGCAGTATATAGAATCACGCCAAACCCGAATACGACGTCAGGGTTATCGCCAGCAGAGTTAATGTTTTTGAGAAAAATACGCTCTGTGTTTGACAGGCAGTTGCCTAGTCCAGCAAAGGAAAACTGCTAAAAAAGAAAACCAGATGACTAAAGCATATAAGTCAGGTGACAGTTTTTTTTTCAAGAACTTTGGGGCTTGGAAAATGTATTGGGAAGAAGGAATGATAACCAAAAGAATTGGACAGGTCATATATGATATAAAAAGGAGAAAAATTTTAGTGCAAAAGACATTGGAATCAATTGAGACCCTGACACACTACAGAGGTCACGGAAAATACCGAACAGATTCCAATGGAAGACCTGTATGAAGCATTTGAAATTCCCGTTCCAGTAAGTCAACATTCGCCAATGGAGGTATTCCCGACCTCAAGGCCAGAGGTACCAGTGTGCCAAACGCCACCACTGCAAGGGGGATTGAGGCGAAAAAGACTTAGGAAAAAAATCAATCGATTAAGTCCAGATCCTAAAAAGAGAAAATATTGAAGCTAAATTTCACAGGAAAATTTAGCTTAGGAGGAGGTGATGTAATGAATATGCATACACCTGGGTTCCCCCTCACAGTAATGTGATTGGCTGGTGTCAGCCATAAATACAGACTGATGTAGAGGTACAGGGACGACGACGCCTATAGATTTCGCCTATTGCCTACGCCTATTGCCTACCACTACGACAAGGACCAGTCCATGACGGTTACCTGCTAGATTGTCCTACTCGGTTACAGTAGTCCAAAACCACTTTGTTACTTCGAACAAATATATCCCTTTCCGGGACATATCACTACCGAACTCCACGCGTGTCAATTCACTGACTCACAAACAACATTGAAAACTTAAACTGAACAAAGCATTCATCAACCATTGTTCGCGTGTCAATCAACATTTACAATTGACTTAAAAAGTGAACGTTTTCACTACTAAAAAAGTAATTGTACACTTCACCAATTTAGTCTATCAGTTAAAGGCAAGCAACTCTTGACAACATTTATTCTTACTTCTAAATTACGCACGTACACACACTGATAAATGAACGAACATATTTGACATCTTTCTTTACAGAAACCAAGTTATTTTAGATGGAAGTATGCGTCTAGTCCTGAGGACTTTAACCCTGCGGCAGTATCTTTCTATGTACAAATATAGGCGAGGCCAGTGTAATATCGACGCCATCGTGGCAGTGGTTGCGGGGACAGGGCAATTTTTCTCCTTGGCCCTTCATGTATACGTATGGGCACCTCACATAAAAAACGACCATGTTTCACATTCAGCCTTAATGGAAGAGACCAGGTAAAGAAAAATGTGATGATACTGAATAATTTTTTCTTCTTCTGCAAATATATAATGATATATAATGTTGTCGGTGTGTAGAAGGCATTGTCAGTTAAAAAGTTTAAAATGACTTATTTTATTACGACAAATTAAATATAATTTCTTCTTATCCAAAAGACAAAGGTGGGAATTTATGGTACCGATATTCAGAGAACTAAAAACGATTACTTGGTTACTTATTTTAGTGCATCACTTTACTTGAAATTATTGTCACATGGCGCAAACAAGTCGGTTCATTATTTAAATAAATTAGCCGTAAATAATCAATG
Source organism: Acanthosepion lycidas (assembly GCA_963932145.1). NCBI lineage: Eukaryota > Metazoa > Mollusca > Cephalopoda > Sepiida > Sepiidae > Acanthosepion > Acanthosepion lycidas. The sequence continues at coordinate 74,922,265 of OZ010583.1, read as the reverse complement.
TCTGTCACTTATATTATTGCCAATTAAGAAGCGAAGTAATCGTTCTAATTGAAGTTTACTCGAAAGAAGTGCTGTGTAATTTGTTGCGTTTTTATTATTAGGCAAAATTTATGACGATGTTTTTAGTACTGTTGTTTTCTTTGACCTTTTCCGGTCACCAAATTTGAACTGTGGTAAATAAGTCATTTATTCCTCAAAGATTTATGTCGTTTCAGTTTTAGAATAAGTTCAACTGAACTTATGAATTTTTTCCTACACCAACTTCATCTGACACATTTTCTCACAATTGGGCACAAAAAGAGTAAATACGCAAAGCAACCTAAAGAACAAATGCTAGAACAATTACAACTGAGTAGTGAGTTCGACCCTCACTAGGTGCTCCTTACTTTCGGCCTTGTGCCACATCTAAGCTACGCTTGGGCAATCACAATATGCAGCCCAAAGGGGAGTTAATCAACAATTAAATGTCTTTAGGGAAGTGATTTAACGATGTAAATTTCATGTGTTACCTACGAAAGGTCCGAAGGCCAAAAGATGTGAGATAAGGACGGACTGAACCTACAGAGCAGATGACCTTCTTTATTTGTAATTTAATTACATTTCCTTTGCAAATAAATGACATGTGCCAACAGAGAATCAGAATTTGAATACAACAGCACTAAAAAGGGATACGTTAATAAATAAAGACATTTCATATCTCTCTCCTATCATTATTTCAAATTAGGTTATCATTGACTCATTTTTTCTTTCTTCCCGTCGCTTTCGTTTCCATCTATGTCAATCCATTTCGCCTTCAATGTACATTTTTTTTTCTTTCCATTCGAAAATAACACCCATTTTTCTACCCCTCCCTTTCTAACTTAGAATTTACTTCACACTGTCGTACAAAACCTCTTTTTTACCTTCCACTCTCGTTCCCATTCATGTCTCTTTTATATTTCTTTCTTTTTTAACGCTTTCGGAAACGTGACATTTCCATTACTACCGCGGCATCACTAATGTTATATTAAATGCGCACTCTCTCTCTCTCTCTCTTTCACACTTGCTACAGTGGTAAGATAGAATAATATTGCAGCCAAATTTCTCCTTTACAATCTATGGGCTACTTTTAAAAATAAAAATAGAACAGATAGCAATAACATGATTACTACTGACTTTCGTTCACAATTTTTCACTTTACCCTTTATTTTATTTTTAAATAATTTATTTTAAATGGTAAAAATATATTTTTTTTACATCTGTTACCCCGTCATGTTTTTTGTGAATAGAAAAGCAGAAGTCTTTGAAGAATTTAAATCATCAATTTCTTTTTGTAAAATCGAACGACCAGTTACTGAAATTCAGCTCTGAATTGTGACATAAAAATACTCAATCAAACAAAGATATTATTTAATTTCAAAAGCTTTTAGTTGTTTTTATGAATAAGGCAGAGGTGTACCGAGGCAAAGTGCCGCCCGGGCCCATATCCATAATGGCATATGCTTAATGGCATTGATTAGTACTTTAAAAACAACAAATTTAAAAATTAGCTTAACAAACGTATCCTTTCGAGCTTTTGCAGAAGAAAAGTTAGTAATAACTTGGTCAAAGTCCATCTTCTCCACAGTTACATGTTCAATTGAAATGAGGGACAAATTGGATAAGCGATCTTGCAATATACTCGATCTCGAGCGAGTTTTAATTAGCTTCAATTTTGAGAAGCTTCTGTCTAGTAGCAGCAGAAACTGTGCGCGTCAAAAACAGTCGTAGAGCAATCACTATATTGGGCAATGTTTCTTGAACTTGCTATCGATAAATCCATGTTAGCCATTCGATAGCCGATGATTTGGTCATTATCGTCATGTCACGTTCTACTTTCGAAGCTGCCGCTAAAAAATCCCGAAGTTGGAGAACTTACAAAGGCAACCTAGATACGTCTTAGTCAGCACTGTATTCGCTACCGAGAATTTTAAATTTTCGCTCCAACTCGCCTTCAATATGTTCCAGGATTGCCTAAAATGATAATCCAGCAAAGACAGTTTGCAGATGAGATATGGAGTCAAATCATGCTTCCACTTCATTTACAAATCGATCGTGACATTCGTAAAGATTTCTCTTTACTTCCTACACATGTACTTAACATACATCATCTTCCTTTTCCCCAGGTAGATTTCTCTTTCTTCTAATCTGCTTTTCAACTGGAATTTCCATTTCCTCGCATTTTGTTTTACTTTGATTAACCGATTCAGACACCAGCCTGTCCCTGTTTCGGTTAAAGAAAATTTTGGTCGCATCCAAACCAATGCCAGGTTCTTGAAATTTCTTTTGGGTGAGATTTATTTGTCCCAGAATTTCTTCCCAGTAAAACAAATGTGACATAAAGGAGAAGTTTTCAATTGATTTGTGCAGCCCCTCTCGTTTGAAGATTTTCTGAAGCCGAGGTTAATGAATCGAGTGCCTAAAAGCACTCCTTGAAATCAGGTTTTCACTGCATGAATAGCTTCGTAACGTGCATTCAAACGGGTCGTTACCAAGTGCTTCATCATAACCTTTACATGCGAAGATAGAACTTCCCGCCGGTGATTTGTAGAGAATAAAAATGTACAGTCTCTCAATCATTCCGAAAAATGTAATTCACAGCTGAGTCATGAACATCGCATAAATTCAGACTATGATTAGAACATGGCACAAATTTAGCTTTCCCATGTTTCGTAGAAGACGTTGAACACCACTATGAACTCCAGCCATACTCGCCGCATTCTCAAATTCTATCCATCTACATTTTTTTAAAATCAAGTTTCTCTTTCTCCAGTCGATCCAAAATCATCTTCTTGATATCATAAAGGTTTCTTCCGATGCTCAGTGATAAAATCAAGAAATGATTTCCGCACCTCCACTTCTTTGTCTTCAACAATGGCATATCGACAAATGAAACTCATCTGATCAGGTATGAGAAATGTCCGGTGTGCTGTCTAGTATGATTGTAAAAATTCCGAATTCGATTTAATATATTTTCCTTTACGTGTTTTCCCAAAATATGAATGAATTCATTTTGTATTTTCGGTGACATGTACAGCCAGTTATCATTTACTTCTTTCAATTAATGCTTTCCAAAAACAGGATCATACTTGCTTATAAGTTCAACAAGTTCTATAAAGTTACCTTTATTGAATCTATATACATCTTCTCGATGACCTCTAAAAGGCAGGTTCTGTTACGTCAGAAACTTTACGACATCATGTAACCGTCTTAAAACCTGTCTCAAAACCTGTCTTTCTTGCATAATTTGTTCTTGTAATTTACTGTCAAGGGTTTTACTTTTATTAAGGGTCATTTCCAACATCTTCCATTCCTTGAAAGCTCTTTGGTGGTCAGACGAATTTTAATGTCAAGCATTTTTGAATTAAGCTTTTGAAATCTTGGATTTCTTGCTAGACGTGATTTGCGTTGCTCTGTCTTCAGGAAGAGACGACAGCAGGAACAATAAAGAGATTTGTTCGTCTTTGAGTACAGCGACCATGATCACAAAACAGTCTCTCCATTCTCCATAGTTTCGTAAAACCAGTCTGGTAACATTATCCTCGGATTGTTTTTCCTGGTCTTACAGTCAGAGCCAACTGTTCAATCTTTGTTTTGAAACGTTTTTAGGTCCCAATGTTGCAAGATCAACAAACAACTGAGCAAGTTCGTGGCCAAAATACAATGTCTTCGTATACAGCAATTTCTATGTCTGCCTGTTCTATTTCTTTATTCCCAGTGTAACTTCATCTTCCTTCTTCATATTCATACCTGTACTTACCACATGCACTGGAGCCTCTCTTCCTTTGGCACGTCATCATTGTCACCTTCAATTTATTTAACAACGTTAATTCCTGCAGGAAATTTCTCTTCAACTTTTGTTTCTATATTTGTCTCCATCATATTCGCATTTTCTCCATATTCTTCCCCTCCTAGTTCTGCAAAATTCGGGGTCGGTCAAAGAAACGAAGGCCCCTGGCCATTATGGTTTGGACGGGCTGCGTATTAAGTTACAAACGACCAGCAGCGATCATCTGCAACGACCATTAGTGATCACCTGCGACGCCATGTAGCGACCAGTGAACCATCACCTTCGGCGATCAACCTACCAGTCCGACCGTAACAGCCACACCTCAAATTTCATCTATCGACACAACCGGAACAGCCGCACTTCAACTTCCTACCAATATGACCGGAACGACAACATCCCGTCGTCTACACGACCAGTTCAACCATCGACATGACTTTGCATTAATCTTACATACCATCGTTCTGTTGTCCATTTCGGTTCACCTGTCAGATTTCACATCTTTAATTAAGAAATGTTAGTGGGCCTCTTCCATACGGATTCAGGGCGTTTGGGCCGTTTCACATTGCGCCCCTCCCTCTAGGGGGTCCACTACAATAGTAAAAAGGAACTAATCAAATTTATAAAAAAAGGAATTAATCAGATCGATTAATTCCTTTTTGTAGAAATTATTGATAAGAAGAATAGCAGTCCAAATTTGCATAAATAAAAATCGATCATCAATTGTCTTTTCTTTCAGTTTTGTAGACTTAGAAACTGATGAAAACCCCTCACTGGCTCTTCTATTTTTGTAAACTATTATTTTACTAATGAATTTAATTATTATTCTTTTTGCTTTAATAAAGTACAACGTTATTTCCATACAGTATAAGGTTAACTTCATTTAATTTATTGAACGTATGAGTTATTTTGTTCACCCGATCAATGCACATCATTTTGATCAAGTGATTTTGAAACAACACAATCATCAGGATCAATTAAAAATGTTTTAGTTTCGAATATCATTTAAAAGTCATCCAAATTCTTCGTCATTTTCTTGGCAAAGTTACCGAAATATTCATTTAACAGATTGGGTTTTTATTTTATTCAATTTTTTGATAACAACTTGTAAAGTTTAATTTAATCTATTACTAATTACTGAGATGCATGCCAGCTAAATGTTATCGATTAATAATGCAGTGAACAGTAAAGGTGTTTGGCATTGCAATATTTTATCTAATGTACTAATAATCTACGACGGTTATCAATCAACAAAGACACCTCATCAGTTGTATATACTGTGACATTTGTAAGAGGAATAACTTTATCCTATACCACAGCCATAACTTATTTAGTTTTACGATGGAACGTAAAAGAAATGATTAGTTTCGAATAATTCTTAAGAACCATGACGATTATTTTAATTACCTTGGTGTCAAGTGCTTGATATGCTTAGGTCTCAGAAACTTGTATCACAAAGATATATTAAGTAAAAATTCTTTTGTTTGATATTTGGATATAAAAGATGCTATAATTATTAATAGTCTGTAAATTTACTAACGTATCTAACATTAAAATGGCCATTTCTCATTATAGCATGTTTCATACTTAAAATTCCTACTCTGAGTAAAATTACAGTTACCTTTATGAAAAAAGTTGTTTTTAATCAAGGAATTAAGTTTATATTATAAATGAATTTAAACTATGCGACATTATAAAAATAGGCGGCAATTATATTTATTTTGGAAATTTTGTATATCTCCAACAGCCACTTTTGTGAAAGACGTTTTGCAATTCAAAGAAAAAAACTTAATAAACATAAAATGTCTATACTTTTCAATAAAACATGTTTAAAAGAACAATTTTTGCCTAATTACACTGTGTTAGTTATGTTTCAAGCAATTTCATTTGTTGTACGCGTTGCCCTTAGCTATCAAAGATTTCTGGGAATCTAAAGCATAAAAATATGTCAAAGAAGGAAAGGACAAATGAATTAGAATAAAGTTCTTTTTTTTTTTCCTGAAGAATGTGATTTTCAGAAATGTGTCTCGTGAGACATAGGAAAGGCTGAGTAATTTGTTAGAAAGACAGGATGATCAACCTGACGCTTTCTCTGATCTTGCGGCCCTCAAGTTTGCCGCCCCTTCCCAGAAGGAATATAATATTACAATGCACATTAACCCCTTAAAGTTTATATATATATATATATATATATTCCAGATTTTTTCCGTGATTCTGTTAACGTGCTATTTATAACTCCTTACGATGTTACTTCTTTTTTCTAAATGAGGAAAACTTTAAAACTTTTTATGATATTAAAAGAAAGATAGGTACCTCCATGAAATCGCTAAAAAAGAGCATAGGATGATGAAAAAGACGCCAAACTTGACTAAAACAAAATTTTATCATCTAAATGTTTATTATTAAGAGGAAAGATCAAAGTATTTGGGGGTATTTTTTTTACATTTTTAATCGCTCCTAGCACGTCCAAAATTTTCGTTAAAAATTTTGTTTTTGTTGAGTCAGCAAAATTGACAGATAATCAATCATGTCAGGCATTTTTTCCATTTTATAAAAAAAATGAAAATCTCAGTTTGAAATTCTTTTAAAAATCAATTATCATTTTTTCAAAACTTATTTTAAGATAATCAGAAATTATAATGTTTATTTAAAATATTTTGAAACCAGATTATTCACTTTCTGCGCCGAAAAGGTGCAGTTTGAAAATTAAACAAAACAGGTCATAACATTTCGCGTCACTTGACAGGTGATGAATGACGTATTGACGGATTACGTGAGGATAATTTGTTCTACGGAAAGAGAGAAGTGAAATTATTTAGATTTAAGTGAAGAAATTATTTACCTCGTTATTTTTAAGGAAAACTTTCAGCGCTCTAATTTTTTTTTTTTTTTGTACTTAGCTTTCACCTTTACGTTTACGATGCTTTATGGAAAACATAATGTAAAGAAATTAAAATAAGACTGTTAAGAGTGAGATTAAATTTCATCAGAAAGGTATCTAATTAATTTATAGGTACCTTTCTTATGAAATTTTATCAGAAGTGTACATAAAATACTATAATTTTATGTGCATTTATTACATTTTACTGTGTTATTTGTATTTCCATTCATTTTATTATTAATTTTGATATTTCATTTATGGAAAAATGTCATAACTGACATTAATATAAAAATAAAATTATATAAATTTCATAAGATGATACTGATACTTGTAGGTACCCTTTTCAGTTGAAATTGAAAAATCAAATTAACTTCTCCACACGTGTTTCGCAAAAGTAAAAGCCTTAATAGCGGAGAACAATGCTTAACTCAAATAACACAACTTAATTGTATTCTAGTTGGTCTTCCATACTTTATAATTACAGCCTGATTATAAACACAAAATTACATTTCTTAATTACTGCAGGTCTTCTGATTAGTCAAAAGTAAACTATACAATTTACAATATGGTAAAAAAGATCTCATAAGGACATTTACGAAAGTGGATGCAGCTTTTTTTTTAACTAATTTTAATATTTTAACAACTTGAATGTAAAAATCTAAAGAAATAACAAATAATTGTATTAAAAATCCATTTTTCATCGAAAAAAATTTTTGCTTTCAGAAAATATTCTCCATATTCATAAAAACAACTAAAAGCAAATAAAAGCATTTGAAATCAAATAATATCTTTGTTTTATTGAGTATTGCATGTTACAATTCATAGCTGATTTCCAGATAGGGGGGTCCAATTAAAAAAAAAACATGATTTGCATTCCTCAAAGCTTTGTGCTTTTAACTATTGTAATCACTAAACTGTATTCGACCGAATTTCTAGAGTTTTCATAAAATTAATTTGGGAGTGGGTAATAAATATAAAAAATATATTTCTGCCATAACTTTAATTAAAAAACATATTTATAATAATTTCGACCATCTGTGAATAGTTTCTGAAAGTTTCATTAACACCCGACAATTATTTTTATTTATGCAAGATTTTCCAAATTAATGTGTGTCATACAAAAAAAAGTGCTATAAATTGTATATGTTATTTTACTAGTTCCAGTGATACAAAGAGAAACAAGGTTTTTTTAATCAAAATTTAGAATGTTCTAAAAAGAAGAAAAAATTTAAAAAAATAATTTTAAAAAACTTTGATCTTTCCTCTTAATAATAACATAAACATTTAAACGATAAAATTTTGTTTTCGTCAAGTTTGGCGTCTTTTTCATCATGCTATGCCCCTTTTCTTTAGCGATCTCATGGAGTTACCTAAAGAAAGATGACTTGTTTTTTTTTTTTTTTTGTTTTTCATTTAAAAAGAAAGTCAAAAAAGACATTATTGTAATTCATAATTTATGAGTTTTTTAAATATTTATTTCAATTCTAACAAGTGAAGAGTGATAAAGTAAATACCACGTTAAAAACAGACACGGTTCGTTTTTCTTTTAACGATGTAAAAAATATAATGTCTTTTAAAATTATTTTGTTTTACGTAGTTGAAGTTATTATTAGTAAAGTAGTAGACTAAGAATTAAAAGTCCGATTAAAATAATTTCACTTTTAAAAACTGAAAAAAAATGTTATAATACTTTTAATTCTTAGTCTATTTTGTTTTGCTTAATAAAACTTAAACTATCTAAACAAAAAAATAAAACATTGCATTGTTTGACTACCGTGAAAAGTTGTAAATTGAAAAGTTGAAAAAAAATGACCATTTTTAGACTTTAAATAAGTTTCTGCACTTAAAAAATATATTAATTTTCAATTTTCGTTTAAATTTCCGTTCGATATTTCCGGAAAAATTGGAATGCATGTGATATCCTTAAAGCATTCGAATTATTACAATTTATTTATCTATTTTATAATTTATGAAAAATAACAATTTTATATCCGTATTATTAAAGCTAGGCTTATAACATAAAAAAAATTGGTTCACTTATTTAATTTTTTTCACTAACAGTTCACAGACTTGAAAAATCAGAATCAAAGAACTGATGCTAAAGTCTAGACTTCTCACATAGGTGTGAAAAAACTGTGGATTCACTAAATTCACTTAATCCAACCCCACATCAAGCCCTTTAAAAATGTTCAAATTTTTTCACAACTTTTGCTCATGTTTTGTAAATAGGGTTTTACACCAATAGCTTACAGCGCGTTTTGGAGACAATTTTTTTTTATTGCTTTCTGGCTGGCTTTGAGCCAGACATATCAAAGACAAAATGACTTCATTTGAACCCTATTCTTTCTTATCGCTGCTTTTTTTGCAAAAATTATTGAAATTATGCTATGTTTTTTTTTTTCTTTTCTGAAAACTCACTGCGGACAAAAGTGCCTCTCAGGGCGGACCGCCGTTCCGCCTCTCCCTAGCTACGCCACTGCGGTTACCAAATTCTTTCCGTGGAGGAAATATCAGAATCAGTTCGGGCTGGTGATGATTCATTTGAGAGCTCCATTGACTCGAGGAAGAGGCGATAGTGAAACCAAAAATGCCTCATGTACGAGATTCAATTGACACTCTCTTGCAATTCGTTGATACAACAGATAATCCTTCCATTCAAGCTTATTATCAAACTACTGCACATTAAGTGTATTAATAATTCGTAAACAGTATAAGTGTGGAAAGCAATTAAAGTTTGATTCAATTTTTGAGCTCGAAACCCATCCAAACTGTCTCTCCAGCACCTGGCCAGAGCACCCCAAACACCAGCACTGAACAAATACCTGTAGTAGCCACAAACAGTGCTTCAGAAGAACTTCATAGTTTCTCTGGCTCAGAATAATGAACCAATCTGAAACCCCACAATATGATCACTGCAGAAAAAAAAAAACTCCATTTTCCACTATATACACAAGGTAAATGAACTTTAACGAGTTGTCGTGTACATTTTAATATTTTTAATGTTATTGTATTTTTTAAAATGTATATATTAATATTATTCCCTTTGAGTGGGATGGCCTATCAATGCTATTCTTCATAAGTGTATTATGCGGGGGGATGAGCGAGAAGACGAGGATTATTATTAAGGGTATTAGCACCTAAGTGAATGTAATGGATTCAATTGGAATTTGAAATCGGCTTTCCGATTCCTCAATCAGAGCCGATATCCATTACTTCACCGTGCCTCCTCTGTATATATACAGTACAGTATACTATTTACATTATACGGACTATTGTCCTCATCTTTGTTGCTATATTTATCAGAACGTTTCGGCCGTTGTACGCTCCGGCTTTCTTCAGGTGGTTGGAATGTCGAACTGAACCTTTTATTTCGCTTGCTGGGTTAGACTGTTCTAGTTCTACGTGCCATGTTTAATGGATGAATTTCTGGCAAGGTAAGGCTTCAAGAACACTAGAAAGCTGTAACACGAGGGGAAGTGGAAAAATCAGGCGTGGCTGACCACATATGAAGAGAAAAGGGAGATCACCGCCCTCTGTGGGATCAGGGCGAAACCATAGACAAAGAACAGCATTGGAAAATTCGTAAACTTAAGGAATCAGCACATATGCTAGGCCACAAACATTTCCTGATTCGACCAAGTATAGAAATGAATTGAATACTATATGGGAACCAGTAACAAGGAGTGCTAAAGAAAAGCGATAATAACAACGAAAATTACAATATGAGGTCTGGTAAAAAATATACAATGATAACAGTAAAAATTGCAATATGAGCACTGGTAAAAATTGTTGCTGAAGACCCAGAAATTCACACACAGATGTCCTCATGGCACAGTGGATAAAGGCGTTAGTTATATATCCAGTGACAGGACCCAAAGAATATGAGTTCAATCAATACCTGGTTAAGGCGGTGGAGAACTTGGTGACGGGAATTAACAGGAGATAACTGATAACTGACATCCATTAAAGCATATCCCAGCGAGCAAAATAAAGGGTTCAGTTCGACATTTCAATCACCCGACCACCGGAGCGTACATAAATATACGTGTGATAAAAATTAAATATAGCAACAAAGATGAGGATAATAGTCCGAATAATGTAGTGTATCTCATCTCAGAAATATAGACAGTGAGTACACTTACAGTATATATTTAATTTATGCCATACATCATGATAATAATTACTGTTAGTTACTATAGTGGTTTTATAACTGAAATGTAATCCCTTCCCATCTACGGACAATCGGCTTTAATGGACCACACCCTCCCCCTATAAGTCCGGCGTAGGTAAAGTATGTTTGTGTCTGTATGTGTGTATATGTGCGTGTAGCTGTGAAGTAATCACGAAGAAAATTTGTACGCAGTTCTCTCCCTTATAAAATGTTCGCTCCCTTTACTCATTAAAAGTTTGGTGGAGTGTAGATTGCAATTTAAACGTTATTAATTTATTAATTATTGAAATCATTTATATGATTATATCCTCATGGAAAAAAACCTCCATAAAATAGAAAGTTAATTGCGTTGTAAAAATACTATACGGAATTCTTTGTATCATTTGTTGCTTAAAAAAAACTGACACATTTTCATAAAATATTCACTCAGTATTCATCTTTATAAGTCGATATATGGTAACACCAAATCTTTGACATCAGTCTCATGTAAACTTGTATACACATTGATTTATCGGGTAATATCCAAGATAATATTTACGTAGTTAATGTTGCTCAATGGTAGGAAATATAACAACTTTCTCTCATCGACTGGAAAGGCGCGACAATGTGACGCGTTCGGCGGAGGAGGATTGTATTCAATAAAAAATTGAAAATGCTTTTTTTCACTGCAAATTATTCATTACATCCAAGTATTTTACAAAAATTATAGAGGATTACACAATATTTCAAGCTCAATTTATGTTTATAGTTCGTAACCATGCAATGAGATAAAGTAATATATATATATATATATATATCATTATAGTCCACGTTGTTACCTCGTAGAATAAACCTTTGTAGTGCAAGCATATTTGTGATTATATTTATACATGTCTTTACATATATATATATATATATATATATATATATATATATATAGTTTATGCAAAACTAGGTAATCCGTATGGGTAGATCCAAGGAGGATGATGTCCGGAGAGCTCAATGTAAATTCAGAGCAAATATGTTTGAATAAAAACAGACCACTTTAAGGTTCCATGTAATAAATTATTTCACCACAGCCTTTTTTAAAGGGCTCTGAATCAAACAAATATATATATATATATATATATATATATATATAATAATAATTAGGAAAAACATTTAAAAATCAATGTTCGGTAATAAATTTATTTCGAGGATTATAGGTCTTGTGGAGTGAGTGGGTCCAATGGGGTGAGGATACGGAGTTACACACACACACACACACACACACACACACACACACACACACATATATATATATATATAATATATTTATATATAAATACATATATATATATATATATATATAATATATTTATATATAAATACATATATATATATATATATATATAATATATTTATATATAAATACATATATATATATATATATATAATATATTTATATATAAATACATATATATATATATATATATATATAATATATTTATATATAAATACATATATATATATATATATATAATATATTTATATATAAATACATACATATATATATATATATAATATATTTATATATAAATACATACATATATATATATATATAATATATTTATATATAAATACATACATATATATATATGTATAAATATATTTATATATAAATACATACATATATATATATGTATAAATATATTTATATATAAATACATACATATATATATATGTATAAATATATTTATATATATATGTATAAATATATTTATATATAAATACATACATATATATATATGTATAAATATATTTATATATAAATATATAAATATATATATATATATATAAATACATACATATATATATATATAAATATATTTATATATAAATACATACATATATGTATATATATATATATATATATAAATATATATATTTATATATAAATACATACATATATGTATATATATATATATATATATATATATATATACATATATATATATATATATATATTATCTCAAATAACAACTTAAAAGAGACTGTTTGACCAACACAAGGAATGTTAAAAGATTCATGTTAAAAAGATAAAAAAATAAAAAAAACAAATGAAAACTATAGACAAAAGTTCATTTTCTCCATCAAGACATTCATTTCTGTAGTTTACTGCTAGCAGCAAGCAGAAATATTTCTCCTCCCGATGATGGCTATTTCGGCCGAAACTAGTCGAGGAATCAAAATGGAATAATAATAAAAAAAAAACGAAAGAATATTAATCTACAACCCAGTGTGTCTGAAGATTTTAATTTTTTAATTTTTTTTTATTGTTCAAAATATATATATATATATATATATATATATATATATATATATATATATATATAAATGGCATTATGTTAGTGTGTCTGTATGTTTGTCAACTTGTTACCTCATCCTGAGCAAACCGTTCGTCCGATTGGCATGAAAATTCACGCACAGACGAGAAATTTACGGCATTCGTACTTGACGTCTTCAGATTTTTCGATTGTTCCTCCGATTAGGGAAAAAATCGATAAAAGCGATAGGGGGTCGAATATTGATTCGAAAAAAAAAATCATCAGTTTTTCAGTGATAGTTTTCACAAATTACAAGTGATATCGCAGGATTTCTGAGACCCATCGATCATATGACGTATTGCAGTACCCTTTACTTTTCCCTTATGGTGACGATGGCTACCACTTCGCCATTCCCCTTCATACTCCGGGTGGCCAACCTACAACGTTTTCCAAAGCCTTATCATGCAAGGCCTTTTACCCATACCGGTTCATGGTTAGGGATGGAGACTTTAACCTGCTTCATAGATGCAGAGAGCTTTTCCACCAGTTTGCAGTTGACATGGCCGTTAAGATGGAATCGGAGAGGCTTTGTTTTATACGGAATCATTAGAAACAGCTGCGCTCAGACTCCTACGAACACTTGCGTGACAGCCTTCGAAATGAAGTCAATCCCCGCGACCTAGGGAAGCTGTGCATTCTGCCTTCTACCTACACTGGGGGCCTCGTTACATGCATGCACGCACGCAGAATGCTATGAAATACGTTAGGCAATATGGGCGGCCAGACTTATTTATAACGTTTACCTGCAACCCCAAATGGGTTGCGATAACACGTGAACTCCTACCCGGACAGGATTACACTCACAGACATGACATTACCGCCCGCGTATTCTACTTAAAACTGGGAAAACTTATGGACTTAATAGTGAAGGGGCAGATTTTCGTACCTGTTAGATGTGACATGTACACTGTTGAGTGGCAAAAAAGGCGGGACTACCCCATGCCCACATGCTCATTTGGCTTTCTACAAAAATTGACGCCAGTCAAATTGACAGCGTCATTTCTACTGAAATTCCGGATCCGGATGAGGACAGGGACCTATTTGAGGCTGTGAGATCTCAAATGGTCCATGGGCCATGTTGTCCAAGCTACGAGGTGCACTCCTGCTGTCAAAATGGCGCACAGAGCTCTAAGAGGTTTTCTAAGACATTTGTTGATGAGACACAAACCGGTGGGGAAGGATATCCTTTGTACCGGCGAAGGGCTCCGACCAGGGGCAGGCGAACAATGTAAGTTGAGGGGGCACCGTGTTGACAACAGTTGGGTAGTCCCCTACTGTCCCCTTCTCATAAAAATATTCAATGCTCATATAAACGGTGAGTTCTGCAATTCCGTCCGCTCCATTAAATACATATGTAAGTACGTTAACAAGGGCAGCGATACCGCCATGTTCAGCGTTAAAGGGGACAACGACCGAGACGAAGTTTCGCAGTACTTGGCTGGGCGGTACCTCAGCAGCAATAAGGCTTTTTGGCGCATTTTCGGCTTCCTAATTCACCAGAGACATCCAGCAATTGTACAGCTGGCAGTGTACTTAGAGAACGGACAACGGATTTACTTCACTGAACGAACTGCTGTACTATCACCGAAAACCCGAAAGACGCAACTTTAACAGCCTTATTTTAAGTTGTGCCTTCATAACGAGTTTGCTTGAACTTTGCTATATCCACAAGTTCCATCATACTACGTTTGGGCAAACAATATTTGGAGTCGCAGGAAGTCTGGCCTGAGCGTTGACGAGTACCCCGGTATTAAGTTTGACACCTGCCTTTAGTCGGGTCTACACTGTGTCACCAAATCAGCAGGAGTGCTTCTTCCTCCGGCTTCTTCTTCATAAGGTTGTTGGTCCAACAAGCTTCGTGGCCATTCGCACTGTTGACGGTGTCGTGTGCAATATCTACCGGGAGGCTTACCTTAAATGTGACCTTTTGGAGGATGATTCTCAATGGGATGCTGCCATGGCAGAGGGAGCTCTCTTACAGGCACCTGCGACCCTTCGATCCTTATTCGCGAACTTAATAGTAAGATGCGAAATAAGTGACCCCCCTGCTTTATGGGCTAAGTACAAAGACTTCATGTTGGAAGACATTTTGTACGCAGCACAGCAGCAATGTCCGTCAGCCGAGTTGGGCTACACGGACCTTATTTACAATAGGGTGCTTATTCAGGTTGAAGACATTGCTCTTGAATTGGATGGGGCCGCGCTAACTACATACGGGTTACCTCCGCCAGTGCGAGATGGCACCGCCGACTTATCAGAAGTACTGCGTGATACGTCTTATTGAACTGCTGACCTCGACTGCTATGTCCAAGAGAATGAATTACGCCTCCTACCAGAACAAAGAACAGCTTACACTACGGTGATTGACGCCGTCCAACAACAGCGCGGTGTCATCTTCTTCCTAGACGTACCCCGTGGCACCGGGAAGACGTTCATTACAAAACTAATTCTAGCTGAAATCAGGCGGCACGGAGACATCGCGCTTGCTGTTGACTCATCCAGGATTGCGGCCACATTGCTGCCAGGCGGACGGACGGACGGACGGACGGACGGTCGGCGCACTCTATGTTTAGACTTCCGCTTGACCTTGCCAAGGTCGAAATTCCAACTTGGAGCATTTCAAAAGATTCGGGTCAGCCTGACGTATTAAGACATTGTAAACTCATAGTGTGGGACAAGTGCACTATGGCTCACAAACAAGCACTCGAGGCGTTGAATAGTTCCCTTCGAGACATTAGGGACTCCACTGCTCTCATGGGTGGCTTGACTCTCCTTCTGTCAGTTGACTTTCGACAAACCCTGCCTGTTATTCCTAAAGGGACAAGGATCAATGCTGTTCGTTGCGTGCCTAAAGTCGTACAACCTCTGGGCCCATGTCCAGTCAATGCACCTGACCACCAACATGCACGCTCATACTACTGACGACAACGGGTCCGCTGATTCTTCAAGGGGCCTTCTAGCCATCGGGGAGGGCCGAACGCTTTCAGACGCAGAAAGCTACGTTAACGTGGAAACACTGTGTTCAGTTGTTGACACCCATCAACAGCTCAGAGATGCCGTCTTTCCACATCTTAGTGCCAACTACTGCGACCTTGAGTGGCTCTCTGAAAGAGCTGTTCTTGCTCCAAAAAACATCACAGTTACTAGCATTAATGAGCAACTCCTGCAGTGCATTCCCGGGGACGATTACATCTACAAATCCATTGACAAGACGCCCGACCCGGACAACCTTACAGACTACCCGGTCGAACTTCTGAATTCCTTAGAACCGGCTGGGCTTCCGCCTCACACACTGGGACTGAAAGTGGGCGCGCCCATTATGCTTTTGCGCAACCTGGTTCCCCCGAAACAGTGCAATAGTACACGCATGGCGGTTAAGTCTTTAATTGAAGCGACAATTCTTACCGGTTGCGAAAGGGCTGAAACTGTATTCATACCGCGTCGGGTTCAGATGTGCCCTTTACATTCCGCCAGTCGCAGTTTCTATTAATAAATCATTGCGCCAAACACTACGTGTCACGGGAATTCACCTTGGAGAGCAGTGTTTTTCCCACGGCCAGCTTTACGTAGGCTGTTCACGTGTAGGTAGAAGCGAGGACGCATTCGTCTTCACTCCCGGGGGTCCTGCATAAAAATGTCGTTTACAAGGAGGTTCTGGGGCGTAGGCGGTGGCTGACAGTTTACCTTTATGCGGTCTTCAGGACTGTATAAACCTTCGGAGACAAGCAAAGCAAAGCTCCAATTCCCAAGAGCAGCTTTCCCTCTTACCACACCTTCACAGCCTACCAACCTAACAGACGTCGGTGAAATTTGTCTCCCATTGTTAATACACCGCGCCAGATAAACACTTCCTTCTACCTGCCTTCGGCGTATTCGCATGGCTGCTTGCGTTTTCTGTCAAACACTCCTGTCTACTGCCACTGTCATCTTCATTATACCACTACCATCTACGCTGTGGAGGTATCAATAATTGTGTTAAGCGACCCCTAGGCAAATGCATCACTGATGCTGCATCCATTCCCAACATTTTTGAATAGCTGAGCGCTACAGGGAGCTTGCAATGACATGTGCTTTCCCTAGGTTTCAGAAACACAGAGATCACGCTTAACCTTTGTGGGATTAGTTTGGAATCTCTGTACTGGCTTTAGCCAGGTTTCGCCTATTGAATTAATCTACACCTGTACAATTTGTCTGCTGCAGGGAGTTGGCATCGTGGAATCCTTCTGGGGCCAGCCAGTTAATTCCGTCTCCGCCTTGCTTCCCACACACCTACCTGTTGACCTGTTTGCGGTAGTGCAATCGCCATCTTTCACTCAGCTTGTGTTGCACATACCGTTGTGTGCTTTTGAGTTTACTGAAGTCAGCTTAAACAGTGGTCAATCCATTTAAAAAAGAGATGATTCAAAACATACTTAGGGGTTGACTTATTTCCAACTCCAAAATTCCGGGCACCTACAATTGGCTGCTGGTGGTACCTCATGCTCATACTGTGATGCGCTACGGCAAAACGTACTTGCGCTACTGTATGCACTACCCGCTGCTTAAGATTCAACAACGAATCATACAATCGCATGCGCTCACAGGGTTGGAGGGGTATAGTTGAGCGGGGCCACGCAATTCAGGGCATTGAGAGCGATATTCGATGAGTTCAGCAACGCGTAGATGTTGACACAACGGTTGGCATTTTCAGTTGAGATGCACAATGCCCCAACTACTCTCCGCAGCTACTTCAAGCGTCGATTCAATAGGCTGAAACCGGAGTGCTGGCCAATCGGCAATAAGTTCTGAGTATTTCGCTTACTCATTGAGGCAGCGTCTATTATGAAGAGGGAGTTCTGTGGGTGCTTCATTGTAGCTCTGTCTTCTACGGTACAACACTTCAAACTTTACGGAAGGCCAAATGCTGCGTTGCAAGCTCCATTCCTTTACTGGGTTTTTCCCCAAACCGTAACATCCGCAGTAAAACCGACAACAACAGCTACTCCCAGTACTCCCAATTCACAAACCATTACGCTTAACACAACTATTGACCCCTACATGCAGCTGTGATGATCTCTGTTCGTGTGCCGCGACAATTACCGAGTGTGTGCGGGGGGAGTCACGTGCGTTCGTCCGCTCAGTTTCCCGTGGGGGAAGGGTTTCATCTTGCCATAGGAAATGAAGTCAAATCATTCTCGGTTCAATAAACGGACATTCCAGACTTATACCAAAAAAAGGAATGGACACAAATTCACCACTAGGTCAAGGGCTTTCCAACAAGAATAAACAAGCCGTAGGGTCGGGTAGTTGAACGTGTGCAAACTGTAGTAGAACAGCTTTACCAACCACCGACGCTGATATGTTAAGCAAGTCCTACAGTGAAAAAGCAACCACTATTTTACATTGCCAGAATTAAAAATCTTGATCGATTATGAACGGGTGTCAGTCTGTGGGTAAGCACGAAGCAGCAACACAGCAACCACCTATTGTAACCTGTTGCCCTTGATCTCATTGATTTTGCTACCAGTGAGATTCCTGGTCTATCAGTGACCTCAACAACTGCGGATACGTGCTTAAGTTCAATAATTCAAACCCCAAAGCAATACATAAAACCCCAAGCAACACTGCAATATATATATATATATATATATATATATATATATATATATATATATATATATATATAAACTTTGATATTCACAAACAAGCTTCTTAATTTCCTTATTAAAAGAAGAGCGAAAATTACCATCTTGATACATATTAATTTATTCAGACTACTTTTGACATGAGCACAATTTCGCTATTAGGTTGTTTTTATACGACAAAAACTGCTGCATTCTTCATATTTCTGAGACAAATTTTTGTGTTCATTTGAAAGTTAATTTTTTTACCTCTCACATGAACATAACAATTTTGTTAGAAAAATGATGAACACAACAACATGCTATAATTTAACTCTGTGGTTCCTTTTTTCTAGCGCTTTAGTACATTTAATTTTATCATTGTAAAATATTTCATTATTAGTCGATAACCTAAATTGTACTGATTTGTGTAAGTTGTCAAGGATCCTTGTATAGTCGTTGGCCTTTCTGTCGACGTACCTCTCATTGTATGAATCCTTAATGTACGTGTTATACATGTCCTTACTCAGGTCTAATGTAAATCATAGGAAATTGATCACTAGCATTAATATTGGTGGTCCTTAAAGAATTTAGTTAGGTCCTTTCTCATCCAGTCCCCTTGTCTTTGTCTCAATTTACGAAGAAGGATTATCTCTGTATATTCCGTTAATTTTATACCAGAGTTAAATTTAAGTCTCCATAGTAACAGTATCTCTACGAGTTCTCAGGCTTCCGCTAAATCATGGGTTATTCTCTTAGTCGATAGACTTCCGCCATGAAATAGTATCAGTTTCTGTGCCTGTCTTATTATATTTAGTTCTTGGTCAGAAATATGCCAGTAGCTCTTTGCTAAATTAACAGCGGTTATCAGTAGACCTTCCTTAGACGTCAAAGAAATATATATATATATATATATATATATATATATATATATATATATATATATATATATATATATATAGATTTATACACACACACATATATATATATATATACATATTTCAATTTATATATATATATATATATATATATATATATATAGTTTTTGGGATATGAGTTTGTAACCCTGGGTTTCACTCTTTTGCATTCATCAAACATATTTGTTTTGAACAATAAAAAAAATGTTAAAAATTAAAATTTCAGACACACACTTTGTTTTATATTAATATTTTTTTTTCATTTTTAAAAATTAACTTCCTCGTCTAGTTTCTTCCAGTATAGCCATCATCAGGAGAAAAATTTTCTGCTTGTTAGTAGCTGTAGTTCACTGCTACTAACAAACAGGATTTTTGTCTCCTGGTGATAGCCATGCTCGCCAAAACTGGTCAATTCTTTTGGCCCAGCTGTAGCTAACTTTGACGATTTTGTTGAAAATCTTATTTAGCGTTGGGGAATGTCTGAAGTGTGTATAGATTGAATTAAAAAATATATTCCGATACTAGTTTTGACATTTTTGCTGAAGGGAGGGTTAAACCAGTACACATCCCCGCAACTAAAGAATGCAACTTTCGAAAAAACAAACCTTGCCCATTAAACGGCTTACCCTATAAAGCTGAAATCAAATCTGGCAACGAAGTCAAGTTTTATGTGTGCTCTACGGTAATCATTAGAAATCGCGCTTCTGCCACCACCAAATGACATTAATCAATATCAAATATTGTAACAGCAATGCCCTTTCTAAATTTTTCTAGAAACTGAAAAGCGAGTATAAAGACCCAACTATCACCTGGGAATGCGTAACAAAAGCTAAACTCTTCATTGGGAAAGTCGACAGATGTAACTTATGTCTTTCTGAAAAAGTAACGATCCTAAAAGATATGAACAATCCAAGTCTCTTTAGTAAGAGAAGTGAGTTAATGAGCACCTACTTGCATAGAACCAAATTTCTACTCAAGCACGTTGACCCAGATTAATATAGTCTAGGCAGGCCTGGGGACCACAAATACTAGTATTGATATTATTCATTATTATCATAATTATTTATCTTTGTTAATATTTTTACTATCTTTACTATATAGCTATTGTTACTGTTATTATTAGACTGTAATGCATTTAACATTTATGCTAATATTATTACTTTCATTATTATAATATTATATTTTTAGTTTATAACAATTATTATTATTTTTATCTTACTTTTAGTCTTACTGTCTGGAACGTGTTTTGTTTTTATTATTATCATAATTATTTTTATTTTTTATTTATATGTTTTCATTTTTATTTTATTTCACTTTATTTTTTTAAAATTTTATTTTTATGTATTATTTTTTATTAATATTATTTTTTTCATTTCATTAAAATATAGAGTTATCCCCTTTGATCTTCAATTTTTTTATGATAACAGCGTCCGTTTTTAAATTAAAATTTATAATTCTCATTTTCAATCTTATTTTCAATTTTAAATATTATTCTGGGCCTAAATTCAAATCCAACATTAAAATATACTTCGTTTAAATATGTAACAACAATAATAATCCACCCTAACAATAAAATATCTCGCGATAACCAGAAATATTAAACAAATGGTGTCACCCAAAACTTGCATCTGAAGATTTATCAACGGATAAGATTACTGTTATACGAAGTAAAAAAGTAAGTAGTCCCCCACCAACAAAAATGTGTTGATAGCCAAAAAGAATATAGGGTAAAAACAGTAAAAAAATATAAACTAATAAAAAATAATAAAACAAATTAGATAATAAAAAAAGGAACGCAAGTTATAATAACCGTCAAGCCCGAGGATGGTGCAAAGGAGGTAACTGAATATGAAAAATAAAAAAAAATATTAGAGGCAGGTCAGTGGGGGTATTACAGCAGATGTTAGGTTAATTGCTCTAGCCAGCATCGAAATATTTGAGAAGAGAGTTCCTTCCATGGCTGCAAGTGATCATAAGTTCACTGCGCTTGTTCAGCCGATTAGGATTATCGATGTGTTTGAGAATAGTTCGTTTTTCTAACAGGTAAAGAGCACACTTTTTATTTTTTTGAGGTTAAAAGCTTTGATTATAACAATAAGATTCCATTTTATCACAGGTGTGTAGTTACCTGTCTTAATTTTCCAGAAAAATTCAGAGAGTGCAGTGGTATTTGAATATTGTTTATTGGTAAGTGTCATTTTATGATGGTAAAATCAAGTTTTCCAGTGGTTATCAGTAGAACCAAAATAAATTTAGTCTCGCAATTATGCTCTACGCTAGCTTTGTAAATAACGCCTTTTGTCATGCATTAGAATTTAGTGGACTGCTACTAT
This sequence comes from Acanthosepion lycidas, assembly GCA_963932145.1. NCBI lineage: Eukaryota > Metazoa > Mollusca > Cephalopoda > Sepiida > Sepiidae > Acanthosepion > Acanthosepion lycidas. The sequence continues at coordinate 74,900,213 of OZ010583.1, read as the reverse complement.
TTTTTTGATAATTACAAGTTTTGTCAGTACTTTTATTACTATAGAATTTCGGGTTCAGGAATATTTACCTGATTCCCTTTCGACGGAAGGCCGGCTGATCGTATTAAACGCATTAAAAAAATGTGGGGGGGGGCGGCAGCTCAGTGCCAAATGAGATGCAAGTTTTATAAGTAAAAGTGTATTAAAAAAAATTAAAACGAGTATTTTTATCCCATTTTTATCTGGCTTAATAAAGCTATAGTTTTTTTCCATTTTTAATATGATTTCTTTTAATATTTTCTAATAATGTAATAAATAACTAAAAAACATCTATCCCATGCAATAAACGAAAAATTTAATCATTTTTAATCTTATTTTTATTTTAATGCTTTGTATCATTTGAATCTCATACCTTATATAAAATGATCAAATTGGATATCAGCGATATTTAGCTTTTAACTTTTTAATATTTATTGTAAAAAAAATTGCTTATATCTCTTTAAAAAATCAAGGGATATATTTTTGTTGAGTTGTTAAACTTTTATTGTTTTTTTCTTTAACAAAAATAAAAGACTTTTTGATTCTTTTTAGCAAGTAAATTTTTAGTTGTGCGAAATCTATTTTAGACAGTAAAATTAATGATTAAATTTTGCAAAAGTTACCTCCCTTGGTAAAAAATATTTTGAATTTACGATGTTAACGCATAACACATCCATAAATATGTAACCCCTGATGATGTCTCACTGTACTGCTTGGCATTCGCGCCTGAATCTCCAATACGAATATCTCAGAATGTTTGGATGTCAATCAGTGCAGAGGATGCTGTGACCCCAAAACATATACCGAGAGTGATGAAAAACAAATATCCAGTCAACATCATGGTGTTTGGTGTGATCACTAGTGTTGGCAATGTTATGCCCCCATTCATCTTCCGACCGGGCCCCAAACACATCACGGAGGCCTATAGCAATTTCTTTGAGAAGGTAGTGCTGCCCTGTGTCAAGAGGGTTGCTGCCGGAAGACCCTATATCCGGAAACGGTATACAAGCTGGAGAAGGCAGTTATGGCTGTTAGACAATCTTTTATATCACATCACCCCTTACATCTGGCCACCTAACTCAACAGAGTGCAATCCGCTTGTGTGGGCGGAGCTCATAGCGAGACCAACAACATTTTTTATAACATCAAAGATGAACTGAAGGCAAGGATTATATCAACATTCACCAACTTAAACAAGGAGTTCACCTAGAAGAGATGCAGGAGATTCCGAAGTCATCTGGAGGCTGTGGTTGAAGTCAATGGCGATTTTATTGAATACGTTTACTCTTTAATATTTAAAGATATTTTGAGTAATTTTGGAAAATATATCTGTTAAAATGATATGTCAGTGTTATTTTCATTTTTGCATAATTCAGATGATACCATATATATATATATATATAATATATATATATATATATATATATATATATATATATATATATATATATGAAGAAATATAGTTTTAAGGTGTGCTATATTCATGGGATAAAGAGCTCAATATCAGAGACAGAGCGTATGTAAATATAAATATAAATGTGAACATTGAAGTCAACACACATATCCATACTTATATCTATCAATCTATATATCTATCTATATGTTTATATTTATATGTTTATATATATATGTATGTATATGTATTTATATATATGTTTATACGTTTATATATTGATATATATATATATATATATATATATATATATATGTTTATATATGTTTGTATATATATATATATTTATATGTGTATATATTTAAATATATATATAAAGAAATAAACATGTATATATATCTAATATGTTTATATATGTATGTATATACATGTTTATATATTCATATCTTTATATATATGTATATATGTTTATATATTTATATGTTTAAATATGTATATATATATTACTGTTTTTATATTTATGTTTATACATTTATATATATATATTTATATATATATATATATATTTATATATATGTTTTTATTTATATATATGTTAGATATATATTTATATACATATATATATATATGCTTATATATATGTTTGTATATATATTTATATATACATGTTTATATACATGTTTCTATATATGTTTATATATATATGCTTATACATTTATACATGTTTATATATATCTTTATATATACATGTTTATCTATACGTTATCAATATGTGTTTATATATATTTGTGTTTATATATGTGTGTTTACATATATATATGTTTATATATATATGCATACACACACACATACATATATATATATTTATATATATACCTGTGGTTATTAACGCACTCTGTACTCGAGAATTCAAACACCTCAGATCTAATGACGGTTTCTCATAGGTGAACTCAGGTACGAATCCTGCAGGAGAGAGAGCATGTTTGTCTCAAAGATTTATCGAATGTTTCGGCCGGTAGATGATCATAAATAAATATACTTATCCACGATTTTTGAGAAATTAGTAAACCAAATTTAAATTCTCCGTTTAAAAATCTTGTAAAAATCAATTATACCTTTTTCAAAAGTTATTTGCAGAAAATTAGTAAATTTAAAGTTTACTTAATGTAACTGGAAACAAGCATTACTTAATTTTTTAGCAGAAAAAGTAGCTGAAAATAAGAATAGTATGTCTAACAGTGGTGAATTGGCGTTTACATCGATGTATCGACAACTAGCGTCAGGGGAAGTAATCGAACGGATGGACAGAAATGACAATATTTTCGAATTTTAAGTGAACCAGCTCATTTAATAGCTCATAGAGTAATTTAAAAAAAATTAAATTCTATTAAAGTCTATTTTATTTATTCATTTTTTTTTTTTTTTTTTTTTAGATACTTTTGCTTTATACCCTTACGTTTGAAGAGGATTTCTGAAAAAACAAAATTAAATACTTTTACAAATCCAATATATTAGTGATTTATTTTTAGGTACTTTTTAAATGAGGCTAGGTCCAAAGCCTGCACTGTTTCTGACCCTAAAATTGAAACTAAAAATATATAATTAATAATTGCAGTATGTCGCTAACTGAAAAACAATAGATTAATTATATTTAAAAATTAAATTAAAATATTTAGCGAAATAGGATGTAAAAAAGAAAATTAAAAATTTTGAAAATGCTACGATGATGGTCAGACAAAAAGTCAGTTAGAGAATTCAACACGTACTCTGAGAACGAAAACGCAAATTTTTCTGATGTCAGGTCCTTGCTGTAAGGGAAAACAACTCTTAAAATATTTGACATTATGTCAAGCAAATCCATTCATATATTTGGAAAAACGTTTTTATGAAACAGTGTAAATTCTTTTTAAAATGCATGTGTGTCGCAGATTGTAATAAGTTTTCAAATTTATGATCTGTAAAAATAGATCTACTTAATAACAGCATTTCCTAAAGGACATGGATTGAAACTTAATTTTAAAATATTTAACAACTTTATCACATTTTGTATTTAAAATTGAAAAAAGAAAACAATTCTTGTAAAAATTAATTTTTCATCGGAAAAATATTTTGGCTTCAGTCAATATTCATAAAAGCCACTAAAAGCCTTTCTAACTAAATAATGTTTTAGTTTTATTGGGTTTTGTATGTTACAATTAAGCGCTGAATTTTGGGTAATTGTGTGTTTCGAGTTTACAAAAAAATCGATGATTTATATTCTTTAAAGTCTTCTGCTTTTAAAATAATAAAATCACTAAAAGGTACGCCGTTGAGTTTCTCGAGTTTTCATATAATTAAGTAAAGGGAGTGAGGGGTAATAGATGTAAAAAAAGGTATTTTTTACCATGACTTTCTAAAAACATGTCTAAAATAATAAATTCTGAAAGTTTCATTAAAATCCGACAATTATTTAAGTTTTGCAAAAATTTCACCTGAAAAAAAGGCGCTAAAACACTAATGGCAAATATTACGTAGACTGCTGACGTAAAAAAACAAAATTTTTAACCAAAATTTCGAACGTGCTGTAAAAGGATAATTTTTTTTTTTAAATAATAAAAGAATACTTTGGTCTTTCTTCTTAATAATTTGTTTGTTTGTTTGGGTTTTATGGCATATCAACCACTGTGGGTTATTTAATTCCAAATCCAGTTTATATATATATATGCCAAATATATGAATTTTAAATGCCTATTTTGTATGGAACATTTTTAGCAAGCTAGAGCTCATTTGCTTGTAAATCCTAGGTATTTTTGTTTAAGTCAAGAATTTCCATTTGATAAGGACATTTTATTTGCAAAATGGTAAAAGGTATATGTTGTTTACACATCAGTCTACATCTTTGATAAGAGACAAATTCTTTTTAGAAAATCCAATATAATTTTTGGTTCAGTTTTTGCAAATAATTTCTTCATGTTCTTGATTGATTAATTGTTTTGTTTAACGGCATCTCAAACTTAGTGGTCACTTTATGCCGAAAATGATTTTGAGTGACTTTAAAAGTCAAAAACGTATAGCTGGCAACATTATGGTTTAAAAAATAACGTATAGCTGGCAACATTGTTTCAAAGACGCATAGCTGGCAACATTTTTCCGAAAACATTATCTAAGACCTTGCTGCTGGATGTAGTTTATCGCCGTACCCAGGACGGGGATGTAGTTTATCGTCATACCCAGGACGTTTAAAAACGTATAGCTGGCAACACTATGGTTTCAAAAACGCACAGCTGGCAACATTGTTTTTCCGAAAACATTATCTGAGGCCTTGCTGTTGGATGTAGTTTATCGCCATACCCAGGATGCGGATGTAGTTTATCGTCATACCCAGGACGTTTCTTAATAATAACATAAGCATTTTGGCAATAAAACTTTTTTCTTAAGATTGGGGCCTTTTTTCATCATGCTATGGTGTTTTTTCGGCGAATTAGTGGACATACCTACGTTTAATAAGAATCTTTCGGATTAATATATATATATATATATATATATATATATATATATATATATGTAATGAGAACGAAAATAATATATAAATTCTAACGTTCATATCATTAATTCAAAAATAAATAATACCGATAGTAATTATTTATTATAATTTTTTCATATAGACAAAAACAATTTAATGGTTATTTTGGTTCTCACCAGTCGAAGTGCAACTAAATGCATCGAAACGAAGTTGCATCTTTGTAGTGAGTAAATTGTTTTTGTCTATATGAAAAAATTATAACATATATATATATATATATATATATATATATATATAATGCTTCCTTTGTTTCCGTAACTAACATTATGAGGAATCTTTCAATAAGGAATTGCCTAATGTCCGGGAAACTTCTGTTATTGAAGTAGTGGCATCAGTCGTGACAGAATGAAAGTCAAATAAATATCATTTGGTAACAAAGTTGGTTTGACATTTTGTACAGTGATTGTCTTCCATCCAATACGACACTGAAAGATCTACAATTGCGTCACAAATAAAGAAAAGTCTTGAAACCACTGTGATGGTTCTACTGATGAATGTTGAGAATATAACGGAAAAGTATGCGACAAATGAGAAATCTTTAAGGAGAAAAAGAAGTAAAAAGAAACTGTTGGTAACAATCAGAAAAAAAACTCTTTTGAAATGATGACAGATAACGAGGAAATAAGACTTAGATATTTCTACCATTCACGGGATATATCGAAAGCAAGAGACGTAGAGCAAAACAGTGAATAATTAAACTGACAAGTGATTAGATGAAGACTTGTGATAGAATAAACATTGCTGTGACAGGAAACTGTGGAGAACCATAATCTCCCACATCATGCAGAGGGAGAATCAATCATAGAGGAGAGTTTTTTAAATAAATTAAGAATAAATATTCATCATCGTTAAAGCAATCTATTCATTCAATGTTGGTTAATCGGAAATACATTTTTATTACATTCACATTTCAAAATAGTAAAACAGTTTGAAATAAAAAAGTTGAAAGATTTTAAAATTTTCTGATGATGTTTTATTTGACAAAAAAAATCTAATAAATGGATTAAAACACGTGAATCGTAAGTTCTAAGCAAGAATTTATGTCGAAATTATTTTACTTATGTTATTAGAAATATTATTTTCAATTAAATTAACAAATATATATTTGATGTCCGACACTTTAGAAGACCGATGAGATACATTAAGAGAAAAACCTGAATTAATGAAAGTTACTGAGGTAACCATACGTGTAAGGTTCTATGATGACTTAATGGGTGCTTAGAGTTTAGAGTATTTTGTAGGTTTCCGCAAATTCTATCCCTATGCCAGACTCACATCACAATCAGATATGATATTGTTCATCATTCTTATTTGAAAAGTCACCCCTCTCAAACTGATAGCATTAGAAATATAAAATATGGAAGCGATGTTCATAGTAAAAAAACTAAATAATTAATGGCTCTCCATTTAATCCGATTGCACATTTTAGGTGTATCTAAATGTTACCTGTGCACACGCATATACATTTTAATGAATGTTTAAACTAATATACCCAATCACACGACATCATATAATTAGGGAAAATAATACAGGGTATGTCAGTTACATATCCAAACAATTGTACTAACAATCATGATCTGTTGACTTGCAGTCTCTTGAAGTTTCAGGTTGAAACTTAAATAAACAAATTCAAAACACGATGATAATAATAATGATGATAATAATAATAATAATAATAATAATAATAATAATAATAATAATGGAAAACGGAGAAAATTTAGTGAAGTATTTTTTAAGAATAGAAAATAGTAAAGTATATTTTTAAAAATAGAAAATTTCTTCAAACATAAATTTCTTGACTTGTGTTGCTATTCCTCAGCACTTAAGAAAATCAAGGCCTTTATATGAATAAAGTTCTCTCGTTTGAATACAGAAGTCCAAGCATAAATTGTAAAGAAAATGCCTAATGCAAATTCTTAATTTAATTTATAAGTAGTAAGGTACCTTAATATGCAGTAACCTTTGGCTGCGTATAATATATACGTGGACTCTCCAGTCATATTCGATGTACGAGGGTCAGGCAGCTCAGTTCATAGGAACCGACAGCCAGAGACCAACATTTGATTATAGTAGCGAAGGTTTTGTGCAGAACAAACCACAGTTTTTGAAGGGCCGAATACAGAGACCTGGTGCACTACGTTCCACATGGTCCCCAAACGACCCTCCGCAGGTTTTGAATTCAGAGTTGTACTTCTAGACCAGTTGTCATCCAAAGCTATAGAACCCAGTCTGGAGGGAGAAGAAGAGTATTAATACCTTTCCCAAGGGTATTAGCACGTAAGTAAATGTAATGGATTCGACTGGAATTCGAACTCGGACTCCGATTCCCCAATCCGAGCCGCTATCCATTACTCCTCTGCCTCTCTCTTTCTCTCTCTCTCTCTCTCTCTATATATATATATATATATATGCACACACATACGCACACACATACGCACACACACAGGCGCGAACGCATATACACACGTACGCACATATAGTATGAATGAAAAAAACTTGCACGAATGAAAGTGTGCATGTGAGTAAAAAAATCGATAAGTGTGGGAAGTCGGTTGCTGATGCCACCTGACGAGTGGATAGATTGATTCCAGGAGGGTTCGTCTACGAAGCTTTGGAGTGGGAATGCTGAAGTGGCATCAATCAGCAAGGTGGTAAGCCTTTTACTTGTATTAATTCTCTCTCTTTCTTTATCTCTCTATACCCATCTATCTACACACACACACTCAATACACGTGAGAAAAAAATATAAGTAAAAAAAAAAATGTAGAGCTTTTAACTTTAAAAATCAGGAGGTCAATTAAAATACGTGACCTTGGTTTTGAACTGACGGTCTCTTTGGTCGATAGTTTTAAAATGACTACTTTAACGCTTTATTTAAAAAAAACATAATATTTTTTTTAAAAGATAATTATGTAGCGTTCTTTGTGTTTTTTTTGTTTTTTTTAAATAAAGCGTTAAAGTGGTCATTTTTAAAAGTATCGCCCGAAGAGACCGTCAGGTCAAAACCAAGGTCACGTATTTTAATTGACCTCCTGATTTTTAAAGTTATATATGTGTGTGTGTGTGTGTGTATTGCTAGGAGAAGGAAAGAAAGATATTCGTTCGGTAATAATCGAATACTGACAAGATTCAAATTACGAGGTAGATGAAAATTCTGTATTTTGTTTTAATGTCACTACGAGAGAAATGTACTTCGAAGATCAGAAAGGCTCTGAATTTATCACAGAGTGGATCACGAACGATAATTTCCAGGAAATATTTCTTATTTTATTGCTTTTACCTTAACTGACTTTGGATGGCACGAAAGCGATACGTTGACTTGAATGTCAGTGAGGTTGCTAGCAATCAAGCACACTTCAAGACAGACTTCAAAGTATCTCTTTTGAATGCATGTTTTAGATTGATTTGGGGAAGTATTTTTCTTTCTTTCTTTTTTATACACTTCACTTCCTTCGTATTCTCCTCCTCCCCCTCCTCCTCCTCCTCGTCGTCGTCGTCGTCGTCGTCTTTTTCCGATATTTCCATTGATTACCTCCCTTTATAATTGTCACGCTTCATTCTAATTTCGCTTCCCTTTCTATTATTCATCATTATTTCCTTTATTTTATTCTCTTTTCCCTCCTTTTCTTCCGATCCAGCTTATACCTTCCATTTTATTTTTTATCTTTTCCTTTTCTACAATCATTTCTTTTGACGATTATCCTCTCATCCAATTTTCTAAAGATTTTTCCTCTTTACTTCTTTACCGCCTTTATTTTTTGTTTCTTTCTTTTTTCCTTTTCATCACTTTTTAATTCTTCTTTTCGTTTTACTTGTTTTCTTTCTAGATATTTTACTTATAATAACAACTTTTTTTAAAAATTTCTTTCTTTCTCTGTTCTTCATTTAGCCATTGTTTTCTCACGACTTACTTCTCTTCAGTTCTACTCTGTTTCAATTTTTTTTTATTTTTTTACTTCATCGCTTTACTAAACGCCTATTTGTTATTCTGTATCTGTTGATCGTTTGAGTTTAGCATAATAAATCAGTTTTCCATCACCACGGACAATCTTGAACAAAAATTGAACAATGTTTTTCTTACTTCATATAAAAGCCATTTTATTACCTTGGGATTTTTAGATTAGTCTTGTCAACGACATACTAAAGTTTACTAATATTCCAAAAATCAAAAAAAAAAAAAAAACTTGAAAGACACTTCTAAGATTTCTTTAAGATTGTTTAATTTTTCCTAGAAACATTCGTTTAAGTCAAAAAGTGAAAGTGATAAGAAATGCATAATTGCATGAAAATGTTACCCTACAACCACCATACAACTTCTCACACATCACGGACAAATGCCATCATCTAGGTAAGAATTGACGGGCAAAGATCAGTGCTGGCCCCTTTTTACTGATATCACAATGACATGTGGTTTTGCAGTTTGTTTACTTTTAATTATCTCCAGGGACCGAGTAAGTCGATACACAGGCGACTGAGGACGAGCTGAGTCCAGCTTCTATCCTCCTCCGGTTGACATACAATTACACACAACAGACATTAACTGTTCTTCAAGTTGTGTTTGATAGATGTGTGCAAAGCTCGAAGGAGGAAAAGAAATAAAAGCTCATGATATACATGCTTATACATACACATCGGCAGGCTAGAAAATATAGGAGAATACATGTATGTGTGTTCGTGTGTATGCAAGTATATTTAGATGTATGTAGAGTGCTTTGATGTGTGAATCTGTCTGTAGGTGTATGTATGTGTAGGATTTGGTGTACTAAGTATCTACACATATATGTAAAGTTTAAGTTAAATCCATAGCAAAATAGAAAATTGTAAATACAAACAATAGCCATCTTGAAAATAACGTGCAAAGAAATTAATATATGTTCATTGTGCAGTATTAGGCGCATAGATACATTATGTAAAACATATTCGAGATTTTGCCCCTTTTGAACATCCATAAATATATGGACTAAATTAACAAAATTAATGAAATGAATGTTCCAGTATGACTCACATACTCAAACTATGGTACACAGACACACACGCATACACACACATACACAGACATCATATATATATATATATATATATATATATATATATATATATATATATATATATATATATATATATATATGTATGTATGTATGTATGTATGTATGTATGTGTGCGTGCGTATTAAACGTTATTTTAAGTGGATACACGTGTTTGAGTAGAAATTTTAGAGAAAAAATATTCTTCAGGAGACCGCATATTTTCTCTAATAAGATGATTATATAGAGTTTAATAAATGAACGGAGCGTCATTCATATATATATATATATATATATATATATATATATGTGTGTGTGTGTGTGTGTGTGTGAGTGTGTGTGTGCGTATTTAATATGTATGTATTTAATATATATAGAAATATGCATTTAATATATATATATATATATATATATATATATATATATGTATTTAATATATATAGAAGTATATATTGAATATATAGGTATGTACGGATTTAATATATATGTATATATGTATTTAATACATATATACATGTATGTAGATATATCTTTAATATATATATATGTATGTATTTAATATATATATATATGTACGTAATATATATATTTAATATATGTATATATATTTAATATATATATATGCATGTATTTAATATATATATTTACATATATATGTATGTATTTAATATACATATGTATTTAATATATGTCTTTAACATATATATATATATTAAATATATATGTGTATTTAATATATATATGGATGTATTTTATATATATATATATATACATATATATATATATATATATATATATATATATATATATATATATATATATATATATATATATATAATGCGTTTGTATTTAATTTCGTGATCAATAAATGTATGTTTTATATTATAGAATAGACTTGAAGTTGTTTTTAAAATTCAGACCAAATCAAACATTTGAAAAAATGTTCTAGTATTAAAAACCGGATCAAATGTCACCAGCTTACTTTTGTATTTGCGCATTAAAATCAGTTTAAGCTTTTGTATATGATTTTGTAAATATATTCAATCAGGTGAGCACTCAAATCATTATTAAAATTGATATTCATTTATAATAAGATACGCTTTTGTATGTCTGTGAATATACTGAGTATATGTAGAATGTCACTAAACTAACAGGTTAAATTTTCTCTACACTGCAACTGGCTCACAATGAATTCTCCTATGATACAAAACTAAAACCAAGAAAGTTAAAGATTTTAGTACAAACTATTGCAGCACTTTGTATTGAATCTCCAGTGTCCTTCATTGTCCTTAGAATTAAATAAAATTATCTGGACACAAACTAGCCTATGTTTCGAATAACTTATACCATGAAAACTTGGATACCTTAAGGATTGGGTGTTGACTTGCCTAACTAGAATTCAATTAATATAACTACAATGTTATGGTTATAAGTTTTAATTTTTATATTGTCTAATCGAGTAACATTAGTCCAGTAAACATTCAACTGATCTAATTTTTGTTTTCAAATGTTGACGAGCTTTTTTATGTGATATCTTCGGGAATATCTTCTTTCGTGCAACCTGTCAGTCAAATCCTTGTTGGTTCAATGTTCGAAAAATTCTTGGGATGTCTACATCTTTTCTAACGTCTACGTATTTTCTAGGGTCCTTCAGCTTTGTCTGGATATTCTTCACCATCAATTTCAGATTGGCTAATATTTCCCTTGTGATTTTAGTGAACTTTTCTCTCGAAATCGACCCTTGAACAACACGGTATTGCTTAATACAGTACCACTTTTTTCCGTTTATGAACAAGTGATAAGATCGTGAATCGGAGGTATGTTAAACCGTTTTGAAAATCTTCCATTTCTTCCATAGAAGTACCCAGATTGATAACAAATTTTTTTTTTAGGAGCCAGGAATGCTTTTTGCTTTCGTCATAATTTCAGAAATGAATGTCTAATTTGTAAATTAAATTTATATAAGCCTTCTAAAGAAATGTTGGTCATTACAAAATGCAAACAGTGTAAGAATGAGACGATTTTAAATGTTATTAGGACGTAATTTAGTTAAAAAAATTATTTTTCCCCTGAAAAAGGTATTTCTGACTGCGAAAATAATTCATAAATAAATTATTTCTTACCTAATTATTAATTCATGTATCAAAAAATAAGAAAGAAATTTAAGGCTTGAATAGTTTTATGTACAATTATATATTTTATGTACAATTATATATATATATATATATATATATATATATATATATATATATATGTGTGTGTGTGTGTGTGTGTGTGTGTGTGTGTGTGTGTGTGTATGTGTGCGTGTGTTTGTGCGTGTATGTTTGTGTGCGTTCGTATGTGTGCATGTGCGTCTCTGTGTGTGTGTTTGGTATAATTTTAAATTGATAAAACTCGAATCCTAATTAGATAGTTAACAAACAAATAAAGACTTTCGTAAATGTAGATTCATGCTCTTAAAATATATTAAAAAAAAGTGATGCCAATTAAAATTAAACACCAAAACCCATTACCTTATTTCTTTAGATCTTAATTAATACAATTCAAAACCGTCTGAATAAGTAGCCATTTCAAAAGTGCAATATTTCTATTACTACGGGTCACGCGTGCAACCAGTAACCGTAAATGAGGACAAAGTTCAGTAATTCAACTTTGGTTAATTCATTTCACACTCCCTCAAAATATCTTTGAAACGTCCTTCATAAAAAAATAAACTGTTCACAAAAATAAAAATAAAAAATAAAAAAGATTATGAATCATTATACACACGCATGTTTGCATAGACAAACTAGGTTAATTCGTTTATAAACACTGTATTGTTATTACATTATTCTGCCAACTTATTTCATTCAAGCAATAAAAGAGGTTCGTTCTCTTTGAAGCATATATTTTGATTTCCCTGCGTAAAGCAGAGATTTTAGCACCTGTGATTCTTTGCTCTTTGATTTTCATCTATTGAAATGTATTTAATGAAACTCTCCGAAGACGTCCACACTCCACAACTTCAACTTCTTTCACACTGACCTCCCTACACGCATACATCCTTTATAGTTTAATCTATCTTCTGACACATTCATACACAAGAGGAAAGTGACTCCTACTCCATTATCAACGCTTAAAGAACGATTTCTGTGACAGATATTTCATCGTCTAAAGGAGATTTTCTTGTTTCAAGTAAATGAAAAATCTGCTCTGTTCTGCATTGTTCTATGTCCTAATGAATTTCTATTGATACCAGCCGATTATTTTGTGCGTTCATAAATAGAAATTGAAACATTCATTGAACAGAAAGAAAATTCTTGCCTAGAACTTGGGAATCAACTTTTATTGGTGTCTGCAATACAGAAAAGCAATGCCATTATTAAAACTAAACGGTTTCACTCTTGTATATGCATATGTAAAAGTGCGTGTACATATTTCTTAATATTTTCATGCTTGTATGTATATGAATATACATGAGTGCTACTATATACTTAGGTGTGACATTGAAAGTGAGAAGTGAACGGAGCATCCGTGTCTATTAAACATGCCAACAAATATTCTTGGTAAAAAGAACTGAGATTTGATTGTGTTCGTATCAATTTAAGAAAACAAAACTGCTTTTTTAAGCACTTCCATATTTTTTGTCAACAACCATTCTGTATCATTTTGTCATTACATCATTAGGGGCTGCCCAAATAGTCTCTAATGTAAGTTTAACTGACAATAATATCCTGTAAACATTACAATAAACTCCCGGACGGCAAGCAAAGATGCAACGCGGATCGGGAAAATGATTTCGATTATTTCTCAGATGGTTAACGATTTAAATATGTAAACAAAATTTGAAAAAAAAAAAAATGTTTTTTCGCAAGTATAGGTTTTATTGAGATTCAGTTGAAATATGATCAACATTCAACTGAGAAAACATTTACACATGATATATATATATACTCATAGAAAAAAGTGATAAAATATTAGCGTCAGTGAGAAACACATTTGATTAATAACAAGAATATTATTATTATTTCTTCTTCTTCTACTACTACTTTTTAATTTTTGTTTAGTACAATAGCTTACTCGGTTATTATTTGAAACCTGGAGTAAGGTAAGATAGTAAATATATTCATTCTGTTTGCACAAACTTTGATGTTACATGTCCCTTATATACAGTTTTTTTTTTTTTGTTTTTTGTTTTTTGTTTTTTAGATTGATACAACTCTCTGGAGTAGACAAGCAGTTTCACACAATGCATTTTAAAAATATCTTATAAAGAGGGGCTGCCAGGGATTTTGTTAATTTTCTTGTCTGTACCTTTCTTGGTACAATTGTTTTAGGGATAAAAATAGTTTTAAGGTCTCAAGTTCCTTTTTCAAAATCTTTCTATTCATTTGTTTTGTCATATTCTCTAACATATATTTGGAACTGATGAGACTTCTTCTTTGTGCTGTGTTCCTTCAGGATGTAAGCGATCATGGCTCTCCACAATTTCCTGTTCTTTGTAGCTCTTAATAAATTTTGTCTTTTTGTTATTTCTCCTAAACCTTGTCCCATCATAAATTTATTCAAGCTCTCTAAGTAGGTTATGCATTGTTTTCCTCTGTCCCTCTTACCTTCAATTTGTTCCGTGAGTATAATATTTTCTAAGCTCTCCCCATTATTTACCCTAAAAATATCAGCTGTCTCTTCCTGAGGTTAAGTATAAGTTTCCTTTTCGCTTCCATTTTCTCTAAAACTTCTTCGTTGCTCACATGTTCGGTTCCTGATATCCTCAGCATCCTCCTGTAGAACCACATTCTGCTGTCTCAAGTCTCTTCTTCATCTGTGAGGAGATTGTACAGCATTAGTACTCTTTTATTTGTTCCTAACGAAAGTTTTCTATTTTTTAATACTTGCTTAGCTTTTGGAAGGTCGCTATCCCAATGCGCCATCGGATATCAGTGGTGCACTTCCTGTTCTATGTTAAGACACTTCGCATATATATAAATTTGTGCATTTATTTGATTTTGGTATCTTTAATTTTTAATTTGCATGTTATGCTGTTCCTTATGTTAATAACCCTGCATTCTGTCTTGTTGCTTTTGATGTTTAGCCATTTCTTCTCGCTTTCCTTCATTACCTTCTGCAGGAGTTCTTGTATTTTCTTTTCCGTATCTGCTATCAGCACTGTGCCCTCTGTATATTGTTGTTAAGATTGGACAGCAAATAATGAATCCTGGTAGGACTTCTAATTTTCTCAGGGTCGTCTTGCTGTATAGGCTAAATGTCCTTGTCTTACTCCCATTTCTATTTTTGTATATTTACTGAATTCATTTTCTATTCGTATGCAGGCGGTTTGTTGTCAGTGTAGGTGCTGTGTTTTTCTGATATCCTTCCCAAATATATCACGGTTACCAAGCAGTTCCAGCATTTCTTTGTGACGTACTTTATCAAACGCTTTTGTATAATCTATAAAACAAAGGTACATATTCTTCTACATTTGTATTGTCCTTTCTGGTATAATTCTCAGCATAAATATCGCATTTCTTGTTGAAGTGCCTTTAACGAAGCCGCACTGTTCTCGTCCTATTTCACGTTTGATTCTTCTGCATGCTCTATTCATATTTGTATTAGGTTGGTGCAAAAATAATGTCGTTTTATCACATAGTAACATATGTGAAAAACGACATTATTTTTGCACCAACCTAATATGATAAGTTTTGTTAAATGGCTCATTAAGCTGATTGCCCGGTGGAGTACACATTAAAGATATGTCTTTATAGTTTTTACTTACAATGTTTGGTCTATTTCCTTTTATATGTCTGTCAGTATGAATGGGAATGCTACAAAGAATAGTGACCTCATGATTTGTGAAGTTTTACACAGTGATGTTCATGCCAGTTTCCGATAAATATGACTGACATATTTTCGAATGATTATACTGCCCAATATTGTCAGGTCGATCCTTGTATTGCTTTGGTTAACAGTCTCGACATATAGTTCAAATAATCTACATATTAGGTCTGCACCATTCTTTATTATGTCGGTCTGATACTTGCTGCTATATAAGCTTCAGTCTTGTACAGTCAATATAAATGTCCTCGTTTTTGCTTTTAGCCTTGCACTCTTCAGCTACTGATGAATTTTGTTACTTCTGACTGTACGTTGGACATGTAAGGGTTTTGTTCTCATGTGTTTTTAAATTGTTTAAACCTTGTGTCTTTGTGTTCTGCTTCATAATTTTAGCTGCAAATAATTATAATAATAATAATAATGATAATAATAATAACATGCAGAAACAATTGACCATCTTGTATCAGGTTGCACGGTATTAGCAACTACTGAATATAAACTCTCGCATGACAGAGTGAGCTAATATATGCATTGGAAAACATGCAACTTTTACGTTAAGGAAACTGCAAGAAATTGATATAAACTCCACCCAAATCCGGTTACAGACATAGGACCTGTAATAACTTTATGAAATTTTACAATACACACAAACAGAACAATCAAAGCTAATCGCCCAAACATTGTGATCTGAGACAAAAAAAAAAAAAAAAAAAAAAAAAAAAAAACAGAATGTGCATTCGTATTGACATGGCAGTCCCTGTAATGGAATGTAATTTTTTTATCTTCAAAAAAACCCCCAAAAAACAAAAAACTATCAAAATACAAATAAATCGTAATCTAAAAAATGTGGCATATGAGGAAAACAATATTTCCAGTTGTAATTGGAGCACTTGGTTTGAGTGGAAAAGATTCTGAGATTTTCATTGAAGAGATCCATGGTAGCCTAAGCCTTAAATAAATACAAAAAATTATACTCACAAATACAGCTCACATCTTACGAACGGCTTTATCTGTGTAAATTGTGTCTGATCTTAGGGTATTTGTTTTGTTTTGTTTTTTTTTTCTCAAAAACTACTCAGTGGAAAATGCCATTTCTGGACTTAGGTCTCTGGTTGGGACCCGGAAAGAAATGTGTATACACTAGAAACCAAAGGAAAAAAATAATTGAGAGAGCTTCTTCCCAACAAAGTAACGCTGGGCTATAAATATGCGAAGCTTCATATACCCATCATGATAGTCTGATACGGATATAACCGGCACATTTTCACAGCCAAACGCGAACAAAAATAGTGAGAGGTTTTCATAAAAGCAGCGCATAATCTTGCAGGCGGGGACCAGTTAGAAATAACTTCAGGTCATGTAACTCCGATTGAGAGTATTTACAAATATCTAAATGTGACTCCCAAGTAGACAAGTTTGCATCATCCTTCAAATTAAAAAAAAAAAAACTACTCACGATACTCGGCCATAATGTTCTCACACTACTCACACCATAGACACAGACGCATATTATGTTAAGCCCCCGAGGTGACGTGCCGAACTGGTTACGGTCAGGCAACTGGCAAGCAAATCTGTGGTATTGAACAGGGTATTTACTGTAGCCTTTCATAATTCATCAAGACAAAATGTGTACACTTTAACATCTATTATTATTATTATTATTGTTGTTGTTGCTGTTGTTGTTCCTTTATAATTGAAGATTATATGATAAGAAAGCTCCTTAAGACTCCAGTACATTTTCAATATCTTCATAGTCTGCAGGAGCAAATGTAATGTTATCTTATTTTCTTTCATTTCAGAAGGAATTTTGTTGATGGTCCTTGCGTTCCACTGCTTATGAATAGAATTACATTTTCTAAATCTTTCGTAAGATGCTTCGAAAATTTTAGAAAAGTAGCAAAGGAAAAGCTTTTATGTAACTTGGACGAAGAAACCCATGAAAACTGATTTCTCAACAGTTTTTAGTGATGAATGGAGAGCTACCGGGTTGCTGGACTAAGGGTTTGCATCTTTCATGAAAATATTCTACCATCACACCAAAGAAGACGATGTGGTGTAATAATGTTTGGTACTACTATTGTCTCTAGTAAAATTATAGATCCGCTTATGATAATGGTGAGTGGATAAATACAGATAATTATTGGTCAAGACATTTTTTCAATGGTGCAGGTCGTAACAGAGTACATTAATGCAAAACAATATTCCTTCACACTGAGCAAAGTTGACTATTGCCAAAAGGATTTTTAAAGACAACAATTAATGGAATGACTCCCAGCTTCTTTAGATATTAACCCATTAGAAAACTTATAGTCAGTTATTAAAAGATATGTATATAATTATGGAAAACGGTAATACATTCAAGAAGTTCTCTAGGAAGCAATAAAAACTATTGCCAGTAATGTTAAAATCAAAACATTAGAATAGTTAACATTGATCTGTATGGTAGAATGACATCGGGTACTTTTATGAGATCATTTAAGGTACATAGAATATATACTGTTTGTTTATATAGCTTATTGCAGAGGAGGAGGAGGGAGTTAATTTATAGAACATTGATATTCCCTTTTTTTTTCTTTTGAAAGACGTGACTTAAAATAATCTAAAATTGCTAAGCCACCCAATTCCGCGAAATACTAATGATTCAATATAATTAATATGTAGCCATATATTATATATATTAATATGTAGCCATATATTGACAATAATTCTTGGACGTGTTATAAATTCTAATAATATTTTACAGAAAATTCTCTTCAGAAAATCTGTCTTTTTTCTTATTCATATATATTATCTAAAAATAAGTCCAGCTATCTTTTGAAATGCGTTTATAAATAACTCTAAAAGGATGCGGGTCAAACTGTTTCATTAATTGTTAATTAGGCGTGTTTAACTATTTTAGATTCTACCATTATTCGATATGAGCCAATAAATATTTTAAAATCTAATTAATCTCTCCATAACGGTTAAATACAAATTCGATCTTTGCTTTTATTATGAGCATTTCAAATTATAATATCAAAAAGAATCAGGATCATAATGATAATAATGCATAATATTGTGGTTGCACGGCCATATTTGATCCTGATGTTCCTCGCCCGTAAATAACTTAGATTGCACCTCAAATTTGTCCGTCTACATTTGGATACAAAAGCAACGTCATTACTGCCGACATCAAAGCAATCGATTCTCAATTCGGGATTAAATGTCTATGCTACTATTAGCAAAGGCAAGTGAAACATCCAAAACAATTTATGCTACAAAGGAAACTGCAGTTCATACGGGTTAACTTGAATCATGGCTATCGTTATAAGTATCCCAATACATATTCATCAAACTTTTCTGATTTAAAATAAGTGAACATGGCAATCAATCAGACAAAACAGCAATATATACTACAACGGGACATTCTGCTTGTCTAAAAGTTTTAAATCTTTACTTTTGAAACATCAGTGCATTTCAATAAATAAACAAAGCGTATTCCCATTCTTTTAACGATAAATCATATTAAAATGTCAAATAGGTTGCTTAAAATAAGCAATATATTTTTACTGTTGAGTAATATTGATAAAGGCAATAAAGTAGATAAGCAGAACATAATAACAATAACCCATGAAAAAGAGGTTATCGTCTTCATTTTATTATCATCACATCGACATGGATATCAACAGAAATGCCGGCAAAGTTTAACGTTCATGCTCAGAATGAAACGCTGCGTGAAAAGGATGTTTTTTTTTTGTTTTTTTTTTTCCGTTGATGCCGCTATTGTTTTGTACTACCTCCTCTCCATAGGCAATGTTTATTGTTTTAAAAAGCGATGGTTAAAATTTTAATAAAACGCAAACGTGATGATGAAAGTGAATTTATACATTTTGTTTGTTCTTTGCGAATTTACAACATAAATATTAAACAGGATTAGAGGATTATTGTCTTACAGGAATGATTTTATATTTGCAGTATTTTAAAAAAGCAAACCTATTAATACAATGCAATGTTTATCATTTATCAAGTTATGAAGAAATAAATATGGAAAGCATTTTTTTTATTAAAAAATTTATAAAAAAATTACTAAATTATAAAAATATGTGAATCAACAATAATGCAATCTTTATTTACGATTTTATAAAATTTGAATCGACTGGCAATTCGCCAGTGTTTTGCCAATCATTCCAAAGGTTTTTATAAATTTTTTAATAAAAAGATTTCTTTTTAATTTTATTTCTCTATAAAATGTTAATTGACATATATCGCATTATAGCTGCTTCACATATTTTTATTATCTTGTAAATAATCATTGTCGAAATTAATGTTATATAAAACAAGGTTCCTTATTTTACAGCAGGAATAACATGCTAACAACTAACGCAACAAAAATTCAAATTCCTTACTATAAAGTAAATAAAGTTAGAAACGGCAAATTATTTAATGAAACACGTGTTTCTGCTTATTGTTCGATAACTTTTCAACATCAGTTGAATAATTGTCGATGACAAGAGCACATACATCATCCAGGTGGTCATCACCCACAATCTTCTTCTTTTTAAATGACTTTTAGTATATTTCCGTTTCGAAAACAGTTGTTCACCAGTACATATACCTCCTAATAATCATATAATCATCTTCGCATTATTCAATAGGCGTTCATATTTTCCGTTTGGCAGAACATATTTTCTTATAGAAGTCAGCAGTAAATTTGGAATTAAGTTTTGATTTAAAATATCCGTCGCATTACGAGTCGATTAATACCAACTGATATTTTACTTGCTCTACAAGTTAATTAGATAATTAGAGTTCAGGGGTTAAATTGGTGGGGCGGACAAAAATTGTTCTCGGGCCGAATATGGCCCCGGGAACGGGGGCTGCCAACTCATGGTTTACGAGGTTTCGAGCATTCAGTAATATTTTCGGCGGTGAGATCATAAGTCGAAGTAGTAATTTGTAAAATGAGGCACTTGTAACTTTACGGAATTTATTCATATCTTTAATCATCCTTTTTCGTCTATCGTCTTATATTTTGTTTCCTTCAAACATTTTCTTTCTACTTTTTCTTCTTTTCTCCTTCTTTATCCCTTGCTTTCCTTCTTCCTCTTCTCTCTCTCTCTCTCTCTCTCTCTCTCTATATATATATATATATATATATATATATATATATATAGATTAACTGATTTAAAATATGTTTTTTGCGCTACACAGTAATAACCATGTTTCAAAATTGGAAGCTAAAAACTTTAAATTTAATTATATAATTAAATTAAAAGCATTAGTTCGGTGTCATCTTCAAGCGAATGTTTTTGAAACATGGTTATTACTGTGTAGCGAAAAAAATATTTTAAATCAGTTAATTTATAATATTCATGCTCTGTAAATTTACATTGAGCACTATTTTGTAAAAAAAAAAAAAAAATAACAACAACACCGGATTATATATCATACTGTTCTTTCTTTATATATATATATATATATATATATATATATATATATATATATATATATATATATATATAAGACATTTTTATGTTTAACATTCTTTTTATAATGAATGAAAATAATTGTCGGACTTTGTCCATTTCATAATATATATATATATATATATATATATATATACGTGTGTGTGTGTGTGTGTGTGTGTGTGTGTGTGTAGTAAAGCCTCGAATTAACGGTCGGTCTCAGAACCAACGGACTGCCTACAGATTTAAATCAACAAAATCAGCAGAATTGGTAGTGTCCGGCTGGAGTTCAAAACGCCCACACGTAGTGAGCAAAATCCGTTAGTTTACTGGCGCAATCAACAGACAGAGACTGGTAGTTTCGAGAATAACCGCTGTTGTCTACTTCAGCGATCGTCGTGTACAAATATGCATGTCTCTCGAACATTTTATACAGATTTTGGTACAATACACAGTATTGTTTTTTGCCAAACCCTTTACTATGGCATCCAATCGTAAGGGAAGTGAGAAAAAGAAGCGCACTGACCTTAGTATTGATGACAAATTGGAACTTATTCAGAAGTTAGAGTCGGGAGTTTCTCTGGCCAGAGTATGTGAGGAAAACGGCGTGAAAAAAAAACTGTAAGTGACGTACGTAGGAGTAAAAGTAAAACTCCAAGCTCTTGCAATGATGTTTGATGTGGACCCTACCAAAGATAAAGAAAGGTGTTGTGCATAAGCGCAAGCACATGAATGTGTGTCAAAATAGGGACCTGGAGGAAGCTGTTTACAAGTGCTATGTGCAATAGAGGTTAGTGAACGTCAGCGTTCGTTGAGTTGTGATTATTGATGCAGCAAATAAATCTTTGGGTATTACTTTCAAGGGTTGTACAGGTTGACTGTGGCAATTCCGTAATCGACACGTTATTAATGATAAAGTGGTACAAGGTGAAAGTGCTAATTGTGATAAAGATGCTGTAGAAACGTTCCGTCTTAAGTTTCAGAAACTCATAAAGGCGGAAGACTTACACTTTTAATGCGGATGTAACTGCTTTGCTATGGTGTTCGCTCCCACCTAATATCCAGACATTTAAGGATGAGGATAAGATTACTGGGAAGAAAATAAGCAAAGATAAGTTCTCTGCTATACTTAGGGCAAATGCTTCGGGAAGTCCTGGTCGTCTTGGAGGAAGAAGAAGATACATAAGAGACAATACAAGAGACAAGGGGACAGCGCACGTTAAATAACATCAAGAGTTAGAACCTCATATCAGGAATCTACAACTTCGCGTCTGCCTGGAAAGAAGTCAACTCTTTTTAATTGTTGCAAAAAATTAATGTTCAACGAAGAACTTGAACTCGACTTTGAGGCTTTTGAGTTTAGCGATTTTCATCGGCTATTGGTTCGTACTGAAGAAAAAGACGTAACACTTAAAGATGAGGAGAATTGGTTTGAAGAGAACGACGCCGACCGCAGGTATCAAGTCCTCTGAATTGCGTAGATAGCAGACTCCATTTGAGATGGTTCGTCAGCCATCAGCAACATTGATTCGGAGGAAGTGATGGTGGAAAGACCGAGAATGTCTAAAGTGTGTGTGATTCTGTTGACACTCTCTTAAAATTTGTTGATGTGACAAAGAATCGGGGAAATTGTGGCGTATTATCAACACCTTCGAACATTAAGGGAATTGATAATTCGCGAACAGTATCAAAGGAGGAAACAAATTAAAATTAGATTCGTTCTGCCAACCCAAACAGGCGGGCTTGGGCCCTGAATTGCCGTCATTACTACCACAACTTTCTCCCATCAGCAACGCCATTATCCACCCCCCTCCCAAGCACCAACGCTGCTTCGAAGGAGTTCCATGGCTTCCAGTAATTACTATTGTGAGGCTCCACTATACGATCACGGCACTTTCACGGCTGTTTTAGACCATCACAGCAATGTTTAAAGGTAAGTTTAGGTAAACTTAAAAAATTTTCAAACTTTATTTAAAGGTATCTGCGTGTATATGTAATATATTTTAAGTTACTATATAGTAACTTAAAATAAAATACACATACATATATACTGTATATAGCATCTTGGGTATGACGATAAACAACATCCACGTCCTGGGTATGACGATAAACTACATCCGCGTCCTGGGTATGACGATAAACTACGTCCAACAGCATGGCCTCTGATCAGGAGATTTTGAGGAGCGTATAAGCACCTCTTAATTGCTGGTGTTCCCAGGTTCACCCTGACCCAGGTTGGTAGCACGTGTTAGGGTCCCAGCTATGGGCAAATAGTTAACCCCGAAACTGAGGTAAAAAGCATTATAAAATATTACCAGCAATACATTTTTGAAAAAATAATATTACCAGCTATACGCTTTTGAAAAAATAATATTACCAGCTATACGTTTTAAGTTTCATTTTGTTTCCATTTTCCATAAACTTCCTCGTTTCCCACATGCCTGTCTATGCTATTCTCAGCATTCTTCTGTAGAACCATGCTCTGTTGTTTTACGTCTTCTCTTCATCCATGAGCAAATTGTTCAGCATTCACTGTAACGATGCCTTCTAAAAGCTAATGTTCTCATGTATTCAAAACAGAGTATGTTTCATAAGGTTTTCTGAATATTCTATTTTACGATCCAGATTGTTCCAGGTATATTCAGTATATACTGACTTAGTTATGAGAGTCGTTTAATACTAAGTTGGCATTGTCTTTAGGAAGTCTTTCTTTTGAATGGTATAAAGACTCCTCCATGATGCAGAAAAGATTGTTTCAGTAACAGTCAGTGAATAATGAGTATAGTTTTTTTTGTAGAATGAATATGCATATTTCTGAATTTATATCTCCCAAAACAATCGAAAGATTTGAGCGAAAAGCGTGCCAAACTACTCTCGATCCACACATTTAATAGCAAGCTATCGACAATTCAAACATTTTTATATATACTTGCCACTTTTTGAAAATGCGAACTCACTTGAAAAGATTAAAAAAATGCATTTCAATTATTGACTGTTTTCTCTACTGAAAGTTTATAGTTTTATAAGGTGTTTTTTCTTTAAAGAAGAAGAAGAAGGGTATGCGATATTGCCCATTTACTATCTATTATTAGATTCTTGGAAACGTTTTTTTCCAGTCGGTTCAGTCGTAGTTAGTTATTCTGATTTAGATATATTGAAAATATGTTTGTTTCTGATTTTTCTATCCCGCTATTTTGAGAAGCCATATTTCACAAACTCAATACTCTATCTGACATTTCCTAATTAACAAAAAAGACAATAAGCAGCGTGTGTATATTTTGCTCTCGATTACTGAAAATCTAGACCAGAATTTGCCTTCTTAACTTGAAGCAACATGACAAATTGGATTGGTCAGCTTTCATTGTAAGGCATGTTTACGAAATTCAAATCTTGTAAGTTAATCGAATTGACTAGGAAAGTAAAACAGTCGGAAATAAAGGCATGAAACTAATCTATCGTGTGATGTTAATGAAAAAGTAAAATAAAAAAATCTGAAAATATTGTTTTTTATTACATAAGAGAGAAAACTATTTACAAAAGCAGGATATAAAGAACTGGAGTGGGTGAAGTTAGGATAGGAACAGCTTTCGATCATGCAGGAAAAAACATTTTGAAAGCAAAATTGAAAGTTATTACGGCTATTATTCAATTCATGTAAAATGCTGTCCAAAGTAATGCTTATGTAGAAACGTTTGCGAAAAAGACCAGCTATCAAATTAGAGGTGATCGTTAGAATTCGGCTGGTTGATTGGTATATGCGTAATCAAAGAGAATAAATAAAGGGTCTGTTATCTCAAATTCAAATCAGTAAAGATGAATTCAACGTTCAAATATTATCGAGGCAAATGTATTTCCGACTCCAACACATAGTTGTGAAAAAAAATAGCAAGATTCCATAAGAATTATTTATTCAAAAGTTAGTGTAGTGGATAAAGTCAGGGACTATACTGGATGTGAAAGCTCTTACAGCTAAAGTCTGAATTAACAAAAACAAGCGATTGCGCAACTGGCCGTATGCTTCCGGTTGAAATATATATGAAATATTAAATTATGACATTTTTGACCAATCACAAGCGTTCTAGGTAAAAATGAAAATTATGTTTCTGATGCCATCGGAACAGATAAATTCAAGTGAAAACGGGTTTTTCACTAGAAGAAACCCGACAAGACTTTAAATCAATTAAAGTGAAAACTGCCTACCAAAGTATCTACTCTGTCAATCCTTCTTTGTCATACATAACAGTGAGCAGTATATTTCTCCTGTTTTACATAAGAAATTTGCAGCTTATACATCTATATGACTTGCACGAATAGGAACTTATTCGTTATTATATTTATTTTTTATATTATGTAATGAAACTATTGGTGTGTTTCTTCATCTAGAACTAACTTCCAATAAACATTTATCCCAACACTGGTGCTCTGACGACAAATTAATCATCCATTTTACAAATGTAGCTTACATAATTATAAATCAAATAATTCTAGATTTAGTACCATGTACTTAACTCTCACTAGTCATTTCTTTAACTATTGAGATACATCTGCTAGCATTCTATAGCCTTCTTTAATACAAGTGTTGAGCTCCAAAACATTGTTCATAGTGCAGAAGAAAACCATGATAGAGTAGAAAGAACTCGTAATTAAAGTTGACGTCTATGAAAAAATGATAAATTTCTAAAATAATAATCCCAAACAATACAGGTGTTTAATAAGGTTAGTTTAGTCCACACAAGACCACAAATTTAGAGCATTGAGTAAGTAGACCTTAGTATATCCATTTTTGTGGTGCAAATGAATCCAAGCTCCATCGGACAATCAGTTTAATGAGCCACATATATCTTATTGTTCGGATTCTGATGAATAGAGTGCCTAGAAAAAATTGGTTAGAAACAAGTAAAGTTTCGTTAAAGGCACTGGAATACGAGATGCAATATTATGATCAGAATGATATCAGAGACAGCAATACAAATGCAAAAGGACGTATACCTATATTTTATAGATTACTCAGAGAAGTAATAAACTATTAGCTTACTAAAACTTGCTCCTCACTTATTTATTAGGCAGTCTGTCACAAGGCCGCTGTAGCGGGACAGTGTGTCACAAGGTTTATGTAGTGGGACAGTCTGTCACAAGGTTTATGTAGTGGGACAGTCTGTCACAAGGTTTATGTAGTGGGGCAGTCTGTCACAAGGTTTATGTAGTGGGACAGTGTGTCACAAGGTTTATGTAGTGGGACAGTCTGTCACAAGGTTTATGTAGTGGGACAGTCTGTCACAAGGTTTATGTAGTGGGACAGTCTGTCACAAGGCCTCTGTAGTGAGGCATTCAGTGAGGGCCGAACTCATTATATTTACAAACTGGTCCGCGAGTTTAGCTTTCTATTTATTAAATTACAGTGACTGTTCAAACTTAGCTTCGTCTGTCACAAGACAAAGTAGTTTTTCGAGCGAACGTCTCGACGATTTTGTTGATCATTTTATTTCGGTAAATAGTGTGCTGTGTTTACATGCACGGCTAGCATTTCAGAGACCCGAAATGAATTTTGTATGAAAAGAGCTGATACGTGATAAAGCCTTGCTATGCAATGAGATTTGAGGTTGGCTTATTTTGAAATAGATTTTGTTAATAGTACACTTATATCAACATTAGCTTGACTTAGTTCCATCAGTTGGATAGAAATGATTAGTAGCATAACTTCAGGTATCAACAAGTCCACGTAAATAAATGATCATTCAAGTAAATTTCTAATTAGCCAAGGACGTTTCAGCAATATATAGATATAGACATTTAAACATTTAATAATGAGACTAAAGCCGACTTATTTCTCACTTCACTAAACTCTGTTCACTCCTCGCTTAAGTTTACTATTGAAAAGGAGTCGAATTGTTGTCTCTTCTTTTTGGATATCGTTATTCATGGGATTCATGATAAGTTTTTGACTTCTGTCTTTAGAAAGGCTACTTTTTGGGACCTCTATACACGTTGCGACTCTTTTTGTCCCCCAAAAACGTAAGGTTAATCTTATTAAGACCCTTACCATAGGGCTTTTATGATTTGTTTAGAAGTTTTTCTTCGCGAGGAGATTGATTTTATTAAGATACTTAAGATGATAAAAATGGATATCCCTTAGATGTCATGTGTTCTACTTTATGTTATCAATAATTTTTATAAGGATAAGCCGCATATAGTTAAAAACATGTTCTGTTTATTCGCGTCTATCTTTCATTGGTTCAGAGGGTGAGTCTTTGGCTAGGCGAATTTCACTTACAATCGGCAGGTGTTATTTTTCTGTTGAGGTTCGAGTAATATTTGATACTCGACCTATTCTTTCTTCCATTCCCAAAGATGTCCTTTCCTCCTATCATGTTAATTATGTGATTTATAAATATGAATGTAGTTTTGCTCTCGACTACATAGGGAAGTCTTCCTAGTGTTTGGATATTAGAATAAAACAACGTTTGCCTCCCAGTATTTTGAATCCGGACTCTAGCAGTAGTCAACTGGTGAATACATCCGGGCCATCGATTGCTGAACATGTTATTAATTGCAGAAGCTTTGTTACAGGCTTTAGTGTTGACTGTTTTTCAATTTTCAATTATTAGTCTCTAGGACAAAACTGGTTGTTTTTTAGTTTTATTAATTTACATCAAATATGCCTTGTAATTTGAATAAGAAATTACGCTTGTTCCTTATATATATATATATATATATATATATATATATATATATATATATATATACAGGGTTCGCTCTCATTTTATCAGATATATTCAACAAAATTACACAAAATATCTTTAAATACTAAAATGTAAAATTATTCAATAAAATCGCCATTGGATGTCACAAGATGTAAGGAAAAATGTGGTCGCACAAATTATTTGACAGACATGACTGGATACTTCTGCTTGTGTGACATGGTGCAGAATCCTGTTGCCATATATAGGGTCAACCAGTAGTCATCCTCTTGACGCAGGGAAGCACTACCTCCTCAAGGAACTTCAGTCTGAGGCCCTGTGGGAAGATGAATGGAGGCATAACGTCGCCATCACTAGTGATCACCCCAAACACCCAAATATTGACTGGGTATATCATCCAAATCTTTCCGAATCCTCTGCACTGTCCTCAGATTGATAGCATGCCGTTTCCATGTTTCTGGCTGAGTGAATTACATCATGGTGCTATTTTTGTCACAAACGGTGCCCAACTGACCCTACTATACTGTGTAGTTGACAAAATCAAAAACAAACAAACGAAATTAAAAATATAAAATGGCCACAATTTATTTATCGCACCCTTTATATATATATATATATATATATATATATATATATACATACTGGGTGACTCCAAAAAACGGGAATTTTTGAAGTGAGTATTGCCAGACATGAGCGAGACAATGACCTTGAGCAAGTAAACATTTCGCCATTTAGAATTCAAGATAAAATTCACAGTATCCCAGCTGAGATGTTGCAGCAGTCAATGAGGAATCTCAACAGCAGATTTCAAGAATGTATTCGTACAGGAGGACGCCATCTACAGGACGTAATTTTTTAAAAATGAAAATTCCATCATTGTTTCTTAAATGGTATGTTTTAAGGTTTCAATTACTATGAATAAAATATTTTTCTTCCATCACTCTTGGTTTTATTGGAATGTTAAAAAGTTCCCGTTTTTTGGGGGGGTCACCCTATATATATGTATATAACCATATGTGTCCGTGTATGTATTCTAAAAACCAGTCAAGCAGTTATCTTTTTCTAACACTGATCGAGAGGTGTTTACATTATTATTATTATTATTGGTTGATTGTTTACGATCTAACTTACCTGATTTAATGTTTTGTTATAAGAATAATATTAAGATGGTCGCCTCATACGTGACTTTGATTCTTTGAAAAGTTAAATAGCATAGAAATTAATGGGATCAGACACTTGCTGATTAAAAGAGGTAATTTTTTTTAGCGTGGACCACCTGCGTTCGGCAAGCGGACATCCAGATCTAATCAGTACCTGTGATGCCCTTATCTTTCCTATGTTATTTCTATCAAGAAGAGAGTTCTTTAAAGACGCGCTCTGATGTTTTTGCTAATTAAAAAGAAAAAAAAGTTAATCTAATTTTGATATTAATGTATGTTTTGGCCTTAACCTATTAGATGCACTACGTGACACTGTCCTAAACAAGGAAATAGTCCTGTTTGCTCACCTAAAAGTGTGGCAAGACTTTTAGTTGGAAGATTAGAGTAAAGCTTGAATGCTCCTAGTTTTCAGTATTATTTTATATCTACCTATTTATTTTTTGGCTTATTGGGTTTCTATCCATCTGTATTTCTTTTGTGTTTAGAGTCAGAAATTTATCAAGAGTAACACTTGTTTCAGATATCTATGGTTAGGTCATTGCCATGTCGAACCAATTTCATTGTGGGAGTAGAAAGCAACTTGGAGAAGCAGATTTTCCTAAAAAATATTGCTAATTATTTTTCTTTAATTGATTCTAAAAATAGAATTAAAAAAGCAAAATGAAACAAAAAACAAAATCTAATTAAAAATGCAAAACAAAAAACAACGATGATTTCCGATGCATAAATTGTGTTGGATATTTATCACTTGGATTTATCACCTGGATTACTAAAAGGAGATAAGCTTGAGTTTTATGCTCGTTCGTTGGTGGGAAGGAAGCATTTTCACAATGCGAATAGATCAGAAATTTGAAAGAGTTGTTTCAATTATTAATCTACAACTAAAAAGTCTAAAAACATGTAAATAAATTAATATTGAAAACAACAACAAAAAAACATATAAAAAGTATATACACTTATAAATAGAGGTATGAAATAAGTAAATAAACATCATTATTTTGTTTAGCTTTGGTATTTAATAAATATAAATACATTGACAATTTACTCTAAATCGTTTTATACCCCAGGACCATGAGAAAATATCAGATTTCAAAAGGTGGCATTTTGCTAGTTAAAGCGGAGGGCAAATAAAACAGCGTCAAATAGAGTCGAAATGAAGACTTACCCTTTAAACTGTGAAAACACATGATTGTACAATTCACTCATGAAGACAAGGAATACATTGCCTTCCACATATTTCAATTTAGGCCATCAAAATTGATCTTCGTCAAATAAGATAGGAGAATGAGACAAAAAAAAAAAAAGACGTCCGTTGCAAGGTAGCAGTTATAACAGTTTTAGTTCAGGTCAACAATAGCAGTAGAGCATTTGCATGACATGTGTTATTATGGCGGTGTAACTGAAAGTAAGTCACTTTTTAAAATTGTCGACTTTCAACAGAGAAAACAATGAACAATTGACAAGGTGAACAAGACATCAGAGTTTTGTCATTTTTTTATTTTTCAAGTGAGTTCTCATTTGCTAAATTTTTAAAAAGCAGACATGAAAATTAGCCTACTTTCAAATAGACTGGCTTTTCCGATATGGCGTCGAGAGCAATTTTGATTACCCACTTCTCTCTCCCTCACACGCACACACACATATATATATAAGGTGCAAGGGTTATTTTTCGAGACTTAATTATAATAATATATTTGTCTTCAATATAATTAAAAGTATTTTATTTCTTTCAGATAAGCCATGGCAAAACATAAGGAATGAAAATACATGCAGTCATTGTTGCAATATGGCGCCCCGCCGCTGGACAAAACGATTTAGAAATTAGCAACTTTCCCAACTTTGCAAGATATTATGTATACAATGTTTGGATGAAATTAAAAACTTCTGACGGGGGTGTTTCAACTGAATCAAAGCGAAAAAAAAAAACAAACATTCTAAATACATAAAGACACTCCAATTCATCCAACGGGTTCAAATTCCCTACATGTAAAAATAATTGCATCTCCTATATCAACAACCAAAAACAGCATTAAATTTTTACATTAGTCATATATGCACCATACTCTTTCGTAGGTTGACTTGTCACGTGTCAAATCTCAGCGCAATTTGTGCATATATCAGACAGGATCTCACGAAAAACCACAATACAACTATCAACATAAGACAAATATTAACAGATAATTTCAAAATAACATACAGACCCCAATGCAAAGAAAGGCTCAAAAGCAATTATCACACAAAAGAAACAACCCACATTAAATAGAATATCTTTCACCACAGGAGGCGGCATCTTGAAGTGGGTATGAAATATTTAATAATCCTATTAAAAATACGCATTCTTTTTGCTACTTTCTTGCTCACCTTAACTGTTACACATGATATTACCAGGGACTATTTAAAACATTTGATCAATACCAGGATTTAGCCAACGAAATCTTGCCTCCAACAAATTCTTGAATATGAGTGAGACGGTCTAAAGTTCTTGAAACAAACAATAGAATAAAGATGAACTCCGGACAGTTTATCCACAAGTCCGATCTCAATATACAACATTTTCAAAAATTGGAAAATTACAATAAAATTAAACAGAAAGACGCCCACTGAATCTAATCTAACTTGTTTGCATGTTTCCAAGGAGGATGTAATCCAGAGAGCTCAATGTCAAATCAGAGCAATTATTATACATACATACATATATATATATATATATATATATATATATATATATATATATATATATATATATATAATACCTTACATTGATTGCACAACTCTGAGTTTCATGCCGAAGCAATTATAAAGTGTTGGTATTTTTGTTTTGGGGTAACACTGGTTTAATGAAGTTTCTAGTTATCTAGAGATACTTTATTGTTGTGGTGGGATATTATTGTTAAAATATTTAGATGAATTGTAGTTTAACTTAAAATTGAAATTATGGTTGGAAATAAGAATTATAAATTCTAATTTAGAGAGACGCTGATGTTATAAAAGTAATAAACAAGAAGAGACGTTAGAAAATCAAGGGGCGGTAACTCTATTTTTTCCATGAAAGTCTATAGAGTAATTTATAATATTATTATTATTAATATTTCTAAACTAACTAAAATTAGTGATATCAATAATAATAATAAAATATGCGTAGTAAAATAAAATTAATGTAAAATACTAATAAAAATAATACGTATAAATGAAAATAAAATATAAAAAAATACGATAAAGTAAAGTAAAATAATATATTATATAATATATTATATAATATATTATATAATATATTATAAAATTCTGAAATATATTAGATATTAGGTTGGTGCAAAAATAATGGCGTTTTTCGACGTTAAATATACGACATTATTTTTGCACCAACCTAATATTTTATAATTCAATTAATAATTAATTTTAATTTACAATCCTTCTTTTATAAATATTTCATTAAAGACGATTGACAAGATACTGTCATTAAGCTTTTATTTCATTTTTCTTCTGTTCGTATAAATGTTTTCTTTGCTGGATATAAAGTGTGTCAAAATTGCGCATTTTTTTAGCCATTATCGAGGATGATTTTTAATTTTATATTTAACTGAATTTATGGATTTTTTTTAGCATTTGGACAATTTTGACACACTTTATATCCAGCAAAGAAAACATTTATACGAACAGAAGAAAAATGAAATAAAAAGCTTAATCACAGTATCTTGTCAATCGTCTTTAATGAAACGCATGTATGTATGTATGTATGTATGTATGTATGTATGTATGTATGTGTGTATGTATGGATGGATGGATGGATGGATGGATGGGCGGACGCGTGGCCGAGTGGTTAGAACGTTCGCTTTCAGACCCTGGTTCGAATCTCACCACGGCTGAAGATCCCAGTGTGCGACATATTTAGAAAGTGCCTGAAAACCCAATCCTTGTGAGTGACGGAACCCTTAGGGGCCGTCGATAGCTAGCACGAAGTCAATAGTCATCGTGACCGAGGGTTTGAGTGTGCTGGCTTTGTTCAGATTGTTGATCACATTAGATAACACGCTCTCCCCTAGAAACTGTAACTAGGGTCTGCTCAGCATAGTTGCAGTATAAACCACAGATTGGCTCTGTGGGTGCTGAACAAACGAGTCTGCAATAGCTAGTCGCCCTAATAGACGGGTATGCTATTATTATGAGTGGCCAGCTATTATGTATGTATGAATGTATGCGCATGTGAGTTTATCTGGATACACATTCAGCTTTAGATATGTGGGTTATCAAAATCCCCAAAACATAAACAAAATAATTTTTAAAAACAATGAATGACATCAAAAGCATGATGATGATGATGATGATGATAGGGTATACCTGCTGCTGCTGCTGCTGCTGCTGCTAATGGTGACGGCGAGGAAAAGAAGAGGTCATAGAACCGAGAAATTAAAGAAGGGCTACGAAAAAACAAAAAAGTAAGAACATTATAAAGGAAAAGAAGAATTATGTGAAAGAAAAGAGATGACGACGTAGAGCAAAGATAAATGCATTGACGAATGGTGATATGGAGGGTAGGGCACGAAGCTAAAAGTACATCATTGCAAGCAGCGATTCGTAACAAAACTAGTCTTTGTCAGATATGTTTCTGCCTCGAACCGGCTGGCCTTTTGTTAATGAAGACGGAGCCGACAAGCTGCTGGAAAGATACCACGATTCTCTCGAACGACCACCGCCATCTCCAAGATTACCATCGCCAACTCGACTACTATAAGTAATAATAATACCTGCTTCTCAAGTTATTTGTTCACTTGTGTTTTATTGATTGTCAGTGACTTGAGCGATTTCTTTTTTATCAGTAGCTTCATGGAATCTGCATAAACTTTGCCGCAATAAATCAATGATTCAGGTTAATGGCTGACTTTGTAGTTCAGTTTTTTCCCTATTCAAAGAGAAATATTACTTTAATTTCCCAATCATAGATCAGAGTAATTATAACGACATTGTTAAGAAATAATTGATTAATTAGCATTTTCCATTTACTTGCCAGAGATTAGAATAACGGCCAAATCCTGTAAATATTTCCTTCCCTCTGACAACGTTTGTTCAAGGAGACTCACCTAGAAGTAAAACAACCCCAATCTCCTCACAAAGCGTTCATCAGGAGTAAAAGATGCGACGAGAATGTCTTATTAAAAAAAACGAATTTATAACAGAAAAAAGAAGCCAATTTATAACACAGAATATTTCGTTCTGTGGTGCGGTGGATAGCGTCTCGGAATGAGAAGTGGTAGCAGCCGAGTTCGAATTCCGATCGTGATCGTTATATTCACTATCTCGCAAATACCCTTGGGAAAGGTATAAATCCATCTCCTTTGCGACAGCTAATGTTTGAATTGTAAAAATTTTATCTGAAAAAAATCTTTGTTATTCTCAAAAATTTGTTAATGAAGCAAAAAAGATTTATTCTCACAATGCGAAATATATTTAGATTTTAAATGTCTCTCAAAGGGTTGACAGGCCGTAAAAAACAAATCCATAAATCTATTATCTAATAATACTTAGCAGGAGTTGTGGGTGGAATAACAATTAACAAAATGGAAACTGACAACGCTAGCCTTGGTTGGTAACCAGTCTAGAAGAAGAGCTCTAAATTCAAAACTGCCAAAAGAAAGTAACTGGAAACAACATGGCAATGCACAGTTTACAGATTAACAGAATACAAAATAGGAAGTTGTAGAGACCTATATTCGCCTACACCCAGAATGAACATTTAAAGAGAGAAAATGAACGGCATTACCATAAAGTTCTGTTTCTGGTGTTTATCAACGAGATTAACTCCTGATTTTGACTTTTTCCTTATAAGGCTAGTAAAACAAAATTTGAAATATAGAAAATATAGATATTTATTTTACAAAGCATCGCTTAGTATAGCATAGTGAGGCATCTTTTAGACTTAAACTCACTTCTTATAGGTTCCGTTGCCCTTCAGGGTGTGGACGATCATGGCGTTCAACAGTATTTTCCTACCTCTCTCTTTGAAAGCCCTAAAAATAAAATTTACTAATGAATTCTTTAAATTTCTTTTAAACTTAAGAGAGATACTGAGATACTAGAGAGATACTGTTAAAATGGTTATTCATTACAATGATGAATGATGTATGATCTGTGTGAAACGAGAGGTGGTAGGAAGCAAAGCTTATCAAGATAAAGAGTCAGATTAAGAAAAAACAAAACGAAGTATTGAAGTCATATCAGGTTTGGAGCTAATCAATCCTGATTTTCGAGCCTTGACAGATTTCAAAATCGTTTATGCGGTCATTGGGAAAATAATTATTTTTTATTCTGCAGCCTCTTTCCCACAGACGCAATGTTGCAAGTCTGTCGCTACTCTATCGCTATATCCACGGCAAATGTTCAACTCAATTCCATTCTTTTGTTCCACCAGTTCGGACCTTTAGTACTAGGACACGCCATACTACTTCCACAAAGTTGAATCATTTTCATTTCCTCCGTAAAGCATAGAGAAATTCCACTCATACATTCTTTTCTCAAGAACTGCTACTCTCTGGAATAGATTCCGGCCTGGGTACTTCCTTAAACTCTTCAATATTCAAGTAAAGATTGAATCATTATCTATCTTCTTCATTCTCATAACCTTCACTTCCGCTTTCACACATATCGCACCTCATTTATCATTTTAATGAATAACCATTTTAACAGCATCTCTCTCCTCTTAAGTTTATCTCTAGTTTTCTATTGGGTGTCCTTTAAAAGAAATCAAAAAAATGAATTACTAAATTTTACTTTTAACTGAAATATACAAAACCATTGGTTTGTTCCTTCATAGATTTATGTGTTGAAGTCAATTTGACAAAGTAAGGTTTAAAATTAACCTCACCAAAAGGAAAAGAAAACGTTGTGATCTAATTTTGAAGTTATGAGTTATTTCTATTATTTACACCAATAATCATCTGGATAAAACTTGCCCTGAGTATGAATTTCTACTGGTTGGTTGTTCTTGTTTAGCGGCATATCAACTTCTAAGGGTTATTTAGATAATATGGTTTAGTGATACAAGCCTTACTAATTAACCCATACCTGGGGGGAGAAGAGGTGGATTCATACCTTCCCCAAGAGTATTTGCACGTAAGTGAATATAAAGAACACGAATGGGATTGGAAGTCGGCTGTCTGATTAACAATCCCAAATGATAATCCATTACACCACCCCACTCATCCAAACTTACAGCACCGGGTATTCCCAAGTAGTCATCCCCTAGTTACTGACCAGGCTTGACGTTGTTTAACTCTGGTGATCATACTAGAACCGGTGTTTCAACGTGATGTGGCCGTAAGCCAATTTTTGTTGGTAAAGTTATACTTGAATCTCTACGTACTATGTTTGAAACAATGGAATTTCTCAAATAACCATTTTCAGATGAGCAGAAAACCTTTTAGAATCCGAAAATCAATGGAGTAGATATATAAATAAAATAAATGCTTCATGGAAAGAACGAGGCGACCGTGGTAGCTAGCTTTGAAGAACACAAATTATAAGTTTCAGTTTAAGCGTTGTTTAAGTATCGAAAAACGTTATAACCAGGAAAGTAACAAACAACTCATAGCAGATTTAAAACATAAAACAAACTTGGACAGAAGAGAAATAAAATGGAAGATTCGCAGAATGCTTGCGGAATTTTATTTTCGTAGTCTGACATTTAGTGTCGAAACAATCCAAAGGCATGTCTGAATGAAAAGTCGCAGATAGAAACAAACATGTCGGCATTGCTAATCTTATCTCTCTTTTCCTGTTTGTCAACCAATCATTCTTCTTTGCTATGCCCCTTTCTCTTTCGGTAGGCGTGTAGATCATCAGCACACATTGATATCTTGTATGGATATGAAAAAAAGCATCTTACTATGTGCGTGTACGTTTGGGCGTATGTGTGCGCAAAGGAAATATTTGTATGTATGGACTTGGGTTTGTGTGTAACGTAGTTTTTACTTTTGGATTCGAGGTATTATTTCTATAGGTACAGATATCAATATTTTACGTGAAATATTAACGTAACGTCTACACTATTGTTTATAGATGCGAGTTCATTATAACTTGTTAGTGATATAAAAATAGGAAATAATCACAAATCCATATCAAAAAATCATTTGAACGTCTTACAAGTAATGAGTTGTTCCCTAATTACTTAGTTACTTAAATAAGTTCATCTGAAACTTCATTTTTTCCTTATTTTATTTATTTATTTTTTTATTTTTTTTTTAGTTAAAAAAAACAATTCTCAAGAAAGCGTCATTGTTAGCAGTGATGTCATTATAAAAGTCTTCGGGCTCTAATACACGTAAAAATAGACTAATAGTTGGATTTTAATAATACTTTCGCAAATTAAATTTAATTCATTAGAGTTAAGATATTATCTTGTAGAAAATCTCAATTATTTCAAAATTAAATAGCATATTAACTTGTTTCATTTTATGCTCCTTCAACATAATGTAATATTGTTGAGAAGGATTGTGCAGTTGTTTTCTGTTGCCTTCTCCATACTAATTTTATTGAGACACCACCTCTAGTTATAGCTGGGTCACCAAATGTTCTTCCTCCATTTGGTAGTTTTTTCTTCATCCTTCATGACTGCTAACCATCCGCCTCACTCACAAGAAATTGAAATGGGGGAGATGGTTTAGTCGCCAAGCATCAGACAGTGTATATATATATATATATATATATATATATATATATATATATATATATATATTAACAAGCTAACCAAAAAGTTATTTTTTTATTTATTAGAAAAAAAAGATGTACATCAAATTTGACATACGTTAGTTCTCAAAGTAATCCCCATCTTCATCCAGAACATTTTGTCAACGTGCTTCCAGCTGCACAATGCCCTGGCAGTAAAAATCAGGTATCTTGGATGCAAAGAAGGACATTTGTGAAGGATTTCTCACGAAGGTGGTTGTCCATGGAATAGTAGAGATGGTAATCTGTTAGCGCAGGGTCAGGGGAATAAGATGGATAGCACAGTGTCTCCCAGCCAAGTTGCCATATGGTATTCCTGGCCACCCGTGCCACATGAGATCTGATATTGTCATGGAAGACGAGTGCACCCTTACGATTAACCAATGCTGGCCCCTTCTGCTTCAGTGCCTGTTGCACACGATCCAACTGCTGCGTTTGCCCCGTTAGTAACATTTTTTTGACTAGTCCACCAGATACAAAGTATGATTCTTCATGGGTGTAGAGGTGGTCTTGTGGTGCGAGGCATAGTCCTGTGGTGACAACTAATATCTGATATACTTGGGAGTTTCATACAGAACCCACTTTTCATCACTGGTGAGCACTCGATCAAATATCGGTACGTTGTTATGCCGAGAAAACAACGACAAATATGTTGTAACTCGTTGTTGCTTGTTGACTTCTGACAGTGTGTGGGGTACCAACTTTCTCAACTTGTACGCCTTCCCTATGCATGCAGGTGAAGTCTGACTGTTTCATCTGCAAGCTCATTATTGGCTTGTATGTTGTCTTCCTCTATGGTCGCCTTCAGTGCCTCATCATCCAGTACCTGTGGCCGGCCACTGTCGAGTTCATCACAAAGGGACATCTGTTAACGTGAACATTTGGAAGCAATGCCTGGCGGTGCGTTCAATCACAGCATTATCCCCAAAGGCCTTTCGGCGACTTGATGCGGCTACGGACAACTCATATTAAAGTCATAAAGCAGACAACCACTAACGAGCTCCTTCGACACCGCCTTGTTTCCTCATCGCTGCTCGAGCTATGACTAATGTGTGCGAGCAACTCACCTCCATTGGTCAAGAGCAATGTCCTCACCCAATCTCCACTGATTTCCCGGCACCTGGTATCAGTGATCACTTCTTCCCAGACGACGTAAAAAACGGGACTTTTTCGGTTTCGTTATATATATATATATATATATATCCTGGTATGAGATAAAAACAAAAGAACAAATGGAGTATAATTTCACTGTCTGTGGCATTTCATTTAAAAAAAATAGTAGAGCTTAATATTATTTATGAGTTACCAGTCATTTACCATCGTCCGAGGAAATACAATTCGCGTACTGAAACATGAAAGCTATTGTGTAGCGATTTTTAACATGTTTTTGTTTTAATCTCATAATAATTATATATATATATATATATATATATATATATATATATATATATAGTTGTATATTTAGACAGTAATCCTTCCTTTATGCATGTTTCATTAAAACTAGAATTCATCCTCTCGACTACTCTTCCTCAAAGAACTTAATAATGTTAAACAAACACTAATCAACAACGGCTTCCCTAACCACCTTATAGAGCACCAAATTAGACTATTTCTCCCCAAAGCCAATAATAACGATAGTGAACACAGCCAAAAATCACATACACATTTCTTACAAAAACCAAATGCATAGTAATTACAAACAAGACGAATCTTCTCTAAGGCATATTATAAAGAAATATGCTACTCCAACTGATCCAAATAAAAAAATCAAATTTATTATCTATTATAAAAAATTTAAGACAGCCAACCTTATCCTCAAAAATAACAACACACCAACTAAGTCAAAATTACAAAGAACGAACATTATCTATGAGTTCAAATGTCCCTTAAGGAACTGTGTTCCTGATCAAACCGGATTCATAAATAATTACATCGGTTACACAACCACATGCTTATCCAGACGTCTTACGTTACACCTATCTGATCACAGCTCCATTAGAACCCATTTAAACACACACACAAATTTACCAGACTCCATTAAGAACATACTAGTAGAAAACACAAATATATTAACTGCATCCACCTGCAAAAAAAGACAAAAAATAATGGAAGCTTTAATAATAAAAAAGAAAAAGCCAACTCTTAACAATATTAACTACGAACAAAGCCACAATGTGCTAACCGTATTCGGAAATTAAAAACATCCCTACCACACACTAACATATACACAGAACGCACACACTCAATTAAGCTGAAAAATCAAATCATCCTTGATAATGGCTAAAGGTATAGCCGAAAGCGCTCGGAAATATAAAACATGTGCACACTTCTTACACACCCTTTGTCCAGAAAAGAAAGCTCTTGTCAGAACACAAGAAAAATTAAATAAAAAGCTTAACAGTAGTACCTTGTCTGTCGTTTTTAATGAAACATGCATATATATATATATATATATATATATATATATATATATATATATATATATAAGTTTCAACTTAATGTAATTTTCAAACAATTTTTTAAAACTCAAAGTAATTTCTTAATAGTGAGAAAAAGAAAAAGCAGCATCAAGTAACAAAAGCTATGGTCTGAATTCTTATGAATAGGATGCGTAGACCGGAAGTAGGTCACGAACAGTTTCATTTCATTAAAGACACTAGAATAAGTAACAAAGGATGATATTTGAAAGAGTAATACAAATGCAAAAGGATGTATACCTATGTTTTATAGATTATACAAACACGTTTGATAAAATACATCACAAAGAAGTCTCTAAACTTATAGGTAGACTTGATTTATTTGGAAAAGCTTGTAGAAGAGTCCGGAACTTATAGGAAGTGACGTAAACAAGGTTGTGTCTTCTCACTTCTTATTCAACCTTTACAGTGAGGCGATACTGAGCGAATTAGATGTCCTACCAGGATTCATTATTAGCGGCCACAATCGTGACAACATAAAATATGCAGATGACACAGTGTTGATAGCAAACACTGAAAGGAAATTACAGTAATTCTTACAGAAGATAGTAAAGTAAAGTGAGAAGAAAGGACTATATATATATATATATATATATATATATATATATATATATATATCAACTGTAAGAAGACATAATGTTTGTCAACAAAAGGAACAGTCCTACAAACTACGAATTGGAGAAACCAAAACCAAGCAAGTATAAAAATTTAAATATCTGGGAAGTGTTTTATCATAAGATGTAAGATGCGACATCGAAATCCAAAAGCGCATTTGGATAGTGAAATATGCCTTCGAAAAGCTAAGTTACGCATTAATAAACAGGAAAATCTTGTTAGAAATAAAGCAAGGAGTACTGAACTGTTATGTCATATAGGTTTTCCTATATGACAGTGAATGCTGGACAATCTCTTCACAGATGAAGAGACTCGGGACAACAGAAATATGTTTTTACAAGAGGATACTGAGAATACCATGGACTGAGCATATGAGCAACGATGAAGTATTAGAGAAAATGGAAACACAAATCACAAATACTTAGAATCAGAAAAAAACAGTTGAAATTTCTAGGGCATATAATGAGGAAAGTTTGCTAAGAAAATTTGACACTCAAAGAAGATATTCAAATCAAGGGAAAGCAGTATGACGAGCTTGTTTAAATGGTCGGCAGAACAGAGATTAGAAGAGATAGGAAAACGAAAAACATTGCTAAGAAATACAAAGGATAGAATGTTGTAGAGGGTCATGAATATCCACGTCCCGAAAGGAAACGGCACAATAGAAGAAAAAGAAGTAAAATGTAGTATACTTATATAGTATACGAATTATAAAGTCTTTTACTATAACAGCGTAGCAGAACTTTGGTTGAACCAGGAAAGTCTGTATATAGTTTATATTTTTATTGGTTTGTAGAGATGAACATGTCTTCTGTCAGAATCTATCGGATGAACTTTATTTCTTTTACAATATTGCTAACCCTGTATAAGTTCCGGGATCCACTCTATATAGAAGGTTAAACAGTTAGAAACATAGTTTATGCGTCGGTTCCACAAAGGGTGGTTTGTGGGAAGAAGCTGCTCGACTACATAGTCATTGAGCAGTTTGGGAAATTCAAGCTCCATATTAGCCGCCATTATATCAGCTATGAATT
This sequence comes from Acanthosepion lycidas, assembly GCA_963932145.1. Lineage (NCBI taxonomy): Eukaryota > Metazoa > Mollusca > Cephalopoda > Sepiida > Sepiidae > Acanthosepion > Acanthosepion lycidas. The sequence continues at coordinate 74,858,262 of OZ010583.1, read as the reverse complement.
CCATCATATTCAACCTGGGTTGATAATTTTGTTGTTAAGTCATATGTGTTAGGGGCTAAGGAATTGATTAAAACAAGTGATTAGGATATTGAGTGAACACATGATAATATATCCATGATGGCTGTCAACATGGCCACCAAATCATGTTTTTAGCGAAAATTACTTCATATTTGATATATAGTGTTACTTTTATATTTATTTGAATGGAGTCAAACAATCCAATTCAACACTGTAAATTCAACAAAGTCTAATATGGCTGCCAAAAAGTACACCAGTTTGACTTGAGAATTTACTAATCTTAGAATGTGGCTCACAATTTTGATCCTCAGCCCTTAGTTTTATGGTGAAATAATTGAATTCATGTCAAGGTGGTATTAAAGCTACCAGCCAATAACAGCTTAAACATAATGAAGTGTAATTAATTAAAATATTGTTCCTAGAGTTATCCATTCGATTATGTCCAGATATATCTCAAATTAAACCTTGCATTTTTGAGCAATAACATTGCAACTACTTAATATATGGTGATAATACGTGGTGACAGCCATATTAGACTCGATCTTGAATTTCTCCAAACGTTCAAAGGTTACCCGATAGATTCTGAAAAGACACGTCTTCAATTACATAAATCGATCAAAAATCAAACTATTTACAAAATATCCAGATCTGTCTGAAAAACCCAAATCCTCTGCTAAACTACAATTGAAAATCACTTTCCTTTCTGCACGAGGAAAACCGTAAAATGATCAATGACTTTCGAAACAACTGGCAATCGAGAAAATACGTTAATTTTAAGTTAAATATTTTATACGATCGAATTAATTACAGTAATTTTTCTATATATGTGGTTTTTTAAAGAAAAATTCCTTTTCTGTGAAAAGTTGAATTTCTGTTAAATTGTGAATATTTTAAACGAATCAAAATTTATTAAATTCAGACTGAAAACATCTCAAAATGCGGTAAAATATTCCTGCACGAATAAAGTGTGTATGAAAAGGCGCTTCATATAAAAAAAAAGTTTCTTTTTTTTTTTTTGCAATTTTTTAAAGATGTGCAAAATAATTCACAAATGTTTAAGTGTAATGAAAAATTTTAAATGTTTAAGACAAAAATCGATGTTTAAAATCAACTTAAAATTTGCTTAATTCCTAATATAATTGATATTTGTGTTTTTTAAAGGATTGTTAATTCTTCTTTAAAAAAAAAAAAGTAAATGTTATTTGTGTTATTAATTATTAAGTGCAGTTTATTTTTGGAAGGGGAGGGTCACAACTATGATACCTCCAGCCATGATGGGATTTACTATTTAATCAATCTGCATGGCCAGCCTGTTGGCTATGACGCCATGATGAGGCAACCAAAAATATTTTGTTGAGGTTAGCATATTCTTTCGTTTATCTTATGCGATATTCTTTGATAAAAAAAGAGTATATTTTGACCAGTTTTCATATCCAAGCATTTTTGACCGAAAAAGTAAAACGAAAAGGAACCTGTTTACGAAATAAACTAGAAAACCTACTACCGTCAATTATATCTAATTTAAGCTTATAGAGCGGTTATATTATACTATCTAACCTGGGGGTAAATTGGAGTAAAAGTGTATTTTTCGCACATAAACCTAGGGATGAGTGTCTACAGTGCCATGTTAAGTGTACCTTTCTGTATAAATGCAATACTAAATGTGCGTATGTGTGTCTGTGCCCATAAAAGTCACTAAAATACATTCACTCATCATTCTTTCTAAGAAAGATGGTCGGCTATACTCGAAGATAAAATTGTCATATGTGTTTCCTCCTCTATCGCCAATCCAAAAAAAAAAAAAAAAAGAAAAAAAAAAAGAAAATAGAAACCAAAGAGAAGTCATAAAACAAAGAATTTAAAAAAATAATCTGAAGTAAAAAAACAAAATGAAGTAAAAAACAAACAAACAAACAGATAAAAGAGAAACGTGCAAATTCCTTGGGCAAAACAAGTGTTACTTTTTAAGCGTTTAGCGTTAATCAAAATACGCTTAAGAATTTTTGTGCTTTGCTAAAGCGAGCGAAATTCTTGGCGTAATTCGACATGAGAGGAAGAGAGGGATAGAAAGAGAAAGAGAGAGCGAGTACAAAGAGAACGAGAGAGGGAAAATGGAAGAGAGTGAGAGCCTTGGAGAAGCGCATAAACTGAAAGCATGTTTCTATATAATTCAAGCTAATGTTATTCCCTACTTAAGTAATTTGTTTAAATTAACTACACACGACTACTTTGCTCTATTGCAACAGGCGTAACAACGGGTTTCTTTAGGCTATGGTGCGGTGCTCGAACTCATTCCCCCAAAACATTGCGAAAATATTTGTCTCGCTATAATACAAACATCGCAAGATGTAGGGAGCACTCAAAGCTGCTTAAAACACTCTTCTCTAAACTTTGTATAATCAATTTGTGCATATATATATATATATATATATATATATATATATATATATATGTGTGTGTGTGTGTGTGTGTGTGTGTAGTAATCCAAGGTTCTTTAGTATTTTAGTTATTATTTTAAAAAAATAGTGCTCGATACAAAAGTAGAGCATAAATATAATTATATATTTAAAAATATGATTCCAACACGCTACATAAGAGGTCTCATGTTTCAAAAACAAGAGCCGAAAACTTCAATATAATTATTAGAATTAAATTGGGTTAAAGTGAGCTCTATTTCATCTTCAAGCGAAATTTTTTTTTGAATCTTTTCCAAAAAATATTTCGCTTGAAGATGAAACAGAGCTCACTTTAACCCAATTTAATTCTAATAATTATATTGAAGTTTTCGGCTCTTGTTTTTGAAACATGAGACCTCTTATGTAGCGTGTTGCAATCATATTTTTAAATATATAATTATATATATATATATATATATATATATATATATATATATATATATATATATATATATATATATGTGTGTGTGTGTATGTATAATTTTTGTGGCTGTTATGAACACAAATGGGTTCATCGTATTTGGCATGGGATATGAAAGTCGTTTGATGTTTTAACGCTCTGATTTGCACCAGCTAATTTATAGCCAGAGAACTTGTAAAGGACCCAAAAATCCTTCTTTGTATCGTAGTTTCGTATTCATAAAACACTAGTAAAAGTTGCTTATAGCAGATAGCGGAAAATATTAATTTAAGGCGTCTAAATAATAACTAAGTTCAATATTGAACATTTTCACTGACAATGCATATTTCAAGGTTGATAGTGATATTAGTCTCCATTACATTAAAAGCAGTGCTAAGTTGAAATTATTTCGAGTGATTATGCTAAATTCCGTTGTTATTCTATAATCTTGAAATTGAAAAGCTTATGTTCTACTGACTTGAAACAGACGCAGATAATAAATTTTGAATTCGTAGTCTCAATGAATTCTTTGAGGCAATTGACAGGAATTGACAGGAATTGACAGGAAACAAGCAAAAATCATTTCAACATACCCAATTTGGTCTGACACTTTTTTAAATGCTTTTTTTTTTTTTTTTCGCCGAGGAAGTCTATTTTCTCTAACTAGAAAGATCCATTCATATCATTTCTACCAACGCTGCCATTAACTGGTTTCCATAAACATTTTATTACCACAAATGTTCCATTCATGCGCTTATTATTTATTCTTTAATTGAAATTTCACGCTAGCTTTTTTTTTTTTCTTTTTCTTTTTTTTTTTTTTAACTGATTTTCTTTGGAGATTACCTGACAAGTTCTTCAGTGCTACAACACAATCATCAGTGTTCTAGTACCATCCAGCAGCAAGGTCTCTAATCGAGAGATTAGACTTTTTGATGAGCGTCGAACCACTTCTTAATTGCTGTTGTAATCAGATCCACCCTGACCCGGGGTGGTAGCACCTGTTAGGATCCCAGCTATGGGCAAATAGTGAAACCCCTAGAAAAATCTTGGAAAGCATAAAAATACATTTTCGTAGTAAAAATACCACCAAAATTTTTTAATAAAAAATTGACAACAATACATTTTATAGTAAAATTACCAGCCATATATTTTTATGAAAAAATTACCATCAATACATTATATCATCTACAAACTATATATCTAAAAACCATACGTTTCCCCTGAAAGTATAAAATGATGTAGAAAATATATGTAGTTGAAGGCATAAAACTACGTTCAAAATAACTGTAGCTGAAACCATAAAATTGCCCACTAAATATTTAGATTTCGGCATTACATAATCCATAGAAATGTTGATATGTCGCTAAACAAATTCAATCGCTGTTCTAGCAAATGTTGACATCTGAGTGATTTCGCTTCTTCTTTGCATTTCCAATTCTTCTAATCTTAGATATAAGAAATGTTATAAGCATACGGCATAAGAAGGTTACAATTGTCAACTTAATAATAATATGAACATAACTAGGAGCTATTGTTGAAAACAGGCAAAGAAAGATATATCATGGCCAAGAAAGAGATCAGAAGAGAAATTATTTTAGACAAATCAAGGTAGAACTGTGAATGCGACCGTTCCAACCAACTACAGAGTAAAAACTAGAAAATATTGAGGGTGTAAATTTCAGGGTTCTGTCTGTGAGCTGTTTATATAGCAGTTCATGTTTAGCTGCAAAAATGAACAAAAAGGTGGAATCTAATTCGTTTTCTCCGATTCTTAGTTCTCATTTATTTTCATAAATGATTATCTGAAATTGTTACAAACCCTAGGCAACCAAAAAGATTAGACGCTGACTGCAATAAAAATATAAATATTATGAAACATAAGAATCGTATCGTTTGTCTCTCAGAATGATATTACAGTGGGATTAATGAATTTATTGCATGAAGTAATTAAGCATCAGTTACATTTTAGTCCAGAAAGCACAATACATTAAATATCCACATGCAAAAAATGTGCGTAGAAACTAAATAAAAACATTAAGCATTCTCCCATTTTCATTTTTAATTCATGTAAATTTACTTTTAAGTTATGAACATTTAGCGAGAACATTTAAACTTAACAACATAACTATTCTTACCTAATTATAATTAATGCCTGAATAAAGTCATTTTCGATAATAAAACTGCTGACAACAATGACATATTCATTCATAATGTCAGTGATGAAAGCTCTTTACATTCTTTTCCATGAATTTAGACCTTTCCCAAGAACATTAGTGCTGAGTCGAAAATTGAACTCAACTCGACGATTTCGTTTTCCGCACCGATAACAGCTATACTACTAGTGTATCCTCTATCGCTGTCTCTCTCTGTATCTCTGTCTCTCTGTCTGTCTCTGTCTGTCTCTCTGTCTCTCTTTCTCTCCATATATATATATATATATACATATATATATATATATATTTATATGAATTCACCCGGACAATTTTTTTAATGAATATATTTTAATGTTTACAATTTTGTAATAAGATGTGTTACATGGGGATCAACATTGTGGATAAACAATTTGCTGGAACACACACACACACACACACACACACACACACACACACACATATATATATATATATATATATATATATATATATATATATATATATATGTATGTATGTATGTATGTATATTCGTATATATAAATCAGGGCGACATTTAAACTAATTCCTGCGGAGGGCTATTGATTGGGCCTTCATCACAATAGGTAGGGAGGAGTAGATTCAATAGACAACAACAAACTACAGGAGAACTCAAAAGTGATCGCTGCATTTAAGTATTGAGTATTGCATTAATATTTAAGCTTACCTTCGATGATAATTCTTCTGCCGCCACTTAATTTAACGACAATTTGATGTTCGTAGGTCCTTACTTTCCGTACAGACAATTATTTTTATTTCATGGGTGACTTTCGCTGGATTCTGCAATTAATTTCGATTATTCCTAAATTTATTTCCAAGTTATAAGAAATGCTCACATCCACTATTTGGTTTCCGTAAAAGTTCAGCAATTGTTATTAAATGTCAAATTTCCGCATATAGAAATTCAGTTACAACTCTGCTTCGTACAAACTTTCATGTTAGATGTCATTTTGCCAGACTGCAAAATAAATTACAGATTATTGATGGAAAGTTTCAAAATCTATTGATATGCCACCAAAATCTGCCTCTAACGTCATTGGCTCACAATAAAACGGGAGACATTGATTTCAGGGCAAACTTTGTATACACACACGCACACACACACAAGCACACGCACGCACACACACACATATATATATATTAAGGAATCAAATCTTGTAGTAACATTTGAAGTAGAATTGTCCACCACGCTGCTGAACCCATCAGTCAACGCACTGTACAGCTTTCTATGGTGTTTCAGAGGATATTGCCATTGCCGTAGAGAAGTAGCGCTAAGTCACCTGATCAGAAGAGTCACGTTTCAATATCCTATGAGCAGATGGTCGAGTTTTTGTGTAGAAAAACCACAAGAAACTCTAAATTTAACTTATCATCAGGATATTGCATAAGCTGATGCCGGCTATATAATGTTAGGGTGGGGTTCTGTTGGAGTTCGCAAGGACTACTAGTGAATCTGGAATCTGTTTCGAAAAGTTGTGCCATAGATAGATATTTTGCACTTCTTTATTTACATTTCTTTATTCACACCATACTTCCTGGTGTTGATCTAATCTTCAGACACTTTTTGGCTGTCATATTCGTCTAGAAATTCCCAACAGAATATTTTATTTAATCTACGAGAGTAAATTGTCCTCATCACGCCGATCATACAGTGAGAGATATATCGTATTTGTTAATTCTTTCAAATTAATTTGTTCGTGATTCGTATATTTATATTCTCTTCTGACGATTATCATATTATAATTCTGCTTGTTTCTCCATAAGTTAGCAAGCGTGATATGCCCTGTCATTACATTATATAAATAATAAACCATTCCATTCTGATTGCGAAGAAAAAGATATATCAGTGATACTGCTAGATTTTATTGAGAAAAAGAAAGTATACAGAACATTCATACAATCTAAAAATATTTTCTGGTTTTAAATAACTTCCAAAAGGTTGATAAGTTGTAAAAACAAATCAATCAGTGAAATAGAAAATCTTTAAATAATGACCTTTGTCTGTATTTATGATTGTTATTGTAATATTTTGTTTGCGTTGTTAAGCACAAATATTTAACAATTCAGTGGTGGCATTTTCCACGGGAATTTACAGTTGTGGAAGCAAGGTGCTTATTCAATCATCAAATGAAGAAAACCGAAACAGGAAAACCGTGAAATTTTCACAGTTACTGCGAGTAGTAATAAACATCGGACGATTAGCAATATCAATGTGCTTATTCGTTTAAAAATTACTTATAATTAACAACTTGGGATAGTTTCATCTTGAAAACTTTAAAGGAGAATTTTTACATTACATGAATGTTTATATTACTATATTTATTTTTACATTTATTGGCATATTTTCTAAATGCCTTTATGTGTTTTGTTGAAAGTCATATGTTCAATGTTTAACTTTAAACTAATTCTTTCCTTATAAATATTTTTTTAATAAATAATTTAAATAATTCCAAGTGAATCAGTAATTAATAGAACGACAATTCCTTCTCTTTTTTGCTATGTAGTCTGTTTGGAATAATGTTTGGAATATGTTTCGTTTCTTGCTTATTATTATTATTATTATTATTATTATTATTATTATTATTACCCCTGTCTCATGCATATACACTGGTCTGTGTGATCAAATCCTAGTTTCCATGGGATCTCCGTTCCTATCCAATCATGTATACATTTTCACTCTTTCTGAAATAATTTGTAGCATGGACTTGATATATGATTAACAATTCCATCTCTGACTTCGAATCAACGACATTAATTATTGTTTTATCAAATCAACTTAAGCCTTAATATTAGTTCATTCTATTTCATTTGTTCTGGACAGCTATTAATAGGGATTCAGTTTACTTAATAACTGATAGGAATTAAATTTCGCTTTTTAAATATTCGAGTATGCCTATGTACTTTCTATCTGAGATTTTCTTCATTTGTTGTTTGAAATTTCCATGGAATTGTTTTCCTTTCATTTTTACTTTCTTGATTTGGGATTTTCTGATCCTGTTTGCTTCCTTTTGTTAATTTATTGCAGTTTTTTTTTATTATTCTCTCCTTTTCTTGTGTCGTGTCCAATCTATAAGTTCTTTGAAAGTTATCTCAATACAATCTCCAATATAAATAAGCCTTTTTTTCTCTCCTTTTCTTTTCATATATCATCTGTCATCATCTCTGAAGTGCAGAGCCTTTAAGATGGCTAATTCATTTTCTTGCTCTTTGATCCCAAATACACAATTCTTATCTTTTCCACTTTAAAAAGAATTAAAAATATTTTTGTATAGATAGCAATCTTATATTTTTTATAACATTTCAGCGATTGAATCACATCTCCAGAATCTTTCTTCTGAGGAATTCTTTCCTACATTTTTCTCATTTCTTTCTGTTTTAGTATTCCAAGATTCTTTTTCTTTTAATAAACTGTTCCTTGTTTGCCTATTGAATTCCTTCTGTTGATTCGTATTTTTCTTCAGCAACTACGACACTGCACACATCTCGAATCCAGATTCCATTTCTATATTAATTGTATTCGTCAATAATAACTGGTGGTTTTCATTGGAGATTAACTAACAGCAAGTCTACTAAATAATCCAGTACTTTCTTTAGTATTCTACAAAGTTGCCCAGTAAAAAAAGCGGTAAATTCAGAAAGAAATTTATTTAACTATCACGATTCATGCACAAACTGAACAATCATCGTAGATGTTCGAAATGTTTGCCTGAATGTTAAACATAAAGTTGTAAGCGTGGTAACCGGGAGACAGTAGCTTTGCGGATAGTGTCCAGAGGAATTTCATTACAAAATTCAGTTAAGTTCCACTTCAATGAATCAATATCGACGATGTCACGACGACGGTTTTGCAAGTGTGTTAGAAGACTCCAGATAAAGTAATCCATAACATTCAGATCTGGGCTTTTAGATAACCACTAAGATGGCCGATTAGAGCTGCTGTATTTTCTTGAAGAATAAATTTGCCGTTTTTTTTTTTTTTTTTTTTTTTACTGGGCATCTCGTATTGTACGAGATGGTTTCAGCTATCTCCCGGATTTTCAAGATTTTTTGTACTATTTCAAATACGCTAATGTTTTTTTTATTATTATTATTATTATTATTATTATTATTATTATTATTATTATTATTATTATTATTATTTATTTATTATTTTTTTTTATTTCTGGCGTTTACACATTTCTTTTCGGGTCCCGCCCAGGGACCTAAGGTTAGAAATGGCATCATGACACTTTCCACTGACAAAAAAAAAAAAAAAAAAAAATTACATAGATAAAGCCCTTCGTAAAGTGTGGGCTGTACTTGCGAGAACAATTATTATTATTATTATTATTATTATTATTATTATTATTATTATTATTATTATTATTATTATTGTTGTTGTTGTTGTTGTTTTGTTTATTTATTATTATTTTAACTCATTTAATGCAATTTTTTTATTACGTGATTTTAATCATTGGTATTTTTTTAAAATCGACACAGAATTTTTTCTCTATTTTCCCCTTGTATTTTCATTCTATTTAGACATTGATTCGCTTCCGTTTTTACTGCATTTCTTCGTATTTACCATTTCTTATGTCTATTATATGACTTCGATGTTTTCTCTTTTTTCCTTCTTCTTCAGACTTAGTTTTTCGCCTTTCCAACAATTCTTCTTATATTTTGATCATTTCCTTTTGTTTGTTTTCTATTCCTTATTACTTTTAATTTATTCTTGTCTATTCTTTATTTCTTTTCTTTCGTATTATTTTTCCCCATTCTCCTCCCCTCCTCCTCCTCAGTCTTTTATCTGCTTCCCCTTCTGTCTCCACTCGTGCTTGTTTGGATATTAGCTGTATGTATTGACAGTGCAGGACGGTCCGACAGCTGAACACATTCTTTGGATAAACGCGGAGGCAGCAGCCCCTGACCCTATCAAATCCCGTTGACCTTTATTCACATTGATTCCCTGGGAACACTTGGACTCTGTCGACAAGAATTAATGAGAAACCATGATACTTGCACACACATACACAGAGACACACACGTATACCCACACGCATATCTGCACAAATATAAACAGTGTTGTATAGACACCCAATGTACCTTTATGCATACACACACTCTGCGTACATGTGTAGGTGTGTAGACATTTCGACACACGTATTTAATGTGTACGTGTGTTCACACTTATGCATCATTATTGACAGTATCGACAATATCTGGCAACCGGAAGTCTTTCACCATGTTTTCGCTTCC
>OZ010583.1:74744729-74847761 GCA_963932145.1 Acanthosepion lycidas | reverse complement strand
GTTTTCCTTCTCTTAGACTGGTTGCCCACACCCTTCTCAAGGCTAGAGAGTCCTGTCTTCCCATTTATTTAGCTTATAGCTGGATGTGGTTCAGAGGAAATGGATTTATACCTTTCCCAAAGACATTTGTGCGAAAATGAATACACCTGAACAAGCCGCAAACTCAGCTCTGTTCGCCGAATCCACTACTCACACCCATATCCTTCACACTATCCCGCACATCCATATCTAAATAGACAAAGATTATAATAATTAGCAGGTGAATTTTAAATCTACAGTTAAAACCTAATTGGTTTCATTAATAATATATATGACTCAATAAAACAACCAGTTGGCAATTGAGGAATCTGTTTTTTGTTTTAAAATGTCGATCAAACAAATATTTGTAAAATATGTGATATTCACAAGATATCAGCATAATAGTATGGAGACTGAATCAATTTATGAAAAGCCAGGTTTTTCTTTCAAGAGTCAGTTCTCGTGTCTATGGAAACAATTAGCTTTTTAGTGGATACACTTTACTTCCAGAAAACACTTATTTGCGACTTTTAAAATAATCCTTTTTCTTATAACAGGTATGATATGCATTAAATTAAAGTTTATAATATCTAGTTTATTGTATTTATAGACTTGTTAAAAATTTAAATGGATTAATTGCAGCTGATATCAATGTATGAAAATAGATAGTTTCAAACGTGAGCATATTTTAATCATATTTTAAAAAATTATGAAAACGATCAAACATACAGAGATTGAATTATGTGATGTCTGGACGTCTGTCAAACAGATAAACTCGTTCAAGTAGAAATTTAAACGTGGTTATTTACAATAGACGAGTAGAGTTTAAACATAATAAGAACAATCACAAGATATTTTACGAAGGTTTCATATTTTGTTAGAACTGATTCGCGAGTATAAATCCGTAAATTTTTATTCTTTTCCTCCTGGATAGAAATGCTGATCACGTCTCAATCAGACTGACTGTAAATCAATGACAAAGGACAACGTTCTCTTCTAAGCCTTTTTTTTTCTATTTGCGTGTGTGTTTGTGTACCTGTGTACGTGTATTCCTGAATGTTTATGTGATTGTGTGCGAGTGTGCGTAAATGTGTCTATGCACGTATGTGTGAGTGTGAAATGACTATTATTCAGACTAACTCGGCTATGATCTACAATAATGTTACCGCCCTAAGAGCACTTTTATCTGGAGTGTAAATCAAACCATACTTCATAGATAAATACTAGAAGAAGCACAGACACACACACACACATATATATGCGCATGTGAGTAGATATTTATAACATTTCAGCATTGCATAGCTTATAAGGTAGATGTAATTATTTCCAAGCTTAGAAATATCTAAAAATTACATTTAGAAATCTTGGACTTGAGCATTACTTACTGATGTTAACTCAAACTCGACTTTTTCTTTTTGCAGTCTCTCTCTCTCTCTCTCTCTTTATATATATGTATGTGTGTGTGTATGCATGTATGTATGTATATTAATGCTGAAATTTATATTCTGTTCATGCAATGTCCTAATATTTCTGGAAACATTCCCTAATATCTAATTTAAATAACAATTCTAGGCTTGAACTAATTTCTGAAATGCTAAATTATCAATGAAAATATTGCTGCAAAATTCTAAAAACAGAAGAAGGACTGTTTGCCTTTTTATTTATTGTATCACTCAATGGGTGAAAATATTACGAGAACATTAGCAAAAAAATGTAAAAAACATTAACGACTTAAAAATCAGAATATTTCCTTGATTGCGTTTGTTAAACAACATAAATAATCAGATGTGAAAAGCGAAATATACTTTCAATGCTTAATGATGTCTTTCATATATTTCTACTTTCGTAACCTAAGATTTTTCAAAATTTGCATGTAATTAGGTACTGAGATACGAGGGTTAGAGTAATGGTTAGCGACCCGAAAAGAAGAATCGTCGAGCCGAGTTAGAATTCTGGATTCATTACAGTCATTTAGGCCCAAATACCGTATGAACCCATCTCTTCCCCGCTCAGCTATGGATTAAATATCTGAGTTCTCTTGTCTTGAAGTGGCAACCAGTCTGTGAGAGGGAAAACTCTGAATTCAAAAGCCTGTATGAAAGATGTGCTCCATTAAACTACTTTTGACTCACCACTGCCGTTATGTCTGCATACATATTGCACCCCCCTGCCAACCCTTAATGGTTTATGCGACTTGTATCAAGTCACTGAGAGTTCCAAAATAATAGCTAATTTTAAAATTATACACGTCATCCATTGTTCATATATAACGAAGCGGGTTACGATCGTTTAAATTCTATAGCTACAGTATCGCCAATAAATAAGTATACCCCTACCAACTATCAGGATTTTAATATTTCTTGGTGGGGGGGGGGGTAGCAACTGAATTGACCATGCAAAATGATTAGATCCGGAGATTAGTGGATAAAGTCGCAAGAAAATTGGCCGCAGATGTTGTTAATGAATCAAAAATGTGTGAGCCGTCAATATTTTATTGCAAAAATCACACATCCTCTGAGCTGCGTTGGTAACCGCTCCTTGTTGCCGAAATACCAACCTTGTTAGTGGACATTCTAATAAAAAGAAAAATAATTCATACATTCATGTCAGAAGAAAACAATTACTTAAAGTTTTATCCAGCGATTTATTTGCTTCGAAATTTATGAACTTGATTAAACCAAAGCATTATGAGCTTTATAAAATAATAAATCTTTTGAAAATCTTCTCTGCTTGTCTTTAAGCAAGAGAAATTTGACAATAAAAAATATAGGATGTGGTATGTTCCAGTATTCTTAAAAATATGATCCTGAACCGAATGGCAGGTAAGTTTTTTTTACTACTACTACTACTACTACTACTACTACTACTACTACTACTATTATTATTATTATTTGTCAGGGAAGTTTTTTTTACTACTACTACTACTATTATTATTATTATTATTATTTTTTTTTTTTTTTCTCAGCTAAGATCTTAATATCTTGTAAGGAATGTATAAATAACTGGACAAAACCAACAGCAATATTCCTCAAAGTTTTCATTATTTTCCGGATTATTTTTGCCGTTGTTAAGAGGCTTCCTTTCGGTAACACTTCCACTGACCAATTTTCTTTATCCATGTAATTATTATTATTTCAATGAAATCATAATTACAATATCCTAAGAGAGTGTAGTGAAACCTGTACACTTTAATATTTTCCTCGGTATTGGTCTTCAGTGTGAATATTGAACATGTTATGCACGCCTCAGGCAAGAAGGTAGTTATGAACCGTTAATAAATTTAGAGTAAAGTGTTTCTAACAGTAAAATTAGTAGTATAGACAATGTAGTAAATGGTATTTTTTTTTCACTGTAGATCGATAGATAGATATAATCAAACGTATAAAGATAGATGACAAACAGAAAGCTTGAAAAAGAAAATCACACAAGACATCCAGTAATACGAAGAAAGATGGCCGAAGTTCTTGAGACTTCCGACATTGTTTAGTTCCCAACATAACTACTCCTACTACTACTACTACTACTACAAATATGATAATTATGATTATCATCATGATTTGTAGTAAATAATAATAATCGTAAAAATAATAATGTCTCGAAACTTAGAGATTCAAAGGGATCAGCCACTCCGGGCCAACAGTAGTAGTAGTTCACAAGAAGTAAATTCTGTTGCACCGACAGACCGTCAAAGAAGAATCTGAAAGAAAGTGAAAAAATAGATAAGTATCTTGACTTTGAATGTTGTGAGGCATAAAAGTGGCAGTTGTGCCGATCAGTATGTGAGCACTGTGAAACGCTCCCGAAAAGCGTCGGTAGAAATGGAAATCAGGAAAAGGTGATCATGCCGACAATGACATTACCGAAAACAGCTAGAACTCTAAGAAGAGTGTTCTAGCTGTTTTCAGTAATGTCATAATACTCCAAGAAGAGTGTTGGAGTATTATGAAGAATTGCTGTCCCATAATCTCAAGTGTAAACCACACGTTACCACAGTTATACATACTCAGTGAGAAAATAATAATAATAATAATAATAATAATAATAATAATAATAATAATAATAATAATAATGACTGTTATTGTTGGTTGGTTGGTTGGGTTTTATGGCATATCAACCACTGTGGTTCATTTAATACCAAATTAAGGTATATATATATATATACATACACGCACACATATATATATACATATACACATATACATACATACACATATACCTATACATATATTAAATATACAGTACTATTAAACATATAGCTGGCAACATTATTTTTTCAAAAACGCATAGCTGTCAACATTATTGTTTCAAAAACACATAGCTGGCAACATTATTTTTTCCAAAAAACGTATAGCTGGCAACATTATTGTTTCCAAAAAACGTATAGCTGGCAACATTATTTTTTCCAAAAAACGTATAGCTGGCAACATTATTGTTTCAAAAACGTTTAGCTGGCAACATTATTTTTCCGAAAACATTATCTGAGGCCTTGTTGGACGTAGTTTATCGTCATACCCAGGACGCGGATGTAGTTTATCGTCATACCCAGGACGCTTCTGTTATTGTGTAATCGTTCAAAATCTGCCCCTTTTACACCACCGACATTAAGCGAAATATTAACTGAATTAGCTTCCTGTAATCCCAATTCCGACCTTCTGCAACAGTGAAGCGAAGACACCTGGTCAGAAAGATTTCGTCTATTCCAATAAAAAGTAATAAGAAAAATAACAAAAGTATATTTATTCCTTCTTAGATGAACAGTTTATGAAAGCCATTACTAATCTTCTTGCATAACAAGATGTTTGATATTTTGTGACGTAAAAAAATGTTTTTAATCTCTTTAATGGGTAGCGTTTGAAATAAAGTAATTAAAAATAGGAATATTAGGAAAGTGGATGCATGTGCTTAAACCCTCGCATCTTATGCATTACTGTGTATTTATGTACATCTGTCCGTGGTTGGTGAGTGTGTATGAATAATGTATATGAATATTGAATGTGGATTTGTTGCTTACAAGTCTATGGTGAATGTACGTGCGTGTGTGCGTGTGTGCGTGGTGTATTTATATTGTTGAATGTACGTGTGTGTGTAGTGTTTTTATACTGTGTATCCTAATAAATAGGACATCATAAATTAAAACTTACGAAACAGTTTCAAACACTATCCACCAAATTCCGCCTTCTTTTCACGCTAATGTGCTTGTGAAAAAAAAAAAAAAAAACCCGAATCGGAAAAATTCCCGACGACGCTAATGTGTAGATTCAAATTTGTATATCTGAGATCCAATGCTTGATTGCAATCATCATGCGTATTATTAGGGTATTGCAAATGTTCTCTGTACCATCCTTCTTATGATGCAATGGAGATTTTAGAAGGATTTTAAAAATTTACTCAGATCTTTATTACAAATGCGTTCATAACGTATTTTTCGTAATAAATGTATAAAACAGTGCATTTTTTGAACTTTTGCGCAAAAAAGTTATAGTCATATTTGAATGATTTTTATTGAATAAAAAGTTCAATCTGATACTTTAAAAATAATATATAGTATTCTAAACACATCAAAATAAGAAAATACTGTAAATCAGTGTGTATTGTCCGGTTTACACTTCTCCCCAGTTTTTTGAACTGGAGTTGAGGTTTATCTCTTGTTTCCTATTTAGTATTGGGCTTCCAGGCCCTTCTAAAGTCTACTTCAACTCTATATTTCTAACGTTTCCGCTTAAACCTTGAAATTTATACTATTACTGGGTTTCCGGTTCCTTCTAAAGTCTTTACCCTTTTCTTTCACTTCCGGTAGCCCCTTACGATATAATGACGTTATCGACTTGCTCGGAGTGAATTGATTAAAAATAAATCAAAATAAAAAAAAGGTTCAGAGTTATTTTGTTTGGTTTAAAACATATAAAATGTCCATTGCTTTCACTGTCGATTGGAAAGGAATCAGACATTTTATTATTGGATCCAATATTATGGTCAAAGAGAGTGAGATATTCTCGCTCTCTTCCTATGCGTTTCTGATACTAAATGACTTAACTGCTATATCACTTTTTAACTTTCCAATAAATTCTCCATTCACATGCATAAATGATTTAGCGCTTGTCTTTTCCTTCGTTCAATTTCATTTCTCATAATTAGGCCTTTACGTTTTGTAAATGTATTACTAGTGAAATCTTCTAAACTATGGTATACTCTTTACTTTAAAAATTATATTTCTAGAAACGAATAGTCCTTGCCTTCTCTGATCCGCAATCCATTCGTAAAGTTTATTTTCGAGATCTTGCCATTTTGTCATTTTTGTTTACCACGTTTAGTCATACCATCGATATATAGGACGCATGCAAATTTTTGCATCAAATTTGGGAGTGAAAAGGGCGTCTTATACAGCGAAAAATAACTACTTATTGTCTGTGAAGAAGTCATAATTTTACTTGATTTTACAAATCAGCGTTGAACATGAAATGCACCTTAAATAGCGTTTGTTGTTCACGTTTAGCTCAGGAAAATCTGTAGAGGAATCTCGGCGAAATACCTCGAAGATTACGGTAAAGATGCACAGTAGGTGAAGCATACTCTGAGAATGGTTTTAAAAGCTTAAAACGGAAATTTTAATCTAAAGATTCAAGAATACTTTGGACAACATCAGAAATTGAAAAGTGAATTGCAAGAATTTTTGAAAGCAAATCCAAGAAGAACAACACAGAAACTTTCAGAAAAAATTCGTTGTTAATCACTTTTAGTTAGTTGTTCACATGATTTATGAAAATTCCAAAGTTAAAATGGATTCCATATAAACTGAGGGGAATGAACAACTTTGCTTGAAAAATGTTATTATGAACAAAATAGTCACTGGCAATGAAAAATAGATTTATTACGATTATCTAAAATGAAAAAGCAGAAAGCTAACATCTGTGGATTTTTTTTTTTTTGTTGTTGCCCGAATTAAAAGTAAATCGTTCGTACAATCTGCTAAAACCCAGATTAACTGTTAATGCACAATAATAAAGAAACATTTCTCATTGATACGAACACAATTTTCTGACATGTACATATTTCACATACGTACAGTTACATTCTATTGGTTTAGTGCTAATGCTTTCAGCATGTTTTGGACATAATATTTTATTCATAATGTCATTATTTCAGATACCATGGTAATCTTGCCTGACTGTCTTTCAGGTAAACTGTATTTCAACATTAAAGATCAATGCCATTTTGATTAGATATTTTTTTGATATCTTGAAATTTGTTGGAACTGCTAAATCGACAAGGAGTCGTTTCTATAATAATTTCAAGATATCAAAAATCATATCGTAACAAGAACTAGTCTGCAGATAACGGTTTTGGGACATCGGCTGCATAAAAGAAACAATTTTGCGTTGTATTTTCAACTTAAAATTGCACCTTGTCATGCAGCTAAATTACAAGTTGCCTAATTTGTCCAGAAAGAAAAAGGATTCTTTCTTTTATTTTGTGTTCGTATCAATGAGAAATGTTTCTTTGCACGAATTGTATATATATGTGAATTTTGTGTTCGTGTGAAAGACTATTGTGTGCCGTTAAGAGGTGTCAATATCTATAAAATAATTGAATTTTGTTCATGAAGTAAGCAGAATGAGTATGTTATGTTTATTGCATTGATTTGCTTGCCGGTGACATTTATAGAACATATTTTGTAACGCCGCAATAGCACAGAATTTTATAAGATCATGCTTCTAGGAAGGTTTTCTAGCATCAGTCCCCTCCAAAAACTAGAAACAGTCTATCACAATTTAAAGACAATGAATATGCTTTAACCAGATTCGAGGAGTTCGTCAGAAATTTCAGTTATATATGATTATATGATGTATGTGTGAGTGTGTGCGCATAAGAGAGAGAGAGAGAGAGAGAGAACGAGAGGTGTAATATTAATTTTATAGAGGACAGCCTGAATAATCTTAAAACTTTAGGTCTACATCTGTGATTTGGATTTGAACTCACATCGACTACACACCGAGAAAAGAGATCAACATGAATTTTTCAGCATAAGTTACATTTTTGCCAATGTACCTCATCCAACGTTTCTCCATTAATCAAAGAGATCGAACATTATTCAGTGGAAATGTCAGATCAAAATTCAAATATTAACTGTGTCATTTTAAAGACAAGGATCCAGCCTCGTGTAGCTGCCGCATTAGTGTACTTGTTTGAAAAAAAAAAAAAATGGGAAAACTGGTTGATGTATATTTTTTTTACTGACGACAGATGTTGATATTCAGGATATGGTTTACACAAAAGCGAAACGCAAAGAAGCATTTAAACAACTTAATTTCCTTTTCGTGCTAGGCTTTTTCTTAACAAGCAAGAGAATAAGTAGAGAAACAGAGAGTTCACTGCATTAGCAGTGAAAATTTGGATTCAAGTTCCAAACTTGGAACTGACATACTCATTGAGGATATTGACGTTAATCGACATCCAGAGGAACAGTGCTTTACCGTACATGGCCTAATCAAGTAAGTAACATTATAATTCTTACAAGATAAATTAATGATTCATCGAATAGATATATTTATTTTATAATATTTTCGTGTTATCCTATTGCAGTAATTCTAAAAGTAGTTAACTTTAATCGAGTGACTAAAACTAACCCCTACGCAAACAATTTGTGCTATTTTATTAAAATTTACTAACTTATGGTTAAAATATTTATTATATAAAATAGGGCACTTGTTGAAGTAAATCTTGTTAAAACAAAGTATAATTTGCTAATTGTTCAGGTTCTTGTTGGGGACAAAAAAAATGCCTTGCTCTATAAAATTCAAATCATCTGTGTACATTAAAATTAAAACTACGATACTTGATGGGAAATACTTGTTCGCCTGGCATTTCTTGGTATCGTTCTTTGGGTTTAAGAATAGACCATTCTGATATAAATATACTCACATTCTTTTTTACAATTATGCAGAATGGTTAATATCATATTTATGTGTAGCATGTTTGATGGTTTGTCACTAAAATGACGCTCAGTATACATATTCATGCATTATAGTTTATTTGTATATTCCCCAACGTAACTATAAATGGCGGCTTCCCGACACATATTGGCAGATATTCCTGTCTGTATGCATAAGATATAATCACGATCTTTTCAGAAAAAAAGGCCACTGGGATAAAAACTGTATATTCTGCTAATAATTAAAAGAGCAAATTAATTTAATTTATTTGTGCAGTGATTAGGACTTGGTTTTAAAATATTTAACTTTTCATTTAATGAAGCAGTTACATTTCAAAGAGGGGAACTGAAAAAAGAAAACACAATCTTCGATTCTGCTCTTGGCTATAAAGTTGACGTCATCAACCAAAACAAAATTTCCCAATTTTGACAAAATGAAATTTTAAATAACGATCATTAAATATATCAAGGAAAATGAGTAAAATTTTTGTTAATTTCAAATTAATTATTTACCTGCGAATTGAATTAAAATCTCACTTTCATTAAATCTAATGACCTAGGATGGTAGGAATTAGTATAATTTAAAATATACAATAGGATTACTAAATTTTGAAACAAAATATTCTCTTCTTCTTCTTCTTCTTCTTCTTCTTATTATTATTATTATTATTATTATTATGTTGGTGCAAAAATAATGACGTAATAATGTCGTTTTTTGACGTTATACGTCAAAAAACGACATTATTACGTCATTATTTTTGCACCAACCTAATATCATTTCCTTTGATTCCTGGTATATACTCATTACTTTCCGGGTCCCAACCAGAGACTTAAGGTTAGAAATGGCATCATGACATTTTCCGCAAAAAAAAAAAAAAAAAAAAAAAAAAGATCACACACATTTTACATAGATAAAATCCTTCGTAAAGTGTGAGCTGTACTTGTGGGTACAAGTTATTTGTATTTCTTAAATGCTACCAGGAATCTTAATTCTTAAATTCTTAAAGGTTACCAGGAATCCTTTCAATGAGTTTATCAGAACCTTTTCCAATCAAACCGAGTGCTCTAACTACATCTGGAATTATTGATGTTCTCATGTGCCACATTTTTGAAATTTCGATTTCTAGGTCCTTTTATTTTGATAATTTTTTAATCTCTTCAAATATATATTACAGTCTACAGGAACACCGATGTTAATGAGAAGGCATATTCTGATTTTGTGCTCTCTGATCACGAGATCTCTGGGCGATTAACTTTTATCGTCCTGTCTGCGTATATTGTAAAGTCCCATAAATTATTATTATTATTATTATTATTATTATTATTATTATTATTATTATTATTATATGATAAAATATAATCGGAAGTGAGCTAGTATAATTAGTCTTGGAAAAGGCATGAAGCCTTATTTTTGAAGGTGATTCTTTGAAATCCAAGGGTCCCTAAAATTTTGACCTATAATGTATATGTATAATTGTTCATGTTATTAATTAAGTGTGTTTTATTATGTTTCAGTTACCTCTGAATTATTATAATGTTTATTTAATTAGTATATATTTATATTTTAAATAAATATCTTAATATATATAAAAGGCACGACGCTGTTAATTCATTGACTTCTATTAAGTGTATACCGTTGTATAATATCTAATATTTCCTACTCGATATAACCATAAAAGACAGATAACTTAATTATAGTTAACTACTCCCATAGCAGAGTAATAATTCTTATTAGAAAGAAAATCCATTCTTGGATTGTCACCAGCAAAGTAAATTCAATTTGACTTTTAAATCTTTTTTTAACTGAAAACAAAAAGAATAATGATAAAGCGAAGGGAGCGAATCACTCGTAATTGTTTTTAGCCTCTAATATTTCTACCAAAGAGTTATCGCCATAAAACGTAGCACTTTGAAATTCATCAATTGTTCACTAAATGACCAAAACTTCTAGCGTTGGACAACAGGGTAGAGAGTTCACTACATTCTTTAATTGCAATAATTATAGAACAAAGACGGCCGCCCAGTATCTTAGATATCCTGATTCCACTGGCCAGCAATGAAAGAAAGTACAATTAATAAGTTTAAATCATGTTGGAGAATAAAAGGATAGAAGATGGCGAAGAGGGAAGAAAAAGATCGATCGTTAAAAAAAGTAAAAATGAAAGAAAAAGAGTAACTGGCAACAGCAGAATAATTTCCCTTAGCTTTCAATTAATTTTACTTCAACTGTTTCCTTATCGTTGGCTTTGTTTTGCACTAATTGACATCTAAAGAACTCATTGAAATGTAATGGTCTTAATTGGCCTTACACTCGAGTATAAGGGATGACCAGCATGCAGTACAGAAGGGGGAAAATGCATTTCGAGATAAAGCATTTGGGTGGGGTGAATATTAACTGGAAAAATGAGGTAGAGGTTTGCTAAGTACGAAGTAAAATAATTGGAAAAAAGAAGAGAAGAAAATGCAAGGAAGGTGAGAAAATAACTTCAAAGAAAGAAAGAAAGAAAGAAAGAAAGAAAGAAAGAAAGAAAGAAAAGACAATGATGTCTAAGGTGAGAAAGAAAGAAAGAAAGAAAGAAAGAAAGAAAGAAAGAACAATGATATCGATGGTGGGAAAGAAAGAAAAAAGAAAAAGAAAATAGGATATACTGGACTCACCATCAACGATAAAAAATCAAACCTTCAACAAAGCAGTCTTGTATATAAATTTACTTACAAAATAACATTAAAACATAAGAAATCAAACAAGTCTTGATCAATAAAACGAAAATGCTATATGTACATAAACTGGAAAATGACTACAAATACTAGAAGCATTAAACAAAAAGAAACAATAAGATTTTGCCAAATTTAGGAAAAAATATGAAAAGAATATTTCATAACTATTGCATCTCGGCTTCAGTCACTTTCCCATCACCATAAGGCAGATTCTCTGTGACTTTTCTATGAATAATTTCATGGTAAGTGTTCAGATGAGGGATTCACTATGGTACCTAGACTTTTTAAATTTAAGCGTAGTACGAGACTGGAGTCGAGATCTTCTCATTTTACAGTTGAGCTGGCTGGATGTAACCGTAAATTCTATACTGACAGTTTCTTTTCTCGCTTGTGGAGATTCTTTCCGGCTCTATGCTTTCCAGCCAACTTTAATCTGCAAAAATATAAATGTAATGTCAATCGCTATCTACTGTCCTCCTGTTTACTCGTTTTGTTCTCGCTTATTAGTAATGTTTCTGTTTCTAATTCTTCTACACCCAGTAATACTTCCACACTTTAAGTAAAGCCACTAAGACACCTTGTATCTTAGTGGCTTTATTGCCTTACATGGGGTGATACCGATTAAAAAATAATTAAAAATAACACAACACAAAGTAACATGCAAGTATATATATATATATATATATATATATATATATATACTTGCAAAAAGCAGGTAAAAATCGGGGAATGTTGTAACAAAGTAAAAATCCCAAGCAGAAAGAGAAAAGAAAGAAACGTTTCCGAATAGATAGAAACAAAAAAGAATTCGGCAATAAAAATACGAAATGATTAAAGACTCATTAAGGAACACATTTTAGAAAGAGAGGAAAAGAAACGCGCAACGAATGAACGTGAGTAACAATTAGAGGAAAAGGAAGAGCAAGAAACAAGTCTTAAGACACCGAGTTCAGAGAAGCCGGGAAAAAAGAGAATGAATGTGGGCGTTGGCGTGATGTCTACCCTGAGTTACGATCTGAGTGCGCATGTGTGTACTGAGCAGAAGTGCACTGAGAATCTCTTTCACACCTGGTGTTCCTGCAGTGGCATGTACTAAATTTATCTGCAAGCAACTGTAATCTAGGTATTTTGTAACGAATCTGCAACAATTGTGTGTTGGTAGGACGAGGAAAAAAGGTCGACGAGAGATCAGCAGATTTAAATATACCAACTTATTTTCCTACTCACCGTCCCTCACCAAGATCTGAGTTTATGCATCGACTACTAATCAATCAATCTAGCCATGCATAGAAGGTAAAGGCAAATCAAACTAACACTGCTTGACCAATTACATTAGGTTACGAGTAACCCATTCCACTTCTTATTATTGCCTATATTTCTGTAAGTCTATCGTGTAATGATTTTTATGGAGAATGTTTGGCGGAAGTCTCTGACATTAGTCCGTGTTTAAATTTAAAATTAAGATTTTCAAGGTAAACAAATCCTCCCAATTTGATGACTGGCTCTATACAATCTTCTTATTTTTATTTCATTGAACTACATTTAGAAATGTATGTGTCACGTAGGCAAATGCAAAATTTAAAGTACATTTGATCGTACAAACGCATTACAACTATGTATCACAGATAAGTACTTATATATATATATATATATATATATATATATATATATATATATATATATATATATATAAGTACTTATCTGTGATACATAGTTGTTATATATATGATATATGATATAAAAATATACTTTTAAGGTAGACTATATTTATGTGTAAAAGTGCTCAATATCAGAGAGAGTGTATTTAGTCTGTTTCATGCTGAAGACTGCGCTGTAAAGCATGAATCGACGCTTGGTGTTGACCTCAGTCTTCATTTACACGCACACACACATATATGTGTGTGTTTGTATGTGTGTTGCTGCCACATATGCTCAAATTCTCCTGCTGTATATCTAGAGATCTTTGATAAAATTCAAAGAAGAAGTAACAATATTATTGATCCTGACCTAGCCTCAGTCACTTTCCTACCGCCGTAATGCAGCTTGCCTATGCCTTTTCTATAAATACTTACATGAAAATTGTTCGGATTAACTTTTCGCTAAATGGATAAAAGCGTTATTTGAATCTATTCACTTGTGTCTTATTGGCTTTGCTGCTTTATATGTGTTGATATATATATATATATATATATATATATATATATATATATATATATATATATATATATATATATATGTAGGGTTTTATAATTAAATGTCACTAAGAGCGATTAATTAAACAACATCGTTTCTGGTTCAAATGAAACATGCGTGCATTTTTAAAAGGATTTATTAAAAACTACTCTTATTTGTTACAATGATGTTCATCCCGTACAAGACCCAAGAACTACCTGAAGTAGAAGGTTACAGATTAAGAGGCATAGTTAATGCTGGTATGTCGGGAAGATAACGGTTAAACCTAAATTTGAAAAGGTGAAGACTGTAGAGATCGGGGTAGCATCCTCTTGGAAGTAGTTTACACAAAGCGACGACCCATGGGAAGAAGCTGTTCGAGTGGAACTTATATCTCATCAATGGAATATGAAAGGAATGAGGGTGGTTCGCTACAATGTGCGTGGCATGGTGGGTCTTAGCCCTGAAGTTTAGTGCTAGTGGAACTAAAGAATATTGTTCATCTGAGCACTTTCCATAGAAATAGCGAAAGAGCAGCGAGTGGTTTGCGACACTTCGTCTGAGAGAAAGGCGGGGTTGTAGGGTGGAAAAATTTAATATCTATTGAAGCGAAAGAAAAATAAGCAATATTTTCGATATGATTTTTTTCTAATGTGCACCTGCAAACCGAACGCAGAAACAATTACTTCAATTTATGGAGAAGTAGAAACAAATAAAAGGGTGCTGAACTGTTACGTGATATCTGTCCTCCTATATGGCAGTAAATGCTGGACAATCTCCTCAAAGATGAAAAAGAGACTCGAACCAACAGGAATATAGTTCTACAGAAAGATGCTGAGGATACCATGGACTGATAACGACGAGGTTTTAGAGAAAATGGAAACAAAAAGGAAACATACTTAACAACAAGAAGAGGCAGTTGAAATTTCTGGGGCACGCAATGAGGAAGGAGGGTTTGGAAAATCAGATACGCACAAGACAGATTGAGAGACAGAGGAAAGCAGCGTGTAACGTACTTGATAAGCTTGAATAAATGGATGGTAGAACAAGGCTCAGGAGAAATAACAAAAAGACAAAACTTATTAAGAGCTACAAAGCACAGGAAGATGTGGAGGGCCATGATCGCCCAGGTCCTAAAGGGACATAGCACATAAAAAAGAACTGCGAGTAATGGAACGAGTCAAACTAGTTTGCGAAGAAAAATTTCCTTCTGAATAATGCATCAATGAAATGTGGATACTTTACGACAATGAAAGAAATCGTGGCAAGCGAAATGAACTCCGATTAACTGCACAAAAGGCCGGTCTTCATTCGAAAGGTAATGCTATAGTGGGATTAGTAGAGTTATCTGGTATTAACTCTTTCTGGGGAAGCAATGATGGTTATTCAAACAGGAACAATCAACAAAAGCGTTGAGTCAGAATTAGTTAAGAGAAAGAGTGCATATATATATATATATATATATATATATATATATATATATATATATATATATATATATATATATACACTAGCAATAATCTTATAAGTATAAGAAATTATACTCTTCCGGAAAACCTTCGGTATCTTGATTTGCAAATAATCAAACCAAAACCAAAGGGAAAAAAGGTATAAAAAAAAGAAAGAACAAAGAACATATACGTCAGACGAAAATAATCGTCTAGCATCCAAGTCCAAAGAAAAAATCCCCGATACGAGCAAGCAAAATAACTAAATAAAGTGCTCAATACGTTAAGTAGAGCAGACCTAATTAAACCTAAAGAGCCAGACAAACTTACCAAGGTTTCACCTAAGCGGATCGTCAGGGAAAGCTAGCTATATATATATATATATACATATACACACACACACACACACACACACACACACATATATATATAATATATATATATATATATATATATATATATATATATATTCCATGAGGATAATGCTACATCATATGTATCTTTGATAGGCACAAAAAATTGTTAGAAAAACATCTGAGAAGGTTTCACTCATCCACTATGTTCAGTAGATATTACATCTCCAAATTACTGTTTATTCAAGTCTTCAAATAAATATCTTAATGGAAGAGAGAGATAGAGAGAGATAGATAGATAGCGAGCGAGCGAGCGGTTAGGCTTTACATCCTAAGCAATTATTAATTTATTTATGTATGAATGTTGTATTATATGTTTAAGTAGTATTTCACCTTGATTTGTTTACGTATGTCTTTTTGCTATACAAAATGGGCGCTGGGTTATTAGCATCACTATCAAAGCCGGACATACTTCGTCGTTCATTTATTTTTATTTTCCTCTTTTTTTATTCCCCCCTAAACTGAATCGCAAACCTGATGTTAGCCTCTTTCGAATCTTTTTTTCCCTCGACTACTCCTACACGAAGCAACGTATTTATCTTCCAGGGAATTGACAGTCGCTTTGAAGTGATTTTAGTCTTTAATGCACCATACACTTGCGGAAAAGACTTACTAATAAATTGTGTCAGCATCTCCCAAACCAATCTTATCAAAGCCAGGAAGAAAGAATTTTTCCTCCATCATCATCATCATCATCATCATCATCATCATTCTTGTTATTTTGCTTTACTACAAGCTTTGTATCAGCTCTATGTCAATTGCTATGATTATTTTCTCGATATTCATAGCTATGTCATGCAATACTCAGTATGGATTATATTTAGTCTCCCCAAATTTCCATCTGTTTTCGTCAGTAAATTATGACTTGAAGGCTAAACCCTATGTTCACCCTAATATACAAACTAATTCTCTTAAAATCAATTTTTATATTCTCTCATCCCATCTGCCTTTATTGAATTACTATTTTTATTTTATTTCGTTCACTTTTGATTTCAGCCAATGTGCGACGGACATAACCACTACTTATTATATGATAGTTTTTTTTTTCTTTTAATCAGTTGTAGTTTATAAAGTTATAGTCAATTCTACTAATATATATGAGATAATTCAGAAACCTTTATTATTATTATTATTATTATTATTATTGCTATTGTCGTTTTAGGGATGAAGCTTATATTTTTGGTTTTATTAGCAGTAGCTAAATACTCTATGTGTGTTGTGTGTGTATGTGTGCGCGTGTGACTATTATGATAAAGGAATATTTTGGTAAGAGACTTTTCTTAGAAAAAAAGTTCTTTAAATATAGTATAATAAGAAGTCTTTGTAGCAGCGATCTTCGTCCTCTCCTTTTCATATCTTCGAATAATTCTTTGTAATTTTCCAAGGAGTCGGGTGATTTCAACTTCTGATATCAAAACTAAAATATATACAGCAAATTCACATATTTAGAATTTTAACTTTTTTTTTTTTTTTTTTTTTTAAGCATTACACCCCGAGCGAGGCGGGAAGCCACTAGGATGCAGGGGGTTGCAGATAGGAGTGATAGAAGAAAGGATGAGGAGAAGGATAGTGGATAAATCAAGGTAACTGGAGGTGTCGATTGACATTACATTTGAATAGTTGGAGATTATAGCTCTCAGGGAAACAGTAATAGGGAAGGGTGTTCCACAGGTGAGAGGTGCGAGGTATGAAGCTATTGGAGTAGAAGAGATGGCTACATTTAAAAGTTTCTACAGTGTAAGGGTGGGAGCGGGATGCCAGCCTCGTAGGGCGCTTGAATTCATGGAGTCTGGGAACCAGTGAAAGCAGCTCATCGGAGCAATTACCATGAAAGTATTTGTAGAAAAGACAGAGAGAGGCGACGGCGCGTTCTGTGAGAGAGTGACTGTAGACGAGACGCCATATCAGGGCCAATTATATTACATATCCGTCTCTGGATCTTGTCAAGAACTCCGAGGTAAACAGAAGGTGCCCCTGACCATATATGGCAGCAATACTCCATGCAAGGGCGAATGGTTGATTTGTATATTTGAAGTATCGATTCCGGGGAGAAAAATTTCCTGGCGCGGCACAGAGAGCCAACTTTCCTCGCGGTGGAAGAAGCAATTGACTCAATGTATATGTTCCATCTCAGGTCAGCATTCAACGTGAGACCGAGCAGACGCAGGGAGTTTCTCTCAAGAAGTTGACTATCAGACATTCTAATAGGGGGCAGGGAAGGATCTCTATGGTGATTAATAGAGAGTAGTTTAGTTTTTGAGGCGTTAAAGTTGACCAGCCAATTCTTGCCCCACTGTTTTCCATTTTTAAAAAACATAATTCCTATAGTGAAAATATCCATGTTACAATATATAACATATAGCATGTAATATTCATGTCATGTGGCAATTTAGGAAAATATAATTAGTTGTGGATTTTATAGGTGCTTAGTTGCTATTGATTTTTTTTAATGAATACTTTTTGGTGGAGAAATAATTCTATTGATGCGAAATATTATTAGATTATTCAAAATCTTGATGAAAGGAAAATCTTTACTCTTCATGAGAATGAGACAAGGACATTAATATAACAATTATATATTGAAAAGAAATAATCCTCAATAAGCCTTGATATTTCCCTTTATGCAGTTCTAAAATATCTCAAATTAATTTTAACATTTACAAGTTCTGGCCAAATAGATGTTCAAAAAAAAACCCGATACAAACTGAAAAGCTGAGTATTAAAACTGAATGGAGCGAATAGAATTCTTTCAAATGCATTATTTGCAAATAATATTTTCCTTCGTACGAGAGATACACAACAAAGAATCTCTCTGCGTCAAAGGGTTTATAGCCAAATGACGTCAAAACATCGATTCCCGTACGGTCACCGAAGTTAAGCAACGTCGAGTCTGATCAGTACCTAGATGGGTGACCGCTGTAAGCTTTGATGTGCGGGTAGTATAATGACTCGGGATTTTTAATCAGATAACCGAGTTCCAATTCCAGTTAGGTTCACTTGCGCACAAATATTCTTGGGGGAAACTATTATGGGTTAATTAGTAAGACTTATATCATTAAATTATTATTATCTAAAAAAATTCTTACAGTCTAAAAATATTTTCTGGCTTTAAATAATCTAAGAGTGTTGATAAACCGTCGAAAACGAATAAATCATTATCTTCATCAACTTAGCAGGTTAATTAAAAAGCAGTTATTATTATATGAAAAATCCACAATAAAATGTACTATAAATCTTTATACATCTGTCAGGTAAAAAAGACAGAATCTTGTGGAAAACTTGTTTTAAAGATGTAGCATAAAATAACATTCAAGATCCACTAGTCTTCCTTTGTCGTTATAACATGAAATATCTTCCTCATCAGTTACCTTCCATCAGTTGTCACTACCTGTTGAGCCACGGTATTTGCTGGTGTGGAAATAACCAGCAGTTGAGTCAGCCATTAACGAATGACTTGGCGCTGTTTTAATGTATTTAATTTGCCTTTCCTTTGGGCGAAAAGCGGATTGGCTTTGATGAAGGCGTTACAGCGCCGTATTTTTTTTTCTTTTTGCACCTGAGCCGGGAAAAGCAAAGCAAATTTATGTTCTAGGGTCCTTCAGTTGTTAAACGATTTTTTTTTTTTTTTTTTTTTGCATGAGAAATTAGCTGTTAATATTTCCTAAGATCATACAACTTAGTTTTGCGATTAATCTAGTAACATGTTCAATGAGTTGGCAGGAATCAAAGTTCTTGCCAAAAGTTGATTAAATTTAGTCGCTGCATTATAACATTAATTATAGGAAGAATTAAGAAAACCACTTAAAACACCCGATAGTCTTTCAACAGTCGAACAAGGATTTGTTGTTTCTGCTTAAAAGAGAAAGATAATGTGATTGAGTTTGTACGCATGCGCTTGCAATTGTTTGTTTATGTGTGTGTGCGTGCATATGTGAGAGTGCATAGGTATTTATGTGCTCATATCTTTGTTGCAATGAGCTTTAATAGCAAGCACACTTTTAGATATGTTTATGAATTTCTTGATGGTTAAATAACCTATCAATACAATATTTCATATTATTATATGATATATTTACAGTTTGTCTTCTATTAAAGTTTTTAATGCATTCAATAAAAAATATAATGTATTCATTTTTATATTGAGGAATGTACATTTTATATGTAAATGTGACAAACGAAATATCTTCATTATAGACAAATAAAATGAAAGAGGAAATTTGAAAATTAGGCTTTCTGATAATTTTATTCATAAATGAAATATCAAAATCATTTACATTTTTATGAAATATATACAATAAACTTTTAATAGCATGATTTGGACATTTTTTTAAATCCCACAAAATCCAAATCACTACGTATACATTTATACTCTTTGTTAATAGTTGCTACATGTTCAAAATTTTTAAATTTACAAATTAGTTTCAATCGGAATATTTTTGTAAATTGTTTGTTCAAATTCCAAAATTAACTTAATAAGGATAGCAAAATTGGAGGATGTGCCTATTATCTGGAATTAAAAAATCAACAGTTTAATATTTTTATTCTCATAGATATTATTTCATAATATTAGGTTGGTGCAAAAATAATGACGTAATATTGTCGTTTTTTGACATACTTTTTAACGTCAAAAAACGACATTATTACGTCATTATTTTTCCACCAACCTAATATGTATAATAAATGAAATAAGATAATTTATATCATGATTATTATATTTATTTGAAGTTATGTATTGTTTATCATTATTGTTACTTTCAACTATTGTCTTTCTGTATTAATTATATTTGTTTTTGTACAACTAATCTTTGTCGTATTTTTACTTTCTGTTTTTGCTTACCTAAAGTCATATTTATCAACTTTCTATTTTCTACTTTCGTTCACTTTTTCTTTTATTAATTGATATTTTAGGTATTGACAATGTCAATAAGGCAGTATAAATAATGTTATTGTATGTTAAATAATGACTTTATAATCTCCGGGTACTTTAGACTTAAATCCCGATATATATTTTCATGTTTTGTTTCTGCTACCCTTTTCGAAAATTAACAAACTTTTCGATATCTGTGTTTGTTTATTTATGTACCGTTTCATTTGTCTTGATTTCTAGTGTTTTCGTTTACTTAACATTTTTTTATATACTTAAAAACCATTAATTTTTGGGGAGCTTTCATACAACACATGATGTATATAAATGTTTATATACGTATATTATGTTCCAAAGGATGTCATAAACGGGGTCATAGTGTGGACAAGCTCCACATTGTCTATAAAATGCTTACGTGGCATGTGTCTGAAATAGTCAACTATGTTCAGCTCCAAGCCGCATAATGCGCGAAGGCGGAAAACTGGCGCCTCATAACCAGCTGCTTCAGGTAGATTCAGCCCGGCAGCTCAGGAAGGCAGTCCATCTAAGGAGAGGAAAACTCCGATTTTAAACCTCGCTGCCTTGCAGTTTATATCCAAAACACGAAAAAGACTGTGGAATTAAATCCAGTCAGAAAACCCCGAGTGGTGTCCCGAATGCGGTTGGCTGCCAACATTGACAACTTTCCGGTAACTCCTGCAGCCAAGCCGTCCCCAAATGTAATGCCCTGTATTCCTTTAGATCTTGTCGGTACGGCCGAGAGGGGTGGAGCATGTAGTCTGGGCAGAAGAAAAAAAAATCTGAATTCAAACTACCTGCTGCGTTGTAGGCCTTTGCCTTTTTAACTTCTGATAGGAGGGTAACCTCAGGATCCCTGGTGCAAAAGGAACCAGTAAGCCATTGCACTATTCTGCCTTGAATGTTACCATGAACCACAATTGTGAGATGGATGGGGGGGGGGGTAACCATAGCGGCGCAAAATGCGCTAACCAAATAAATGAATGAATGAGTTATTATTTCCCTGTTTCACTAAATTATTCTTTGTATATTTTACACGGACATAAAAAGAAAGTAACATTATAACAGGAATTAGGTTCGATTATGATTTTTAAAAAAGAGGAAACAGTTATTTAAAAGTAAGAGTATATAAATTGTTTAGAGAAATCCTAAAAGTTCGATGCTTAGTGAGATAAGAGTTGAATGTGACAAGTTTTTACTATATACCTCGAAATAATTTTTGCAAGATTTTTCTGTTTCATTCAACCATCTCATAAGCAAAAAAAAAAAAATTAAAAACCCTTTGACATTTTTACATTTATTTTTCTATTTATTTTTCAGTTCATCTAAAATTAAAATTTTCTATCAATATTAAAAAAATAAACATTATAGTTGCATATAGAATTTTACATGTCGGAAAAATTCCTTTGAAATATTAAGGATAAACGTTACAAAGTTAGATCTACAAATCTCTAGCCTGACATGACATTATTAGATGAATTTCGATCTGAAATTTTCATTGTATAATGTTCGATCTATGTAAGCATGAGGAAATGAGTGAATCTATTATAAGACTACAAACTTAATGATTTATTTTGCGTCACTCCATTCCAAGACGAAACTTCGATAAGATATTTTTGCCAGCTTCTCTGGTTTATATTAATTACGAAATATTTTTGCATTTTTACAAAAGTATTTCTTTATACTTTGAAGTATCCTGCTGAATATATTTATATTAAAATATGAATGAGACATTTAGAGTTAGTATCTGTCTATATTTCCGAGATGAGGTATTATGTACACTATTTACATTATTCGGACTATTGTCTTCATCTTTGTCACCATATTTATTACAACGTTTCAGGTGATTGGAATGTCGAACTGAACCCTTTATGTCGCTCACTGGGGTAGATTGTTTTAGTTTCACGTACCATGTTTAATGGATGTCAGTTAATTCCCTCGTTAATTCCCCTCTCCAAGTTCTCCACTGCCTTAACTGGGTATTGAACTCATACTATTTGGGTCCTGTCACTGGATCTAACCAACGCCTATATCCACTGTGCCATGTGTCCTTGAGGATTTGGAATTAGATTTAATAAAAAAAATCACAAATAATTTTCATTGCATGAACATTTTAAGAAATCCATGAATTTGAGGAAATGTCAGAAATAAGAAAGTAACAAATTAAAACATGTTTACAGATTACAATAAATTAGAGTTTCATTTACATTTTTTCACTGTAATAAATATTAAAATAACATTTGTTTTCTTTACTTCACAAACTGAGGCAGTTACCAAACCAATTTATAATTCGTGCCTTCCATAACATCGATGGATCGGTTTAATGCAGCTTAGTAATTAAAGATACATTGATATTCTTTTTATGTTAAAACAACTCTATTTATATCGACATGTTTCTCGCTAGTTTTTACTGACTTTCTGCTTAACCTGAGTGGAAATTAGATACAAGAGAATTTTTATATGTTGGAAACAATACTTATGTTGATTTGAAATCATAAAGTGAGCTGCATTTGCCAACTCCATTATTACTTCTCAAAGAAATCAACCCTTGTACTATGTATCAGGACTTCACGACTTAGCGGAGTTGTGTAAAATTCGCCAATGCAATTGATAATTTTATTTTATGTCATATTCTAGCTTTAGGATCATTATTTGTTGGTTGCTGCATATTTCCTGCAAAAATAAAAGTATGTAATTGTACACGTAAAATTTTCAAGGAAAACCTTATTTAAAAAAAAAAAAAATTTGGTGCTGAATCTGTAACGTTGCTTGAATTAGCAATTGCAAATTTTTCAGCATTTCTCACAATGTATTTATGCGAATCAGCATTTTCAGCGTTAACTGGAATTAAAAACACAAAAATCACATAATATGAATATTGAAATTATCTGAGTTCAATATTAACAAATATTAAACCAAGATTGAATTTGTTGTGTAAGGGCTTTTTCTTCCTCAGGAAAAAAGTACCTTACAGTGAGGCACTTTTTACCTGAGGAAGAAAAGAATATTTTTATATTAACGCTAATTTTGAATTCAATTATTATTCGGATGAAACGTTGCTTTTCGAACATTTTTTCTATTCCTTTAAAATGTTTTACAATTGTTTTTGTTTTTTAAACGCAATTTTGTGTATATTTTATATTAATCACGTCGATTTAAAAACGATTCTTTTAAAATTCAAATTCTTATTTATTTGATTTTTTTACGAAAAAGTCTTAAATATTTTTGTTAAAAGAAAAAATATTACGTATTTATTTTTGTTAACTTGTATGTGAATAATTTCCTTTTATTCGCGAATGAATGTTTTATGAAATTTAGTTCTTCTGAAAGAATAAATAAATACGCAAGTTAAGACTTTTCTTAAACGAAAAAGGAATTGCCTCAGCGGTGACACTTGCTTTAAAGAAAAATCTTGTGAGGAGTTTTCTAAAGTAAAACATTTTTATATATCCGATCTTACGTAGTGAAAATCGCCAAATGTTCATTTTACCGGAAGGACGTCTCGATAAATTTCTTTTAACAAAAAAGCGATTCAGCTGTACAATATACAGTAAATATCAGTAAAAAAATAAGATTGTAAACTTAACAATTAGAAATCTTGTACTGACGAGAAAATAATATTTCCTATTCTAACTTAAAATTATTTTCTTTTCTCCTGAAAAAAATATGTAAAGACGAATATCAGGACCCTGGTATTAGGTACCTCCAAATATTCGCTAAAAAATGAGCATGTATGATGAAAAAAAAAACCTCAAAAAAAAACAAAAAACAAAAAAAAACAAATCAATGTTTTATCGTCAAAGTTTTTGTGCCGTTATTAAGAGGAAAGACCAAATAATTTTTTGAATATTAAATTATATTTTTAATCCGAAACTTTAGGAATTTTTATTATATATTTATTTATTTTACTGGTGACCATAAATTAGTATGGGAAATGTTAGCGTCTTTTTGCGGTGCAAAACACACTGATTTAGAAATTTTTGTATAGTTATTGGATTTTAATAAAACTTTCAGCACTTATTTACAAATAAAATAAAATTATTTTAGAAACGTTTCTTTTCTAGAAAATCTTGGTAAAAATAGTTTTTTTTACATATGTTACAACAAAACTTATTTAATTTTATGAAATTTTGAGAAATTCATTTCTGTAGCACTTAATGTTTATATTAGTTATAAGCACAAGTCCTTGGAAAATTTAAATCATCAACTTTTTTACGAAACAAGACCCCCAATTACTGAAAATTTGCTGTGAATCGTAAGATAAAAATGTAATAAAACTGAGACATTATTTAAATAGAAAAGCTTTTAAATATTTTTATGAATAAGATATATTATGGACACTATTGTCTTAAGAAAACTTTTAAAAAGAAATGTTTTCATTGTTTTTTTTGTGTTTTAATTAATCATAATAATTTATAAACGTTTAAATCTTTTAAAATGCTATATTAATTTGTACGGTTAGGTGATATTGTTATTAAGAACTATATTAGAAAATGGAAAAGCAGTATTTAAAAAAATGTGTGTATAAATGTGCTGATTTTTGTAAAGAGAATATTTTATTTTTAAAAGATTTTTTAATAAAGAGCAATATGTTGTGTTGACAGATTTTTCAATATGACCGATTTTAGCAATTAACAAAAAACTTATTCCAATCAATTTAAATTCTGTTTGAAATACAGCAAAATATTTCGCTTATTGGAAATATTAAATTTGATCTATCTGCTTCGAATTAAAAAAAATAAAAGCTTCAATAAAGATTTTTCATTTTTAAAATGTATTTTAAAAAATTAGGTATCACTTTTTTGGAGCTACCTACATTTATTATAGATTTTTTTCAGTAAACGCTCATATATTTTCTGATCTATTCATTGGTTTCTCTCCATCGTTACTGATAATATACATGAAGTGGAACGATTATATTGAAGTTTCCATTCGACCGTGTATTGAATATTGCTGCCACATCTGGCCTAGTGCTTTTACTATGTACTTCCAGATTCTTGGGAAGAATATGCAATGTTATAGGTCCTGACCTGATATCTCTACTTCAGTTACTTTCCCACCGCTGTAATGTGGCTTCCTCGTGCCTTTTCTATAAATATTTTCGTGGTAATTGTTCTAATGAGCTTTCTACGTTGCTACCTCGAATTTAAGGACAATACTAGATTGGAATGTAGCTCTACTCTAATAGTATCTTCTCTCACACTTCTCTCGTGTGGAATTCTCTTCTGGTTTCCTGCTTTCCTGTCAATTACGATTTACAAAAATTAAAATTCAACCTCAATCGCTATCTTCTGTCTTTTTCAATACAGGTCTTCTATTGTTCTTTCAATCTTAGTAACCCCCCTTGCGCCTTGATAAGCATTATTGGCTTGCTTGGGGTGAAATAATATATACAACACACAAGAACACACACGCACGCACACACACACACACACACACACACACACACACACACACACACATACACATATATATATATATATATATATATATATATATATATATATATAAATAAGTGGATATTGAGCAAGGGTTGATTTCATGCTTGAACCCAGTCTTCAGGCCATGAAAATTTTGCTCAGGTATGAAACAGACTGATGCCACTTGCTGTAGACATCACTTTTACATTTTATATTTACATACGCTCTATCTCTGATATTGATCACTTTTACCAATAAATATAGCATACCTTACAAATATATTTTTGTTATATATACATATATATGTCGATCGTATGGAAAGACTATTTTTTATATATTTTGAAATCAGTCTTTCATTCTGTCTAATGGTCTTGTGATGAAAATCTTCAAATGTAATGAACATTAGATAGAATCATATCTTTTCTCTAATCACCCGTCTATTTGTTTATTGACTGACATCATTTAATGTTTTTTAAAACTTTTTAACGATATATCTTATATATATCTGTTATAAAACAGAAACAAAGATTTCAGCATAATCCAAGGTGTTAATTATATAAATATCATCTACTATATAGAATATTACCAAAAGTAATTTTGTGCATATGTCATAAACATGTATGGCCTATGTTAAGTTTCTAAGTTGCACAACTAAAAGAATTGAATCAAGCGTTCCTTTTGTTTGCGGTAAAAAATGATTTTTTATCAGTTTTCATCGTTGTGTAGGATTCGAATCAATTAAACGCAACTGTTATGAATCTCATCCTAACAAAATGTCATCGTTTTAAAAAGTTTTTCTATGTTCATAAGAAGGCAATGAATAACAGACTGAAGTTGAGTCAAGTACAAACAACCAAATCACCTTTCGTTGTGGTTCATTCCCGTGCTATTGCAACAAAAATATTCTTATCAATTCACCTTGACGCTAAAAGAAAAAAAGTCCATATTCTTTTCTTTTTCTTTCTCGCCCAATCCCGCACGCCAACAGCTCTATGTTTTCTAGCTGCATCATAGACGTTGATGAAATATCACCAAAATATTTGCACTTGGTTACATTTTTATTTAACAAACACATTTTCGCCGCTTTTCCTTTGGTTCAAGCCCAGAGAACGTGCAGCCCATAATCATCCCAAATTCACACTACTATCTCTCATAGTGGTGTGGGTAATGGAAGACAGCAAGTAAGTTGTTGGCGATAACATAAGTGGACGGAAATACTACAAAAGAAGATTTAAAAGCAGATTGATAAAAGCAGAAGAAAAGCGAGTTGGGATAAAGATCACAGTCGAACAACATGACAGGGCTGGGATCAGAAACACAGTTTCTTTTACAGGGTTTGAGTCTAAAAGCGTTAGATTTCGCGTTATATATATGCCTTCTTCTATGGGCCGTGTCCATTCAGAACGATAGGGATCATGGCTCTCGACAGCTTCTTGTCCTTTGTATTTCTTAATAAATTTTGTCTTTATGTTATGTCTCCGAAACCCAGTTCTGCTATCCATTTACACAAGCTGATTGGGTAAGTTATGCATTGTTTTCCTCTGCCCTTCTTGCCTTTAATCTGCCCTGTGCGTATTAAATATTCCAAACTTACTTTCCTTATTATGTGCCCTAGAAATTTCACCTATCTCTTTATAATGTTAAGTGTAAGTATCCATTTCCTTTCTATTTTCTCTAAAACTTCGTTGCTGATCTCATGTTCGGTTCATGGGATTCTTAGCATTCTTCTATGCAACCACATTTCGATTGCTTCAAGTCACTTCTTCATCTGTGAGAAAAATGGCCAGTATTCAGGACACTTAGAATTGTTTACATTTTGCTATATTATTATTTTTATTGTGTGATTTTGCTACCCATCTTGCACATTTACAAATCTATCATTCGTCCGTGCATTGAATACTGCTGTCATATTTGATCTGGTGTCTCTGCTGCAGATCTCGAAAGTCTTGACATGATTCAAAGAAGGATCTATAATTTAATTGATCCTGACCAGACAATCTCGACATCAGCCACTTTCTCACCGACGTGGCGTAGTTTCATCTGTCTTCAACTATTTTCATAGCAACTGTTCCGACGAGATTTCTTCCTGCTACCTC
Source organism: Acanthosepion lycidas (assembly GCA_963932145.1). NCBI lineage: Eukaryota > Metazoa > Mollusca > Cephalopoda > Sepiida > Sepiidae > Acanthosepion > Acanthosepion lycidas. The sequence goes on along the minus strand of OZ010583.1, from coordinate 74,819,665 downwards.
GACTACATTAATTTAAGTGTGCTAATAGATTGGCATCTACGTCCTACCGTTTTACTGTTAAAATAGTTATAAACGCAACTACCATTTCTACACCAACAGTTTCTTTTCTCGTACTTCCCACATGTGGAACTCACGTTTTAACTAAAATTTTCAAAAATTTAAATGCAACGTCAATCGCCATCTACTGTCCTCTTGAACCCTGCCATGTTTTGCCCTTTTCTCAATCCTCCTTATCTTCAGTTTTGTTTTTCTCTTTAACTTTCACTCCATGTAACCCTCTCTATACCAATTATAGCCTTGCTTGGGGTGAAATGGTTAAATATATATACATATATTTTAAGAGTGATAATTAGCGGCGATAAAACATTTACAGATATATACAATTTATACATAGGAACCAACACGGCATGGCGACTCTCATTCACGCTTCAGTGCGATCTTCAGCGAAATATATATATATATGTATGTATGTATGTATGTATGTATGTATGTATGTATGTATGTATGTACACGAGAAAGGCCCCGAAAGTAATGACTGCTATTCTTTTCGCAAACTAGAACATTAACAATAATAGAGTAAGTTTTCAACTACAAAACACTATATTTCCATAGTCAGCACCATTGGTCTATACATTTTCGCCAGCAAGGGATAAGTGTAATTCATTCTGTGCGTTGACATTTGTGTAAACCGTTTCGAAATTGGGTTTCCATACACATTGCTGTCGTCACCGATGAAATACATTAATCAATATCTGTGTTCATGTTTACTATTTGGTCCGTAAGTACTCGTTAAGTGTCGCTGAAAAACAATGGCTGCAATTTCTCTGAAAAGAGGGATTCAGTAACAACTTTCTTTGTATGTACTTTCATGTCAGATGCAAATTTGCCAGAATGCTATCTGCAATTACCTTGCAGATAGAAAAGTTCAACTTTTACTGCCATGCCATGCTAAGAATATTCATTTCTGATTTTTTGTTTTATTTTTAATGTTATTCTAAAAACGCATTTATAACGTATTATTAATTAAGCAGAATTGGTCGTAGTTGTAATGAAAATAGATAAAGTTTTGTTCATGAACATAAAATATGGTTTGCGAATATTAGGTAATTGCAGTAAATTTAGAAAAATAAATTAATTTCATTTTCAACAATTTTCTTTCACCTTACTGCTATGTTGCTACAATATTCCAGTCATTAAACAAACAGTATTTAGAAAAAAGTTAAAAACAGTTCACTAAGTAGTTTTCAAACAATTTTGTTAATCGCTATCACCCCAAGCAAGACAATATAGCCACTAGCATGCAAGAGGTTACAGGGTGTGGAGAAAATAGGAACAGAAACATTAGTAACGAGGAGAAAGAAAACAGCAATCAGGAGGACAGTAGATAGCAATTGACATTGCATTTAAATTTTTGCAGATTAAAGTTGCTTGGAAAGCATGGAGTCAGGAGGGAGTTCCAAAAGCGAGAAGTGCGTGATAAGAAACTGGTAGCATAGAAGATACGGCTAAATCTAGCTAGCTCAACTGTAAATTGATGAGATCTCACCGCCAATCTCGTATTGCGCTTAAATTTATGCCGTCTATCTACCATAGCGAAAAGCTCATCGGAACAATTGCCATGAAAGTATTTATAAAAAAGGCACAGAGACAACCTTACGGCGGTGGGCAAGTGACTGAAACCGAGCCGCAAGACCAGGACCAATAATATTGCTGATTCTTCTTTGGACCTTATCGAGGAGCTCCAGGAAAACAACAGAGGCACCGGACCATATATGACAGCAATATTCTAAACATGGACGAATGGTAGACTTATAGATATGTAAGATAGATTCCGGAGAGAAAAATTGTCTCGCTCGATACAGTGAACCGACTTTCTTAGCAGCTGATCTGGCGATGGATTCAATGTAGTGTTTCCACCTTATGTTAGCTGAGAACGTTAGCTTGAGAAGTCACAACGAGAAATTTTCTTGGAGGATAGCATCAGCCATACTGATGGAAGGAAGTTTACAGTATATAAAGAAAAAATAAATGATATATTTTTTACATTCTATGCTGTCAGATTTTATTACGCAAGTTGATGTTTTGACAATAACGTTTGATGAATTTTGTTATATTGGGTGACTTGATGGCTAGGATAAAGGTTGGGTCTTTCATGGAAATAGTCAAACAGCATGACTTAGAAGACAACACTGGGAAATTGCATTAATGTTTTGGTTAGTATTGACAGTTAGTGTTTTGACAGTAAAATCAGAGGCTTCTTAAAAATTGATGACAGTGTTAAAATAAAAGCATGGAATTATTGCAAATTCTTGATCATGACATTTTTGAGTGGTATATTTCACTTTAAGCTAACATGCATTTCCTAACTTCCTAAAATTTTTTCAAAGATAGCAAATCAATGGAATGGCCCATCAGTAAAGGAATTACATATGGAGAATGGAAAAAAATTCAAAACGATATATGGAGTAATAAAACTACGGAAAGTAACGATAAAGTAGACAATAAAATCAATTGACGAAAGACTGATGAACGTTATAGAATGCTAAGGATCCTGTATTCATATGTAAAACACTATAATAATAATTTATTCAGGTATATATGATATTGCGTTACTCAAATAAATGTACCTAAAGGCAATATCTTTGGGATTTATTAATAAAAAATATATAGGTTGAACATTGCATAATAAAATTTAACGCCACAAAAATAAGTTATTATAAATATTTTAATAAGGATAAAAATATTATGAGCTGAAATTCACATGAAATATTGTTCATATAAATATATCCTGAGTATTTTGTCAACGTCAGTGCGTTGCTACCAATTTTATTGCTAACATATTGATTTACATAAAATCTTACATATCGCATTATAAAAAGAAGCTTTAAATCCAAAATGCATCTTACTATATTTATGATCTCACTTCTTAATTCACAGATGTGGAAAGAAAAGGAAGACAAAATGAAGGACGAGGTAGGCTCTGAAAGTGATGCCTCGTTTTTATTTGCACGGAAATTGCACGAATACAAGGAACATGATAGCACTGATAGAACAGGTTTCCATCTACAAAACGCTATTTATACTTTAACTACACATTTTCGCCAGCAATGAACAAGCGCTTATATGCTACATATAGCATAGCGGCTATATGCTATAGCTATATATTTCATATATAGTGTGGTTTATTGCCCATATCGCTATTCTTACAACTTAGACGTAACTTCACTGACTACCAATGTTTGGTCTCTGTAAACGCTCAGTAAGTGTCAAGGAATGTCAATGGGTGCATTCATCTGAATAGAGGAATTTAATGACACACTTTAACTTTGCGTCTACTTTTATATCAAACGTTATTTTGCCAGACTGCCGCGTAGCTGCTCTCTATAATAACAACAAAAAATTATAAGTCAGGACTGTGAAAGTTCAGTTTCTAGTGTTATACCGCTAACATCCGCTACTGATGTTATGGCGCAAAATAATATAAAATACATTACTTTCAGAATACATCTCGTATAGCAATATTCAATTGCCATTGGGGAAAAGCAATTTGAAAGCCTGAAAATTACGTAGAAGATTATTATTAACAATAGTAGACTATCGTAGAAATTTCTCATTCCTCGGACTAACAATGAAACTAGGCGGCGTATAAAAATTGTTAACAACTTTGATTTGTTAAACTTGGCGATCTATCGTATTTCATTAATAAAGAAAAACTTTTTGAGAAAAATACTCCTTTTATATTTTTTTATTTTCCGCTTTTACTTTCTTCTTATTCTCTTTCTATCTCTCTTTCTTTCTTCTCTCTCTCTCTCTCTCTCTCAGTTTTTATATCAGGGATCTAAGCACATTATAAAATTTATTTAAGGTTTCAAGTATTCCATTCATATTGGATTTGTACTAGAACAATTGATAGTATCGCCAAGTGGTAGGGAGGTGGTAAGGTGGTATTAGTAATTATTTTTATATATTTTAATATGCTTACGTGTATGCTTTACAAAGAATAAAATTAACATAAGTATTATACACGAACGCATGTTTTATTTATTTTGTTGTCCGAAGTTAAAATGCAATATCAATCACCATCTTCTGTATTTTTGAATGATCTTCTCTCCTCACTGATATTTTATTTCACTCTCATTAACCCCTTGCGTCTTAGAGGCTTTATCACCTTTCTTGGGGTGAAATGATTAAAACAATATTGGTGAAGACACTACACGCACCAACCAGATAGACAGTCGACGCCTACAGGAGTCAAGTCTCTAGGTTTGTAGGTGGAGCAATAGCTAAGGGTGTTCGTCTGGCAGCATCTTATCTAATGGCGCCTAAGAAAGTCGAAATGCTTATATGTGTTTGCAGTACTAGATTAATTGTTATATTGAATTTACAGTGTATCTAATAACATGAGTATTTGTATGGGTGGGTGGGGGTGCTAGGGATGCAAACTGAGAGTCGAAGGGGTGGCAGAAAATTTTTGGGAAAGCACTTTCCTAGAACATGAAAAATTGTTTAATACTGTGTGTGTGTGTGTGTGCCTGAGTGTGTGAATCAGATGTTGTATATAAGTATATGAAATAATGAACGAGAAGAGGAAGATGGTGCGTGTGTGTGTGTGTGTGTGTGTGTTCCTTTTGGAAGTTCTTCGAATATCTAAAAACCTTTCTGTTTTATAAACTCTCGGAGCAGATATAGAAAATTTATCGATTTCAAGTAATTCCTCAAATATAAACAATGCAAAAATTGAAAAGAATGGAAATATTTAAGCAAGTAAGTATTAGGTTGGTGCAAAAATAATGACGTAATAATGTCGTTTTTTGACGTATTTTTTTACGTTAAAAAAACGACATTCTTACGTCATTATTTTTGCGCCAACCTAATATATATAAAAGATCTATCATCAATTTACTTGTATAAAAATGTTACTGCTTGTATAACCTCATATATATATATATATATATATATATATATATATATATATATATATATATATATATTACAAAATCTTTAACTTGAATTTCTCCTTATATTCAAAAGGTCAGTCATTTTTTCTTCTAGAGAAATAAGGCAAACACCTGTCCGGAAATTGGCTTGGTGATCGTTGTCCAGGAGGCATAGTCACAACCACGTCAATCTTAAGGAATAAGACATGGTAGACACAACCAGAAATAATAAAAACAAACCTTCAAGCAGAGACGATCAGGTTGTCAGGGGATGAAAAAGCGCGTTGAACTGAAGGTTAGAAAGGAAAAAAGGACACCCGATTGCAGAGTGAAAAGAAGGAACCTAGTAAAACAATTAATTCACGACAAGGTTTTTTTTAGACAGACATTTCTTATTTGACTCGTCAAATTGTCACATACTGATTACATTTTTATACCTTCAACCATCACAAGATAAAAGATGCCTACAAGTTAAAGATAACTTGTTGAACTAAATTAAATATGAACCATTACTCAAGGTCATAATTATTGGAACAGACAGTCAGTATCGAACTCACAACCAATGATTATAATGCTTACTAGCTTATCGCTCTAAGACATGTTGAAGGACGCACACACAAAGACACACACACACACGCACACACACACAAACACACACACACACACACACACATATATATATATACATATAAAGAAATATACAATTTTCAAGTCTTGAAATTCAAGAAAATTGCTTCGGCATAAAACTCGGAGTTGTGCAATTAATGTATGATATTATGTATATTTCTTAATGTATATATTAAATAGCTCTGTTACTTATCGTTGAGCACTGTTTTTTCTTATACTATAGAGTATTTATATGTATTCGTATATGATGACTCGCTATATACCTACCTATATTACTCATTCGGTTATATAATATATATATATATATATATATATATATATATATATATATATATATATGATCGAAATAAAAGTATAAAACTTAATATTACGAGACATGTTAAAAAAAACGCTTAGAATAAAACAACACGTTCCCACAAAAATTAGAAACCACACTTTGCCTTTGAATGGACTCGTCCCGAAAACCTATAGTTCCGCCATATGTGAACATCTATTAAAGAACAGAGACTGTGCAGCCAAATTAAGTGTTGACTGGTTCAGTCTGAAGTCAGACGTCCGGTTGATCGGTTGAACTCTCTGCCTTCGGGCGGGGAGGAACCCGAAGGAGTCTACGCCGAAGGGCGGAGTCTCTTTCGGGGAGGTAAACCGACCCTGAACCCGTTTATACGGGTTCAAAGGGCATATTTTTGGCCGAGCCCACGGGCTCGGAGATCCCACGGGCTCGGCGATCCCACGGGCTCGGCGATCCCACGTTAAACCTGTCTTGTGCCACATGATGCCCTCGTGGGGGGAGGCGGGTGACTAAATACTAGTGTTGACTGGTTCAGTCTGAAGTCGGACGTCCGGCTGATCGGTTGAACTCTCTGCCTTCGGGTGGGGAGGAACCCGAACGAGTCTACACCGAAGGGCGGAGTCTCTTTCGGGGAGGTAAACCGACCCTGAACCCGTTTATAGGGTTCAAAGGGCATATTTTTGGCCGAGCCCACGGGCTCGGAGATCCCACGGGCTCGGAGATCCCACGTTAAACCGGCCTTGTGCCACATGATACCCTCATGGGGGGTGACTAAATACTAGTGTTGACTGGTTCACCGTGTTGTCCCGGTCTCACTCCGTATTTCATTTAAAGGTTCTGGGGGCACTTTACATCGGGTCCCGTAAGCCTTCTTTGTGCAAACAACATGAGTGTTTGTTGGGACTCGCTGTCATTTGTTTCTAGTTCCTTTTGCATATAATTTTTTTTTTTTTTTTTTACAATTCCTTTTATTGTACAGTTTAAATCTCCCGTTGAAGCCTGAAGAGCGGGAGCGAAACCGGTTGCTTCACTCGTTTTTTTTTTTTAACATGTCTCGTAATATTAAGTTTTATACTTTTATTTCGATCATTAAATTTTGTACCTACAAAAACATCTTTAAATATATATATATATAGGGACTTTAAAGGTTATTTTTGGTGGATACCTATATTTGAGTAGACACTTCGTTTATTTATCAAAAAGTATATTTATTTATTTTCTTGTACCGGTCTAAATATTGGAGAAATCTAATTAAAGTGAAAGATGCGTCTTCCGGCAGGGATCCTCTGCAGGAGAAACCGTCGTTAGTTCCGATGTTCTTTAGACAGTGTCAGCTACAAAGGCTCTCCACGATCAAGCAAAGCCAAATAGTGCGCGTTATAAGCGTAAATCCTTCTCAGATTCTCGAATGTTCATATCTGTTCAAATTCGTATCCGAACGTCTAAAAAACCTGTTATATAAAACGTATTTCTGAGGAACATAAATATTTATAAAATATTTCTTAAAATCGATTACATTCTTTTAAAACTCACAAAATATTAAAATCAACGTTTTTTTTTTTTCATTTTGCCTAACGCGAGTTTATATGTTTGTACATATGAAGAAAAAGTGTTGCTTAAAAAAAGTAGTACGTTATTTTATATTGTAATGTTAAATTTCCATATTCACGACATTAACCATTATGGTGTTAATTTAAGAATAACAAAAAAAATTCAATTTTTAATTTGTTTATCTTTTAACAATATAAACGCCTTTACATTCTAGATGTTTATATAGATGTTTATGTGTGGCACTTACGTTTGACTAATCTTTTTTTCAAAATACTCTTTTCATAAATAAAGTCAATAATAATTGAATAAATACATAAAATAGTATTCAAATCCATTAAATAATTGGATTTTAAATGTTTTTCTTTTTCAAATTTGTGTGAATATTAGGCTATTAATATTTTCCAGATGATTTTCTACCTGTATTCCGGTAACAACTGAAAGCACAAACTATAAAAAAAGAAAACACAAATAACCCCGTTTCTATTTAATGTAGGAAAAAGTTTTATATAAGATTTTTCTACAATATTCCTCCTTTTAATGATAAAAATTTTATGAAAATTTCTTAAATCTTTTTATGCAATTGAATCAATTGGCGTCATTTTTCTTTTAGTGGTCAACGAAGAGAACATCATCAACAGATAAAATAACATATAAAACTTTATAAAAAAATAAATCAATAAAAAAACTATTTTTAACGGCTTTAAGTAAATAGCTTTATTTCTGACAAAAAGTCCCAATTCAGTCAAAAATTGAACGAAATTAAACATTTCCGCCGAATTAAAAATAAAAATAAAAATTTATCGTTACAATCTTTGCGTAATTTTTAAGAAGAAAAGGTTTTTTTATGTAAAATACTTTTTTTATTCCTCTCCTCTCTAGAACGTTGGAAATTTTGGTTAAAAATCTTGTTTGTGTGGCGGGGGAGGGTTGCGTTAATGTTGGACCATAATTTTTTACGGGAATTAAATGAGCTGTTTTTTTCGGTGAAAAACATTGATTTGGAAATTCTTGCAAAAATCAGTTAACTGTTGTATCTTGATGAAAACTTCAGTACTTATTCAGAAAAAATGAAATTACTTTTAAACTTTTCTTCTTTAGAAAATCTTTGTAAAAATATTTTTAATATCTGTTACCTCCCAACCACTACCACAGATTTGATTTTTATGAAATTTCGATAATTTTTATATCGCTTAATGTTTCGTTATAAGTCCCCGAAGAGTTTAAACAGGATCCCCAGTTGCAGAAAACCCTCCCTGAATCGTAATAAAATAAAAAAAAAAACACAATAAAACTAAGACATTTTAATCAGAATAGCTTTTAATTGATTTTATGAATAAAATATTAGGTGCGTCCTGTGTATGACGATAAACTATATCCGAAAGCAAGGCCCCTGATCAGGAGGCTTTGAGGAGCGTGGAACCACTTCTTAATTGTTGCTGTTCCCAGGTCCACCTTAACCCGGGGTGGTAGCACCTGTTAGGGTCACAGCTATGGGCAAATAGTTAACTCCGAAACTGGGGTAAAAAGCATTATAAAAGTGTAAAAATAGGTTTTAATACCAGAAATACTTTGTAAAAAAATTATTACCGGAAATAAATTTTTGAAGAAAAAAAACTATTACTAGCAATATATTTTTTTGAAAAAAAATATTACCAGCAATATGTTTTTGAAAATATTACCAGCTATACGTTTTTGAAAATATTACCAGCTATACGTTTTTGAAAATATTACCAGCAATACGTTTTTGAAAATATTACCAGCTATACGTTTTTGAAAATATTACCAGCAATACGTTTTTGAAAATATTACCAGCTATACATTTTTGAAAATATTACCAGCAATACGTTTTTGAAAATATTACCAGCAATACGTTTTTGAAAATATTACCAGCTATACATTTTTGAAAATATTACCAGCAATACGTTTTTGAAAATATTACCAGCAATACGTTTTTGAAAATATTACCAGCTATACATTTTTGAAAATATTACCAGCTATACATTTTTGAGGAAAAAAATATTACCAGATATAGATTTTTGACAAAACGAAATATTACCAAGAGAAAAAAAAAGTTGTCGGCATTAAATGTCCCATTGAGGTTGATATGCCGTAAAACAAACCAAAGCAAAGCAAACCAAAATATTAGGTTATTCCGAAAATAATGCCCGATTTTAGAATCAACTTTTATTCCTGAATTAGTGTATTGAAACAGAGTCTAAATCAGCCAAAGCAGGAAATCTGAACATTTCTGCCATCGAGTAACAAAGTTATTTATGCTTTTACAATAAAAAATATTTGGATGCCAAGAAAATTTGGAATGCAGTTTCTGCATCTTCTTTGTAACGGGATGTCTTTTGGTTTAATAATTGTCCAGATGCTTGAAAAAGTGGTAGTCAGTGGGCAAGAGATTAGGGGACTATTAAGGATGAGGAAAAGTTTCGTATCGGTGAGCTTTTGAAACATGTGATCGAGTATTGTCATAAAGCAGAATTGGACCTCGTCGATAAATCAGTGCCCGTCGCATTGTGCTTAACTGAATGTGCATTTCATCCAGTTGCTGACAGTAAATTTAGGCAGTGAGGCTCTGGTTAGATGCCAGAATGGTGTAATGGATAACATCAATGGTGGACAACCAAACAATCACCATAATCTTCTGTTGGTGGAATTTCGATTTTGAAAAAAGTTTTGGATTCTTCGTCATAATGAAGCCTTTGAACCGATTGTTTAGAAATGCCATAAAAGATCCATTTCTCATCAAAAACCACTATTCAAAATGAATCATATGAATTTTAAAGATATAGCATCGAACATAGTTCAAAACATCAAACCTTTTGACTTTTAACCAATTTATCAATCTTCTTCACCTTGCCAGTTTCTTTGAGATGGTCCGATATTGTTTTAATGCTGAAAACCATTATCTGAGACATTTCTCTGACACTTTAACATTTGGTTTAGTTCAACTTGTGTTTTAAGAAGTTGATTTTCAATTGCAGATGGACGTTATCTACCAACCAGATCTTCAAGACTCGTGTCCCCACTGCGGAACTTCGGAAACCAGTGTCGTACTTTTACGATCACAAGTTGATGCTTCACGCCATGATCTGTTAATATTAGCAACTGTTTGAGAAACATTATGACCAAGTTCTAACTCAAACAAAAAAAATGTAAACACAGTAAACACATCTTTTCTTTTTTATGTTCAAGATGAGTGGTATCTAATTTCTACGTTAAATTCTGAAAAAGATTGCTATAAATTAACAAAGAGGCCACTTTAATCATTAGAAACTAGTAATATATCTTTATGCAACTATTATAATAATATATTAGAATACATTTTCAAATGTTTATTCTATAATCGGACAAAATTTTCCGAACAAACTAATATATTATGTAAACTATTCTCTTAAGAAAAAGATTTTTTGATGAATAATGAATTTTACAAGAACTGATTACTTTTTGAAAAATTAATTAGAATAATTCATAAACTCTTAAATATTAAATAAGCGATATTGTTACTAAATTAAAACTGTATTTATAATCATAGGTGGAAAAGCTCACGACAATTGAACGACAATTTTGTATGTGTGCATGAAAGTGTCCTGTTTTGTAAATAAGGACGTCTGGACACATAAGAAAATAAGAAAAGTGCCTGTAATAAATTTAAAATTTATTGGTAATTTTTAACATTTTTGTCAACAAGCATTTTCGTAAAGCTGTAAAGTCAAAGTACCTAAAATTAAATTTTCGTAAACTTATAAAACTCAAATACCTGAAATTCAATAAAATGCGTGCAGAGAAAAGGGCGGTAACCGAGAACTGATTAATTATCTTTTCGGTTAGAAACCGGTACAGAAAGCAACAAAGATGATATATTGTATTATCAAGTCATAACATGACATTATTGTGCCACATCCTATTTTTGTTATCGATAACAGACGCTTAAGTAATCTTAATGATATATTTTCATATAATAACTTGTAAGTTGAATAATTGATTCTTACAAGAAAATTTCCAAATGCTGCGTCACAGATTTTAACGTTTTATCAGTAAAACCCAAAAGGATATGCTTTGGTATGCTAGTTGTTTTAACCTTTTTTATGTAGCCTGTTTAACTTTGTGAAAAAGCATGATCGATGGACTTGCAACGTCATCGTTTTAAACTCTAACACATACATAGCCTTTAAGACAATGACAAAGGATTTCAGCAAACAGTGACTGTTTTTCTTTTCTTCTGCACTTGATTTGTTTGTTTTAGAAAAGTGGAAATCTCTCACGCAGTTCCCGTCGGTGTTGATGTACCCCTACCAATCAATGGCTGGGCTGCTTTTGTACCAGTTTCAACTTTCCAGCAGCTTGCTCAACCACAGTCAATGTAGACTAAAGTTTGCCGTTAAAATCCGATGAGTTATTTGAACTGTACAAACTGTAAGAAGAGCAAGTAAGAAAATATTCACGATAGCCAAGGTTTTATTAAATCATGGAGTGGGTTCTTATACGATAGCTTCGTTGAAAAATAAAGATTAAAACGGAGAAGGTTTTATGTTATGTTTCCTTTTCTACAATCACTTTGTTTGATTTGTGCTGAATAAACTTATCCATTTAAGGTTAGTTACACCCAAAAATATCATCTATGCATTAGCGTTTACTTTTGGTAGGCAAGTATAATTGGAAAGAAATTCCTCTTTCCATACAGTTACCACAGCGCTGTTAGTTTCGTAATAAAGATATTTTCTTTTATCATTTCACTCCAAGGAAGGTAATAAAACCACTAAGACGCAAGGAGTTACTGAGTATGAGAGAATAAGAGAAAACAAGACATTAGTATGGAGACAGAATAATAAAAGCACAGGAATTAAGAAGACAGAAGATAATGATTGACATTGCATTTAAATTTTTGAAGATCAGAGTTGATCGGAAAACAAGGAGCTCAAATGAAGAAGTACGAGAGAAGAAACTGTTTGTATAGAACTTTCGGTTACATGTAGCCATTTCAATTGTAAAAGAACGAGACCTTGCCATCAATCACATACTACGCTTAAAATTGTAAAGTTGAGGTCCCAAAGCTTATCAGGGCAATTACCATTTGTTTATTTATAGAAAACTCACGGGGAAGCTACGTTATGGCGGTGGGAAAATGACTGAAGCCGAGATACCAGGCCAGAACCAATAACATTGCAAATTCTTTTTTGTATTTTATCAAGGGTCTTAAAATACATAGCAGAAACCATGGACCAGATGTGCCAACAATATTCAATGCATTAACGAATGGTAGACTTATAAGTGTGTCAGACAGATTCTGGCGAGAAAGATTATCTAGCACAACACAGTGAACCAACTTTCTTAGCAGTAGACCTATCAATTGATTCAATATAATTGTTCCACTTCTCGTCAGCGGAGAAGAGTTAATGATTTGTTCTCCTGGAGGTTAGCATCAGCCATGCTGGTGGAAGTCAAAAAGGGTTCTCTCAGACGATTAAAAGAGATCACTTTCGTTTTGGAGGCGTTAACATTAACAATCAATTTCATTCTCCAATTAATAAAAGATTGTAGGTCCATTTTGAGCTTAACCCTGATGAACCACTCAGACTTACCATTAAGACAGGAATAAATATCTTTGTCATCAGCATAGCTACCGAGTCTATAACTGATGGCACCAGGAAGGTCTTTGATGAAAATTAGAAACAACGTATGTCGAAGGATAGATCCCAGGTGAACACCTACATTAATGCGAAAAGATATATGAGTGGCCATTCAAGACAACTTTCATTTCACGGTTTGATAAGAAATATTGAATAAGATCAAAACTTCGTCCAGAAATAATATAATATTTATTGTGAGGAAGCCCAATATATTTGTCAAATATCTTCGAGATATCCAAAGCTACAGCCCGAGCTTACCATTCTTATCTAAAGCTAGACACTTTCAACAATAACCGTTAATACATCAGCAATTGACCTAGAGAATAAAAGTTATATTGTTTATCTGAAAGATGTCTCTGCAAAGTAAGATGCTTAACCAATTCAGAGTTGATTAGAGCGTCGAGCAATTTGCCAAAAAGGGGTAGAAGGCTAATAGGCCCATAGTTCGAAGGGTCAGAAGGTTCGCCTTAGTTCTTACAGACTATAACTATGGAAGACGATTTCCAACGAGCAAGAAATCAAAAGGTTTCTTATTAAATATGGACATTCATATATACATTCATTGGGTGTCTGTATAGTGTTTTATATTTGCCATATACACTAGCGTGAAAAAATATGAATTAACTGTCTAGTAACGTATAGAAGAAGTGCAGCAAGTACTGAATGTGGCATCGATAACACAATTGGTCATATGATATCTAGATAGATTTGAGCCATGCTATCTTGATATTTCTCCACATCTTCCTGATATTTGTAGGTGCAGATTCTTGCATGAGACTAAACCGCTCCATCATTTCTTAGACATACTTGATTTAGCAAATTTGGTGGCCCCACCGAGCATGGAAATTCTCCAGAATCCTACTTAACCCAATACTAGGCAAACGATGATACGGTGCATTAACGTGCTGGTATAGCCTATCATTGCTGGACTATATGATGTTCATGAAAGGATGTAAATTGTCATGAAACAATAAAATAGCGTTAATTAGCGTACCCAATCCATGCAACATGAACACGTCTCAACAGTCTACATGGTGCGACACTCTATCATCAGCTCGAAACAGCTTGAATTGTGACTCATCAGACTATGACATTTAGTCAGTCCTCCAGCGATTTCACGAACCCAAGCCGGGTACTGTGTCCTGAGCATCCAAATGGGTCTTCTGTTCTCGTATCCCATGGAAACACTGAACTTGCCTGTTGTATGTTACCTCCTGAATTGAATGTGGATACGATATGTCAGTTCAATGGATGTGATTTTCTCTGTTCTTGATTCAAACCAGACGACTCTGCTCATAATTATTAAGGACACGTGGTCGGCAAATGCGCTTCTGTCGGTGGACAGTAATGCCTTAAATCAGACATTACCCGTACACACATGACACTGTAAAAGGATGTCAAATGTTTCCAGAATTCCAGTAATAGAATGTTCCATTGGTCTGCTACCTACTGCTACGGTAACACTGCCTACAGACTGCTAACCCATTTTCTTTTTGGCATATCAGTTTAAAAGAGATTTTATATTGCACCGTTTTCCTTTGTTTTTGCTTGTTTTTCTGAATATGAAAAATATTTCCTTCTGAATATGAAAAAGAATCTTCAACGAACAGTAAGTTTTGTTTCTTTATGTTTGGAAACACTTAAAAATGGTATTTTTCTTTATCTTATTGATGTTATTCTAGTACCAAGTTGTATACAGTTGTATGTATGAATATTGTTTTACATATATTTATAGGAACTAAAAGACAACTATTAGGTTGGTGCAAAAATAATGACGTAACAATGTCGTTTTTTGACGTATTTTTTAACGTCAAAAAACGACATTATTACGTCATTATTTTTGCACCAACCTAATATTTCTTCAAATAATTTTTATTTCTTTAGCTCTTTCAAAATATCATATTTCAATTCTATATATGTGTCTTACTGTTTTTTCAGATGCCTTTATCCATAGAGCAATATAACTACAATTACGTCTGGTAGATTCGGAACTGTTCTCAACTTTACTGTGAATTGTTTTACTTGTACTGTTAATCATTATTAAAAAAAAAAAAAAAAAAAAAAAAGAGTTAAAATGTAAGATATAAAATATTCTTATATATACAAAAAGACGGCAACATTCAAAGTTTTTTTTTGCGTTTTTTTTTTTTTTTTTTTTTTTGGTGGGGAGGGGCTTATTGTGGCCTCTGCAATTTTTTTCAGGACTGTTTTATGTGTTTCCGCCATTTTTTTTAATTATTTTAAACTGACGTTACATTTTAAGTCATCAACTAATAATGTACATCGTGTATCTGCATGGCCAGTTAGGTGCGTATTACGCAGGAGCCCCTGCCAATAGCGTTGTTTTTTTGTTTTTGTTTTTTTTGTACATTTTACTTTTTTTTTCTACCTAAGTTATATTGTCAGTCACCAATTCTAATAATCAACAGGGCCGGTACTTACTACCCCGAACTTCTCAACCGTGAGGAAGGGGGATATGTGTACTGGGGAGAAGTGCCAAGTTCTGTAGTGCTTATTTTTTAAAATTGTAATTTTCTTTCTGAACAGTTCTTTTTAATCAATAAGAGGGTAAAATATATCTTGATAAAATCGTTCTTTATTCCAATATCATTCACTAAGGAGGATCTCTGATTTTTTTTTTACTAAGTAATATTAACCAGAATACTAACCAAGGCTAGTATTAGGTTGGTGAAAAAATAATGCCGTTTTCTCACATATGTCACTATGTGAGAAACGACATTATTTTTGCATCAACCTAATAATTAAAATAAAATTTCTAGTCCCTATTTTTTTACATCTCTGGAAAGATAAAACCGAGAAACTGATCGCTTAAAAAATAAAAATGTTTAAAGATTTCAATACATTAAAAATTTTCCCGAAAACTGAAATACTGTTTTGTGTTGTGATGAAATCTCTATAAACCTTTTTTGTCTTTTCAGCGGAGACGCGTCGGCGATTAATATTTATGGAAATGTAAAAAATTTGCGACTTAAACATTTTTTCATGTCTTGAAAATATTGGTGATTATTACAGAAAGAATAACATTTTTCAGATTTTTTTAAAAAAATTAAAAAACCTATTCATTATAAAAGCAAATAATTAATGAATATGTACTGAAATTTTTAATTAAATTGGATAATTCCCAGACTTTTCGTAATTTAAAAAAAAGCGCTGCTCTTCCCCGCCAATTTTCTTTCGAGGGCTTGTGGCCCTCAAGTTGGGAAACCTGAAGTCGACATGTAGTATCAAAGTTTCCAATGGGGGCGAGACCCTAGTGCAGGTCCTGTTTACAATTACAATGAAAAACGCACTCTTTGTATAATAATATCTCAGAAGAACCAGATTTAAATTTTTTAGATATCAGTCTTGAAATGCTGAATTCATTTTAAAACACGTAACAAATAACACGAAATAAAAAATTCATTTATTTCCTTCTATAAGAAAGCCGTAATGCCAAACAAAAAAGTTAAGTCCATCCATAATTCTTGAATGTATCATGGCTACAATTAATCTAAAAATATAATAATGTTCGTAAGCAAATTTATTTGAGTTAAATTAAATATGCTGACCTCTATCAGTATCTAATTAGCAATACTTATGGGAGATTGGTTAGCCTAAGTTCTCATTTAGCAAAACTGCGTCAAACACTATGGCCTACCAGAGAAAGGAACATGAAGATATCTGACAATGGGACAGAGTAAGCAAAAGGAATGTAGTGTTATTCTATTGCGATAATTGTAAATAAACTTATCACATTGTTTGCAAGTAGAGCTCAAAATAACTGATAACTAAGAATACAGAGGTGTAACCCAAGGCGATGGTCGTAGATATATACCATACCTGAGAGACGAGTAGCCAATATTTTCGAGCTCTGGCAAACAGCCCGGCCTCTAAGTAGTCGACTGTTCGTAAACAGCAATAGCCAAAGGCTAAAAATCGCTCAGGCTCAAAATACTTTAAGACATTGTCGCTCGCTTGATTACTGAAGCTTAACGACAGTTTACCTCTTCTCTGCTGCGACTGTAAGTGGTGTTGGTAATATTCATTGCTTAGGCCTCATCAAATTCTAACACTTCTCTTAACTTATAAGAACTCTACTGAAGTATTCGGCAATCTTTTTCTGCACAAACCTTTCTTTCTTCAGAACGTGTATCTATTTTACTGGGCAATATATATTGCTTTCCTTCTGTATGACAATGAAGTACAAAAACCAATATATATATATATATATATATATATATATATATATATATATTTCTTAGATGACTTATTGTAACTATTTACATTATTTAAATTGTTGTCCTCATCTTTAAAGTCATATGTACAACGTTTCGGCCGTTGTACGGTCCGAAGAATCACCTGAACAAAGCCCGACAGTGGAACGGCGAAACGTCGTGAATATTAGAATAAAAATGACGACAAAATATCGAATAATGAAATAGTGTTTGTGTATATATATATATATATATATATATACACACACACACACACATATACATATATATATATATATATATATATATAATAAATTTGGGTATGTAATGGAAAAACGTTCATGAAAAACGTTTCGAAATACATATATATATATATATATATATATATATATATAAATAATAATAATAATAATAATAATAATTTCAAATATCTACTTTCTATAACGATAACGTTAAAGTAAAATAAAGCTTTCGGTCGTATAACGTGAATCTTGTTTTGTCTCACTAAATATAGATTTTGTTCTTGTGAAATAAAATTCTTTTTTTCTGGTGAGGCTGATTTATCGGTGAAATGAATGCTGAATATTTCCTTATAAACAAACGGCTAATATTATCATTACTACTGCTTAAAACTAAGTTGGCTATTATTTCATTAATAACAAACGGCGGCGGGATACGTTCTTGCACGCACGCACGCACACACACACAAACACACAAATATATATATATATATATATATATATATATATATATATATATATATATATATATATATATATATATATATATATATATATATATATATGAGAAAATAATGGACTTTTATTTATTAATCCTACATATTTATATTACTTTTAACGTTAATTTTTTTAGTGGATACCAATATTTGCGTAGATATTTCATTTATTTTTTTAAAATAGTATTTTATTTCGTCTATCGGTCTGAAAATTCGAGAATTCTTGTTAAAAACACGTCGGATCAAAGGACGGTTTCTCCTGTAAAGGGGGACGTATGTTCGAATCTTGTCGAAGGTCGCATTTTCTTTAATAATATTTCTCGATTATAATGATTATATATATATATATATATATATATATATATATATATATATATATATATATATATATATATATATAACTTAGCAGGGTAAAACACTTCCCTGAACGGTATCAGTATATTCCACTTACTCCAAAACAAATAAAAGAGAACATTTATTTTATCATCTTCCTGATATAGTTACGTAGACATTAGTATCTGATATCTATGTGTGAGCCCAGATAAAAAAATGTAAAGAAAAGAATGCATATTCTCAAGATCGGTGTATCCCTTCCATTTAAACTTTTCCGAGACTTGAAATAGGGCCTCGGTCTTGAAGTACAATCATCTTCACGGCGATTATTATTTAACTTGATAAAAATTGGTTGATAAATCAGACTAATCTTTTTCCGTTAATGTCTGCTACGATTTAGAAAACAATTAGCAATCAAAATCTTTTACTATTACCTTGAAGTGAATTAAATGGCAGTTCGTTATTATTTTTCTTTTTATCGCCTCAAAATACTGCACTCTTTTACCTCAAAATATAATTTAAATTATCACTTATGAAAGTTGATTTCGTACTCAGTTATAAAATGCGGAAACAAATGGCAGGGTCATTTAGTGTAACTGTTCCTTGGTGTAATAACAATTTCAAATAGCATGGTTGACCATTTCTAATTTGTTTGTGACACATTGCTTTGATATTTACTATTGGAACCATTGACTACAACGCATTTTACATTTATTCATTGATCCCAAAGGACCCAACAATATTAAACTTGATGTTTAGACAATTTCTCTTTTCTGCCAAAACATTGCTAATTGAATCATCGTTCAGTTAGGTTCTGGTGCACAACACAGTAATTAAAAGTGATTGCCTTTGTCGATCGACGGACCATCGTACACCAGAATTTCGACATCATAAACCATCGAGGCAATAAACAAAAGTACTCGCTAACTGAAGTAATTGTCGTTAGCGATTTAGAAAAAGAACAATTAATTGACGATCGGTTCAAGTGATGAAATCAAAATCGTTCGGATAAACAACCAGCGTGACTCTGGATCAATTGATCTATGGATAATTCGAGTCCGAATTGTTTACACAATCCTGGGACCGTAATTCAATGCCGTAATTCAATGCCAGATAATTAGACTAATAGCTGTAAAGTCTTAGGTTCAACGTCTGTCAAGAACAGCTAGTCATTCCAGTCCACCTTGCAGATTAAATTGTAGAAATAACTGTTTGCGCAAATATATAAAATTGTAAAAATTTTGTCGGAAACGTTCGTCATTTTAATTCTGATAAATAAAGCTTATATTTTTTTCTATTATGAATTACAGTGCCTTAGATTTGTGAATAAAAAAATGAAAAGGGAAATTTATTATTAAAACCAACTTATTAAGACACGTTTGGATTTATGCATTTAGAAACGAAGAAATTTCAGGCCTATATTGAGTTCAACTGAGTGTAGAAAATTTATAAAGCGAAATATATTTATATTTTTATCCGAAAAATTACTAGAAAATTCTTAAAGTATGAACCTAATTGGGATTAACGTTAAAACAGATTTATGATTATATCGTTGCTATAATCATTCTCAAAAATTAACTTCTTATAGAAACGAAGGGATAACACTTGCTCTATCTGAAAATTAGGGGGGTTGCGTGTAATATAGTCGTTTTATATCGAGAACAACCGTCTGCTAATCATATACAGATTTTCAGGGAAGTTGAAAATAATATCAGCCCAAGGGTGGGTGGGGGTATCTTTCCCACAGATAGTACCATCTCCTTCGAGATGGGGCTGAGTTTATTACCCGGCTTGTGAGGCGTCCCCAAAAGGGGAAGTGCCGAAGGAGCTTGAGTAATTTTTGTACGTCGTTCGGGTATCCCATATTAGAATTCGACCTTGTGTCACATTCTGTAGTGACGTGGGCGTGCGGATAAATATCTATGCAGATCTTCATGCGTGTGCGTTTTGTTTCCACGTTAGGCATAAGCATAAAAAAATATGCACACACGCACACACACACACACACACATATATATATATAGACAGACATGAACTTAAACATACATCGGATGATGAAGTTGATTTTCATCTTGTATGCGTCAGCGCATATTGCACTCAGTTGACATGCCCTTGAGACATCGAAATATCTGATTGAGAAAAGGATGAGTGAATTTTTATCTAAGTAAACAACACATATCAGTAAAACGTCATTCAATGTACATTGTTTTTAATCAACACTAACCAGCATCAACTTTTTGGATCTATCATGTGTAATGTCCGCCCGACTTCTCTCAATCCTAAACATTATAGATCTCATCAATAACATAAAAGAGATCTTTTCTCAGATTTTCTTCATCATTCCCATCTTGATATTTTACGTTATTCTTTCTGCGTATATTTATTGAGTAATACATTTTTAATGTCTCTGAATGTAGGCCTTAAGAAATAGAGAAAATCCAGAATTATTCATATATAAAATATTCTGTTTTGAAATCTGTAAAAGGCACTTAGAAACTGGAGATTATTTTTTTCAAACTCCAGATTAAAAATTATTTTAACATAATTTCGATTAAGTAAATGTATTCCAGAACGTTCTTTACATAAGTTTGATTATATTTTAATTTTTTAATTTTAATGTAAGAAAAGAATTGCTTTTCCTTTCAATCTTCACCACAAAATATAAAAATCGTTTGAAAGATGATTTTTCACTTCTGCATAAGGTTTTATTTTGAAAAACTTTTTCAAATCATTAAGAATGAGATAATCAGATAAGTTGAGAAACCAATCTGTTATGGCTTCATATCAAAGGTTCCAACTCTTACTTTCGAAATATTAACTAATAATTTTTAAATTCAGCCAAACAATTCTTTAGAGTTAATAAGATATTTTAAATGCATATTTTTATGACTTTTACTGTAATCAAAATATCCTCTAAATAAAAAAGTTAAAATGTTTCCTAATGTGTGTGTGTGTGTGTATACGTGTGTGAAGTGAATTATTTTTATGTTTCTTTCAAAATTCTTATTCCATGAAAAAATGCCACTAGACATAGTATCATGGCAGAAGAGAAAACAGTAAATCCACAAAAGAATCAATATCAAAATATGGAAGTTTAATCTCATTAAAAAACGATGATTTAGCATAGCTTGAAATGTTTGTATTTATTCATATACAATACATGAAATATATCTAGAATAAGGAATATTACTCGGAAAATTAAGTTGACAGCAAACCAAAATTAGACACAAAGGACACACGCATTCACGCACAAAGGCAATGCCCCTTCTCTCTCTCTCTCTCTTTCTCTCTCTCTCTCTCACACACACACACACAACAATGCCGCTCCTTGTCTTGAACGTCTATTGGAACTCAAGTTCCCAGTTGACCTCAAGTGAGACTCATATATATGAACCCTCGCCTGAGAGGCTAGACAAATAGTTCCTTGTGCGCCAGAAAGTATTAGATCTGACCCAAAATGATGTATTGCTGCCATATCTGGGGTGGAGCTGACGACACCTTACTTCCTAGCCTTGATAGGGTTTAAAAACCTTTTCATAGCCTTGTGGTTGTTGAATTTTGTTTCAACTCTACAACCCCCTTCCCACAGACGAAACGTCGCAAGGTTATCGCAATTTTTTTAAGCATTTCACTCCAAGCAAAACAGAAGTGCCATTAGTACGCAAGGGGTTACAAAGAATGAAAGTAAGAGAAAAGAATATAGACGAATGAGGAAAGGATAAAAAGAAAAACAAGGATCAAAGCATCAGAAGATGATGATTGACGTTACATTTACATTTTTGAGGATTTTAGTTATCGGAGAAGCAAATAAGAGGAAGGGAGTTCCACTATCGGAAAGTGCGAGAGAAGAAACTGTTGGAGTAGAAGAGGAGGTTACATTTAACTGTTTCAACAGTAAAAGGGTGGGACCTAGATACCAACCTAGTAGCACGCTTTAATTCATGTACTCGGGGCACCAAGGAAAATAGCTCATCAGAGCAGTAGCCATGAAAATATTTGCAGAAAAGACAAAGGAAAGCCACAACACGTCTGTGAGAAAGTGACTGAAATTGAGGTACCAAGTCAGGACTGATCACAGTGGATTTTGTTGAGAACCTCGAGACGAACAGCAGGGGCGCCAGTGCATATATGGCAAAAGTAGCTATGTCTACTGTTTTCGCGGAAAAACAGCATAGCGTAAATGAAAAATGCCACAAACTTAAAGAAAATAAAGTATTATCGTCAAAATGCTTATGTTATTATAAGATGAAAGAAAAAAAGTATTTTTTAATTATTTTTTGAAATTTTTTAATATTTCCTAACACGTTCGAAATTTTGGTTAAAGTCTTCTTTTTTTTACGTCATCGCGGTGACGTTAAAATAACAGGGGTTTTTTTTTGCGCTTTTTTCCCGTTGAAAACACATTGATTTGGAAATTCTTGTAAAAATCAAATAATTGTCCGATCTTAATGAAATGAAAATTTCATTAAGATCGGACAATTATTTGATTTTTACAAGAATTTCCAAATCAATGTGTTTTCAACGGGAAAAAAGGACTTATTCACAAATGAATGAAATTATTTTTGCAATATTTTGTTTTTAGAAAATTTTGGTAAAAAATATTTTTTTTAAAATATGTTACCCCCACTTATTTAATTTCATGAAATTTCGCCCAAAACCTTTTTGGCTCCTGAATTTTTTTTTTTTTTTTGTTAAAAGAAGGAGTCTTTGGAGATGGTAAATAACCTACTTTTTTTTTTCAAATTTGAGCTATTTAACTGAAAATCTTGTCTGAATTGAAAAATAATGAATCCAATAAAACTATGATATTACTTAATTAGAAAAGCTTTTAATTGCTTTTGTAAATAAGTAATATTAAGGACATTATGGTCTAAAGAAATAATTTTTTTCTGATGAATAAATAATTTTTACAAGAATTTTTTCGCTTTTTAAGAAATTTTAATTATAATAATTTATAATAGTTTAACATCGTGTAAAGCTCTGTATTAGGAGGGCTCCTCGATATTATGTCGTAATTAAGTAGAAAAAAAATTGACGAATCCAAAATTGCTAAGTTTAATAAATTTAATTGAGCTACTTTTTTTTTAAATAATTTTTTATGTTGTATTTTTTTACTTAATATATTCCTTATTTCCATGTATGATATACTGAAATTGTCAGTATTATTACAAGGTCACGTGATTTAAGGGTTTTGTCCCTTTACGTGGCCTTTTCATATTTTCCGTTCAACTTTAAAAGTGTAAACTTTAAATTTTAAAGTAATTTTTCTTTTTTTCATTTACTATTTCACTAAATAATTTTATTTTATGTATTGTATTTCCATTAGTGTGGGTCATACTCAAATAGAATAATTTTTTTAAAAATCCATTAATAGTTGGGTCAGATTAACAGGATCGATCGTTAATAATTGGTTGTATATTATTTTTTTATGCTATAAGTAAGAAAAATTTCTTTCAAATCAGATTACTTTAACTTTACATTTTTTAATTTTCCTAAAATAACGTGTCAGAAATTTTTTTAAATATTTTCAAAATCGATAAATTTGTGTTTGTTTACAAATTTCTTAAAATTAAGAAAATGGCCGTTTTTAAGTAAATTTAAAAATTTGAAATTAAATTTGACAATCAAATGTATATAGTTTCTATCTGAAACACACCAGAATTGTTTAATTAATAGAAATCATAAATTTAATTATTAAACTTTCAATTAAAGCTAAAATGAAATCTTCAAGAATGTTTTTTCGTTGTAAAAAATTCATTTTAAACTTGAATATAGAAAATTTATGCCGAAATAGTAGAGGTACCTAGGCAAAAGTATTCAATGCATGGACGAATGGTAGATCTTGAGTTGTGTAGGATGGACTCATACGAGAAAAACCTTCTGACACGACACGGAAAACCAACTTTTCTTGCGGTAGATGCAACTATTGATGTAATGTAGTTGTTCCGCCTCAAGGTCAAAACGGGAAAACCAAGAAAGTGAGTCGCTCTCGTGAAGTCGAGCAACAACCATGCTGATAGGGAGCAGGGAATTTTCTCTATGGCGGTTAAATGAGACCAGTTTCGTTTTGAAGGCATTGAAATTTACAAAGCTTTTCCTACCCCAATCAACCACTGATTGGAGGTCGGTTTCGAGACCAACAGCCAGGTTAACTTTCAGCATTGCTGGATTTACTATTGAAACAGGAGTAAATGGTAATGTCGTCTGCGTAGATTCCTACTTGATGTTATCAGAAAGATCATCGATGAAGATCAGAAACAGTGTAAGAACCAGACCCAGGCTTGGGCAACACCAGCGTTCGTATGAAAGGAAGTGGCAGTACGACCTTCAATTTCCCGATTTGAGAGGAATGATTGGATTAAATGATATAATCGTCCTGTAATACCGTAGTCTTGAAGTTTACGTAGAAGGCCAGCGTGCCAAACCCTGTCAAATGCCTTAGTGATATCTACAGCCACAGCTCGAGCTTCGCCATTATTAAGAGCTTAGTATGCATATCCAGTTATGACCGTAAGCACATCAGCGGTAGACCAGGCAAAGCAGAAACCATATTGTTTGTCAGAGAAAATATTATGGGAGGTTAAGATGCTTAACCACTTCGGATGGATTAAAGCTTCGAAGACTTTCCCAAAGAGTGGTAGGAGACTGATAGGGCGATAGTTAGAGGGTTCAGAATGGTCTCCAGCGTTCTTAAAAATAGGGACGACAGGGGAAGACTTCCAACAGGCTGGAAAGGAAGAATCAGCGATGCAATAGTTGTATAGTTCGGAGAGAAGTGGAGCTAGCCCAGGAACACATTTCTTTAGGACTACTGCGGGTATCCCGTCACCACCACTTGCTTTATGAGAGTCTAATTTAGAAATGATGTCCGTGACCAACGACAGGGTTATGCACATATCACTCAGTAGATCCTCAGTTCTAGGGGGAGAATTTCTGAGCAAAGAATTCAGCGTTATCTGCTGTGGATATCAACTTCAAATTGATTGAATAGAGCGGGGATTGAGGATTTGTTGCTGTTCAACACATTCTTGCAGAGTCACCAATAGTTCCACCTGTTCGGAGCTTTAGAAAAAGAATCCCCATGCTGCATACACAGAGTTGATTCATCTTTTTTTTCGTATACCATTGAAAGAAGTTCCACTCAGCCAGTTTCTTTCCAAGAACTGCTACTTTGTGGAACAGACTCCCAACTGGATGTTTCCCCGATCATTACAATCTTCAAGTCTTGTGTCAGCAGTTATCCTCGCATAATTGTTACATTTCCTCATAATCTGTACTAACTTCCTTCTCTTACGACCATACAACAACCTCATTCAGTAACCCTTTACTTTGAGTGGCTCTTGGGCTTTTTATTAGGTGTCCATTTAGTGAAAATAAAAAGGAAAAATATGCACGCGTGAGGCTTACCGAATGTGTTCATTTAGATTTTATTCTATATAATTATAGTTTAATTGTATTCATCCGGTATTTATTCTACTGGAAATTATTTTTAATCCGTTATTGTTCATGTAGAAATATTAAATCTCGCATTAAGACAATTTCTTTGAAAATGGTTTTAATCTCCGAAAACTTTCATATATTTCTTCACTGATAAATAACCAGGTATAACATGATTCGCTTTTTTTTAAAAATTTCAATAAGCAAATAATTAATGTTCCTGCATAGCTTCAAAGTCATATAAAAAAGTCCCAATGCATTTCATGGAACCTTTTTAACAATATCACCTGTTCCACACGACATAAGTCCAAAGCACTTGACTAGACGAGTTTATTTCCTTTTACAAAAATAGACAAATACAAAATACTTTTAAAAAATGAATAAATGCCGAAATATCAGTGCCTTAACTATTCAAACTGTATTCAATATTTATTCAACTTTGTTATATCTCTAGAGCATTCATTGGGAAGCGAACCCAATATCAATGGTTCTCCTGGTACGCTAATTATTGCTCTCCGGTAAGTAACCTTGTGTTTATCATTCCGATCATTAATCGATCATCCATTATTTTTTCCTTACTTCTTTTAAATGTGTTCTTACAATGTTCTTTTCTCATGAATGCAGCACCACACTGCCTAATAAATGTTTAAGGATTTGAGAAAACAATTTAATGCTGTTTTCCCAAATTTAAATATTATTTGTTAAGGTTATAGGAAAAGGTTTCACGTTCCCAATTTCTCATAACCAACTCTGGAAAAGATAATCGCATGAATATATTTCGATAAGTACAGAAGAATATCTACCGAAGAAACCCAAGTGATTAAAAGATGTTCAATTGAAATTCGTATCATTTTCCTCCTCCATACCAAGAATAGCACCAAATTCTACTAAACAGTTTTATAATTGCATTTTAATCAAATATAATTGACTGACACTTGAATCCTGGAATAACAATGACTTGAATCCAAAATAAAGATTCCTCAACTCCTACGATCAAAGTTGTATCTGTGAACTGTGTTACTAATGATTGGGCTAAAAACATTTAATCACTTGTCAAATATTCTATCTTTTGAGTAACGTAAACAGATATTGACAGAAATATATATCAAAAAGGGCTGCTTTGTCAGAAGATATATATATATGTGTATATATATATATATATATATATATATATATATATATTTATATATATATTTATATATATATATTTATATATATATATATATATATATATATATATATATATATATATATATATATTTATACATATATTTATATATATATTTATATATTTATATATTCTTTATATATATATATATATATATATATATATATATATATATTCTAATCAATTCTTTACCAAACAATTTTGAAATTTTTTAACATTTGCATTTGTTGCATTCATTATAAGAATTGTTTAATATATATATATATATATATATATATATATATATATATATATATATATATATATATATATATATATATGTATGTATGGAGAGAGAAAGAGAGGGAGATTGTAACATATTATTATTATAATTGTAAAATTATTCCTCCCTTGTATAATATCTGCATTTAATAAATCTGCCATGGAGCTGGTTTTCTTATTTTTGGTGACTGGCGTCTTTGTAGAATGGAAGTCTATTCATCCCTCCAAAACACTTCAGATACAAAAATCAAACTAAAATAAATCCCAAAATAAAAAGCCTGTTCATAAACCTGTCGGAACTTTTGACTTGAAATCTCGCTTAACTACTATTAATACTACTACACCTTGATCTCTCCACCTTCCAAGTACGTGGTAGGGTAGTAGTTGGCCATAAAGGATAGTCAGTTTTTGTACTTTCGGCAATATTCACCAAAACGTTCTGTTTTGCCAGAAGACCAGTTGAGCTGTGAATACGAAAGTGTAAATACAACGTATTTTTTTTAAAAATCATTTCACTAGAAGCAAGGCAGGGAGGCGACTGGTACGCAAGAGGTTACAGAGAGTCAAGGTGGAAGTAAAAACTGAATATAAGGGGGACAGAGGAAAGTATAAAAGCTGAACGTGGTTCAAGAAGATAGAAGATGTCGATTGACGTTGCATTTAAATTTTTGAAAATTGTAGTTATCAGGGAAGCAAGGGAATGTGAGAGCTACATGCGGGATGTGGGAGAAAAGAAACTGTTATAGTAGAAGTGGCGGTTACATTTAACTAATTCAATAGTAAAAGTGTGAGACCTAGATGCCAATCTAGTAGCACATTTATTCACATAGTCCGGGCAGCAGGGAAAAAAAGCTCGTCAGAGCAGATACCGTGAAAATAATTGTAGAAAACCAGAGGGAAGCCACATCAGGTCGATGAGAAAGAGACGCGCTTATCTTATGGGAGTTTAATTTAGAAATGATGTCTGACACTAGAGACGGGGTAATGCGCATATCACTCAGTAGAACCTCTGTCCTATTAGGGAAATAAGGTGTGGGTACTCCAAATGAATTGAGTGTTGAGGTGAAAGAGAATTTCTGAGCAAAGCATTCAACCTCATCTGCTGTAGATGTCAGGACATCGAATTGATTGAATAGAGGAGGGGATTGAGGATTTGCAGTTGTTCAGCACACACTTGCAGAGCCGCCAATAATCTTTAGAACCAAACTTGCGAGATGCTATACTTTGTTTCATTCTATCAGCAAACGGCAACTTCGCTCGTTGAGGGCATGATTGCATTTGATACCAAAAGACACAAAGAGACATCTGTTGCAATCAGACGTGTCTTTCTGGTACAGCCTTAAAAAGTGATTCCTGAGGGCTATAGTGGTCGAGTATGCAGGTGAGAATCAACGAGATGAACGCGGTTTCACTTGGTATTTCCTTCCAGGAAAGAAAGCATCCATGTTCATCCAGGATGAGACCTCACTTCAAACGCGCATTTTTGAACAAGATGATTAAAAACTGCATTCCAAGAGACGTCACAAAGGAAATCACGGAATGAGTTCCAATTTGCTCGTTGATAAAAGAAAGATATTCTGTTGGTAGGAGATTCTTGCATGGTGAGTGAGCGGATGATACAGACACAACCACATGATCATTGTTACCAAGCGGGCAAAGCCGCGTAGTACGACAAGAGTCAGGGATAGAGGTAAAAAAAGAAGTCGAGGAGAGAAGTGTGTCCGTCAGTGTTACTGGGGAAACGCGTGGGGAAGTCAGTCACTTGCGTGAGAGATTGAGGTATTGAGAAGTTAGGTTTGGATGCCAGCAAGATCAGTGACAGAGTGTTTACGCTACCTAGTTTGGTGGGTATTAAAGTCACCAAACACAAATATATTTGCGAACGAGTGTAGTTAGATGGCCCTGTTTATATTATGGGAAATACTATCTTGCACGCAACAGTCTTGAGTGGAAGGGAAACGGTGGGGAAAGTAGAGTTAAGTAGAGAGAGAGACAGAGACACATGTAAGAATGGTCTGGTGATTCAAGGGAGAGTTCCCTAGCCAGTCGGAGATGTTCGCGGACATAAACTACAAGCCCATGCATGTGGCCTTTCTAAGGTGAAGAAGGTAGCCAGTAATGGAGAAATCAAAGGAGGGGATTAAAGAGTTAAGATTAGTTTCACAGAAAGCTAGGATATCCAGAGACTTTCGCAAAGAAAACTATTCCACTCTGCAAAAGTTTGTACGAATACCACGAATATTGGAGGAAGAAAGGTCAAGGTGTTTAGGTATTTTCATTGAGTTGGTTTAGGTTGTTTATAGTCATCATGTGTGATTTTAGTAAGGAAAGGCCTAGGGTAGAAGTAGCAATCAGTCGTCTAATGTAACATGTGCAGGAAGGGAACTGACGCAGACTGCAACCTAGTGTGGCACCAGAGTTGCCCACTGGAGGTGTTTGCAGGCACACCCTTCCATGCGCAACATGTCACTGCAAGAACCCTGATATTATGCAACTGTTCATCAGAGTAGCCTCTCAAGACGCTACGCAAGAGTTCGGGCTCCTAACAACCAGTTTGGAGCAGCAACCAGAAAACTCGATACCCTCAGAATGAAGAGATGTTGCCACCATCCACACATATCACAAAAATTCATGGCAATACAATTAAGGCCAGAGAGAAGGAAACAAGAGATGAGTCTCTCCTTTTTTTCAAGAGAAGAGGGAGGAGTAAGGACCGGGCGATAAGAAATCCTATCTACTCTTATTAAAGAAAAATACTAAGTTTTAATTTGATTCATTATCCAATTAATTACCTTGAAATGTCTTATTTTTTGCCTTAGAATAATCCTTATGGGATAAGGGTAAATATAAATGCCTGTGCGATTTACCCTAATATGGGGATATTCGAACTTTTACTAAGTTAAAACTTAATACGTAACGCCAGATTGCTAACTAAACCTACCCTAATCTACTATAAACAATTCATACACTTAACCCCACAGTTCTTACTCCGATCCTCAATTTTCTTTCATGATCAAGAGATTGGGGGAACATAAAGTAATCTAAGAGTGATTTGGTTTTTGATGTTTGAACGATTATTGCTGAAAGAGTCTATTAAGCTTTAGATAAGAATGAGGAAGATAAGGTTGTTGCTTTGAAAGGTTTTTGACTGTCTTTTTTGAGCTGATTCAGTCTTTCTTATCAAATTGCAAAATGTAAGTTCTGAACGGCCACTCTTCTAGGTTTTTCTGTATGAATGCTGTTATCACTCAGTGCTCTATCCTTGTTCCTAATTTTCAACAACGACCTTCCTGATGTCATCTTGGTATCTATGCTGATGACACAACTATTGACTCCTGTCTTAATAGCAAGTCTGATCAATTAAACAAGGTCAAATTGGCAGATGATCTAAAAAACAACCGACATTCTGCTGATAACTGGGGTAAGGAAATGAAACTGCTCTCTATCCATCATCCGAGAGATTCCTTTCTGCTTTCCATCAGCATCGCCGATGCTTACCTCCAGGAGAGTGACTCGTTTCACATTCCACTAACACGAAGTGTTAAGTGGTATTTTTTATAAATACACTGACGGACTTTCCTCTTTGGCACCTAGACTTTATGAATTTAAGGGCAATACGACATTTGCGGGAAGGTCTGGTCATTTTTAGAGTTAACTGTAAGTTCTACGCTAACATTTTCTTCCATCGCACTCCTCGCTTGTGGAACTCTCTTCCGGCTTGTTGTTTCCCGGTCAACTTTGATCTTCAGAAATTTAAATATAATGTCAATCGTTATCTTCTGTCTTCTTAATTCTTGTTCTTTTATTATTCTCTCTCATGAATAGTATTTTTCTCATACTCTCTGAAAGTTTATTACCTTCATCGACATTTTTCATAAATGTTTGTATCATTGACTAAAATCTGTAATTGTAGTTCTCCTTATCCATGATAACAATTTCACCTCCTTCGTTTGAGTCAGTGATGGAAATGCTCTTATTTGGGGATAAATTTTCAAGTGTTTTTATGTGTCTTTCTGGCAACCTGTCATAGTAGAGGCTTTTTCAAACTGTTTTATATATTTACAACTTTGCCGGATTCTCGTCCAGTTCTACTCTCTCTCTCTCTAATACACACAGACACGCGCGCGCGCACACACACACACACACACACACACACATATATATATATATATATGTATATATATACATAGCTTAGATGGGTCATAAGGGTGGAAGTATAGAGCAGCCAGTGAGGATCGAGCCCAGTATTCAGTCATAGTTTTCCACATTGAAGTGCTCCCCCCCCACACACACACATATATATATATATATATATATATATATATATATATATATATATATATATATATATATATATATATATAAACTCTTGAGGGACGTCGATAGCTGTGCTAGCACAAAGCCACAAGTCATCGTGGCCAAGGGCTTGAGCGAGCTGGGCTTGTTCAAATTGTTGATCACACTAGATAACACACTCTCTCTCAGAAACTGTAACTAAGGTCTTCTCAGCATAGTTGCAGTATAAACTACAGGTGGGTTCTGTAGGTGTTGAGCAAACACAAATGTGCCTGAGCGAGCGTCTGCAATAGGATTGGCTAGCCGCCCTAGTAGGCGGGTATCCTCGAATACGAGTGGTCAGCTATTATATATATATATATATATATATATATATATATATATATATATATATATATATATATATATCTATATATATATATATATATATATTATTATTATTATTATTATTATTTTAAATGCTATATTTAGTGGATACACGTGTTTGAGTAGACAACTCTGTCTTTTAAGCATAAATATTTACCAAATCAATATCTTCCGAGTTGTGCATTTGAGAATTTTAAAGTAAATATGTCTCCCTACAAGATTCGAACCTGCACCCTCCTCGTGGGCTTTCAGTCAGAGGATAATTTAACAGTTAAGCAAAGTCCAATTACCCTATTTAAGAAATGCATATCTTTTGTTCAGAACGTAAACAAAGTATTTCCTGAAGAATTAATGGATTTTACTTATAATATGACATTATTTCTTATTACTTTAAACGTTATATTTTATCGGGTACAGGTGTTTGCGTAGGGATCCCTGATTTTTAAACAGTTAAATCTATGTCTACTGGCCTTGTGCATTCGAGCAGATTAAGAAAAAATGTGTCTTCAGGAAACCTCCGTATAGACCGGCGTGCTATTAGAACTCCCACCCAACGGAAGATTTTCACGACCAAGCACTTCTCTTGTGTGGGTCTATGAACACCGTGTTATAATATGTCTGCGACGAAATCGCAAATAAAAGCGTTACATTCACTTTAGTTTCTCTATCTTTCATGTATGACAGAATTTATCTGCTAAAGTATCATATATTAATAATCTATGATGTCATGTGATGATAGCATGCGTATAAAAGTCGATTTTAGAATCGTGGTATTGCATTCAATTTTAAAGTTTGACTTTGACATAATAAATAACTTCACAAAATATATTTTTTCTTAATCGTTACTGTTTTTTGAGGAAATGAGTTTAAGGATTAAGTTTAGGTTCAAAATCGTTGGAATTTCATTTCGGTGATTAGTTATATTACTTACAGTCTTGTAAAATTTATAATTTACAGAATCTTTACAAATTGTATTATACACAAGATGCATGGCACGAACACATAATTACTAAATTATTGTGCCATCAAGTAAGACCTACATTTACTTCAAAGGGAAATTATACCGAACAATTTAGCTATATTATGATTTAATATAGTTATACAGTGCATTAGTTTTAGTGTAGTTTTTAATAAACAATGCAAATTTAAAACTTTGTCTCATAATTTGTGTCCACCAGTATTATGGTGTTACATACATTTCATCTATTTTTGTTAATATTATTTATCATCTAACAAATGATCTAACAAATCTTATTAATCTATTAGTCTTTTTTGTAATCTGTTATAATTGTTTACACACATTTTACTTATCGAATACAGTAAAACAATGCATATTTTGCTTGTGGTGATTCATAATTAGAAGTCTAATTTGAATATATTTTCCATTCAATGTATCTAATAAAAAAAATATTAACTTTATTTGGAATTACTCTTAAAATACTAAAATTTTGAAGTTATTATGTATTTCTGTACATTTATCAGACAATTTGTAAAGGTAATTACTCAATTGTTAAAAGTTATGTATGTAATTTTTCAAGTTGCCCTATTGTACATGCATATGATTTATACATCCATATACGTAAACATATTTTATATATAATAATATTCGAATTATATGTCTATTTATGTGTGCGTGTGTGTTTATGTAAAAGGTCGTGTATGTGAGTGCATATGGGAGTTCATTCATGAAACGGGATTCCTAAATGCATAAAAAGCAATCGACAATAATGATTTATTGAGAGAATTTCTATGCGTCGACCAAGTAATGAAGTATAGTTTTGGCATTAGACCATTTCTATCAGTATATATGATTTCAAAGTATCGGTGTAAGACATTTCAATTGAATATATCTACGTTTGGTTTGTATTATGCATATATTTCGAATCCAAATGATGAGTAATATGTTAGGTTGGTGCAAAAATAATGTCGTTTTCTCACATATGCTACTATGTGAGAAAACGACATTATCTTTGCACCAACCTAATATATGCAAATGTTAATATAGAGATGTACATTCTCATCATTCATCATCACCATCATCATCATCATCATCATCTACAACAACAGTAGCAATAACTATCCCTAGTTCATTGCCTGACAAAGATCTTTCTAAATTCTTCCATGACGATACTGAGTGTCCTATTTTTTATTATTTTTCTCAGTTGTGTATTTATACTTTGGTTTGATCGCATTTATTTTAGCAGAGAGGCCTGCGATTAGTTCAACTTATGGATTTCTCTTTCTTTCCAACGTTAAATATTTGTTATCCACCATAGTTGCCATGACTAAAAGATCCAATCGTCTTTTGAGGGATCGCTATCGCACACATTCCCAAAAGTCAGAAAATCACTTCAATTCACGATCGAAAACCTACAATAAACGATCTCGCTCTCTCTCTCTCTTTCTGCGTATATATATATATATATATATATATATATATATATATATATATATATATATATAGAGAGAGAGAGAGAGAGAGAGAGAGATTATCTGGATTACATCCTCTCTAGAATTATCTATACGGATGACCAAACATATCTTTACCTATATATATATATTATATATATATATATATATATATATATATATATATATATATATATATATATATATATATAAAAGGTTAAATAAAATCGAAATATGTTAAATTTATAAGCGTTTCCTCTGTGTTCCTTATCCTACCATATATATATATATATATATATATATATATATATATATATATATATATATATATATATATATATGGTAGGAGAAGGAACAAAGAGGAAACGCTTATAAATTTATATATATATATATATATATATATATATATATATATATATATATATATATATATGGTAGGAGAAGGAACAAAGAGGAAACGCTTATAAATTTAACATATGTCGCTTTTATTTAACCTTTATCAGAAAGTGAAACATTTTTTTGCAATGATAAACTATAGTCACCTTTGCAAAAGTGGAGAATTGTCCTTTATTAATATACTCTTTAGGTTTCTTTGTTGTGACCTATATCATTCAAAACAAAAACGTCTCGGCCAGAATAATTGGTTGAAGTTAACTTGACACCATCATCAAATTTGAAGGAACCTATAATTTTGACAGCGTACAATACTAGTCCTAAACATTTTTCCTGTGTTTTCTTCCATGTCGTTTGAGATCTACCCAAAATAATGCCACATTTGTCACTGAAATTTCTGTTGAGAAATTACTTTTCATGTACACCTTCACCAATCACAAGTTTACACAACATTGACAATTGATTGCTTTCGTATCTTTAGTCAATTTTCTCAATATTCTTTTCTTTCTGCTTACATCTGCAACTCAAGCTTTTTCACATATTTTTTGCTGCTCAGTTCATTTTATTATTTACTACCTTTTTTATTTATTTATCTCAAATCTCGTATTGCAACATTCTTAAATTGAATTTTTAGTGATTACGACTTTTCATTTTTTTTCAAAATCCTTTTTTATTGTTTTGTAGTATCCTTCCAGATTTCCATCTCGTTGTTTTTCTTTTCAGGTAATATCCTTCTTATGGCTTATCGTAATCTGAAATTTAAAAAATATATTGACAACAATTCTCGAGTTGCATTATAAAATTTCATACCAACAAATAACTATACCAACAAATACCACCAATTCTGCAACATGGTTTCCCTTGTAGAATTATATAACGTTAAATTTTGTAAGGAGGACACCTGGTGAGTATCGAACTCACTGTTCAGTAGTAATGGTCAACCTTAATAGCATCGATAATAGCTGTCCACCACCGAAGGACCACCACCGGATAAGTCATTGTAATTATTACAAATAAAAACATATATTGTAAGTAGAAATATAGATGGTTTACTTATCATAAAAATACAAGTATAACCTAAACGTTTTACCCACATTAGTTGATTAATATAAATTTTATTGGGAAAACATTGACTTGTGTAATAAAATCTGATATAATGTACATACACACACACATATATATACATGAACTAACATTTACTTGTTTGCTCACATATATATACGATATTTACATGTATGTCAGGGTGTGTGTATATATATATATATATATATATATATATATATATATATATATATGGTGTATATATATATATATATATATATATATATATATATATATATACGCGTGAGTGTGTGTGTGTATGTGTATGTATGTATCTATATGCAAGCGTGCGAACTTTATAAACATATTGGGAATAGGAATATATATATTGTGTTTAGTGGCCCAAAACGACAAAAATGCTTGGTCCGCCTTCTTGCTCACCGACAATACTTCCTCTACCCATCATATTTGGAAGTGTTGCTCCAAGTCTCTACGGAACATCGAAAATTTTTGATGCTTGCATCCGGCAAAGTCACCTCACCCTGCGCCACAACGAATCTTAACTCAAGCTGGTGGTAGAACGGATCTCCTGTGGCAGTAATGGATATCGATTTGTGAGAAGTTCGAGACTTGATGCTCTACCGTTTCTGTCAGATTATCGATATAAAAATCAATATTCCTATCATAAGGTCGGCCTTCTGCTAGTCGCGTAACTTCCGGATCTGAGTTGAAAACTCCGGTAAATAACATGTATTGTTGAAGTTCAATCCAGACTCAAATCGCGATCTAATTTTGAAACGAAAGTGGTACCGTTTTTGTTTGTTTCTTTTTTCCCCTGTTTTTCAGTTGTTTTTTTTTTTCTTTCTTTTTTCCACTTTTGTTTATAAACGGAGTTGTTTAGATTCATAACTCAACTCGGACTCTTGGTATTTGAAAGAAATTTTCTACATCTGTTTGTTGATTTAAATGACGAAGATTCGAAAGAGAACAAAATAACTTTAGAACATGCTTGTTTTACGTAGACTACTGTAAATTTTACAGACACACGAATGAAATCGAATTAAAGATAGTGTAGCTTCAGTCGTTCAAAATTTTCCCAGTGTACCTGCTGCCATCGCTTTAAAAATAAATATAGAAAACCTGGCTCTTACATGAAGTCGACTGCTAACCACTCCGTTCGACTTGAGTTATTTTTGTGGTCAGTGATCAGCCTAAATGTAAATAGATATGGAAAAATTGGCGATAAATAAATCTCTATATATATTCTATAAATACGGACCCCATCTGAATGATGTTAATACTAGGTTGTCTGAAACGTTCGCTCTGTTGTTTCTATATCAAATTAAGAACGTTTACTTTCAATTAACCGAAGACAAAACGATCAATTTTGAGTGTTGGTGTCAGTTATATCAGCGTGAATGTTTCAAACCAATTGACGAAATTGATGTATTTTTGTTTATTGATGCCAATACTGCGGATGAAAGAAAATGTTTTTAGTGTCTTGTGCTTTTTATTTTAAAAGAATTTAAAATGCGTGTCAAACTAAAAAAAAAAGTACAGCTCGTGATGAAGGTACTGTGAAAGATCGAATATGTCAAAAGTGGTTTGCAAAATTTCGTGTTGGAAATTTCTTTGTTGAACGTCGCTCCACGATAGGGTAGACCATTGAAAACTGATAGCGATCAAATCAAAATATTACTACAAAATCAACTTTATAATCAACACGGGAGAGGGGCAACTTGCTCCAAATATCAAAATCAAACGTTAAAATTAATTTGTATCAATTTGATTATATTAGTCTCTTTGAGGGATGACTTCCGCATAAGTGAAAAGATAAATAAAAAAAATAATGGGTCATATTTCTGCCTGGTTCACTGAATAAAATATTCCAATTTTTAAACAAACTTTAATAGGCGATGTAAATTAATTAAATTAATAAATTTATCAAAGTAAATAATTTAAGCCATCAATGTAATATATCGCGGGACAAACTAAATGAATCTCCATTAACTACATGAAAGATTGGTTTACATCTAAAGAACGTGATACTGTGAGATTGGAAGGGTGTCCTTTACTTTTAGGCTCTTTCCGAAGAACCAAACAACTGATTCTAACAAGAAATATTGATCCTTACTGAAGTCATTACAGTAGAAAGCATAAATATTGATTAAGCATTTTTCTTTGCTAAATTGTAAATACTCTAGTTTTGATAAGTGTAAGAATGGAAACATGTCTACGTTAATTTTCTTTAAGATAAATAGCTTTTTTAATCAGTACCACGAAGACCATGTCATTTACTGACATATAAATAAAATTGTCAGTTTAAATACATTTATTACCATGAGGTATTAAAGGATTTATGATAAATTATTATTTGCAATAAACAAATGTTTAAAATATGCATGCATTATGAAGAATAACAATGCATTCACATTTCGTCTCATCATTTACTTTTAAATTAGAAGTAAATAGGTTCAATAGGAGTAGATAGGTTCGTCATTTATCCTGCTTAGGATTTGGTTTCTGGTTTCGTCCAAAGTCATTTTCATTCTCTTTCACTCCTAGTAGCCACCTTGCATCTTAGTGGCATTATCGTCTTGCTTGAGGTGAATTGATTAAAAAAAAAACAAAAAAAACAAACCTAAAGAAAAAATGTATTCAATCAGACTTACAAAGCAGAAAATATTCTCGGTTGATCAAAATCTTTGATTTGTGCACTTTAAGAGAAGGTACTGTGAATGATTAAACGTGTCAAAAGAGGTTTGTATATTTTCATGCGAATATTATCTTGATGAACGAGGTTCCCACTGTTGGGGAGACCATCTGAAACAGATAAAGTTCAAATGAAAACATTACATCAGAATAATCAAATTCGTGCGGTTCTAGAGTTAACTAAAAATTTTGAAATGTTATAATCAAGTGTTAAAAATCATTAAAATCACCTTGGTTATGTTCATCACTTTGATTTGTGTCGTTCACATTGGTTAAACAAAAGAAAATTACTAGATTTAAACATAACGAAAATTTGAAGAGTACATACTTTACAATGACACAAAGCGAAAGTAAGCAAAACGAATAATCATTAACTAACTACCCAGACTGCAACCCCTTGATAATAATCAAGGGGTTGCAGTGGGTGGGGCACAATTGAGCGAGAGACCAACAAAACTCTTTGCAACACCAAAGATAAACTGAAGGCAAGGATTATAGCGGCATTCACCAACTTGAACAAAGAAACCGCCCAGAAGCGTTGCAAGAGATTCCGAAGTCGTCTGGAGGCTGTGGTTGAAGCCCATGACGATTTTATGAATAAATTTATTCTTTAGGATTACAAGATATTTTCATGTAATTTTGGTAAATATATCTGTTAAAATTAGATGTCAATATTATTTTCATTCTTGCGTAATTTAAACGATAATTTATGCGTCACACCATACACACACACACACACACACACACATACATATATATATATATATATATATATATATATATATATATATATATATACAGAGAGAGAGAGAGAGGAAAAGTGAAAGAGGGAGAATTAATATAGGCAAAAGGTTTGTTACTTAGCTGGTTAATGTTACCCTCAACAATCTGACTCCAGTGTTTCGTAGATGGACCCGGCCGTTCACGCGTCAGATGGGTTTTAAAATTATACAGGGTGTGATAGAAATACCTCCCACTTATACCTCTCAGAAATACCTCCTTTATAATGGTAAGGCATTAACTAGATGAAGGCATCATTGTCATTAATGTCTTACTATTATGTGGGAGGTATTTCTGGAGGGTATATGTAGGAGGTATTTCTGTTGCATTCTGTATGTGTGTGTGCCTATATATATATATATATATATATATATATATATATATATATATATATATATATATTGGCTGCGGCGAATACCTCCCACATATACTTCTCAGTATATATATATATATATATATATATATATATATATATATATATATATATTGGCTGCGGCGAATACCTCCCACATATACTTCTCAGTATATATATATATATATATATATATATATATATATATATATATATATATATAATTGTAGCCAGATACAAATTTTTGATGAAGAAGGAAATTACTGGAATAGCTGAATATGTAATGCTCCTCATGCCAATGACACTTCAGTGGAAGTGTCATTGGCATGAGGACAGATACAAATTTTTGATGACTGGTTTACGGGAAATGACAGTTCCAAGAAGATTAGCAGAAAGGTGCATCACCTGCAATCCTAGAAATTGACCGGTTATATTTTCCGATTTGGACCCCCACTCACATGAACACACAGGTAAAGGATAAAAGTCTTCATATGATTGCAGAGACAGAAGTATATTTGTGTGTTTGCGCGTGCCGGTCCCTATAAAAATAGACACATGTACACAAATGTTCATGCATGTGTCATATACATATTGTAGCACGCATACAGCCCACAAATATTTAAAGTAAATATGGGAATACACATACATACGTGACCTGCTGGAAAATAGTTAGGGTACGCCAGGATTTTCTCCTCAAGCAATAATGTCCATCCTCAAATAAAGAATAACTTACTTAAAGGCAGAAACAAGAACTCAACAAAGAATTTGCATTGAAGCACTCATTCAGATTTAATGCTACATTTAACCAGGCTATACGTGCAATTGTCTATGTCTTTTGGTTTGTGCGACTGTGTTTATCAGTTTTTGATTATATTGCACCGGCATAATCAGCTAAAAACACATTAATAAACAATAGACTAGAAAAAAGAAAAAAAGCCATCACTGACAAAATATCCGTCTTTTTCCGCTGATCCTAATCTTCCTCTTCTTCTCCGTTGTTTTTCTCATATTTTCTATCTACCTCCCTCTCGCATCTTTTTTTTTCTTCTCTTTCTCTATTTTATCTCTTTTCCTCGTCTACTCTATGTTCTCTTAATTCTTGTCCTGCTTTTGTCATGTTTTTCTCTCTTTCGACTGCACATTGCCTGTTGATCTTGCCCAGTACTGAGAAATAATTAAACTGTCATTTGTACTATAATGACAGAAAAGCGATTGAAGATGCATCAAAGAGGCTCTCCAACCGTATAAACTCGGAATAAAAAGAGATTTCGGTTCATATCAAGACACTCCACACAGATGACGTCTGACATTTTACCAATAAATCGTAAATTTCATTATATAAGCCCCACTGATCTCTACTAACTAACCAAGGAAGCAGTAAAGAGTTGCACTCACTAAAGTTTGTACGTAAACTTAATAATGTTAAAATCACTTATGCACGCGTGCCTAAGACAAAATTATTGATACACACACCCATATTTGACTCAAGCTACAGCGAGAAATATTAAAAGGGTAGATATCCGAAATTGCATCTCGAGAACTGACTGGTAATGTACATACAATAAAAAATACATACGACAGAAGT
Organism: Acanthosepion lycidas; assembly: GCA_963932145.1. Lineage (NCBI taxonomy): Eukaryota > Metazoa > Mollusca > Cephalopoda > Sepiida > Sepiidae > Acanthosepion > Acanthosepion lycidas. Next base: position 74,778,536 of record OZ010583.1, on the reverse strand, counting down.
TTGAGAAATTTTGATCTATACTTAACTGATAGCCGGTGACAGAGGAAATTATTTAGTTCGCTTAAACTTTTATTTTTCTTTATTGTAACTTTGTTTATATTTGACGGTTAAACTATTTTAATGCTTACAATGGATTTATAGTTATTTAACCGTTAATTATCATTTTTATCACTTAAACTAACCCTGTGCATATACAAGCAGATTACCTTATCTTATTGTTGCACTGGCTATAAAACATCTAATATATACAACTTTAGGAATTTATGGGAACAGCAGACAACATCAATTTAAATATTTAAGTTATGCAATAATAAATGTTTCGTTATTATAGGCCTTTTTATTCAAACGAGTATCCTCGTCTTGGTTGTTATCGGTACGGACGCAACATGAAACACCAATGGAAATGATTGTAAATATTCCTTCAAAACTAGCATGAATAACAAATCAACTTAGATTCCACCAGGCAGAACTAACTAAGTATATAAAACATATAATAATGACAATTCATAAAAAAGTCTCAACATAAATAAATGTTTCATTCATGATTTTATTCAATCGAAATAATAGTATTGTTTCACAATATTCTATATTATTCGCTCTGTTAAAAACGCTCATGGTTAACACGCACACGCACACACGCGCACACACACACATAAACACACACACACACATATATATTTAACCATATAAAATAAACATAAGTTAAAGAGGTCCATGGTTAACACACGCACACACAATCATACAACATACATAAATATATACAGGGTGTGTCAAAAAATACTTTTACAAACTTTGGGGAGTGAGTTCCGCACACCAAAACAAGAACTAAAGTCCATGTAAACATTTGTCCGCAAATCCTTCGTTTTTGAGTTATTAAGTTTAAAGAAAGTTTACGGTAGATGGCAACTAGCTTACATTTGACATTCTTGTACATTTGTGGCTAGTCGTCAACGTTTAACGTGTGTTGTAGTGAATTAACCGAGAGGTGTTCCGTTTAACAATGGCAGAATATTCATATCGTGAGTAGGTAGATATGATTTTTACATAAGGTCGCGCAAATAGTTATGAACGCAAGGCTGCGCAGCTGTATCAAATTGCGTTTCCAGACCAAAGGCAGCCGAGTCATCCAACCTTTACCGTTGTTTATCGTCTCGTTGCTGAAACAGGATTCGTGGCAACACAAACTATGGATCGAGGAAGACCGAGATCCGCCTGACCACAAAGAACTTGTTTTACAGGTATCAGCACGTCAAGTGTCCCTCGCACGTCGTGACTCTCATAGTACTGCATGGGGGTACTTCAAGAGCAGCTCCTGTAACCGCATCATTTGCAACGTGTGAATGGTCTTTCGCCCTCTGTTCACTCACTATGGGAGAACTTTTGTCAATGCCTTATTGCACAAACTGCCGATTCATTATTTGTCTCTTCAGTCATGCAACATTTGAAAGAGATGAGATAACAAATTTACACGACCAAAATTTGTAGGCGGATCGAAATCCTCATGGTAAAATACAGACAAGAAACGAGCACCAGTTTAAGATTAATGTGTGCGCAGGAATTGTAGGTCCATATGTTCTTCCAGCACGTCTTACAGGGACTTTATTTCGAACACACACCAAGGCCTGCTAGAGGACGTAAATCTGCTAATAGGAAGATGCATGTGGTTCATTCACATTCAATGCTCCAGCACATTTTAGTCACATTGTTCGCGATGCACTGGCTGACATCTACCATGAAAGATTGATAGTTAGGGGAGGACCGGTCTCATGGCCTGCACGTTCTTCCGACCTCAAATCCTATGGATTTTTATTTGTGGGTCCACCTAAAAAATATTGGTTTATGCAGCAGGCATTAATAATCCAGAGATGCTTCATCAACGTGTCATGGGGGCCTGCGAAACCATCCGACACCGTGTGGTTTTATTTGAAAGGATTCACCAGTCAGTGATTAGACAGGCGCATGCGTGTGTAAAAGCAAGCGGATGACATTTTGAACATTTGCTATGAGTTGCTGTGTACAACGATTGCTTTCTGAACATATGTTTATATGAACTTGGTTTCGTGCCAGGAACCTGCCCTCAGAGTTTGTAAAATTATTTTTGATACACCCTATATATATATATATATATATATATATATATATATGTGTATATATATATATATATATATATATATATATATATATATATATATATATATATATATATATATATATATATACACATATATATATACATGAGATAATGATATACATTTTTATATATCAAGAACAATATTGGGGAAAAATGCATGACAATTGGAAAAAGTTTTCTTGTGACGCGTTTCGTCCTTTCATTGGACTAAATTTGTTATGTCGGTTGTACATGCACACAGACGAAGCAGTATGGGTTTCGATTGACCCGATCCCCTGCTGACGTCTTAACTGTCATTACACACATACTTATTGAGGCTCTTGACGAAACATACACCTCGAGGACTATACATTAGATATCTCGAACGCCTTCGATAAGGTGTGGCATAAAGGTTTGCTGCACAAGCTCTTCTGTGTTTTCTCGATTATAAAATCCTTCCTAAGAGGTAGATCCCTGAAGGTAGTTATTAACGCTCAGTCAACCGAGGCCCTGGTGGTCAACGCAGGCTTCCCCCAGGGTCACTTCTCAGACCAACCCTCTTTTTTGATTTACATAAATGATCTGTCCAATAACATATACTCAGATCATTTGAAAACATCTATGTTGATGATAAGACGATATACGGGTGCACCTCTAAACATTTTGATGATCAGAGATTTGACTGCTGGCACAAACTTCCGATCTGGTACAAACTTCCCAGTGGGGAAACCTGGCTGGCTACATTCAATACTTCGAAAATCAAATTACATCCCATCATCGCTGATCAGACCCCGAACTACCGCCAGTCACGATGAACGGATGTCCCCTCGAGGAGGCACCGTGCCTTGAGAGAATATTGAGCCTCAAACTCACACCCGACCCTCAAGTGGATCTCTTATATCCATCGCTAATGATGCAGGTAAAATGATCGGCTCCCTGTACCGCTAAAGTAAGTACCTGATTCATCATGTTATCCTCTCTCTTTATAAGAGCCAGATCAGGCTGAAAATGGACTATTGTTGTCATATTTAGGCAGGAGCTGCCCAGACAGCTTTCCAGTCTTGATAGAGTTCAAAAGCATTCGCCGAGTCCATGTTGGAGAAGAATTATTTTCCACCCTCCAATCTCTCCCGTAAGCTGGATGTGGCGCTCCCCTCTCTACTCTATCTCTATTTCCATGGAAAGTTCTCGGACGAACTACATTCCTTGGTTCCGCCAGGTCTAATCCTCACAGCTAGGACCCGCCATGTTCTTTACGGCAAATGTTATTAAAGAAAACAGACAGTTTGTGTCGATTAATTATAATGATCGACTTTTACAAATTACGAATATTCTTTCTCAGACAAGGAGGGCATTCTGTCAGAAATTTTCCGAAATTCATTTCGGGAGAAAAGTACAAGAATTATGGTCCAAGCTTTCGACTTTCCTAAGTCATCATCAGGCTAGGTAGAGATAATTGGTGAGTTTCGTAGAACTACATCACAACAATCATTAGTTATACAAAACTCACCAATTCTCTCTACTTTTGAGAAGGATTATTCGTCATTTGGAAAAGTCGATTATTAAAATTAATCGACACAAAATGTCTGACGTTGTTAATAGTAATTGCCTTAAAGAACATTAGTGGCCTAAATGCACACACACATACACACACACTCGTATATACCTATATAGTATGATAGAATTCATGGCACATATGCATACTAGAATATCCTTTGAATGTGTGTAAATTTTGCTCGTTTTTAAAGATTTTCTGGTAATAAAAATCCTAGATTTACTGATCACGGGAATGGCATTTCTTCGAGAAAATGAATTTTTATTTTTGTGTAGAAGTAAGAATTTCTTTGATAGAAGCTGAAAAGAAAGTCAAAAAGAGGAACGTGGATATTAGAGTAGATGTAGTAGAAATAATTTGCAGATAAAAACGTCTTGCTCAAAGATTTTCTTTGAAAAGGACCGAAAGTGTCTACAAGACGACGAGTATGAAATGGGATCGTCGAGAAGACGAAGAGAAAGAAAACTTGCATATCACTTAACCCACCTCAAAGTGAAAGAAACCACTTGACTAAGATTATTCTATGGAAAACCCAAAAAGAAAACCTTAAAAACGTTTTTCAACTTCGAAGTAGTTTTAATTTCTCTTTCTCTCTCATACACACACAAACACACACGCACGTACACCGCGTGCGTACGTTCATGCAAAGTCGTAAATCCATATCACAAAGTGGATATATTCCAAAGAAATTTATGAACCCGATACAACAATTCTTCTCTTAGCTAAACTCTTGGGAACGTTGGTCTGTCGCCGCCGCAACTTCTTCTGCAAACTCTGCCAATTAGTGTCGGATTTCCAAGCCTTATAACCACGGACCGGAAGTAAATTCTGAGATCAATGCTGATTCTAGAGACATAGGCTAACATGAAAAGCTTTTTTCCCTACAGTTTTGTTTGTGTATGTATACCTCTTCTCCCCGTTTTCCCGAAAAAAAAAAGACCTGGCATCTGCAGAAGCCCTCTCGACTTGATGTGATGAAAATGTTCCGATTTGCCTTTGAATAATGTTTTATTGCCAAATGACACGTTGTTCTTTTTCTTTTTGCTCTCTTTACTCTTTCTCCCTCTCTCTCTCACACACACACACTGCTGTTGTTGTTCCGCTTGGTGGTTGAAATAACGTCTTTAGAGATGTCCGGACTGAAGTTTTATTGCAAATGCCAAGTAGATTATAAAAAGTTCAAACGATGAAATGAAAGGAAATACTAATATTGAATAAAAGCTTTCATAAAAGCATTGATTATTCTACTTGTAAAATCTGCCATAGCCACTTTCTTTTTTGTTATTATTATGCAAAAAGTAATAATTTTTGCTTTTTACCGTTTTTGGGGATTCAACTGATTAGTGATGTAAATTTATATTTACAAAAATAGTTTCTACCAAAAACAGAGAAAAGATTTTTCGGCGCCATCAACCAAATGCTTATAAAATCCGGGAATGATATGAAGAATAAATACGTACAAAAACTGTTTAAAAAATAATTCATTAACGGAAAGTTATGGTTCATTTTGCTTTCCTCACAATACGCTCTCCGAACTCAAAATATTTTCCGTGCTAATTAAAATTAGTGTTTTACATGTTTGATATTTTATAGGTGTGAAAATATCATGACGATGCGTATGATTTGAGATAATATAAAATATAGTCCTTCCACTGTCAGCTTTTGATTTGCATTGACATATGAAATAGACATACAAACACATTATGTAACTATAAAAATCAAATGGCAGCCATTGCTTATAATAATAATAATAATAATAATAATAATAATAATAATAATAATAATAACAAAATGATTGATGCAACTCTTCCAATATTTTCAACACTTAAGGAAGAGCATGATTTAAGAAAAGAAATAGAAAAGAAAAGACAGTGTTTGACAATGTTCAACAATATTTCGACAGTATGTCTATCTTCTTCAAGTTATGATTTAAAATATTTTTAGAAGTATAAAAAAAGTCTTTGTACGTCTTTGGCGTGTCTTAAAAACGACTGTACTGGTAAACGCAAATAACGTGAAGCCATGCAACGCAAACGTGCGTAATATGATGATGATCTTGCTCATCTTGGAATTTTCCATTAGTTGATTAGTTATTATAAGAGGAATTGATCAAACAGCTTAATAAAAATTTATGGAACTCTCACGGGGTTGCATGTTAATAGTTTGCATACGGAACCTCATGCCTTTTAAGTATCGCAAGATTTGTAAATTCTGAACATTATTTCAGAATGTGCACCTTAAGATGTTTATCGAAATTACAGTCATTTGTAATAAAATGTTAAGCAAACTCCATTGATGTTACATTGTTGTGCCTGGGATCATATCTGTGACTAGTGAATCTTGTTTAATTTTTCCGTTGTGCCAACTACACATAAATCAAGTCCATATTTGCTACATTGGGCGGAGCATATTAAATGGGAATCAGTACAATTGCCACCTTCTGAAAAAATCGTGATGTTTCTCTTTGAATTATGATAGAATTGATTTTATTAATGCAACGAACAGGGTTTACCCCTTCTATGTGTGTTTTCTGGGGTACAATGATCCGAAATTCCACTAGGGCGGTAGTTAGGAATAAGTAGTGGGAGAACCTTAAGGATAGGCTTAGGTCTTTCACCGCCGAATATAGCCAACGATTCGCATTAGATAAGGCTAAGAAGGTGAAGACATTAAAGGATAGTCTGGCCCGGGCGGTGGCTGGAGTAGGGGTACCATAAAAATAGGTTTAGCTAGGCATGCGGCTAGCGAGCGCTTTCGAAGCCAGTTAGTTAACTCTAGATCAACTAAAATGTCCAGTGAAGTGGTGAACATGTGCGCAAAATTACGCCTCGAAGAAATACGTTGAGATTCCGAACGTTACATTCTTCAGGTCAACATCTTGGATGGACGCAGCCTGCAGTCGACCAACGATATATGCAAGGCGTTTCGGCAGCATTTCCAGAACCGATTTACCAAGGATCCTGGCCTCTGTGAGCAAGAGTTTCACAGTTATTTAGCTGACTTTCCTCGACTCTCGTCGACTGAAGCAACTGGCTGTGAGAATGAAATCACAAGGGTGAAGTCCACGAGACATTGAAGAGAGTCAGCAGTTTCTGGGTTTTGATGATCTGCCCTACGAATTGTACTTGAGACTGTTGTACGTGTTTGTAACTATTTTGACGGAAGTGCTCAACAACTAGTTCTGGCAGGGGTCCGCCCCGATCGGATCTCCATGGGTGTGATTACCCTGTTGAAAAGGGACAATCAAGATGGATGGGAATTAGACCTATAACTCTGATAAACACGAGGTTAAAGATTTGGGCCAAGATCCTGACGGAGCGTTTGCACTCAGTTGCCGAGATTTTGCTGGAACCGGAGCAGACTTGTGCTGTGAAGGGCCGGACCATTCAGTGCAACCTCACGAAGACAGAGGGCGTAGAAGACTACCAATTAGCCGCGCTGATCAATTTGGATTAGTCCAAGACATTCGACAAGGTTGGCTATCAGTACCTGGCATGAATCAGTCTGCTGTATGGCTCCACCAGTGCGGTGGTACAGGTGAATTGGAAGCATTCGGGTTCTTTTGCGCTGTCACGGTCGGCGAGTCAAGGTTATTCGCTATCGTCACTATTTACGCTTGGCGGATATGTAGTATGGTGGTAGATGTTGAATTGAATGGAGAAAAATGGGTTCTTGTGGAGATTGAAGAAAATGTTAGAACTAACGGGTCGCGAGTCAGATTAGCGAGTTGTAGGATAGTCAGTGTTGGCCAGCCTTTTCTCCGTTTCCCTTCGGCCTTGTGCCACATTAACAGGTATAAATATAAAAAAAATAAACACATATTGCGCACGTTTCAGTTGCATGTCTTCACGTTGGCTACGTTTCATTCGTTTTATTACCAGTACACCTGTTTGATTCGTTGATTACCAGTACACCTGTTTGTTCCGAGACAAGCGACGTTTGTAAAAAGACTTATAGTTTTGTGTAGATATTTTATATTTTTATGCTTGTGAAATAAAAAATTTGAGACATAACTTGTTGAATATTGTCAAACAATGTGTTTTTTCTTTTCTTTTACTTTTTTTTTTAAATCGCGTTCTTCTCTAAGTGTTGGTAATAATAATAATAATAATAATAATAATAATAATAATAATAATAATAATAATAATAATAATAATTCATTGAATTTTATATCATTTGCGCGTTGAATTTTAAAGAATAATGCTTTTTAGGCTACTGTAAAATGAAGGTTGTTAAAATATCCAATTACTTTTTTTACCGGAACATTTCGCTACATGCGCATAAAAATATATCAACCACACGCGAAATTGAACATTCAGTAATTAAACAATTTTGTCATTTAAAAAAAAGACAAAACAGTTAAAAAATGTGAATACGCTAAGCTTTCAACGTGAAACCACAGTAGATTTCAGTATGTTCCGGTAATTTCTCCAAGATTCATAAATTTTTTATATACAGTTTGATTGAAAAGTAACTCCCTATTTTATGTATGAGTAGCCAGTCAGAAGTCCCGACTTAATACCCGGCGGCTTTTTTCTTTGAGATTGGTTAAAGAAGCAAGTCTACTATACCAAACGAAGACTACGGAAGAACTTGAAGGGCAAATTAATATTTAAATTTCAAATCGTTAGCAAATAGAAATGAATCATTTAACTTAATTATTGATATCCGCGGCAGTAACAAAAACGTTAATAAAATGTAGATACTATTACAAAGATAATCGTAACATTACCTATATTAAATTTATAATTTTACAAAATTTAATGGCAATAGTTTAACAAAAAGAAAGCAAAATAAAACAGTTGAAAAGTCAATAAGAAACGCTTTCCTCTCATATCCATTTCTTGTAAAAATTATAGCCAATAAATAAATTATAAGTATTTTAAAACAAGCTGTTACTTTCCAATCACCCTGTATATGTGTGTTGTCTTTGAATTTCGTTAGTGAGAAATGGGAGATTAACAGTTGTGGAAGAATAAATACCTGTCAGTGGTAGAAATAAGAGTCTGTGGTAATAGAAAGGTAAAAAGTACCACTTACCTGTTCACTGAGCCTTGTGGTTTGGTTAATAGTAGCACTAGCGGCTATCTATGTTATACACTACGTGTCTTCAATTTGGTTGAAAATTTTGTTCTAACGTTGAAACGTTTCCTCTTGTAAATGTTGCACGTTCGAATCACGTTCACAATCTACCTTTCCTTTTATATCGTTTATTGCCATACCACCTATCAAGCGTTAAGTGAAGTACCCTGACATAGGTTGGCTAATCCCGTAAAAGTAGAATTGTCATTTTATTTGTGTTTATTATCTGTAATATTCAGTTGTAATAAAGACAAATTTTGTGACTGGATTTGAAATCAAATTTATTGTAACTGGCACTATCCAAAAACAAAACAAACATTTAATCCTACAGGCTCGCCATTCACCCCTCTTTCCAATACTTCACTTCTTGTAAATTCCTCAATAAAAAAAAAAAATCATAAGCTTCATGACATTCTGCCACTTTAACAACCACTTTGATTAGTCAGAGATATAAGCCTAAGGGTTATGCCAGCAACACATGCTGTTCCAAAACAGTCATCAACCTTAGAATTGAACACACTTATCACTGCCGGTTATTTAACAGTGACATGATCGTAAACCCAGTGATTCTACAAATAAAATTGATGAGGATACAAATTATTTTGTTGTAATTATTGATTTATATTTCGATAGTGGGAAGAAAACAAAGGTCAGCTGCTAAGAAAGTTGGTTCTCTGTTTCATGCGAGACAATTTTTCTCTCCATAATCTATCTTACATATCTATAAGTCTTCTATTCGTCCGTGATTGCTGCCACATATGGTCTGATGCCCCTGATATTTACTTTGAGCTCCTTGATAAAATCCGAAGAAGAATCAGCAATATTACAGGTTTTGATCTGGCGGCTCGGCTTCAGTCACTTCCTTACCGCCGTAAGATTGTCTCTCTGAGCCTTTTCTATAATACTTTCATGGTAATTGTCTGGATGGGCTTCACGATGGTACCTAGATTAACTGAATTTAAACGCATTACTATAAACTGGCATCGGGATCTCATCATTTTACAGTTGAACTGGCTAGATGTAACCGTAAATTCTATATTAACAGTTTCTTTTCTCCCTTCTGGCTCCATACTTTCCAGCCAACTTTAATCTACAAAAATTTAAATGCAGTGTCAATCGCTATCTACTATCCTCCTGATTACTCATTTCTCTTCCCGCTCATTAATAATGTTTCTGTTTTTAAGTCTTCCTCACCAGTAGCACCTTGTGTCTGAGTGGCTTTTCTACCTTGGATGGGATGAAACAATTTTTTAAAAAGTAGGGGCGACTGCTCATTTATGTCTAGCTATGGTGATTAGTTAATCCGAGCTATAGTCACCTATTCAGGCACATTTGTACTTTTTCAGCAGCTACAGAGCTAAAATGTGATTTACAATGCAACTGTACTGAGCGGACCTACAGAGCCCATAGTACGGCGTGGTCAGCAGTTGAACAAAACCGATCACGTGACGTAGTGCTAGCACAACTAGTGACAGTTTTCAAACAGTGCTGTCAACACAATTTCACTCACAAAACTTGGGTGAATCATGTGGTTTTCAGACACTTCTTGACAAATCGGCTCTGGTGAGATTCGAACCCAGGTTACATAGCTGAATCGTTAACGGTCAAGCGCTAAGTAAAGGAAACTATATAACAACAGGAAACAGCATTAATAAGCAGCTGTAGTAAACCATAAGATCTTTAATACTACTGTGAAAAGTCTCAAGGAACACCAAGAATAGTTTTAATGAAAAGGATCTCGAGTATTGTAACCTCGAAATGTAAGTGCATTGAAGATGGGGGAGTTAAATGAGGATCAATTTCCTTAATTAATAAAATTACAAAGCGGTTAAAATCTATTTAAAAAATGAGTTAATAAACATATGTACAGAGCAACCTTTGTTTTCGATCGTCTCACATGTCGGACAAATCGATTTTCGAACAGAAAATTCGAGATTAAAATGCCCCGGTTATCGAACAAAATTTCGGTTCTCGAACAACATTGCCGAACCGAGTTAACCAGAACAGAATGATTTCTGAGTCTACCACTGTGTTATATACATTCGTCTGTCGTTCTGTGCTTTTCTTTTCCAATTTTATTGTACTGTGCCTTTTTGCCCGTCATTAGCCCTTAGTTATGGCTCCAAAGAAAGCTAGTAGTGATACTGGTAAAGGAAAAAGAAAAGTTGATAGAAAAACTTAGTGAAATCGTTGCAAAACACGAAAATGGCATTCGTGTGTCAGATTTTGCTGTGCAGTACTTTCTGTCTAAATCGACAATATCTACTATTCTAAAAAATAAGGAAGTGATAAAAGCAGACTTTGAGGGATTTGAGACAGTTACAAGTACTGCTGCTGTTGAGGAAATTGTCATTGTTATTAATTGCTATTAATCAAAGAAATTTGTGTTAAATGGGGCGATGTGGAAAAATTTGTGGAAAAATATCACCCTGATTCAGTGGTTAGTAGTAAACCTTTTCAATGGCAATGTCATGTCTCATTTTACAACGCAGGCAAAACCAACTAAGATTGGGACTGGTTTTTATTGAAAGAAAAAAAAAGAAAAGAAACCCCAGAGAAAGATTTACCTGAGCCAAAGAGACAAAGAAGTGAAGAAACCCCCGAAAGACAGTTACCAGAAGTTTTTTATGGAATGGGACTCCTCTTCTAAGAAATAACTCCTCTATTTCCTCCCTTACTTCCATCCACTTATGCCATCACATTGCAACCAAAAAGGTACGCTACATAATACAGTGTTGTTATGTTAACTTTATTTCTTTTATGTTTTCTTTTCATTTACACTTTTGTGTGTTATTTACTGTTTGAATAAACATTTTTTATACAAAAAATATTTAGTGTAAGCATGTAAATAAGCATTCATCTGGTGCTTGGAAACGAATTAATCACTTTTATATTTAATTTTAATGGGAAAATGATTCGCTTCTCGACTTTCAGAACAAATTATGGTCGAGAACCGAGGTTGTTCCGTACATTGTTTTTCGTTTCGCATAATTCCAAAATATATTTCCACGTAGTTTTACTTTTTGTAACTGAGGCTCTTAACAAAATCTGATAAAAACTTTTCATAGCTTCGTAAAAACTTGATATTAATTCAACAAGAGCATAAATTCAAATTATTATTTTTGACGAAAAAAAATATTGTTTGAGAAATTAATATTTTGGCAAAATCATGTGTTTCTATGTTTGAAAGGATTTTTAATCTCATAAAGTGAACACAATTACCGATCCGACCACCTAGACATCTGTTGCTCGTTCTGCAATAGATAAAATGCTAGAAATATCCATGCCATATGAATATCGGGAGTTATTATTTCCAATACTCATGTGGGGTGAGTGCGTTGTTTCATCAAGAGCTGAATTCGTGCTATCTGAAGATGCGAGATTCCAACGCCGTCAAATGGAGCATAATTGTCTGGCATGAAAAACAGCAGACGCACACAACCGTTCATTTCTGATCTGGATGGAAGCACATCCTGAATGATCCTGGGTTTAATGTTTCTAAAGGGTCTATTGAGTCAAAGCTGCGTGGGAAAATGGCCCAGAAAACGATAAATACAGACAATAATAAATAAAAATCAATCGTCAGTGCATTCTTTGAAATATTTCCTAAGGAAAAATTAAAGTGCATGAAGATCGCTTTGGAGAGGTTAGTGCGTTTAGCGAAAACAATTATTTTATTATGACCGATTATTTAGAATGGACAATGACGATGTTTAAATACCTAACTGAGTGCGAAAATGTGGCAGCACGTATGATGAAAGTAAGAAAAAGAAATTACGATCCCGAATATATTTGAAATTTTTTTCTGACAAATGTTAATATAGACGATTGCATTTCAGGTTTATTATTATTTACTGCATAATTACTAAGGGCAATGCATAAGCAGCCATATATATGAATGCATTAAAATACACAGACACGCGCACAGACGTACACACGCGCACAAACACACACACACACACACACACATATATATATATATATATATATATATATATATATATATATATATATATATGTTTATATTTCTGAGATGAGGTATTATGTACACTATTTACATTATTCGGACTATTGTCCTCACCTTTGTCGCCATATTTACTACAACGTTTCGGCCGTTGTATGCTCCGGCCTTCTTCAGGTGGTTGGAATGTCGAACTGAATCCTTTATTTCGCTCACTGGGTTAAACTGTTCTAGTTCCACGTGCCATGTCTTAATGAATGTCAGTTATCAGTTATCTCCTGTTAATTCCCCTCTCCAAGTTCTCCACTGCCTTAGCGTTAGTTAAATCCAGTGACAGGGACCCAAAGAGTGTGAGTTCAATACCCGGCTTAAACGTTGTGAATATGGCCATGAAGATAACAGTCCGAATAATGTAAATAATTTGAGTAATCATAATACCTCATCTCAGAGATCGTCCTGGGTAAGACGTTAAACTACGTCCAGCAGTAAAGGTTCTGATCAGGAGTTTTTGAGGAGCGTGGAAGCACCTCTTAATTGCTGGTGTTCCCAGGTCCACTCTGACCCGGAGTGGTAGCACCTGTTAGGGTCCCAGCTATGGGCAAATAGTTAACTATAACCAGCAATACTTTTTTGAAAAAAAATATTACTAGCAATACAATTTTGAAGAAATATTACCAGCAATAAAAAAATTTGTCACTATTAAATAATCCATTGAGGTTGATACGCCGTAAAACAAAATAAACCAAACCAATCTAAACTAAAGAATACATATTCTATTCATATGAATCTATTCTAAAAATGTTGTCGGCATTAAATAACCCATTGAGGTTGATATGCCGTAAAACAAAATAAACCAAACCAATCTAAACTAAAGAATACATATTCTATTCATATGAATCTATTCTAAAAATGTTGTCGGCATTAAATAACCCATTGAGGTTGATATGCCGTAAAACAAAATAAACCAAACCAATCTAAACTAAAGAATACATATTCTATTCATATGAATCTATTCTAAAAATGTTGTCGGCATTAAATAACCCATTGAGGTTGATATGCCGTAAAACAAAATAAACCAAACCAATCTAAACTAAAGAATACATATTCTATTCATATGAATCTATTCTAAAAATGTTGTCGGCATTAAATAACCCATTGAGGTTGATATGCCGTAAAACAAAATAAACCAAACCAATCTAAACTAAAGAATACATATTCTATTCATATGAATCTATTCTAAAAATGTTGTCGGCATTAAATAACCCATTGAGGTTGATATGCCGTAAAACAAAATAAACCAAACCAATCATCTCAGACATATAGACATACAGATATTTAAATGACGATGTTTACTTATAACTGACTTTGAATAGTATTCATGGATGACTGGATTTTTCAGACTAAAGTCAGAATGAAGTATTATTCTTTCATTACAAATTTGAGGCATGTAGGGAAAATATTCTAGCTATATAATAATAATAAAGAATACGCCTTAGTCCGCTTCGAAGTATTTCCCTTAAGGCCTAACATACTTATCTCAGCGTTCCTTTGAACTTTCCCAAACAAGTCATCTTTCGTAATTTTACATCAGCTGTTTGATCAACGTTCTCTGTAAGTTCGTCCATAGTGTTTCAACATGGAATTTCAGCTTTGGTTATGGTCAGAATTCACGGAGGGACAAACCTGGATCATGTGATGGAAGTAGAGTTACAGTCGTGGTTATATGCTTTGCTCATAAAAACCTGCAAGAAATGTAATAACTTTACTCGCTCTGTCACTGTTGATGAGTAGTAAGTATTAGGCATAAAAACTGATCACTCATCTAATACCCTGAATTAGGTTTTTAAAATTGCTTACCTTTTTCTCTTTTTGGTTCTGTCTACCCATCCTTTTGTCGGCTAACGGCTCCTCCAGATTCACCGTGATCATCTTTGGGGAGAAGAAAATCACTTGTTTGATGCAAGGTTGGTCACCGAACGATTGGTTATTAAATAGTGGCCAAAATGAACTAAACCAAATAAAGAAACAAAATATTAACACTTAACAAAAGTCAAAATAACAATTTAAGCTATGAATACCATTTTTCTTGTTCAGCATCTCTCACTCCATTTCGTCTTCATAACCACATATATACACATATATGCATAGTATTGTCAGTCAAACAATTATGTTTAACTGTCCGAGCTAAATCTAGAAAAATATTACTGATTTAACAATAAATATACTACAGTTTGTTCTTTTAGTCTCTAAATTGGTGGGATTGTCAGTTTTTGGTGTAGACTGGCCACAACTTGTTTCCAATGAACATATTTGTATCCGATTTATATTTATAGTAAAATACTTTTATATTACTTGAACTGTAATGAATGTCTTCCACTATGCTTTCATTCACAACAACTTCCTCCTCTCGCTTCTCCAAATTCAGCCTCGCCGATGCCATTCAACTTCTGATGTTGGTTTTCAGTCGAACAGATGTTGTAGGAGGATGGCATCATAACATTTGTGAGAATAGCATTCATTCACCTATTCAAAAATGAACAATCACTGTCTTCTTCATTACGATCATTGCATAAATATATCTTTTTCTACTCAACATTGAATAAATGCATTGTTTTAGTCTAATTAATATCAGATATACCTTCGAATAAAAACTACCCTAAAATACAGATTTACCAATCAGTCAAATCCTCAAAAAGAGAGAGCGAGAGTTTCGCACTACAAAATCTTATCAATTTCTCATTACTCAGTAAAGCCGTATAATACCAATGATTTATAAAGATATTTGTGTACTATTTCACGTGTGTTTGTTTGTGTGTGTGTGCTACGTAAATTTGATACAGTATTTAAAATTGTTTGTAGTTTATATTCTGTGGTACTGCTAAAAAATATATAAACCTGACTTTATAATAATCTCTCTACAAAGTTTTATAGCGATTTTTCCTAAGGTAGCTTAGATGTGGCACAAGACCGAAAGTATAGGGCACCTAGTGCGGATCGAACTCAATACTCAGTCGTTATTTTTCTAGCGAGACAAGTTTGCTAACCACTACATCGCCTCGAGGTACCCAGCTCCAAAAGTTTTTTTTTTTATATCTAACAAATTAGTTCAAGATACACATCGTATGACAATTTACTTGTTGTGGAATCACTCATTCAACTCTAAGAAGCTAAAGCTATCTAAGTTCGATGACCAGATCAAGTTTAGCGTTCTAAATAGATTAACGACAAATTCCTGAATTTCAAACATGACAAAATGCTTCTTTCCATGAGAACATTCTGTTCAAAAAACATGACTACAGTTTCTACTCTATTTATTAACTATCAACATTACTAAGTGTCGGACGCATCAAAAGAAAGCGTAAAACGGAAATAAGTACCGATTTTCTCGGTTTGGGTTTTATCTACTTCGGTGGAATATCTAAAGTGTGAAGACATCGGGATCAGAAACGTTTCTAACTTTTATCCATTTATACTTAATAATCTTAAACTATATTTTATATGATTAGATGTGAATTTGTTATGAAAAAGGGGAATATAAATTATTTTTAGATATTGTTGCTCTAAACACGGTTATCGAAAGTTTTACACAGATACATTCATCTTGGAGAAGCCTGAAAAATACTTCATTATATTTTGACGTTTTTGAGTCTTGAATGTTGAGTCTTTTTCAGTCTTAGCAGACTGTTAAGAAAGACTTGGATAGGAATCTAAAATCTTTAATATGAGGCAAGTTCGAAAAGTGAGGTATAAACCTTTACTACTTACTATTATTTACATGATTTATATTTGGACTAATGCCCTCATTTTTCTTGTCATTATCATAATGTTTCGATTGGGCGACACAACGTTGTGATTATAATAACAAAGATGAAGGCGTTAATTCGAATGTAAATCATGTAAATAATGATAACTCATCATCGTAGAAATTCAGACAGAAGACATCTACCATTCTAACAGTTCTTTCCGCAACCCGAAGTTTTGTGGAACCAACTCCTAAGAAGATGCTTCCCCGATCACTATAATATTAACCTGTTCAAGTCTAGGGTTAACCGTTATCTTCCCAACACAGCCGTATAAACCGAACCTCTTACTCTGTAACCCGCTAACTCGACTGGTTATCTAAACCCAGAAAATATTTTAGATTTTAAGATTGTTTTTGGATATAATAATGATTTATTAATACAAGTTCTACTACTATAAATAGCTGGGAGGAAAAGAGGTGAATTCATATCATTTCCCACGGGTATTTTCACGTGAGTGAATATAATGAACCTGACTGGAATTGGAACTCGGCTTTTATTTATTTTGTTTTATTAGTGTAGAATAAACCTTACGAATTAAGTCCCTGATTGAGAAAGAAAAATAATCTCTGCATGCAGACATTAAGTTTAAAACTCCAAACTTACACCGCTGCTTCGGCCAATATGCACATTGCTGATACGATTAAAGTCTTAGTTAAAGCCTAGCTGTCTAACTAGTGTTCATGAGTTCAGACCCTGAGTTAGGTAAATTCCCGTTTTAACGCGTGTATAAACCGATTTTATGTATATTGCGACCCTAGAATTTTTTGCATTAATTATTAACCTCATCAAACCGCCATAAAAAATTACCTGTGTATAATGTAACCAGTCACTAAAAATGCATGATTTTTAACCTTTTCAAAAAAATTACCTGCGTATAGTGCGATCCCCCACCCAACTATTTTTTACATAAAATCTGATCATAAAAATTCGCACTGTACTCCAGTATATACAGTATGTTCTGGTTCAATGAAAAAAGTGGCACAAATAGAGAGAATTAACTTATCCGAGATTATCTTGAATAAAGGGTTTGATTCAAAATTATTTTATCTAATACGACAGACATCTAAAGAATATTAGAGTGTACAGCATTTTGGGTCTAACAACCAAAGCAAGTATACTTGTCCTAATAGAAAGGAATAGGATAATGATGATAATTATTCATCCAAAAAATAAGGAAAATTTTGTAATAGTAAATGTTTGTATTTTCGGGCGTCGCTCCTATTTACAATTATTGTGAGTGAATGGATCAAAATTCAAAGAAGAGACAATCTACAAAGTTTTTTTTATCGCTGAATATTTTACAATTTCAAAAATGATGATCAACCTAAGATTTTTTTTCTCTTATTTGAATGGACAATATCGAAGAATAACAGCTTTCAAAGAGATCATATTTCAAAATATTCTGAAAATCTTCAAAAATTTCGGGCTAAATTGGTTTGGAAATAGAACGTGCCAAGACGAAGTGCATTTAAAATTCTAAGAAAATAAATAAAATAAAAATAAACAGAAGAGGAAAAAATAAGTAGAATTTGTGGGTTGAAACGGACGCCAGATCCTTCTGGCATCTCTTGAAAGATATTTTCCAGATGAAGACCTGTTCTCTAACAGCTGACAAAAATTACGGTGAAATTTTATTTAAGTTTATGAAAAAAATAAGCAGAAACCTTTTAAAGGACAAATATATAGACTCTTATATTTCAGCTTGTATTCATATATATAGCTGGGTATATTTTCAATATATTATCCATGCCGTCAAAGATTGACGGATACGAATTAACATTTTAAATGCTTAGTATTATTAGAAGGCTTTCATGCATGAGATTTAAAATATATTTATATATATTTTTTTATCAGTTCACCCCAAGCAAAGCAATAATGTCACTAAGACGCAAGAGGTTACTGGTAGTGGATGAGAATGAGAAGACTTTAGTGAGGAGAAACTACAATAAAAGAGTTTAAGGAGACAGAAGATGGCGATGAACATTGCATTTAAATTTTTGAAGATTGTAAGTGGTAGGGAAGCAGGAATTCAAAAGAAATTTCCACAGGTGAGAAGTGCGAGAAAAGAATCTATTAGAATAGAAAATATGGCTATATCTATCTATTTCAATAGTAAAACGATGTGACCTCGTTGCCAATGTAGAAGTATTCTTAAATTCATGCAATCGAAGTACCAAGGAGGAGAACTCACTAGAACAACTGACTTGAATATATATATATATATATATATATATAGAGAGAGAGAGAGATAGATAGATAGATAGATAGATAGATAGATAGATAGATAGATAGATAGATAGAAATGACACAGGGAAGATACGTCAGGGCGGTGGGAAATTAACTGAAGTCGATATACCAGGTCAGTACCGATAACATTACAGATTCTTTGGATTTTGTCGAAAATCTCGAGATATGTAGCCAGCGCACCAGACCATATATGACAGCAATATTCAATGCACGAACGAATGATAGAGTTATAAATGTGCAAGATGGATTTTGACACGAAAAATTGTCTGGCACGACACAGTGAACCAAACTACTTAGCAGTAGATATAGCAATTGATTCACTATAACCACTCTACTTCATGTCAGTAGAAAACATGAGATTAAGAAGGCACAATGATTTGATCTCCTATCGGATTTATTATTAAGACACGAGTAAATAGTTGTACTATCAGAATAAATACCTATGTTTCGAAATGTTGACATCGGAAATGTCGTTGAGAAAGATAAGAAACAACGTAGGTCTAAGTATAGAGCCCTGGGGGACCCCCTCAATTAATGTGAAATGATCTAGAAGCGTGGCGGTTCAGCACAATCTTCATTTCTCATCATATTAAGAACGATAAGATTATATTTAAAAATATAATCCTTTTCACCAAGATTTGGAATATTTGAATTAAAAATAAACATCATAATTTCTGTTTTCCTTTTGGAAAATGATAAAAAACATTTAACACAAGGCAGCTTTTTCTGTAAAGTAAACGGTTCGCAGTTACCATCCGGTCAGAGACACCATAACCTTTGAGTTTGTGGATAAGTCCAGCATGCCTTCAAGATATCCAAAGCCATGGCCCAAGCCTCGTCGTTCTTATCTAAAGCCTGATAGACAAATTCAGTATTCACCCGTCAACGAATCGACGTTTGACAGAAAATCAAAAGTTATATAGTTTATCTGAAAGAAGGCCGTGTGAAGTGAGATGCTTAATCAATTCAGAGCTGATTGAATCCACTAGTACTTTGTCAAAAGATGCAAGAAGCTAATAAGGACAATAATTTGGGGAATCAGGAGATTTAATCGTAAAATAAAAAGGCAATAAACCTATTAATTCAAAAAGCTTTTAATTGCTTTTATGTATAAGATATATTAAGGGCACTATTGTCTTTAAAATATTTATCGATGAAAAATTAATTTTTATAAGAATTGTTTTCATTTTAAAAAAAAATTAAATTAGAATAATTTATAAAGTTTGAAATCTTTTAAAATTCCGTATTAATTTATAGCGGTTGATATTACTTTTAAGCAAAAACTATATTTACCAATCAATAATTACTAAAAGATTACTTAAAATTCTGTGACCCCGAGTATTTTAAAAAGAATTTTGATTTTTTTTTTTTTTTTTAAATAAGTCGATTTACGATACGGGCGTCCATACACGACATAATCAGAAATTTAAAATTTATTGCTAATTTTCTAATATTTCCTCAACATGCGTCTTCGTAAGTAAGACTATAAAGTCAAAGTAACTAAAATTCAGTAAAATATTAGATTACTTCGAATATTTTCATAAATTTTTAAGATTACCGAGAAGTTAAAAAAAATTATATAAAAGATGCGTCAATGCATTCGTCAAATAATTTATACGAAAGTTACATAATATGCCAAATATTATGTTATCGATATCTCTCTCAACAAACACCCGTCCCCGTGTTTAAAATACTTTTCTGCGATTAAACTTTAAATTAGTTAATCTTCCTCAAATAAAGTTTCAGAAAAGTATATTTATTTTTGAAAGATTTTTTAATAAAGAGATTTATGTTGTGTTGACAAATTTGCCAATATGGCGGATTTTAGCAATTTTAAAAAATATAATTCCAATCAGTTTTTCTTATTAGAAATATTGAATTAAATCCATAAGTTCTGAATTAAAACCAAAATAAAAGCTTCAACAAATATTTTTAATTTTTAAAATGCATTTTAAAATTTAGGTCTTTGGTCGGTATCTGTATCTATCTATCTATCTATCTATCTATCTATCTATCTATCTATATATATATATATATATATATATATATATATATATATATATATATATATATGTATATATATATATATATATATATATATATATATACATACATCTCAGTGAGTGTTTGCATCTGTATATGTGATTAAAAATTTAAAAATATAATCCTTTTCACCAAGATTTGGAATATCTAAAATAAAAATAAACAACATAATTCCTGTTTTTCTTATATTTTATTACCCACATTAGGAAATTTTCTATAGAGTATTTTGGAAAATGATTAAAAAAAACAATTTAGACGAGTTTAATACCAGGCAGTTATTATTCTGCAAAGCAAACGGTTCGCAGTTAGCATTAGCCATAAATCCGAACGAACCACTCCAAATTTTTGTTCTAGACATTTAGTGCGTCGAAACTAAAATAATATACAAAACAGTCGTCACATCTGCCTACCAAAAAATTGCCCGATAATAAAATGAAATTTATTTATTTACATATTTATTCTACTTGAAATTTTTGCTAAAAGTTTATTTCAAATCTACGCTCTCTATGTCGTTTAAGAACGATTATTCTTGTACTGTGATATAATCTGGACTTCGGTTGACTCACACGAATAGACATTATTTTTAGGCGTCAAAAACAGTATAAAAAACATAGTTGGGAAGTCTTGGTTTATCATCTTGGCTGCCAAATGTACGCCTACAATAACCCCAAAAGAAAACAATGCTCTCCTTCTTACTGATAATCTAGAGCCTGTCATTCATGGATCAAATTAGAACAAATGAATGAAGGTGAAAACGTCTAAAAAACATTTCAGCTAAACTGAGATTCCAAACTAAATAAAAGCTTATTAAACGATTATAAAATATTTTATCGCATAAATTAAGCACCAACTTTTTAACTGTCAATTTAATCCAAGCAGTAACACTGAACCTAAACATATCAAGTCTGAAAAGAGTACTAATATTATAAACCTACCGCCATGCAATGGCAGCAATCCATCCACATTCCCTCTGTGTTCCATCAGCGAGAAGTAGGTTCCACTCGAACAGCTTCTTCCCGCGAACCACTGCCCTGTGGAACAGACTCCCAAGAGAATGTTTCCCCGATCATTACAATCTTAACTTGTTCAAGTTAACCGTTATCTTCCACTCCTATCCATATAATCTACCCTCTACCTCGAGGAGCTCTGGACCTTGTTCAGACTGAAACTTACTGTAAAAAAAAAAAAAAAAAGAACAGAATAGATTAAAAAAAAAAAGCTTGTCATAAATATAGCAACATCTTTCGTGGAAAGAAGTTTTATCACATTCTGAATTCTTCAAAATAACTTTTGTTATCTAATATACAAAATTAGCATAATAACCAAACGGTAGTTGGATATTTTTAATTTGGTTGAAGATTTTATTTGATGTTTGTAGGATGCAACTTAAAGAAATTATTGAATTGGAACAACAATTCATAGACTTTTTAAGTGAATTTCAAAAATAATTATTTTGATATCTGATCAGATTTTAATTCAACCACATTTGTACCATTTTCTCCATCTTTGTAACAGCTTTTATTTATTCTATCTTACAAGAACTTGGCATCGTTCTGGGTGATGAACTGGTCTAAGCGTTTTCATAGGCTTCCAGAGAAATTAAGTTCTTCCCATTAAGAGAAATTATAAGGGTCAAAATAAGTGGTAATCCAAAAGTGCAAGGTCAGCTGAATATGGTGGGTATAGTAGGACATCCCAGTCTTGCGGTTCTGCAAATAAAAACTTCCTTAAGGAAGACGACGACCTTCCGACTGACAAATTCAAGAGCTTTACATCTCGATTGCTGCCTTTAACAGATCCAATTGAGAGCAGTGCTTGTCTGAATTAAACGTATGCATTTTTTTGTTGTTGTTTTGTTTTCTTTTTTTTGTTTTCTTTTTTTTGCGGAAGTAGTACATAACATACAATTTCCTTCAATCTTAACAGATTCACAGTATCACCTTCGGATGTAAATTGGCTTTTGGTGAAGTTAACGGTGGCTCATTTCGTTCTCCCCGGGACCTTTTTACCCAGTGTTGTTATAGACAATTCATTTGTCATCGCATGTGATCAGTCTTTTCAGAAATGGCTCGTTTATTTTTTTTATTGCATTTGAGCAGAGAATTGCAGATGAAAATGCAATCAATTAAACAATTTTATCCTTTCGTGAGGCACCCAAATATTGTAGCAATTTACTTATTGAATTTGTTTTTATATACCCCCCTTACAACGTGCATATGAGACATAGGGGGAGTATCTCAGCAATGAACACTGTCGTGTGACCAGAATTATTTTTAACCTGCGTTTCAATTTGGTGACCATCAACAACTGCAGTTTTGCTGGAACGTTCTTGGTCTTCAGATCAAAATTTCCACTTCTGAACTGAACATAGTAAAGCACTCTATGAAACAGAAATTTCAGTTATGGTACCATCTCCATGAAATGGCACAGATCTTCTTTGTTGCTGTTGTTTTTGTACTGCGTTTTTTTTTTCTTTCCAGAAGCAAAAATAACATCAAATGACAAAAAAATTCATTTCTTTTACCCTCATTTTCACTTTTAACGTAAAATCGTTTAAAATTCGCAAGCCATACACAAAGATGCAATGAACTGTCACCTTTCAATATATGCATATATGTCATAAATTTCAGTCATGTGTGAAACAAAATCACGTGTTCAAACGTCACCTAATGCAAAACGGTATGAACTTCTGTGCCAGCCCAATATAGTAGATTAAAAAATATTTTTGGAAATCTGTCATTTGTAATCTGTTTATTCAATTTTGAATGGACATTATTGAAGACACTTTTATTCAAAACAAGTCATCTTTTTATGCTTTTTAAGTTCTTAAAATATTAATGAAATTTGCAATAATTAATTTTAAATAATTGAAACAGACCAGTTAATAGAAAATTAAAACAATTGCGTCATCTATTTTTCTGTTTTTCTAGGAAACGAGCAGATAATAAGCATTCGAAGAAAAATTAAAGTATAAAAAATAATTTTGCCATCTATTGCTTCAATAAAAATAGAAAACTTAAATTATTTTGGTCCCAATTATTGAGCACCCAAAGAGGCTTAAATTCACATTAAAATTTCTGTGATGCTACCTAAAAGACTATCAACCCAAATCAGATGTCCTTAACTTAGATAAAAATAAGTAAACTTGGCTTTTCTCATTTTCATTTCATTCATTTCTTTAAAACGATTAATTTTCATGTGAAATGTGAATCTGGGAAAAGTATATTAACTTACCCAAGTAACTAGAGTAAGTGTGTATGAAAGATATATATATATATATATACATACATATATATATATATATATATATATATATACATACATACATATATATATATATATATATATATATATATATATATATATATATATATATATATATATATATATATAAATTGAACACCCTTAACAGCAACAAACAGGACATCTACGATAAACTAAAAGATATAAGTACCTCGGAGCAACTGGAGGAAATTACACATAGACTCACGGAAATTACCAACAAATCTGAAGCTCAACACCGATTTAAAATTATAAAAAAAACTGAATACATTATACAAAGGTAATATCACTCTTCCTAACAAAACTGATAAATTCATTAACTTTTCTAACTATGAACTAAGCACCAAAAAGAATTACTTAACCTTTGACCTAACTGTCATATATACACTACATTTGAATGATAACTCTAACATTTAAAACAACATGCCTGGCCGCATACACAATTCCGGAAAATCCTTGTTGAAAACACGACTATACTTAAACATGAAAACAATAAACAAAACTAAAAATTCTTGAAGCTATATACATAAAACAGTTGAAACCTAACCTGAACAAAATATACTATGAAAACACCACAAATATTCTTAAATGTCTATAATTGGTATGCACGAGTTTGTCGTTGCTTGGAAATCATCCATGTAAACAGAAACAGACTATCATCATTGTTTTGTCCGTGTATTGCTTAATATATTGTAATGTAATTGTCATCTTTGATAATGGCTTATGTCAGCCGAAAGCTTAAAAAATATGTATCAATATTGTGATTTTCTTTCTTCATTTAATGATAATGTTATTAAGTTTATCAGACGATATGAAAAAAAATTACATAAAATAAATAGACAACACTTGTCTATATTATTTAATGAAACATGCATCAATGAAAAATGCTGCCTAAATACACACACACAATATATATATATATATATATATATATATATATATATATATATATATATATATATATACTAGAGGGGATACCCAGCGTTGTTCGGAAGATCTCTGAATAGTAGTTTATTATTGACAATTTATTAATCCATCTTATTTAATTATTTATTTATTTATTCTTATTTAATTATTTAATTATTTATTCAATCTTTAAAAAGTAAACTTCATTGTTATTTTTTATTTTTTGGTTTATTATATAATAACTAAATTTAGGAAAATACCACACTACCAATTCCATGCTCGGGGTGGATAGGCTTAGGTGCTGAATATCCTCATATTTTTATTCAAACAGACACTTTATTTTTCGAATTAAATATTAACATAAATACCCTGTTAATGTTGTTTTCAAACAAATCAAATCGATTTATTTAAGTTCATTAACTTTTTGTCAAATTATAAAATAGTAAATAAACTTAAATAATATATATTTAAACATTTTAATTTAATCATTTTTTCAAGCAAAAATTATAGCGAGCCTTCTTCGAAAAATAATTATTTACTATTTATTTTGGAAGGGAATTTAGATTTTTTTTAAGTAAATAAAGATAACATTAGTGATTATTTTATTTTAAAGAAAGTGAAAGAAGCAAATATTTCTCCGTAAGTGAATTTAATTACTATTTTGAAAGAGATTAGAAGTAAGATACATTGAGAATTTAGTTTTGAAAATCGATTATGTTTAAATTTCAAGTTATATTTGTATTTGAAAAGAAAAAAGATTTAGTTAAATAAAAATTAGGAGAGAGAGACTGTTAACATTAATCCTGTTGAATGTTTTACGAATTTAACTGTATTTTATTTAAATTAATTTTCGAAAAAATAAGACTCCCTATAGTTTTTTCCTTTAATAAAACTTAATTTAAAATTATTTACTTTTTTATGTAAACCAAAAAACAATGAAGTTTATTTTTTAAAATTGAATAAAAAAAATTATTTTCCATAATTTTACCGAAGAATATTAATTAAATTTCTTCATTTAAATTTATTTTATTGTTTTAATGTTCATTTTTAAAAGATCGCCTTTATTTATTATAGATATAGAAATAAATTCAAGAGAATAGAAATTTTTAAAATATATATAGCGTCTCGAAATTATGAGCAGAATTAAAAGTAAGAACGAACGAAATAAGAATTATTCCCGTTCGTTTTTACTTTTTAATTAATATATATATATGAGTGGACATTGAGATGGCCTGAAAATTGCATTCAAGCATGAAATCTGAGTGCCCACTCTTATATTTCCAGACGCTCTATCCTTGATATTGAGCACTTTTCCCCATGAATAAGGCATACTTTAAAGCTATATTTTTTTTATCGTTCACATATATATATATATATATATATATATATATATATATATGTGTGTGTGTGTGTGTGTATGTGTGTATGTGTGGGTGTGTATGTCTGGGTGTGTGTGTGTATGTATGCGGGTGTGTGTGTCTGGGTGTGTGCGTGCGTACGCACATGTTTCTGTGTGTGTGCGTCTGTAGTAGGTAAGTGACTGACAAGATATATATTGCTTCATTTTATTTAAAATTGTAAGATGTGAAAACCAGTTTTATGTTGAATTTTCTTTTTTATTTAGTTTTTGACGTTTTGTTACTTTACGTGATCAATGTCAAAACAGATGAAAACTGTCAGAAAAATCGTTACCATGGAAACCTGGTTATAATAAACGACTTTCCCTTAGATATTTCATTTGCTCAAATACTCAAGTGAAGTAGCGAAATGTTAGCATTAAAATAAAAATAAATTCCGTTTTCACATATTCCATTTTTGCATACTTTGTCAGATATTTTAACTTACTCATTTATCATAGATAGATAGATAGATAGATAGATAGATAGATAGATAGATAATACTTTTGTGTGTAAAGTTTATTTAACTGATTTAATGTAGCAAAAAAGAAACTAATACAAACATTTAACAAATAGAAATTATACTTATGTATTAATTGCCTCTGCCGCAACTAAGTATAAATCACTTAATATACCGTATGTCACGGAACGGAAAATAAAGAGCAGTCATGATTATATTTCCTAATAGATTCCAAATCATCAGAAAAGATAACATAAATACAAGTGCAAATAAGAAGAAAAGCATAACTGAAATATTAAAAATGAGTCTGCCAACCAACCAACAAACCAACCAACCAAACAAAATTGCATATGGCTACCATTGGTTATGGCTAATCAACCGGAAGTGAACAGCTGTCAAATGACTGGAAAATGTGAAAAGAAACAAGCATATGAAGTAAGAGGGAGGAAGTGGTTGAAAACAATCAGAGTAGATATATAATTTCTACCTGAGCATGTGTGCGGAGAGACCATTATTTACATAAAGTCTCTCTACACCTGTCTTGTGTGGCCAATAATGTTTTCCTTAGCGCCGATGCTGAGCTATCTACCGACGGTGCGACCAGCCTACCAACTGAACAGCTAGCAATTGCTTGATAGTGACTGCCCCTGGCCTTTTGAGCCGGCAAACATAAAACGATATCTGCCATCTTTAAATATATTTGATGTTTCGAAATAGCCGTCGTTGATCGGCCCAACGAGACTTGAATGGAGCTCAGTGCCGTTGAAATGGTTGGTTGAGAATTCAACGAGTGCAGGTTGTTTAGTACAAGATGAATTCCGCCGCTACGATGATGATGATGACTATAGAGTTAATAGTAATAATGCAGCATTTTGGTCGTTGCAAGAGAGGACCAAGTACTTCGAGAAATACATTCCAAGATTATTAATGGAATGGCGGTGGGGCGTGTGTGTGTTAGAAGTGGAAGTTTGTACAAAAAATATAAGCTTATTAATCTAATATATTGAAAGGGTGTTTGCTCTGTTGGGTGGGGGAGTACCAGGTAACCGTCTGTTTAGAACGAAGTCAGCTGGCTGAGTTTTTTCAGTACCAAACTGAGGGTTCATAATAATTAAAATGAATACATGTAAAAGAAAAATTCTGTTGAAGATTTTCACAAGAATTTCTCTGTAAGAAAAGTAATGGCATTAAACTTCAAAATTACGGCAAAATATCTTTCGCTGAATAATTATTTAGTAAAAGGCATGTCGGGGAAATAGTTATTCAGCCGTCGTATTTAGAACGGAAGATTTGGAAACGCAAAATTAATGATTATATTCTCAACTAATTATTAGATTGATTCATCCAAAACTAGTTCAAGGAAGTAATTACATAGCCTCTGCATAGTCTTCGAGGAGGTGAGCTTACTTGTGTATCGTAGGGTCAAGGACGGACGTTTGGTTGCTCACAATTCGATTTCGGTATTCAACTTGTAAAATTTTCTATTGTCCAAGATGATTTCGGAGTAATCATCATAGTTTATAGAACAGGTTTATACAAACTCTTTTGTAATCAATTTATCCGGTCCCCACCCCCGGCATAACATAGATACAGTCCTTGTATAAATAAATAATCTACTCCAGATAAGTTCATATGAGTTGAAGAAAGAACAGTTTGAGTCGAAACTTCAAAAGATATGACTTAATGCATAAATAAATAGTTTCATAATGAAAAAGAACTAACCAATAAGAATATAGAGCACTATTGAAACAATATTATTAATAAATAAGAATGTTGCAGATCGTTGTGGTTAGAGGGGGAGAAACTGGGTTGAGTGTAATTCACAGGTATCATTGCTATATGTAAATTATTTGTTGTAAATATTAAAAAGCTGAAAAACTTCTGAACAAATCATGTATAGAGAAGAACAATTATCAAGCTACACTTTATATTTCTATTATTCGTTGGTCTTAGTTTTAATTCATATATTGCATGACCATGTATTCTGTTGAAAATGTCCGAGAAAAAAATTTAGCATTATAAAATTTGCATTCTCTCTATGAGATGAGGTATTGTAACTATTTACACTATTTACATTTTTCCAACTATTACCCGAAATAAATGTTTCGGTTCGAAATTCCAACGTATACCACCTGAAGAACGCCGGAGAGTACAACGACTGAAACGTAGTGAATATGACAATAAAGATGAGGACAACAGTACGAACAGTTTAAATAGTGTAAATAGCTTTTAATCGTAGACAGTATTTAACCCTGTTGCAGTTGCGCTATTATGCATTAAAATATACGATTTATAATTGTTTATCTTCATATTAGGTATTGAAAAGATGTAATACAGATAAACCTAACATATTTTATTTTTGTCATTAGATATCATTAGGACAGTTTCATTTTAATAATCTTCATTCAAAAAGATAACTTTTAATTTTACTACCACAGTTGTCATATAACAAAGCATTTTTGTTTAAATTAAATTTCTCAAAATTGACGTGTTTTTATTTACTAATTCTAGCACTAGAAATAGTAGAAAATAAACAACATTTTCGGCATAACGAGCAATTCTTGTTCTAAAAGTGAAAGGAAAAATTATTTTGTGCAGACTACAGAAAAGCTACTATAAGTAATAGAAGTTTTGTGTGAGATATTTCTTCTTAAACAATGCTCTCCACGGTCAGGTCAACCAGATGAGGTTGACAACGATCAAATCAAAGAATGGCATGAGAATAATCTATGTTCTATAATGCTGTCAGTAGTAATTATGCACAAATTTGATTAAAAATCATTTGCGTTAGTTGGGTTATGTTAATTACTTTGATGTGAGGATTCTACATGAAATAAAAAAAAATCGTTCGACTATATTTCCATGTTCTATTCACTATTTAAACATAACAAATGTTTATTTTTTAAACCACTTATGACAAGTGATTGAAATAGGATGGTTTACAACAATGTGAAATGCAAGAGATTGTTAATAAAGCGAAACTTACCTGTGTAAGAAAGGCCAAATGATAATACAGTTTATACGGTGGCACTGAAATGTTATTCTGTCGTAAACTTATTCCAAAGAATCAAACAGTTTTTATTTGAACAAGTCTTATCTCTTCTCTTATGTGTCATGTTATTTCACTATGTGAGCTTTACACCAACTTTCTGTCTTTTGTGGTTAAGTAACTTTTACTCTGTTTTGTCCTTGTTCTCGTATATATTTACTCAAATTCGTTAAGTAGGTTACTCGCTGTTTACCTCTGTTTGTCTTGCCTTTAATATGTTTCATGTTCTTATTTTTTTTTTTTTTTGTTTTTTTTTTTTGTTGTTTTTATCATTTCATCCCAAGCAAGGCGAGAATGCCACTACTACAAAGGTCGGGGTACAGACAGTGTAGGTGAGAGAAAAACTGGTTATAGGTAGGGCGACGAAAGGATAAAAGCTGAACGGGGTTCAAGACGATAGATGACGGTTGACGTTGTATTTAAATTTTTGAAGCTTAGTGTTGTTTTTGTTTATCATGTTTACGTCGTTGTTTTAGCTTATCCATTGAGAGACCATATCGATTTGGAAATCGTCTAAGGCTATCAGCATCTCTATAAGAATCTCATCAGGCTATGCTGTTTTGTCTCTCTTCATCTTGACCAGTGTCGATTCTTACTTCAACTTTTAATATTGCAGCTTCTTCCATGTTTTTTTTTTTATTTTTTATTTTTTTTATATAATATAGGTTTATTTCCCCTTTTATCACGGAAGAACCCTCCGATGTATCCGTACTATATCTGTAGCATCTTTTATCTTAGGAAGAAGCTATTTTGCCGGTACCGGTAAAATAGACAAACATGCTTTTCAGCTTATTTTACTGGTCTCAGGTTAATTTGCTGGTAAATATTTTTCTTATTATTAAGGTCGGTAATGTCAACAATAACAACACAGATTTAACACAGAAGTGTATTTATTTTCGCCATCAATTCTTAAGACAATCTAAAAAAATTTCCCACTATCAGTTGTTAAAACGCAAGTTAAAATCATTTATTCCTCATCAATTATTAAAAGAAATATAGAAGTATCTGAATATTTTAAGCACTTCAAGTATAATAGTCTCTGCAAATCTAAAACTTGACCTTGGGCATGGTTCTCTTGCCAATACACTTCAGGTACACCCACTAAATACAACAGTCACAGACCACAGAATCCATGTTGTTCAAGTCCTGCACACACAGCTCATACAACCACTGCGCTGACGATCTCAAATCTTATATATAAAGTACAGTGCATGTGTGTTTGTGCGTGTGTTTGTTCAAGCAGCACCTCCGCTCCCACTGGTCCGATTCATACTCATTCAAAAGCCCTAGAAAAGGCGGGAGGAACGATTTTCGTTGAGCTCAGATTTGGGGTTGCCAGAGCATGCGAGGTTAAAATATATATATATTAATATATTATACTATCCATTATCGTTGCTTTCACGGTTCAAGAGGAGTAACTATTATTTTCCTTTTGAATCCAAAATTGCAGTGCACGTTTTATTATAAACTAGCTTAGAAGCCGCCCTATCGGGCGGCATTTAAGCTAGAGGAGGACTCTTGGTTTGGCCATCATCACAATAGCTAGAGAGGAGTGGATGCGATAGGCATCAATAAATTACAGAAGAACTTAAAATTGATCGCTGCATTTAAGTATTGAATTCCGTGCAAACAATTATTTTATTTCATGGCTGACAGAATAGAGATATTAATATAGTGTAAATGGGAAAATAGAAATGAGAATTAGTTATACATTCAACATTTGAAAATTTAGAGAAACATAATAGCTAATTAAGAAAAACTTATATTATGAAATCTACATGAATAAATGGGAAATTGGAGCGCAATTCTCCCACAAATTCTGAGATTAAAATGCTCCACCTCTATTTTATAGTAATTTGATATTTATTCGACTCCCACGAAGTCGCGTTGTGACACAATGTCGGTTTAATGTAGGGTGCCCGAGCGTGTACATCCGAGCTAGGAACAAAAATTCTCGAACCCCCGCTACCGTCCGTAGTGCTGGCCTAGGTGCGAGCACCGATCTCTCTCTCTCTCTCTTTCTCTCTCTCTCTCTCTCTCTCTCTGGTGCAACGAGAAGGCGCAGCCTTGGGCAGCTCTTCCCCAGAGCTGGGCAGCTCTCAGTATAATTTTCCTCAGTTGCAACTCTGTCTTTCGACGGAGCTGCCCTGAGCGCACTCTGCCCCAAAACAGAGACGCAACTGAGAGATGATAAATAACCGTGTTACAAACTACTTTTTAGTAATTTGGTGTTTACTCGGCCACACCCACGAAGTAGAGTTGTAACATGAATCGGTTTAATGTAGGGAGCCCGAGCACGTACACCCGTGCTAAGAACAAAAATTGTCCGCAGCCCACGTAAACGTCGGTTGCGCAGGCCTCAGTGCGAGCATCGGTCCCTTTCTCTAGTGCAATGAGGGGGGAACAGCCTCGGGCAGCTGTTTCCCAGGGCTGGGCACCTCTCAGTATAATTTTCCTCAGTTACGCCTCTGTCCCTCGACGGAGTCGCCCCTGAGCACACTCTGCCCAAAGACAGAGTCGCAGCTGAGAGATGATAAATAAACGTGTTACAAGCTACTCGAGAGTAATTTGTATTTACTCAAACCCCCACGAGGTCAGGTTTTAAGACAAGGTGTGCTTAATGTGGGGAACCCGAGCACGTACACCCGTGCTAGGAACAACAAATGCCCGAGCACCCACAAACTTCGGTTGCGCTGGCCTCGGTGCGAGCACTGATCCCTCTCTCTGGTACAATGAGATGGCGCGGCCTCGAGTAGCTGTTCCCCAGGGCTGGGCACTTCTTAGTATCATTTTCTTCAGTTGCGATCTGTACCTCGATAGTGGCGCCCCTATTGAGCACTCCGCCCAAAGACAGAGACGTAATTGAGAGATGATAAATAAACGTGTTACAAACAACTCGAGAGTAATTTGCATTTACTCCCCCCCACTCCCAGGCCAGGTTGGGACACAAGGTCGGTTTAATGTGGGAACCCCGAGCACCTACACACCGGGCTAGGAACAAAAATTTCTCGATCTCCTGCAACAGGTTTAACTAATTTGCACATTCATTTTAAAAAGTTTAATTCAGTAGTCCTTTATGACTGTTCTTTTACTTGAGGATTATTTTGATTTTCATATAAAAATACTTCTGTTTAGGAATATCCTCTTATATAGTGCAGAAAAGTGTTTGAAATTTGCATTTACTTGACTTTCAACAAGTTGGCATCTATTTGTAAAATTTTCCTCAACTATAACAAGCCAATTTATGAATGAAATGTTCATTTAATTTTTTTGTTTCAAAGATTTCAAGTAGCGAATATATCTTACTTTGCGAAGCGATAGCGAGCGTTGCCAAGCCTGATATACTATTAGTTCTAAAACACTATATTTACAGGCAATTGGTGTCTATTTTACCGGGACCGGCAAAATAGCCTATTCGTTTTTCTTATGATTACTACCTTTTTAGATTTTATGCTTCCTGACGAAGAGCACGTTTTATCTTCTATTTTCTTTCATCTTTTTATACATTCCTGATATCTATGCTCTACAGTTTTTCTATCTCTGAAACGTCTGATTGGGTCACCCATCTTTCTCTTGCTTGCATGTATTTCTAATGTTTTATTTAACATACTATATTCCATGCCATTCCTTGGCACTATCTGTTATCACTCTTTCATTAACTAAAGAATTTAATCTCTCACCCGCTTCTTATTTTCTTGTCTCACTTCCTTTGTTTCGTTTGTAGTTGTCATTGGTGCTTCCCATAACCAGTTTCATTTTGATTTACTTATCTCTTCTAAGCTTTTATATTTCTTCCTAACTACAACTGCATATGTTTGCAATTTGGGTCATTCGGGTGTTTGGTGTATTGTAGTTCAAACATTACTTTAGTTTTCCTTAATTTTTATAATTCTATCTTAACATACGCATAAC
>OZ010583.1:74437229-74739729 GCA_963932145.1 Acanthosepion lycidas | reverse complement strand
CTAATAAGAAATGTCAAATTTGCAATGCTAACACAGCGATGGAGGCAACGTGTCACTTGCATTACAGGCATTTGAAAATGACGTGATATTGACGTTGCGGATACTGAAAATTAAGATTATATTACATCTTCTGCACTTTGGGAATTTCTATCGATCAAATAATTTACAGTCTCTGTATATATTTCTATTTTGATCACAAATATTAATGAATGATTACAACACATGTTCAAATGACTTTTCCAATGTATTTAAACAAATACGCGGATGTCTCCGTGCTAAACATGTGACTGTCATTATATATTATTTGTTTTTGTGTCTGTGTTTACTTGGCGGACATTTGAAATACAAAATTTAAATAAAAATGCACAGGATTGTTCGAACTAATGAGTGGAAGTGCAGTCATGAAGTGATCAGTACATATTTATATTGGCAAGTTTCTAGTTATTGGCCATCGGTAGGTTTTACATTCTCAAGAAAACCATTAATTCCTCATCTGAAGTTTTTTTTTTAGATTTGTTTTGCACTATTATTTTTTATGCAAGTCAAAATTTCTGCAATAAAATCGGTTTTAACCAATGTTCGTTAAAATACCAAGATATATCTATATCCATACGATAAATAAACCATATGACTTTCAACTTAAATTTATTTTTTATTAAAATATTTACAAAAAATGTTGGTGATGTAAGATTTTATTATGCAATTCGAGGATTCACCATACTGTTAATAAATATACATAATAATATACATGTGATATTTATTTTTAAATTTCAGATATATATAAAGATTGTCATTGTTCGTCAGAGAGGCGTAATCCTCAAATATTGTAAAGTCATTGATTGATATAAATATGAAGCTAAAATTGTGAAAGTATTTAGCAAATATAGAACTAACAAAAAAGAAATTGAAAATATTGCTAATATAAGAATTTTAAAATAGTACAAAACGAGATTTGAGAAACAATAAAAGGCTTAAAAGTAAAGGAAGAAAAGTTGATTAAAGCAGGAAATATTAGAAACAGTTGGTGTTACAAATGAAAACAGAAGGAAAAAAATAAAGAATATTAAGGACATTTGCTAAATACATGAAAGCAAATAAAATATCATGTTTAAGTAAACACCACAACCCCCCCCCCCAAAAAAAAACAAAAAACGTGGGAAATTGGCGAAGAAGTAAGTGAAAACTGATTTAACAGTAATTTGTACCAATGCAGGTAGAATTACATTGGATGGGACTGGGCTCTTCATGAAAATGGTCAACAAACACGGTGGGGCGATGGATTAATATTTTGGGCTGCAACATCATAATTCTCTTCGGACTTGACAATAATGTCAAGACAAATGTAGAGAATTAATGGAATTTATTTAAGCGATGGAGGATATCGATTCTCCTTCGCCTTCCGCAAATCTGACTATTGCTCATCTGTTGTTCAGAAATTTTAAATTAACAGGTTGTCTTCCAGCCTCTCCAAATAAAATATTGATCAAATGGAAAAAGGTTCGTCATTATAAAGAGATATGGAAAACAATATTCAAGTAGACATATATGTAAAGCAATAAAAACTGCTGCCAGTAATATTAAAGGGCTTATCGGGCTCATGTTCTCATCTGACATGAAGTGGAATGACTATATTGAATCCATTAGTAAGTCAGCTGCTAAGAAATTTGGTTCACTATATCGGAAAAGACAATTTTTGTCTCCAGAATCTATCTTACATATCTATGAGTCTACCATTCGTCCATGCTTAGAATATTGTTGCCACATATGGTTTAGTGCTCCTGCTATTTACCTTGAGCTCCTTGATAAGATCCAAAGAAGAATTAGCGATATTATTGGTCCTGATCTGGTGGCTCAGCTTCAGTCACTTTTCCACCGTCGTAAGGTTGACTCTCTATGTCTTTTCTATAAATACTCGAATGAGCTCTTCGCTATGGTACCTAAAGTTTTTACATTTAAGCGCAGCACTAGATTGACGTCGAGATTTCATCAATTTACAGTTGAGCTGGCTATAGACGTAGCCATAAATTTTATGCTAACAGTTTCTTCTCTCGAACTTCTCGCACCATGCATTCCAGTCAACTTTAATCTGCAAAAATTTAAATACAATGTCAATCGCTATCGACTAACCACCTGGTTATTATCTTCTCTTTCTGCTCATCATTAATGTTTCTCTTCCTAATTCTTTCACACACTGTAATCCCTTGTGTTTTAATTGCATTGCTGTCTTGCTTGGGGTGATTCCAATTAAAAAAATCTAAGCAATAGAAAGGTTAACAAAATCAATGAATGAAAAAAATGGTGAACGTTATAAAATTTCAAAAAACTATATTAACATGTAAATAATAACAACATTTATTTCAGGTATTTTGCGCTAATCAAATATATATTTCTCTGGCGTATATATTTTGAAGCTATTTACATATAAAAAATAAAATGCATAACTTTTCAACAAACACAAAATCAAGTTATTACTAATATTTTTAATAACGTTAGATATTACAGGTTGAAACTCATACGCGATATTGCTTATATAAATATAAGAATATCCAGTTATTGTGAAAGTATTTCACTTGCCTAATATAATCTGAGATATTTGTAATAGCATAAAGGCGTGCATAAGACAATATAATAAATATATACACAATATATACACAATATATACACAATATATTACACACATATAATGTGTCTGTGTTTCTTTACCAATTTATGTTGGATTTATTTATAAATGAATAAAAAATGTTGTATTTTGTTGTTTTCGTAATAAAACCTGACACACCCAATTAAGTTATCATCAATATTTTAATAAGAATGGATAATAAATAATGAAGCTTACATGATATATTGTTCATATAAATATAAGAATATCTACAAAATTCTACCAGTATTGGTTGGTTAATACCAAATTTATTATGAAATCTCATTGACTTGCATATTAAAATCTGTCAATGTATTTACTGGGTTTGTAAAATGCCTATAAATATGCATCTTTTTCCCGAGAAGGAGTAAATGTAAGCGAATAGTTTCATCATTCATTTTGAAATGTAATGGAAGTTACTGAGGTATTTGAAGTGGATTAGATTCGACACAAGCTATCGATTCGTCTTCCTCAATGCTTAATTGAACATCGTTGAATCAATTTTAGCAGTACAGTCATTAATTTCACATCTGACAAACTGTGTATTTTCTGCGAGCTGCTGTGTTAGTTACAAGTTGAAAGTTGTCCATAATATATAACCATTCAGACTGCTATATTGATTTCACTCTTTACTATTATAAGTATACTTTTCTCAAGATTATCTGGTAGTAAACGATTTATATTGTTAAAATTTTTACAGACAGTTGTCATTTGTGTTTATTTTTATTTCTTTTTTTAAAAAAAATGAAACATATTTTACATCATGAACATCTCACTTGATCATTCACGGTTATGTTCTCATTCCTATGTAATTCCATCTTGGTTTTAATGGAGAGTAAAATATGGCCAACTCACTAAGAAATTGTCTTTAAATGCTTTTCTTTTTTTCATTTTTTAAGTTACTTTCATTATTAAATTGAACACCAATAAAAGACTTTTATTCTCTTAAGCAGGTTTTTATTTATGTTTTTGTCCCATATTTCATTAATATAGTTATTTAATTACAGTAATAACAATAATATAACTATCCCTAACCCAATTTGACTCGACTACCAACAATTCATTTTCGAATTTACACATAATTATATAAGAACTTCAAATCTAATAGAATTTTACGCCAGTTTTATTTCCAGTTATGTTTCTTTAGACACTGCGTTCTTTTTTATTAATCATTTATTTTTTCGTCATAAGACAATAGACAAGACCAAAAAACGATTACGACGGAATAAAGGGAAAATGTATATTGGGAATATTAACACCTAAAGTTAGTCTGTTTTTACTTAAAAATTCAATTAACCATTTAGTCATTATTCCGTTTAGGAAATGCAAACTTCACGTTCTTCGTATAATAATAATCTTTTTCTTCACTTCAAACTTGTGTACATATGTACGCACGCACACACATATCTCCATCAACTCCCTATACATACATACATACATACATACATACATACATACATACATATATATATATATATATATATATATATATATATATATATATATATATATATTGGAATTGGTGTAAGAAATGTAGAAAATAAACACGTGTAAAGAAGAAAAGAAATAATTACAGTAACTTACCCAACCAATTCTTAGAATTTCAATAATTGTAACTTTTCATTCATCCCTATGAACATCATCATACACAAACTATTGTTATCGATGTATTGATTAGTTTATGCAGGTGTATTTATTTCTATCTTTATGTACACGAAGTTTAAAAGTGAACCAAATTCTTTTTTCACGAGTAAAGGAAACGAAAGATGGCCGGAAAGGTTATTTTGATGAAAGATTTAATGATTAATATATATATATATGGCCCGACTGCGCGAATTTATCTTTCCAGTGACGTATGAGAACAGACTTTAGAAGATAGTACAAAAAATCTTATAACCGTATGCGATAGAGCAATCTTGGCGTACATAAACAAAGACAGGAGTGTTATCAAATAACCACAACGTCACAAGGGTTGAGATAATAAAAGACTGACATTTCTATGATAAGTAAGAGAATGAAAAAGAAAAAAGAAGTTTGCTAAGATTATAGCGATGTAAAATAAATCAGGGTTTGTCAATCTCATTCTAATTAAACTTTATCCATAAGTTTTATTTGCTTTAGCGACTTCATATAGTATTACTTTATTTCTAAATTTAAGATCATATTTTTGCTTTCACTTTCAAGTTGTTTTTAAAACTATTTCAAAAATATGAAATTTCTTAAACTACCCTTTCACCGAGAAAAGCCTCTCTGATAATAAATATTTTGTTTTAATGATTTCACATATTTAATGATTTTCACAATCATATAATTTTTAGAGGAAAAATTACCTTCTCAAGAAAAATATTGTCTCTAAAACATAATGAAAATTTTCGAAGATTTATTTTGTCTGGTTATTGCCACGAAATTTATTTCCTTTTTTTTGTTATGAACACACAGGAAAAGTAAACTCTGCTGTAAAAATTCCTTTCTGTCATTATTGATAATGGATATATATATATATATATATATATATATATATATATAATCATATCATCCCATACAAGGCAGTAGAGCCACTAAGACACAAGGGGCCACTGACTGTGGACGTATAAAAAAAAGAAAAACATTATCAAGGAGCGAGAATAGAAGAGTAATCAAGTGGACAGCAGATAATGACTGACATTGTATTGAACATCAAAGTTAGCTGGAAAGTATGGAGTCGGAAGGGAGTTCCACAAGTGTGAAGAGCAAGAAATAATCTGTTACCAGGGAACTTATGGTTACATCTAGTCAATTGTACTGTGAATTAATGAAACCTTGCATTTAAATTCATAAAGTCTAGGTACCATAGCGAAGAGTTTATCCAAATATTTACCATGAAAGTATTTATAGAAAAGGCACAGGGAAACTATATTACGGTGGCGAGAAAGTGACTGAAGGTGAGACGCCAGTTCAAGACCAATAATATTGCTAATTCTTCTTTAGATTTTATCAAGAATCTCTAGAAATACAACAGGAGCTCCGGACCCTATGTGGCAGCAATATTCAAGGTATGGACGAATGGTAGACTTATATGTAAGACTGATTCAGCAGAGAA
Organism: Acanthosepion lycidas; assembly: GCA_963932145.1. Lineage (NCBI taxonomy): Eukaryota > Metazoa > Mollusca > Cephalopoda > Sepiida > Sepiidae > Acanthosepion > Acanthosepion lycidas. The sequence continues at coordinate 74,734,012 of OZ010583.1, read as the reverse complement.
AAGTTGTCTATCACGAAACAGTGAACTAACATTCTTAGCAGCAGACCTAGCAATAAATTCTTCTTTTCACTTCATGTCAACCGAGAATGTAAACCCGAGAAAGCGTATCGAGTCACTCTCATGGAGGTTAGTATCAGCCATGATTATGGGAGGTAGGAAGGTGTCTTTCATGTGATTGATAGAGTGAAGATTCGTTCTGGAAGCGTTAAAATTAACAAGCAATTAACAATTGTCCCAGTTAATAACAGACCGCAAGTCATTCTTGAGATCTGCTGCCAACTCGATCTTATCGAACTGATCAAACTATCTGATGTTATCACGTGAAATGAATAATGAAATAATATTTAAACTATTTATCTACTCTTTTCTTTCTTTTTCTACTTAGAGAATTTGAACTAGCTTCATTGTTTTTTTTCTACATAAGTAAGGTTTTGTATTTTATTTAAAAACAAAAACAAAAATAAAAGGGTGGCACTAAGACGTTTCTCAAAGACTCACTCTGATCACATTTTAAAATAATCAGCGCATCAAAGAATTAACTGAAATGTAGCCGTAAAAGATTTAAGGAACATTGAAGAGAAAAACAAATTCTGACTTTCAAAAAAGTTTAATCAAAATCTACTTTCTCGATGCATCCGTAAGGCAATATATATGCAAAATTCGACTCCTGTAAAAACTACGTTTTAAATGATATTGTATACTACACTAGATCAGGGCATTAGCATATCAAACTATTATTTTATAATATAATTTATAATAATTTATAATTATATAATGCAAGGAAAACCCATGAAAATATCACGGTTTTCATATTTGAATTTTCTGATGAATCTTGATTCTTAAGTTAATTGTTGAATATGCTCAATAAAATATCAATAGAAATTCCCATATAGCATCGTTAAATATTCGAGCTTATCAACTTTAATAAAATATTGCAATAACGATAATAAATATGAATGCTGGTCATTGTTTTAAGAAGTAAGGGGGTACAAATGAAAAGATGTGAAATTGACAACTTTTCCATTTGATTGAAACAGACGTTAAACATTTCTATCTTCCCTCTTTCTTTCTTTCTTTCTTTCTTTCTTTCCACCTTTCTCTATTTCTTTCTTTCTTTCACTGAAACCAAGTAGCGTCTCTGGTATATCTTTTCTGTTTTTCCACGCGATCAAAACGGAATAGTCCATTATTTATGAGGCATTGACAGGGCGCAACGGTCGCGCTAACTAAGGGATGAAGAGCAGAATTATAATAAAATAATACAAATTATAATATGAATTGTAATAATATATAATTACAATAATATAATATTTATTATAATATTAACATTATTTTTACTTTATCTGGAAATTACAAAAAAATGAATGGACTCATATAGTTGTCTGATTTTACTGGTACGTAAATTTACGAACTAAAATTTTATATAATAAAAGTAAGTGTTTAAAATGATGTGACAGTTATTTGATATACTTTTTTGTGTATGTTAAATTAAAAAGTAACTCTATTTCGTTATGTAAAACCTTTCGTAAATCTTTTTCGTCTGAGTTTGTTGTATAAAATAAATGACTGAAACTAAAAGTTGTACATGAATAACTTTCTATACTTGCTTATGTTGATGTTCCTTATATTTTTAGAATTTTGAATAAAATTAATATGAAATCACTGAAGCAAAAAGACAGGCCTGTCAGCTTAAAGCTGAAATTAGATGAAATTTAAACCTCGTGTGAATCTGACAACACCAGACAACAAATAGCTCACTTTCCGCTCACATAAACCATAAAAGACGCTTAGGTATAACATCGAAGCCCTTAAAAATGAAAGTGTAAGATTAGAATTCTGTGATAAATTCCAAATTGATATCCCTAAATCATGACCAAAGCAACAGAGAAATTAAATGATATTACCATATCTTCATTAGCAGAAGCATGTGAGATCATTTCACGAATAGCTAGATGGGAAATTATACTTCAGTGGTACGACAATCCTGAACTGAAAAGATTGATACAAGAAAAAAAAATCCAAAGAAAATAGATAGGGGGAAAAAGGAACGGAGACTACTAAACAGTTAACAAAGCTTGAAAGTATGGAGCCGGGAGGGAGTTCTAAACCTCATCAGGAGTACGACAGGGAGGAAAATAAGAGTCTCAATCTATTTAATATTTTCTTAAACGATGTTCTGCGCATATACAAGTACACAGATGTGAAAAGATAGGCACTGATCATTGAAGCATTCCATGCCACATCCCAAACAAATGCTCTGAGGAACCCATACCTCCGAAAAATTGGAAACCAAATTAATGAAGTCATACAGCAAGAACAATGTGTTGAAATGAGGAGAAAAGTGATAAGTCACGATGACATTATGCAATCAAAATCAACGCTGAAGAAATGTACTGATCTCAAAAACACGTTTTATTACATTCCAGCCCTGACTACACTAAACTAAAGAAGCGTACGGGAATATGACATATATCCAATTCTTACAAAGTCCGTCTCTAAACATAAACAATAACGAACCTAATGATGAGGGAGTGGTGAAAGCTATAAAATACTAAAGAATAATAAAACATCACTTGATATTGAAACTGAACTTTAGAAAATAGATGACCTTCAGTTTCTCAATTTCATGAAGGAAGACTTGAATTAAAAACGTATTCCATCTGGGGTTTATCGCGCATTAATGCACTATGGAAACAAAAAAGGTAGTTCTCAAGATTCAAACTCAGAGATATCTCAATTGGATCCATTTTGGTAAAAGTACTAATAAACATTTATTTACTAGGCGCTGATCCTTTTATAACTGCTATGTCGACCTCAGAGTAGAATATGACCACATCAATACAGATCTCCTTTTTTCCACCATTAGAAATCGCCTTCCAAACTCTAACTCCACAGAATGCTTCAATCTAATAGACAAACTATATCAGTATTATAAAATAATACATATCTGGCGAGGACCCCAGTACGGAAACATTTTAAACCTCATCAGGAGTAGGACAAGGAGGAAAATAAGAGTCCCAATCTATTTAATATTTTCTTAAACGATGTCCTGTTCATATACAAGCACACAGATGTGGAAAAATGGCCATTGGTCATTGAAGCATTCCATACCACAAACAATTAAACTAATAGAAAACAGCGATTCTGAAGCTAGTGTACCGATGAAGAGGCGAGGCTGAGTTGATAAATATCTGTCAGCTAGATACAGCTACTTTCTCGAGCGAATGAATCGTGTAAGTCGTAGCGATGACCACCTTTCGTCGAACTTTGTGGACTAGCGCTACAGAATTACAAAGAAATAATTGTACCAAGTAACAGAAAGCAAACCACTTGATGACTTTCAACAACAGCAACAACTAAAATGGCTAGCACATGTAACTCGAAAAGAAAATAATGATATGTGAAGATGTTAGGAAGGCAACCCCAATTAATACTTGAAAGAACAATTACAGCTGATAGACTTGAGAAACCTATTTTCATGAAAAATTGTTTTTAGTGAAACATTTTATAAATATCACCCAAAAGTAGCACAAGCTGCTTTCTCAATGAATGCTGAACGTTTCCTTATAAAGAAACAGCTAATATTACCATTTTAATTGATCACCATTTTAATCGAGAAATAATGATATTTATTCTGAAAAATAATAGACAATAATCAATGATTACCGGCCTGAAGACAACCAACAATAAACTCAGGTGAAATGTGATAAAAAAAAACAAAAAAAAACAGATAATTGTATGAATAAATTATGAAATCATGGCAAACTTCTCAGAATTTCAAACAGCACACATAAAATCTATTAGGTTGGTGCAAAAATAATGACGTAATAATGTCGTTTTTTGACTATTTTTAACGTCAAAAAACTACATTACCACGTCATTATTTTTGCACCAACCTAATACATAAAATGTAGTTTTTGTAGACATGTACTCAATTTTCTACTAGAATTTATCGTCTTAAAGGGAGGATAACTGTGTCTTTTATAAAAGTGTTAACGTAAACCCAAAAGAGTAATAGGGACGGGACAGAAACGAGAAAAATAACCTCTGCTTTTACAGTTTTGGATGTGTTCGACATGCTGCGTATTTGATTTCCGCACTTAAAAATGGCAATAGGTATTCTACATATAGACGCGTGCACTCACATATACAGACGTGCACAGAAACGCAGATACGTGCATACATACACGCACACATGCACAATTGGGAAAAAAACAGAGACTTGGATAGACGCATGTATGTATACGCGTTCTTGGATAGACAAAAACTAATGACTTATGACAGAAACGGTGGGTCTTTAACCGGTGGGTCTTTAACCGCTGGCTCATTCCAGTTGAATGCGGATCGTTTTTAGCGTTAACCTAAGTATGTCATACCTTGAATTTCACACGTGATTCGCTTTAACAGTAAGCAAGGTTAAACCCGAAAATAAAAAAAAAACGTTTTTTTCAAAAATTGTTTACTACTTTTATTTTGCTTCAAATTTTAAATATATTTTTCATTTATTACTCGTTTTATTGTGTTTTTTTCTTTCATATTTTGATGTTGGTGAAAATCATAACATTTTCATGCTTAATTCGTCGATGTTTACAATACAAGCTAATCGTAGTCAACGATATGGTGAACATTTCAAAAGCAAGAAAATATGAGAGAGCACCAAACGAATTAATTGGCAAATCGGCTGAATTATGCCCCCGCAATGAGTATTTAAAAAAAAAAGAAAAAAGAAAAAATGACAACACACATTTTACATAGATAAATGCATTCGTAAGGTGTAAGCTGTACTTGTGAGTACAACGTTTTGTATTTCTTTAAGGCATGTGAGCCACCAGGAGATCCCTTCATTGAGTCTATCGGAATGTTTTGTAATCAAACCGTAAACTCCAAATACAACTGGAATTATTGATGTTATCGTGTATTACATTGTTTTAGATTTCCACTTCAAGATCCTTGTATTTTGATAGTTTTTTTTAAGATCTTCAAAGATACATAACGATCTGCAAGGACTGCCATGTCAATAAGGAAGCACATTCTGTTTTTGTGAACTTTGATCACGATTATTTTGATTGTTCTGTCTGTGTGTATTGTAAAGTCCCAAGAAATTTTTACAGGTCCTATCTCTGTAACCGGGACTGGTTGGTGTTCATACCAGTTTCTTGCAGTTTGCTTCCCGTAAAAGTTCCAGGTTTATCAGTGCATATATTGATCCACTCTTTCGTGCCGAGTTTTATATTCAGTGGATGTTATACTGTGCAACCAGATAGAAGGTAACCAATTGTTTCTGGATATTTATTACAGAATCTGCATTTCGGATTAACACTATTTTTCAGTATGTGTGCTTGGTAATTTCTATTTAGCAAGAATTGGTCCTGTGTAGCTTTTAACCCTTCACTACGTAACCACTGATGGATACGGGGTTTGTCTACATCAGCTTGTTTGGTACGTGCATAGTATTGACCATGAAAAGACTTATCTTGCCATCGTTTCTACATTTACCCCATTGCATTTGCTTTCTTTTTTAGGTCCTTTGCCGCTGTATTATGGTTTACTTGCACTTCTTCACCCAATTGAAATTGCCTTTTGAATTTCTTCGCTTTCTTCATTACTGAATAAGGTTTCTTATTACTTTCATGTTCTTTGACACAGATCATCATCCAGTTTTCTGTAGTTTCCCGATACTTTTGAAGACCGATTCTTGTAGTTTTGTAACAGTGTTCTAGTTGAACTAATCCCCTGTCTTCTTCGGATTTGGACACATAGAGACGATCAATATCAGCGGTGGCAAGTGAAAAGTTTTCTCGTTTTTCACATTCACTCGCTGTCAGCTATGGTCCAGTTAAGAGCATTGAAACTGTATTGCACCACAGGGACAGTCAAAGTGTTTACGGCTGATATTCTGTTTTGTGAATTTATTAGGTTGGTGCAAAAATATTGTCGTTTTCTCACATGGTAACATATGTGAGAAAACGACATTATTTTTGCACCAACCTAATAACTCGATATTTAACGCCAGACGCACACCGCATGTAGTATTTTTTCTTACTTTCTCTGCTTCATTTGGGTACGATCATTCGCTGACTCCTTGGTATTTAAAGGATTCTTCTTTCAGTTCCATAATTTCCGTGACAAAATTTAGATCTACTGAGTGTTTTTCTGTAATTCTCCCTTTCTTGAATGTTATCATTGAAACATTTTGATACATATTGAGAATACCCTTCAACCCATTGTTGTCTTTGGCAAAGAGTTTAACATCATCCATAAAGAATGGGTGATTAAACTCTTTCTTTTTTACTTTGTATCTATAGTTATTACTGTTTACTTCATACGGATATTCAAGCGAGTGAAAGTGGAAGTGCCTTTGATGTGATTTAAGTATAATGCTATTTTTTACAGTCCCATGCTATATTTAAGGAAATTTACTATCACGTTGGAGACTTTATACATTTCAAAAACCTTAAGGATCCAAGGATGTGGTACACAAAGGCTTTATGGTAATCTATCCGAGCTGTGCTAAACTTTCTACCTTTTTTCCTGCAATTTTCCAGGATCATTTTATTTATCAGTAATTGATCTTTGCAATCATATGAACTTCTTCGACATTCCTTCTGTCCCAGAGGAAGAATGTTGTTTTAATCGAGAAAAGAGTAAGTACAGTTCATCAGGGCAGATACAATCAATTTATATATAGTGGACAAACATGTTATTGACCTATAATTTTATTGATCATTTGTTTCACCCGTTTTTGTCACGAGATATGTAATACCTTCAATGATCGATTCTGGAATTTCATTAGGGTGATTAATTGGTATTGATAAAGTTTTCACAAGAGTTTTATGGATTTATGACAGATTATAGTCAAAAGTTGTCATTTCCTGTGGTTTTTCATTTTTGAAATTTTGTTAGAGGTTGCCTTACATTATTCTTGGTTATATTTTTCTATTCTTGTACAGATTTATCCTTCATTCTTGTTAACGTTTGATCTGCATTGGGAATACATTTCCATGGGTTGCTCAAAATATTCTCCCAAATTTTTTTTGCGCTTCTTCATTAAGTGATGCCGTTTTCACATCTATAACTTCTTTTCCAATTTCCCAGTAAAACATCTTGAGATTTATTTGAAATATCTCATATTGTAGACAGAACCTACAAAACATATCATATCGTCTTGTTTTTTGTGCCTTTAATTGCATTTTCGGTTTAAGTATTTCTTTCGTGGAATTTCATTTACTTCTTTTATTTTATATTTTCGTTTGATATTCCTGATTTTCGGTGTTGAAACATTTGAATTTCACGAAATCCCATATAGTATCGATAATTCACATTTGATTTCCTCAATTAATTTTACCCACCAAGCGAGCTCCTTTTGTCTGTTCTTTGATCTTGTATTTGTCTAGATATTAAATCTTCCAGTAGCTGCTAATGTTGTTGCATATAGGACATTATTTTCTTCTCTGATTTTTCCCAATGGTTTCAATGTTTGCAATGCAGGGTTATATATTTGCATAAAATATGTTTATTGGATTTTTTCATATGAATTTTTAGAAACCGGTCTCTTTTGGATATTTGTGTGCGAGTTACTTATTATTTTAATGGTGTAGTTATTCACTTCAGTGATTTCAACTCTGTTGTATTTAAAGAAATCTGCGCTTGTGTTGTCTGATTCATCTTTATTATTATTATTATTATTATTATTATTATTATTATTATTATTATTATTATTATAATAATAATAATAATTTTTATTAAACAAAATGATTGATGTAACTCTCGTAATACCTTGAAACACTAACAAAAGAGGACAATTTAAAAAAAGAAAAGGAAAAGATACAATATTTAACAATATTTCGACAGAATGTCTGTCTTCTCCGTTATGTTTTAAAAAAATGCATACTAGAATAAGAAATATTTTAAAATACAAGTCTTTGTACAAACGTCGCTTGTCTTGAGAAAAACGGTTGCACTTGCAATAAACGTGAAAAAGCGAATGAAACGCAGCCAGCTTGAATGAAACGCAACTTAAATGTGAGTAGCATAATGGGGAACATAATTATTATCATACATCCTCACACAACACTTTCTGGTGGTTATCACCTGAGAGTGACAACTATTCTGCTTTCGTACTTCAGACCTATCCTCAATAGTCTAACATTTTTCAACATTTAACATTATTATTATTATGTTTCGATTTCTGCTATGGTCACACTACCTACCAAGTCTGTGGGAAAACCTAAAGCAGTTAATGGTGTGTTGTTATGGCTACATTTCATAATTTGTTTTTGTAATTCCCATAACGTCACTCGCGTTACACTGACAAAGTTCTTCTTAGTATGTGGGCTGTACTTATCAAGGCAATTTTTGTATTTCTCTTAAGCTGACATTTCCTGGGCTTTTTTCAATGTGTTGTGTTCCTTTTTTATCATGCCAAGCGCACCTGTTATGACTGGTACTATTCTTGTTTTGAATTTCCACATTTATTTCGATTTCCATGTCTTTATACTTCGATAGTTTTATAAATTCCTTGGTTGCTATATTACAGTCCGCTGGGGTAAGCCATATCAATTGGTAGGCATTTTTTTTTCTTTTAGTTTTTTGACAATTATGTCTTGCCTATTTCTTTCCATCTTCCTGTCTGTAAAGATGGTGTAATCCCATAGAATTATGATGTCTGCTGTTTCTGTAACCGGTGCTGGGCGATGTTCATACAAGTGTTTATTAACATCTTATCCAAAGTGTTGCACATTGTCCTGTATTGCCCCACACTATCGTGACGATTTTTATATTCATTTGGCGCAAGTACAGAACATCTTGAGATTTGATGGTCTATGGTTTTCTGATATTTGTTACAGAACCTGCATTTTCGATTCACACTATTATGTATGACGTTTGCCTGAAAGTTTCTAGTGAAAAGAAAAGAAGAAATAAAGCCTTCCATCGATGACTGTTAACTTTGTCAACATCAGTATTATTAGCACATTCTGGATATTGGCCATGCACAGGGTTGACTTGTCAGCGTTGTTTCATGTGTTCAAGAACTTTATACTTGGCTTTCTTTTTCATAATTTTGGTTGCAACAGTTGGTTCTTGGGTTCTGTTTTGGTTTTCTACAGAATCTATTAAATTTAAATCTCGTTTGTATTTACAGCCTTCTCTCATGATTGAATATTTTTTCTTTCTGTTTTCGTGTTGTTTGACTAATTGTAACATCCAGTCCTTTGTTGTTTCCATGTATGTTAGTAAGCTAATAGTTGTCTTGTATGACCATTCTAACTGAATAAGACCTCCTCTACCTTCTTTACAGGATATGTATAGATCGTCTGATTCAGCCTTGGATGATGCATGCTATGCTTCGAAAGAAGCTTTCTAGTCTTAAAATCCATTCGTTTAATATCATTTAGTGTCCAGTTCAAGATGTTGAAACTATATTGAACCATTGGGATGGCAAGGCTATTAATGGCCATAAATCTGTTCTGAGAATTCAATTCAGTTCTTAATATCAGTCGCATTCTTCTATAGTACTTTTATTATTATTATTATTATTATTATTATTATTATTATTATTATTATTATTATTTCCTTGGGTTTCTGTTGTATACACATTTTCTTCCGGGTCCCAACCAGAGACCTAAGGTTAGAAATGGCTTCATGACATTTTCCACTGATCATTTTTTGTAAAAAACAAGGAAACAAAAACTAAGAATATACATATTTTATATAGAAAAATCTCTTTGTAGTGTGTGAACTGTACTTGTGAGTACAATTTTTTGTATTTCTTTAAGGCATGACCTAACAAGAATCCCTTCAATGAGTCTAACGGAACCTTTTCCAAGAAATCCGTGGGATCCAACTACAACTGGAAGATGTTCTAAACATATCTTCATGTGCCACATTTTTAAGACTTTATTTCAAGATTCTTGTATTTTGATATTTTTTTGAAGATCTTCAAAGATGCATTACGATCTGAAGAAAGCACATTCTGTTCCTGTGATCTTTGACCACGATGTTTGGGCGATTAGAATTGATTGTTCTGTTTGTGTGTATTGTAAAGTCCCATAAAATTGTATTATTATTATTATTATTATTATTATTATTATTATTGTTGTTGTTGTTGTTCAGTCATTGAATTTTTCTCATCAATAGCAACTATTCGATTACATTGGAAACTAAATGACAGAGTTGGTTCTCTCTATAATATTCTATTACTTTGCAATCCTTGGATGATATCCATTCTTATTTAGATTTCCAGTTAGCAAATTATTTCAGTTTGGCATTTGTTCCCAGTGTTCTGAGATCGAGGGGAACAACTCATATTTTGTAAATTCTTCAGTACGATTGCAACGTCAAGATACTCAGCTAGTTTTTTGTCCTTAACAGATTTTAACTGACACGATGTTTTTTTTTTTTTGTTTGTTTTTTTTTCTATTAGATATGAACTTCTGGGTGATTAGGTGATCCGATTGAATCCCACTGAATTTTGTGTTTTTAATTCTTCAAAACGGATTCTAGTTTGTGTATACACCATTGTTCTCCATTATTATTATTATTATTATTATTATTATTATTATTATTAATGATAATAATAATCTCGTCTGCTCATCAGATTTATTTTAACAACAGCGTTTATAGAGAGTCTACCGTTCCCCAAATTATATTGCATACGGTTATTTCCTAACCCTGGTCATCAACAACTAGCAGTTGATGATCCCAACGCTTCGCAAACTAAATGCTCCAATCGTCGGTGTCACGCGTTCATAGCCTAACACATTTATTAACTGAATTTTAATCTGAAATCTTTACTTTTTCATTTTGCAGCACCATTGAGAGTTTCTATCCCCTTATATGTCTATACAAATCTAATTCCAGGTTTAAACTTAAATTCACCTGCTTCATTGTAAGAATTAAATCTCAAAGAATGTCCTTGTGATAGTAACGTCAATGATTACATTTATTGACAAACATTTACTCAAAGCTGTATGCATTGTAAAACTTCTTCATCTGTTATTTGCATTCTTTTTTTACTAAAACTTTAAAATCTTTAAAGCTTACCATTCTCTGTTGATGGATACGTGTGCTTTTCTGAGTAATTTAGGCTTTGTTATTTTCAGTTTTTTGTGCGCGTACATTTTGCAAGCTGGTATGACGCAGCCTTCCCACATCGAAAATCGTTGGACTGGAAGTCCCTACTCGACATGGGGTTGTCAAAGAGTTGCAAAAACAAAATCTACCACAACAAAAAGTAGGTCATGCGAACAGAATACGATAAAGACGCGCGAAACTGGATATATTCGACTTCGCCTAGAATTGGTTGATCTCACGTTTAAAAATAATAAATAATAGAATATTCGCTGCAATACTTGACTTGCCTTATCTAAAAAGTATTAAACATTTCACTAAACACACACACACATATATATATATATATATATACATACATATATATATATATATATATATATATATATATATATATATATATATATATATATGCGATTTATTTGTTTATTTTTAATGGGACCATTTCAAATATGAGTATTCATTAAAAATAACGTTTAAACAAATAAATGAAATATATCGGATTAATATAAATGAAATTTCATTCCTCATATATATATATATATATATATATATATATATATATATATATATATATATATATATATATATATATATCCAAGTATATGATTGGTGTATATGGAATGAATTCCAATAACCAACAATTACTATTCTTAAAAGAGTGCTCAATACAAAGTAGAGCAGATATAATTATTTATTTTAAAAAATTTATAACATAAATATGTTATAAAATCACTACAAAAATAGCTATTTTGTTTCAACACCCTCGGTGTCTTATCAAGTGATGACGTCATCACTTGATAAGACACCGAGGGTGTTGAAACAAAATAGCTATTTTTGTAGTGATTTTATAACATATTTATGTTATAAATTTTTTTAAATAAATAATCATATATATATATATATATATATATATATATATATATATATATATATATATATATACAAGAAAGTGATTCTTTAACATCAACATCTAGATATTGAAGCTTATCAGATAATGTCGTTGATTATTATATATTTTATAGTTTAATTCCATAAGAACACTAATTCAGTTTATCTATAAAAAATACTGTTACTGTGTAAAATCAGTTTGAAAGCCTAAGATAAACGATCTTCAGAATGCTTCCATGAAAAACTAACCCACTTGGTTAAGATGGTAATATTTAAACTTACCTGTCAAGGTCACATGAAGAAAATTAAGCACTCGCAATCTGTTTTTAAACGATTGGCTTGAAACAAAAGTTCGTAGCGTTTTTCAAAACGTGATGAATGTTTTATATGTATGAGTTTAGATATATTTCGAAAGTTTCAGCTACCTTCCACCAAAATTTTGGATTGTGTATTTTGTTTCAACAATCTCCAATCGACCAACGGCAGTTTATTAAAAGTACGGTTTCACTTTCAAGTGAAATAGCAAAGTAATGAAAACGAAGAGATTTCATGTTCACAATCAAATGTCAGGTGAGAATCATTTTATGAGGAAAATGCCTCAAAGAAGACATTGATTTAAAACCAGACACACATATGGTCTTCGTTTGGGTACAGCCTGAAACATTTAAAATCTTCATACATAAACAGTAAATATTCAATTTACACTGCCTAATATTTCAGGAAGTCTGCTTTTTCTTTCATTCGCCATGTTATTTCAGGACGTGTGCGATCATGGCTCTCCACATCTTGCTTTAATTAAATTTTACCTTTTTACTAATTACTTTGTAATTGTTTTTGTTCTGTCATTTGTTCATTCAGAATCTTCAAGTAGGTTATTCACTGCTAACCACGCTTCTTTTGCTTTCAAAATCTAATTCCAGGTTTATACCCCTGTGATGTCGAAATTCTCCAAGCCTTCCTTTCTCATGTTATATCCCAAAATATTCCAGCTTTCTCTTTTTGATTTTTAGCAACAATTTCCTTGAAGTTTCTATTCTCCTTCACAATTCTTCATTTCTCAAATTTCAGTAAGTATATAAAATATATCTGTTCCAAAACTTATTGACTGTGAAAGATTAAGGAGAAAGCATTAGGTGGAAGTGTTAAAAGGTTGCCGGTTCAATGCATTTCTTAAAATCTGACCAAATTGCCAAATATCATTTCTTTTTCCTTTGAAAGGCTTCTTGATCAGAATGAGAAATGTTTAGCACTTTCTTAATAAAACTAAGCCTTATTCATTAATATTCATAGACATGGTAAGTTACAAAAACATTTTGTAACTGATACGTATGTGTTGTTAAATAGGCACAAGTACTTTAGAAGATTAGGAATTTTGGATATATACAGATGACTATTAAAAAAGTTGTATCATCAGTCATTAGCATTACAAATCAAGTGCAAACCTTGATGACTGAGGATATCAGACTAGCATGCATTTTTCACGTTTGGTCAAGAATACAAGTAACTGTTTCTTTTGAAAAATAAATCTGTTTTTAGTATAAACTAAATTGGGTTTTCGGGGACTGATGTTGATTTTTTTCTTTTTTTGTTTTTTACATTTTTTTAATTGTTTCACCCCAAGCAAGTTAACAAAGCCATTAAGATGCAGGAGTCGATACTTAGTGTGAAAGAATCTAAGAAAAAGAAAAACATAATTAAGGCACGAGAGCATTAACAGAACAGAAATTTAAAAGACAATTGATTGATAATAATGATTGATATTGCATTTAAATTTTTGAAAATCAAACCGGAAAGCAAGAAACCGAAAGAGAGTTCCACAGGCGATAAGTGCGATAAAAGAAACTTACAGTTAAAAAGATGAGATCTTCCAGCCAATCCAGTCAATTCATTGCTGTAATAACTGTTTCAAAGGACTCGGAATGTAGCGAAACGATTTTTAAATACCAGCAAATTCATTTAAATTAAAATTCTAGAATTTTGTATATTTTATGAAAGTATCTGTCATAATTGCTTTTCTACGGCGCATATAACAGTTATGGTCTGGTTACCAGAATATCTTATATCAACAATAAGAAAAGCTGATCTTGTTGATGAAAATCTAAAAGGGAATATTTAAGCGCATCGCATGACAGCTGTAATGGTATCTGAGTAATTCGTTTTACAAAAATGTTCGTTACATGGTTACTTCTAGCTGCAAATAATTGTCGCACAGATACAGAATATGGAAATCATATTTTATAACCTGCTTTTGACCATAATTTTTCGGTCAAGACACCAAATTTATATATTTCCCAAATTCTTGAACAGGCTACAGTCAAGCCATAAAGCAATTTCTAATACAAGTTAAACCATCAATGAGAAACGATTGACAAAATGCCGAAATAATTTCGTCAACCGTTAACAGACTTTAATAAAAACTCGTTACTGAATATGAGTTAAGGAAGTCGTCGAAATATTTAGTTTAGGCTTCACCATTTCTGCTGCGTTAGGTACACCCGTAGGAGGAACTGGAAAACAAAAATATTATTCTAGCTCTAAAATAGTAAATTATTTTTCACCACATCAGTCGATTAGTTGTGTACTTAAAACAATATGGTTATCCTTTCTATACAGGAAACATTCAACATTCACTGACTGAACAGTTAGCATTACTGTCGGTTGGTATTTATAAACTATTTCTCAAGTCAGACTTTTCCAGTATTGATGGGAGTTTTCTTCCTAAACTTTTGTTTAAGATAGTGTGAATTGCCGATATGTTCATTATATCATTATTTTTTCTACTCGTTTTAGTTGCTACTGCTGTTGGAAGTCTTGAAATGCTGTGGTCTTTGTTTGTGATTCTGTCGAACCAGTCTATAACATCTGACGAAGGATACAACCAAAAAGCCAGTTAGTTAAGTGCAATACGTGATACACGCTTGTGCGATCATATCTCTTTCGATTCATGACTGACTAGGCAGAAGATGTTCTCGAAGGAGGTTGCCATTTCTTTCTGAGATAGAGTGGTTGCCAACCAAGATTATAGGACTCAGTCTGTTCTGCTATTCAACAGATAACTAGGGGATAGAAGTGGATTCATACTTTTCTCAAGAGTATTTGCGCATAAATGATTATAATGAACTTGACTGGAATTCAAACTCGGCTCTTTGATTTCTCATTCCGAGCCGTTTTTGAGCTGAAAAACAGTTTTATGTAGCTTACTGTTTAGTTATATCTCAACCAGTTGGACGCTATGCATGACATCCATATGGGAACCTAGATCTGATAAGGTTATTTAAGAACATGACTCGAGTTATTAGGTTAATGTTTTCGTTTTGTCGAATCTTACTGTGTTAGACAAAAATACCCAGAGTGCAACCTATGTCCAATTATATGCTGTATCAATGGTATGCAAAAACTAGCAGAATGTTCTCATGCAGAAAATGGCACCATTAAATTAATCAGAATGATATTGCTCTCACCCTAAAAAGGGACGTCGTGATAATTTGCATCTTTACTCAACAAGCAGTAAAAGTATCTGATGGATTAATTCGTTGGTCTTCTGGGGACGTAACATTAAAGAAAGTTTAAGTGGTAGTTGTAGCTAAGCGTTTTGTGAAATGAAACTTGCTTAGTCATAGAAAGAAAGAAAGAAAGAAAGAAAGAAAGAAAGAAAATGAGGAAACTGGGACGGAGGAGAGAGGAGAAGAAAATTGTCAGCACACAAAAGAGAAAAGTAAAATGCGAGGAAGAAAACAGGAAGAAAAAGAAAAATGAAGATAAAAAGAAAGATCTGATAGACAAAGTTGGAAAAATAATATGATACGAAAAAAAAAAATGGAAGAAAAATCCTGGTGAAATAGATGAATGAAAAAAAAAAAAAAAAAGAACAGAAAGTGAAAGGAGAAAGAATTGAAAAGAGAGAGAGAGAGAGAGGAATAGGAAGAGGCTGAAAGCGCAAATCAGCAACAAATACGCCCATCTCTTAACCAGGATGACCTGTCGACAGGATCTCTCGAAAGACGTAGATAAAACAGGCAGATTGTCTCAGCGGGTGAAGGGAGCGCTTTGTTATCGTTAGACAAGCACCAGTAGTTTGACGGGGTTGGGACGGGTACGGCAAGGGTCACATCAAGACCTGCTGCCGAGCGGGGTGACTATTCATTCTCATTACTTACTTGACAGACGGACTGCTAACCAACACGATATCCCACCCATCGTACCCATCATCACCCATAATGGCCTTATTATGTCTATCCAAAATTTCATCTCAACACGACATCACTCAGTTGTTTCCTTTCTAGCCCAGAAAACAAACCTAGTCAGGTATACACTACTTCTATTTCATTGCATAATGCCAACCTGTTGCTGATTTGAAATTTATGACTTTTGAATAGTATTCGAGAAATTTGTTTCATTATGTCTCTCCACAACTTCCTTTTCTTTAATATATGAGAATTGTTCTTGGGAAAGGAAGTGGAAAGGTTTTCCGTTGCCTTCTTCACGTTTGAATTTAATGTTGTACTTCTCCTAGACTGCTTACCAACCAAGGATAGAGAGCTAACTCTGCTTTGCTATTTAATGCATAATTGGGATAATAGATAATACAGATTGAGAATCCTTTTTTCAAAATTCTTGGCACTGGAAGTACTTCGGTTTTCAGACTTTTTCGGATTTTGGAATACAGGCTATTTAATTTGCATATAGCATCAATAAAACGGGGGTAGCTTAGGAATTGAACCCAAGCATAAACAAGATATCCCTTTACATTTCACATCACAGCTTATACATACAATCTGAATTTTTGTGTACATCCAGAAACAGGTAATTACGCTAGTCATATAATGCTCACAAGGATTTTTTAAAACAGCTAAAATTAAGATTTCACGTAAAAATAATGTTTTGTATTTTTTGTACGTGTCGAAATAAACACGATCACTACTAAATATATATAAATGCAACACCAAATACTGCTTCTACATCAGCTGTGAGAAACTGGAGGGAGAGGATACATCATCGATGACATCACTGTGAGTATGAGAAGGAAAATTCTGTAAGCTCTCAGTCTCTACCAACGATGTCGCGTTTTGATTAAAATGTTACAATACATACAGGTACAGTATTTGTATAAAAACAAAATATAGATTTTGATTACAATTAAATGTAATGAAAACTGAAAAAGTATTTTATTTGTAACGTTGCAACGCCATATTACGGGTAGCCATGTTGCTTTCTGAAATTTTCAATTTGTGGGGAGTCATGTTATCAACTGAAAAACTTTCGAATTTTGGAGGTTTTCGGATTTGGGGATTTAGGATAAAGGATACTCAACGTGTATCAACATTAAATTACATTTGTTTTTGACTTCCAAAATATCATCAGAAATAGTTTATTTTATATTACCAGCGTTCAAATTACTGTTAATTAATATATTACAGGCTCTTTTATCGTCATTACATTCAGTAATTTGTTATTTTTTAAAGCTCTTATTTAGTTTCTTCACATCATAATAAAATCTGTTCAACAAATACGCAAAAATGACTGAGGTACTAGTTTTTTAAGTTTACATTTAAAGTGTTTTCTTTTGGAGACAGACGAAATGACATACATGAGCTAGCAACCGTGTCTGGTGTTATGAATAAAATAATTGTGGACAGAGATTCATGACTACTAAAAGCTTAAATTTCGCTATTAATTTGTTTTTCATATTTGCTTAATGTACCGCTGAAATTATTAAAAAGTAATAAATAAAAACACTACACTCTATAATTTTTCTCAAGTATATTAATCTTAAATAGGCTCCTCGGGTTTTTCGCGGGAAAAACAGATAGTGTAATGAAAAAGGCCATAAACTTAACATAAATAGTTTTATCGTCAAAATGTTTGTTATTATTAAGATGAAAGACCAAAGTATTTTTTAATTATTTTTTTAATCCTCTCTAACACGTTCGAAATTTTGGTTAAATCTTCTTTTGTTTACGTCATCGCGGTGACATGAAAATAACATTGTTTTTTTGTTTTTTTCCGTTGAAAACACATTGATTTGAAAATTCTTGTAAAAATCAAGT
Organism: Acanthosepion lycidas; assembly: GCA_963932145.1. Lineage (NCBI taxonomy): Eukaryota > Metazoa > Mollusca > Cephalopoda > Sepiida > Sepiidae > Acanthosepion > Acanthosepion lycidas. Next base: position 74,716,004 of record OZ010583.1, on the reverse strand, counting down.
AATTGTCCGATTTTAATGAAATTTTCCGGACTTATTCACAAATGAATGAAATTATTTTTTAAATGTTTTTTTTTTTCGAAAATTTTGATAAAAATTAAAAAAAGAAAAAATATGTTAACCCCCATTTACTTAATTTCATGAAATTTCACACAAAACATTTCTATTTCCTGAATTTTTTTTTAAAAGTAGGAGTCTTTGGAGATTGTAAATCACGTACTTTTTTTTCAAATTTCAGCTATCTAACTGAAAATCTTCTCTGAATTGAAAAATAATGAATCCAATAAAACTATGACATTACTTAATTAGAAAAGTTTTTAATTGCTTTTGTAAATAAGTAAAATTAAGGATATTATTGACTGAAGAAATAAAATTTTTCTAATGAATAATGAAGTTTTACAAGAATCTTTTAATTTTTTTTTTAATTTTAATTATAATAATTTATAATAGTTTAAAATCGTGTAAAATTCTGTATTGGGCTATTTCCTGGATGTGATATTAAGTGGAAACAAAATTTACAAATCCCAAATTGAAAAGATTAATCAACTTAATTGTGCTATTCTATTTTTAAAATAATTTTTCATTTTGTATTTTTTTACTTAATACGTTCATTATTTTCATGTACGGTAGACTGAAATTGCCATTATGATCTAAAAGTTTTGTCCCTTTATTATGTCGCTTCAGTTACGTTTCAACAGGTTTTCAAAATTTCTATCCAGCTTTAAAAGTTTAATCCTTAAAGTTCTACTTTTTTCAATTACTATTTCGCTAAATATTTTTATTTTATGTATTTACATTAGTGTGGGACATACTCCAATTGAGTAATCATGGTATTTCATTTGTTATTAGATTATAAAATTAATTGAAGAAAATTTTATAGTATTTTATTTATTTTTTTATTTTTGCATCTTCGAAAGGTAAATAAAAGTCAATAAAATATTAAATAATTGCGGAAAATATGTTCATTTGTAAAAATTACTAGGTAGTTAAAAACCAAAAATATACGTTCACTTAGATTTCTGACAATGGGGTCATCCATAGTAGCTGCCATCGCTTCGTCTATCAGCAGTCCATCAAACGTTGGATCAGATGAACAGGACCAATCGTTAATAATTGGTTGTATATTATTTTTTTATGTTAAGTAAGTAATATTTATTTCAAATCAGATTAATTTAACTTTAAATTTTCTAATTTTACTAAAATAACGTGTCAGAAATATATATATATATATATTTATTTTTGAAAGAATTTTAAAATAGAAAAACTTGTTTTGTTTACAAATTTCTTAAAATTAAGAAAATGACCGCTTTTAAGAAAATTTTAAGAAATCAAAATTAAATTTGACTTTCCAATCTATATAATTTCTATCTGAAATACTCCAGAATATTTTACTTAATGGAAATAATAAATTTAATCATTAAAATTTCAATTAAAGCTAAAATGAAATCTTCAAAAAAGATGTTTCATTTTTAAAATTTAATTTTAAACCTTAGGTATCGAAAATTTATGCCAAAAAATCGGAGGTCCCTAATCTTAAACGAGAAGTTGTCGTCACGTCTTTTTTCAGTTTAAATGTAAAAAATGTTCTTGTAAGTAAAGTAATGTAGTTATTGACTTAAAAATTATATATGTAATCATTTCATCTAAAACTGTTTTAGTGAAAAATTCATTCAAATACTGATTTTTTCTTTTAAAAATATTTTCTCAGAACGAAATAGATAAACTGAGAATTTTCCTCTCAAAGAAAACACAGACAGAAAAACAAAAAGGTCTTCTTCAAGACTTCCTAATCAAGTACCACAATATCTTTGTAGCATAAATCTTTTGAAGATTAGAGACGTCGTGTTTTCCTTGAATTCTCTCGCTATCGTAGAATTGATATCACATAATGATTTATGTCGAAAAGACTTAACAACCAATGACACCGTCGATACCATTTCAGGTTTGATAAATGGCTAAAGATTTAATGTGGTGACTGTATGAAAATTCGGCTGACAAAAATAATTGACCTTATTCCAGAGAAAAAGAATTTTAAATAACGTGTATATAGATTAAATTCTGTCCTTAAATGCGTCAAATCAATTCTTGATTAGACCATCTAAACCTGCATTCTTTAAGTTTTTATTTTCAGAATCAGTGTCAGCCTTAGAATTTGAATCAGGTCAAGAGGCGCTACCCCCAAGAAATGGAAAGATTTGGTTTTATTGAAATACATTCGAAAAAAAGTTTATATCGAAACAGAGGAAAAACCTTTTCTTTTACTTTCACACTGTGATGATAAAGTTGCTCTAAAATCACTAGATTGAAGAAGAATTCACTGCAAAGGGAAATGCATTACTAGTCAGTCTAAAGGTTTTTTTAATCAGTTCATGCCAAGCAAGATCGCAATGCCACTAAGATGCAAGAGGTTACTCGGAGTGAAAGAAAATGAAAACTTTAGGAGAAAGAACCGAAAACTCAATCTTTAAAAGGCAACAAAGGATAAACCCCTGATCCTTTTCAAATGACGGGGAAAGCGTGTAAACCGGACGATAAGCAAACTATAAACATACTTATTTCTTATGTATATCAATATTTTGTATTTGATTAAAATACGCTTGAATGTTCTACCATAAGTAATGAAAAGGAAAGATTTATTCGTATGCAATAAAAACATAGGTTCATCTAAGATTTAAAATCATTTATTTGATACAACAAATATATATTTCAATAATTTCCTTCTTTGTCAATGCACTCAATTCAGTGACGAATATTAATCCCATAATGCAAACATTATACAGAGAAAGGTTCAGCGAATAATTTTACGTCAGGTTATTGATCCAATTTCTTAATTTAGCGAAACATCGCTTAGATGTGGTACAAGGATGAAAACACGAAACACCCAGTGAGGATCGAACTCATTGCACAGTTGTAAATAATCTAACGAGACAACCTTGCTAATCATTACACCGTCGAAGTTCCTCTGCCTTTATAATTTAAGTTATATATATAAATCGTTATATATATATATATATATATATATATATATATATATATATATATATATATATATATATATATATATATATATATATATATATATATATATATATATATATATATATATATATATATATATGAACGATTTATTATATAAGCTTTGTACGTTCCCTTGATTCGCAATCTCATTACATAATTTATCTTTATTTGATTATACATTCAAAGAAAATCTATTAAACGCCATGATGCCAAACACTGGAAATAAAAAAAAAATACACTGATTGACTCTTTCAGTGATGGTTACCGATTAAAAGAAGCAAACAATAAATTAGCAATAAAGATTGACAAGCAGTTATCTTCAAAGACCGACCATAATATCAGTAGTATTTATAAAAGCGAAGATAATCTTTATGTCTCACTTGATTTTGTCATAATAGAAATGTTCGGCTAAATACGATAAAACATATCAATACCTTCATGTATTCATTTAAGATGACTATTATTATGTATTTGTAATACGTGCGTATTATAAATTCTGCTCAGTAATTAGAATGTTTTATCCATTGATCCGCTTCATTTTTTTTAATGCAATTATTATAGTAAACTGAAACTATAGAGAGGATTTTAAGAACTGTCTAGTGGAATATGAAATCTCATTGAAATTAATTTTTTTTTTTGTTTATTTCACCAAACATTCTACCTCAGTTTGCCATTCCGTGCAGAACTGGTTGCATGTTACTTAACTTCAAATTTATGCATTTTTTTCTAATTCAATCAAAAGTTCCTTTTAATAATTGTTTTTTATGTGCGTGAATTATTCTATCCCCCATCTATGGGTAAATAGTAGGACAGACTGGGCTCTATCGCCTTTGGTGGTAACTGGTCAAGGAGAAGCAAAACTCTGAACTCAAAACTGTATGTAGTCCTGGCGAAGCAGCTAAGGAAAGGATCGTTCGCATTGACTCAATGATCCAGACTCTTTTTTTTTTCTGTGAACCATTATGTTTTTAAAAATGATAAAATAAAACGTTCATGTAAACAAATCGTCTATTTTTTAAGCAATGCATTTAATTAACAATGTTTTAAAGTATTAATGCCACAACCAATATTTTTTGTTGTTCATTTTATCTGTTTTTCTGATAATAGTATTTCTGTCCGTTAGCTGGTGCATACGCTTATATATATATATATATATATATATATATATATATATATATATATATATAGAGAGAGAGAGAGAGAGAGAGAGAGAGAGAATGAGTCAACGTGAAATCTTTAAGGAGATTGGAATATTAAGAAAAAGCTGATGCTGGGAGCATTTTGAATATGAAAAAAGACTGGTTGACTTTTTAAATTAGGCAGTCGAGTCATACAGTAAGAAAGATACTATGTGAAAGTAATCTAAATTGATTTATTGCATAAAAAATCATCATTATCTAAAAAATATTAAATAAGACAAAAAGCACTGGGCAAAAGAATATCTGCTCTTGGATAATGTAAATGGACAATGGAAATATAGACTAACGAAAGCAAAATAAAAACTGAATTCTAGTGCAAGAGACTATGACAGAAGACCAATTTGTACAAGAAACAAACTAAAAGATACAAAGAGAGATAATGGGGTTTAATGGTTTTGGTTTACACCAAAAACAATGATACAAGAAAGTGGATAAAAATTGTCATATTAGAATTTTACACATCAGAGGTAGGCAGGCTATAGGCCAGTAATTGCTTGCTAGTGTTGCTAGGTAAGTTTTGTGTAATCAATTCTAAGATCCTTGATTCCACTAAGCATTTATGCAGTTCTAAAAGAATGTTGCACACATATATATATATATATATATATATATATATATATATATATATATATATATATATATATATATATATATGTGTGTGTGTGTGTGTGTATGTGTGTCACATTATATATTGTCACAAATGCGTTATGTTGTAGAATTTCTTGAAGCTAGACTTCTATTAACTTTAGTTCAGTTAAAATCATTTTCCTGTATTTCTGTGACGCAGATTAAACTAATTAGGGAATAAATATAGTCTAACAGGAAAGATGTGCTAATAAATGTACTAATTAGGGCAAATTCCCTACCGCAACACTGATAATACAGACTGTTTTATAGTTTATAAGCAAAACTGGTCTTTATATTCTTATTAGTAATTATTTTCTAGTTATCCAAATTCTTTTATATAGTCTTACATTTTATCATGCAATCCAGGCGTTTGTTCAGATGCTAGGCGTTTTTCCAATCATTAGGCGAGTCTTTTATGTGGCTATGTAAATCATTTGAACCATGTTGCTTAGATTGCATTCATAACCATCGAGTTTTAATATTGTGGTGGATATTACCAGTGATCAATTCCTGCACATCTTTTCACTGTTGCAATATTCCTGATGATTTTTTGTAATGATGATGCTTGGATAGTTTCGATTCTTCTTTCGATTTGCATTTCTTTCAACCTTCATACTTTTTTCAAAGGCACCAATAATTTTTAATATAACTCTGTCTTCATGTTCCCAAAAGTTGTTTTTGTTCTTTGGCAAGCTTTTCATAGCTTTTTAGCTACTTTAACTATATTTTAGGATCTGCTACAACAGAAAAATCCACTATCTGTCCATTATTATCAATATAATTGTGATATTGTTTGATGCCTTCTATTTTATATCCTCTGCTCCAAAGCGCAATAAGGGATATACTTTCAGTAAAATATAATTTGTTACGAGTAGAGCTTATTTGTTGTGTAGCGTACATGTTAATACTCCCTTGGATACGGCAGATGAACCTGTCTATTCCTTTTCCTAAATTGTCTATCATCATCATCATCATCATCATCATCATCATCATCATCATCATCATCGTTGTTGTTGTTGTTATTATTATTACTACTACTACTACTACTATTATTAATAGTACTATTATTATTATTATTATTATTAGTAGTAGTAGTAGTATTTTTTTTTAAGTAAAATAAGCAAACTTAAGAAATGTAATTCACGTTTAATCTTCTGGGAGAATTTAAAATTCGACGAAACCGCTCAATGAACCATCTTTATTTATTTTAGAGTTCAAAGTTATACTTGAACCATTCAGAGAATTGCTGAACCAATAAAAAGGCGGACATTTATTACTGCTGACGCAAGTCTATGATCATAAACGTCATTTTCTACCTGTCACTGTCATTGCAGAAAGAAGCTCAAAATCTTAAACTGTAATTGGGTTGATCTCTTAAATTAACTTGCTTACTCCTGGACGTACTGGAAGAAGTGAAAATAGATTGTTTTCATATTTAATTTCTTGATACAGTGTAATTTTAGTTTCTAATCTTTCTTTGTTCCCATGATTTTTCATCGTATTGGTTAGTATTATATTAAGTAATAAACTAACATTAGAAATACGCGCTCTATTTAGCAATTAAAAATGGCGAATATATTAGTAAGGCAATATTTTTTTTTAAAAAGTCGACATTGAAAAACGTTTGTTATTAACTTTAGAAAAAAAAATGTTTTCATTAGACAAAAATAGTGTGATTTGATATTCTTTAAAAATATTGAACAGAACTATTAAAATATATATTAGGTTGGTGCAAAAATAATGACGTAATAATGTCGTTTTTTTTCGTATTTTTTAACGTCAAAAAACGACATTATTACGTCATTATTTTTGCACCAACCTAATAGATTACAAAAGTGATTGTTTTAATATACTGATGATTGAATCTGTAACAGACTAAACTTTACTGCACAAAATTTCACCACTGAATTTAACTCTACAAAGAGATAATATTTTTTATATTTTAAAGGTAAATTAAAGTCAATTCAATGTAAATTTTATAATGTCATCTTTGTTAAAAGTACTGTAAATAGAAACCTTTATGATGGCAATAAACTTAGAAATTAAGCTAAACACAAAACTGCATTTTTTTGTTCTACTAACTTCATGGGGCTGCTACTCATGTCTACCGACGAGAACTAATGTTTTGATCTTTTTCTATTCAAAAATATTCATTAAAGTTTTCTTAAAAATTTCATATTGTAATTTCAATTGTAATTGTAATATGTAATTTCATATTACATTTTCTATTGTAAATGTTAAAACATTTTACAAATTCTTAAAAAAGAACCTCCATTCATAATATCTCATGTTTAATAGTAGTATTAGAAAGCGAAATTAGTAGCTTCTACTCATGATGAGTAATTCATAATTAAAAGTAATTTTTTTTTTAAATTTGCATTAGAAATGTGATGCTACAAAACCATTCTAAGCGTCTCTTATGTCGACAATAGATCACCAGTGGTTCTGACAGCATCAGACAAAAACAAAACAAAAACAGGTCCGTTGCAAGACCTCATAACCAGCGTCAAGAAGAGAAAGTTGAAATGGTGTAAACATGTCACCAACAATCTTTACACGGTCATCCTACAAGGTTCCACGGGTGAAATAGGCTAACAATGTTACTGAGTAGACTGGAAGATAGATTATTCACAGAGACTCGGGCATAAGCACACAACCTAGATATATGTAGGTAGCTGGTTAGGTGTTCAACTGCACAGTAAATCTACGACCACGCCCGATCATGCGACTAATGACGATGACGACTCATCATGAAATTCTAGAAACATTCAATTACACCATTAGCTGTCACGTCATTAGTCAGTTATTACGAAAGAATTTATGTAAAATGTTGTTTCAAATCTTAAAATGTTAACAGAAATATCGGGATAGAACAAAAGTACTGCTATTTTACAGTAAACAAGTTTTAATATTTTTTTGTTGAAAACAATTTTATGTACATTTTTAAAAATGCTCATCCTCTCTCTCTCTCTCTCTCTCTCTCTCTCTCTCTCTCTCTCTCCTATTAGTGTCTGTAATTTTTATCTAAAAATCGGCTTTCTAAAATTAATTTCTGTTTCCCTAATACTTGAGACCCGAGCTTTCCATCTAATTATTTATTCTAATATTTTGTTGGAAAGTAAATATTTTGAGCTTTTAACCAGTTTCAAAATATTCAAAAATATTTATTGAAGTAAAAAATATTTAAGACTTTGAATGAGGGCTGAGAAAGTTAATGTGTACAGCAATACTGAATAGGCAATTACAATGTGTATTTCAATTTTGTCTTCTATGTGTCAGCTTAATAAAGAATCTGACAAAAACTTGCTCAACAAATTGTTCAGATGTATTTAATAAATTATAAAGCAAATTTTAACATTAACCAAATCGAACAGAAACTGATTAAGAGTTGTGGGGTACAGCGTACCCGGATTAAAAGGAGAATTTAACACGGGATACCCTACCCACAAAATACAACGCAAATTTCAAGAAAAGACAACACGATAAGGAACGTTTGTAGAAATTAGAACATTGTATATTTAATGTCATTCATACAGAATAAACAAATTTGTATATTTTTATATCTTGTTGAATAGAGTAAAAAAAGATTAATGCTTTAGTTCGTTTAAGCAAATGTGATTTGAACAAAAAATGTCTATGTGTTCGCTGTCTTTCAACAGAGTAGTAGAGTCTGTTTCTTTTGTTTTTGTGTATCCGCCGAGTAGGTGGAAAGGAAAAAGGGGCGATCAATTTAAGTTGAAAAAGAGAGTGTGAATGAGAAATAAAAGATAAGAGGAAAATGTACTTATCGGGTTGAATTGTTTTGGAGTCAGTTGTAAATTTGTTGTTTACCTTTCCTACCCCACTTTCTGCTCTTAGTGTCGGGTTGAGTCAGTGACGGACCTGACTGTCAGTCTTCGGTCCTCTATGATCTCTGCGCCCTTCTGACTGGTGATTGACTTGAGTCTCTCTATTTATAGCTGACTTTTTTTTCACACTGGATCGTTATCTTTTTTTTTTTTTAGTTTTCATTGGTCAGAAAATTAATTTCACACCTTATTGTGAAATCTGTTTTTAGTCATTTCGATCCGATTTTGCGGGTGTGCAAATCTACTTTGTGTTTTTCAGTTATTTGTTGGAATGATATAGGATTTGTATCCTATAGAGTATAATATTCTTAACAACGTTTATTACATTTTCAATTGTACATGATTTAATTACTTAACGTGGGTAGCTATTTTACTATTTTCGAGGAACATATACACATTTCTTATAAGCACAGTTCTTCCCAATTTTTAAAGTCAGACTGAAGTATAGTGATTTTCTAAGCGAGGCTTAGATGTAGCACAAAGCCGAAAGTGTGGAGGATCGAACTCACTATTTAATTGTAACAGTTTTAGCAAGACCAGCTTTTTAACCATTACACCACGCCGAGGCAACCAAAATAGTGATTTTTCAAGCGTAGCTCAGATGCGGCACAAGGCCACAAGTATTGGGCACCCAGTGAGGATCGAACTCACTCGTAATTGTTCTAACGAGACAAACTTGCTAACCATTACACCGTCTCCAGGTGCCCAAGTCAGACTGAAGTATATCATACTTATTATAAAACCCAGGTTGTGTGTTTGTCTGTACGTTTATATATTGGATCGGATTTCCTACATTTTTCAACCGATTTCAACAAAACTTCACAGGACTACGTAAAATTACCTTGCGGTGGTTCTGACAGCACCAAAAATTGGAAAAACAATTGTTTTTGCACGAAATCAATTTGAAAACACGATTAAGAGGCATCGCGAGAATGAAAGGGGGACAACTCATATCGAGTTATACTTATTATAAAACCCAGGTTGTGTGTGTGTGTGTGTGTGTGTGTGTGTGTGTGTGTGTGTGTGTGTGTGTGTGTGTGTGTGTGTGTGCTCGTTTATATATGGGATCGGATTTCCTACATTTTTCAACCGATTTCAACAAAACTACACTTTTTTTTTGGCAGGTAGTGTTTCTTATTGTCTTGCACACTTTTTTCTTTATTTTTACATTCAGAATGCTTTAAATTTTCCATTTACAAGACAATTGTTTATAATAAAATTCTATTCAATCAGTAGACTTATAATGATTGAAAACAATGCTTTTGTTTGAGTTTGGGTTTGACCAATTCGTAAAAAAAAACAAAAAAAAACTAATTAAGGCATGCGTGTCCGTCAACCTTAAACAATAATCTTTGTCAATTTTATTTTTCAGTCTTTATGATGGTCGATACTTGATCTATCTCTTACTGTTACATCCCCGGACAACGCCGGGCTCTACTGCTAGTAACAAATAATAATGTAGTTTTATTTAAAGATATAATTAAAAATTAAAATAAATCTAAATCTGACCAATTTTAAAACGCAAGTTTATACTTTTGAGATCCCACCAAATAGTCACGTCTTCGACGTGCCGTCCTTGGGTACTTCGACGTGGTGTAGTGGTTACTAAGCTTGTCCCACTAGATCAGTAACGACTGAATAGTGAGTTCGAATCTATCTAGGTACACCATACTTTCGGCCTTGTGCCACATCTAAGTCACCGCTAAGGCGTTTGTGATTCATTTCCATAATTTATTCTATGCAAGCACTTTACCATGCTTTTTTACAATTTATTCTCGCTAAGTAAATTCCTCTACGAGCACGGAACTGATTTCTTATTTGATCTTATTTAAATTATACTATTGTCATGACTGAAAATTAATGATATTGGAAAATGTTTGCCTGTATTTAAACCGTTTAGTGGTTAACGTGAGAGATAAAAAGGGAGTACCAGTTACTGACAGTATGCATGAAGATTGCTATTTTAAAATAACCGGACTTACGTGGCCTAGTTACGGATGCAAAGAGTGATGGTAAAAGAAATTCAAAACCAAATCCGAGAAGACTATAATGACAAAGACGCCATGAGTGACGCGCGCGTGTAACTTGCACTCGCTAAAAAATATCGTATTAATCGTCACTTATTCTGCCGGTATGTCTGGCCTAAAATTCTGTAAATGCTTTTGATAGTCAGAGTTCAAAGAAATTAGCTGACATCGGTAATTAAGAGGGAAGACCTAATATTTTTGATGTGATATACCCGCCAAATTAAAAGAAAACGTAACGCCTAGTTAAAATGACAGGCTAGTCGCAGTTCTAAACCTTGATGACCATGGCGACATATTCATGATACATGTTCCAAACTTTCAAGGTAAGACACGCAGTAGAGTACGATGCAAATACTTGATATTCTCATTTGACCAATCATTTTTTTCATATGCTCACTGCATTGCTACTCTTAAAAAATACGCCCTAATTAATTTGCGGATCAAAACTGGGGAATTTTCTTCCGTTAATTCGCGAAAAGCCAGAATATTAACAAATCTTTCTATTTGTGGCTTGAGTCCAACACTATATTCCAGAAATTGATTTGAAAAAAAGAAAAAAAAAAAGAAAAGAATATAGGATATGTTGTACTTCTCTGAAAATAATTAAATCTAGAATAAAGCGTTGGTTAGTGAATTTGGTGGAAATAGTAACTGTGAGTTCAATCCCTGGGTCGGGTACTACAAACTCTGACCCAGTGGAAACAAGACTAGCAATAACTGAAAACTAAAAATAGAGAATAATGCTATATATCGTTGAAAATGGATATTGGAACAAGTACAATCTACCCTCATAAATTAAATAAAAAATTGTGGTTAAAATACCCTGGAGATTACATGGAGCGACAGATATGAAAACCAAACGGCCAAAATATGATAATAACAGCAAAGATAAGTACAGTAAATAATTTAAATCTGGAATAAACTGGTATTTAATACTCTTTTAAGAATATGAAGCTCTGTGTTTAGTGCTGAAGAAGGATTTTGTACTAAATTTAGGGTTTTTCTATAAAAATTTTCTCAAGTAACACAAATTTTCCAAGTGGTGAATAGTAAAACTAGATATAAACTTTATAGTAGACATAACAATCAGGGAAACTGTCCGTAGCTATGAGAATAGCATTGATGCTCTGAAAAAATCTTGTCTGTCGCATACAATATAACGTTATATTTCTCCATAAATACATTACAGTTCAAAAGTTTGAGATGATCACTGGTAAGTTTTTTAAATTGACTCCCAAAGTATTTGTTTTGTACATTAAATAAGAGAACATTATTATACATAGTTTAAAAAAGTGAGATATGACTTTTTATTAGAAATTTTATGACAAAAAGAAAAAAAAGAAGCATTTTATGATTATATTTTGCTCACGTTAAAATATCCTCCTTAAGTCTTGATTACTGCAGCACAAATTTTTAGCATTCGTTGCAAAAGTTTTTTTAAAGTAAAAGTTTGATAATTGATTTCATTCTTCTTTTTTTTTTCTTTTTTCTTTTTTTTTTTTTTTTTTTTTTTTCAATGACTCTACGAGATTTTTTTTTTTTACTGTCAAATTCATCCCATGGTAATTCTGGGGGTTGCTTCAAACTTTTGAACTGTAATGTATATATGTTTGTGTATGTGAGTGTGCGTTTCTGTCTGTCGGTATCTCCGTGTGTTGTGTGCTGTGTCTGTATCTGTGTGTGGGGGGGGGCGGTGATGGAGCAATGGAAGCAATTATGGTCAGGAAAGCGGCTTTTCAAAAAAGCCATTTTACAACATATATTTTTTATTGAGATTATAACGAGTATTAAAGTACAAGTAACTAAGCCATATCATCGTCAATGCAGTCTTTATATAAAAAAATAAAAAAACAACCAGAAATTATTTCTAAAAAGAACCATCTTTATCGTCACTATAACTTTATAATAATGTTGCTTTTTAAATTTGCTGAAATATTTCCGATGCTTTTCGGGTTTTTAATTTTTTTCAATAAAGTTCTTCACAATTCGGTCCTTGTTTACGAAAATAAACATTCTGTTCTTTAGACTAATTGCTGCCACCTTTTGACTTTAGCCAGGACTTTATTTTACGTTCAGCAGTTATTAAGAAAAGTGCCACTGAATTATAAAAACACACCAGCTTAGGGTATCTCAGACATAATGTACACAAATAGATTATAATTCATATGAAAACTAGAATAAGATGACATTCAAAATATCTAATAATGTTTTTAATACAAGATACACAGATGTCATCGCTGCTTCTGTGCAAAGAAGCAGGGACAGCTGCCTCTGCTGCTTCCAGTGCTTTCCTCTCTTTATCTATCTATGTGTGTGTGTATATATATATATATATATATATATATATATATATATATATATATATATATATATATATATATATATATATGATGGGAGAGTAAATAAATACTTTAATCTTTGTTGCTTTTCTTTAATATCCTTTGCTGAAAATACCTTTAAAAATTAGGAGCAGAAACTTTTCTGTATCCTATTACACTGCCGGTTGATGTAATTTTGTCCTGTTACTAGCTTGGATTGATGAGCTCTGGGAATATGCTAGAGATTGGTCATGCTGCACACGTCCTTCTGCATGTGAACAATCCACAACAAAAATCAATAAATAACAGTTACTAATGATAGGTCATTTAGTTGTACAGTCAGTTAAGTAATTTTATAAACGGCACATAATTTTATGCATCAAGTATTGAGTGCTTTTTCTATTAGTCCTCTTCCAGGAAATATACATAATCGCAAATTGTAGTCTGTGATCTCCAAAAGGCAAAAAATTCTTTATAATTCAATAAGTTTCGAAATAATTCATTGAAAGCCTCGAGTCATGTACATTTATACGGGATAAACTTTTATCTGATAAATGACTGATCAGGCAAAATGCTCGTGCAGATCGATTTAGCTCGTCGCTTGGATTATTTGAAGAGATCGTAAAAGATATAAAAAAAAAAAAAAATCAAATGCCGCAGAAAAAAAGTCTGGTGTCTAAAGAATAATAAATTCCCTACGCTAAAACGTCATGTCTGCGACATTCGACGCCAGAGACGCTCAATATCATGCATTTGCTTTTTCGAAAGTCAGATTAATATTAACAAACAATATTTTCTCTTCTTTTGCTTTCTCTGGTCACATAGTACAGAGTCAAAATTCGGAGTTATTGAAACAGATTTAATAGAAATATTTATTTTTCTGTGCCCTGCAAGGTTCGTGTGCACATAGGTTTAGCGGGTTTAATGTGTACTAAGGTAATATGAAGTAAAATAAATTCATCAAAATGATTATGTATATTGTACATTCTGTTTTCTTTCTATTTGTTTTGTTTTGTTTTGTCTTTTTTTTTTCTTTTTTTCGATAGAGTAACTGAGCGCCTGTTGTGTACTGTGTATCGTATGCCTTCTTACAGCTGCAATATAGCCCGTATTTTCACTAAGCAAAATAAAACACTTCTGTTCTGACTTTAAATCGAAAGGGTAACCATTTTAGCTAGGAAGTCATTTTTCACAATGCAAGCCTATTTTGTTAGGGGACCTTTTTGTGATCTTACAACATCAGTGATACAAAATATGGACGTTCCCTGCTGCCAGCCTTAGATATTTGTTAATGAAAAAAGAAATCACAAGAGTATATGTTTTCTAGTTGTTCATTTCCTCATATATATATATATATATATATATATATATATATATATATACAATGAGACTGATGCAAAGAAAGTAATTGTACTGAAGCTTAATTTGAAAACTTTTAATGAACTCGTATAAAAAATATACCTGGTGGTATCAGAGGTTTTAGCAGAATATAATTGTAAACAAGGGAATAAAATCTCTTTTATATATATATATCTGTTTGAACTTAAAAGACAAGGCTAGTTAAGAGAGCAACCTTTTCACAATAAAACCTAAAACCAGACCTCCCATGATATAAACAAATTCAAAGATAATATCGTACTGAAATTGTGCGAGCATCCTCCAGCCAAGCATCAGTGGCATCAAAAGGCCATGAATATGTACGAAGATGTCTCCATTAGGAAGAAAGCGGAATGAAGAAAGAGATTAAAACCAAACCGAAATAAATACATAATATCTACTTTTATTTTCTGTGACCGTTTTCCATGGGAAGCCAACAGCTGCACAGGCATACAGACTGTAAAAAAGAAAAAGACTTGATAAAATAACCTTCAGCTGTTACGGAACTTCCACCTAGGAAGATCTTAAATAAATATCCGTTCTTTTTGCTTTTTCCTTTAGTTTTTTTTTTTACCTTTACAAGATCTGCGTACGCTCTAGCCACTCCCACCCACTCCCTTTATGAGTGCTCGAATCCAGACTCAGGGCGGCCTCCACCCAAGCAACCTCACAATTCTCTCTGATTTTTGCCGCTTTTAACCGACTACGCTTGAGGCGAGCAGAACCAATTCCAAACAAGACTGTGTCGAGAACTCTTTTCTTCTTTTGACTTTCTGTCTCCAGAAGATTTTTAACCCGGACTTATAATTCACTTCCAAACTCCCAGTGCACTGCGTCTGTTTATTTCCAGAGCAATCGTTAGACTCGACTCAGAAAGAAAAAACGACGTTTTTTATAAACATGATGGACATCTGACGAATTTTCTGGCTATACAACGTATAGTCATTCATCTTTTGTACATTTATAATATATATTACACACACATACACACATATTGTCCCTCATTTGCGTATGTAAAACAATGTTAGGTTTAAATGGTCTACTTTTATATATACATGGATACTTCGCGTTTCAGTATGTATGCGGATGTTAACGTGTTCGTTTATATGTATGCGTTGAGATTTGTACACTTTTATGTGTGTGGTTGTAGCTATGCGTTAGCTAATTTACGAATCAGTATGCTGGCTTCGATACATGTCTATAAACGTACACTATATATATATATATATATATATATATATGTGTGTGTGTGTGTGTGTGTGTGTGTGTGTGTGTGTATGTGTGTGTGTGTGTGTGCCACAAAATTTAATGAACCAAAATACAATCTTAAAGATTTGGTTGCAAATTTGAATGAGTTAGTGTGCTTTAAAGGCCAAATATAACTCTCCAAGTCAAGAGAGTTTGCCTATTTTGAAAATCGCTATCTGAAATCCAGACTTTTATTTGCATGGTGCAAGTGGAAAAATACAACGGACACATGTATACTTGTTCCTCTGCTTTTTATCCATATTTTTACTTTTGCTTATATGCAGATTTTTTTTAAAAAACTTTGCTTATACCGCTACGTGTGTGTTTTGTAAAATCTCTATGGATGCTAGACAAATTAGTTCAAGGCAACAAACGATGCAAGAACTGCGGCTAATAATTTAATCCTATTTTTTTAATATTCTTTAACCTCCTATCAAATGCCCTGTCACTGAGTTGTGTCAAAGTGTTCGATTAATCACAGAATTATCATTATTATATCTTCTTTTTGATTTTTAATTTCCAAAGAGTTTTAATAT
Organism: Acanthosepion lycidas; assembly: GCA_963932145.1. Taxonomy (NCBI): domain Eukaryota; kingdom Metazoa; phylum Mollusca; class Cephalopoda; order Sepiida; family Sepiidae; genus Acanthosepion; species Acanthosepion lycidas. Next base: position 74,699,809 of record OZ010583.1, on the reverse strand, counting down.
AAACATATACGCGAAATGATCTTTAGATGAAAGCCTAACAATATATTGAAAAACATTAGCGGAAGTTGCAATATAGCGGAAATTCTCTACATTATTTGCATAAAAATAAATTACGCCTACTGAAAATTAAAAATAATCTGAGTAAACAACTCTCAATAGACAATCAGGTAAACTATTTCAAGCCATTGATAGTTAACTCGGACTATTCTTCTTTGTGGTGAATCTCGTTATAGCCTAACGCCAATACTTATACATAATGATAGTATATATATATATATATATATATATATATATATATATATATATATATATATATATATATATATATTGAAGTCAACACTCAGAGGCGACACACTGTTTAATGTTAAACGAATCTGCAGGTGGAACCATGGTCTGATCTGTCGGGCCTTTACTTCGCGGCTACGAAGAGCATCACAATAAAGCAAAGTTCTATTTTGCTTTTAAAGCACACTGACTCGTTCAAATTTTCCCGAAACACTTATCTGCTTAGTTTCTTACTTTAAAAGCAAACAAAGAAATTTCTAAAGAATTAATGAATTTTATTTTTTAATCCAACATAAGCTTGCTTTATTGCATAGCCGAACGGTAAATGCATGCCAGATCAGATGGTGGTTCATACTTCAAAGGAGGACGCAGCTTCAAATTCTGCTGGAGAGCAAATTTTCTTTAAGTTTTCTCGGGTATGTAAGCAGTTAGACGAGATAAATACTGCTTAAAATAGTAAAATAGACGGAGCGTCTACTCAAATATGTGTATCAACTAAAAATAATGTTTGAAAAAATAAAATCCATTCTCTCTCATATATATATATATATATATATATATATATATATATATATATATAATATGTGTGTGTGTGTGTGAGACATTTTTATTTTTATAAACGTTATTTTTTGTGGATATACGTGTGTAACTGAACCTTTTAAACAAAACATTGAAATGTTGTGTTCGCCAATTGTATATTAAATTAATTTCTATTTCATTTCAATTTAAAAGAAATGGAAATGTCCATTCAAACACGTATATCCACTAAAAATAACTTTTATAATAATAAAAATAATGTTAGATTGAAATTCATTAGTTACTTAAAATTACTGTTTTTAGCTTCGGATACGAAAATATAAATTAGCAAAAGTCTTAACTAACTTTCATGCAGTGGCTAATTATACCTGATGTAGAAATCACTGTGATCGATCTACTCCATCCTGTCTTAAGGTTCTATGTATGGTACAGATCTACTGACACTCATTAATATATCTTATTGACGGAAAGGAACTTCCAAATTTCAAACATAGATGACTAACCTTTCTAAAAAATTATCTATGCATTATTTGTTAATTCCAGAGATATTTATGATACGGTCATTTAAAACTTAACACGTTGTTGCAACGTTCATTTCATCCTCTACGAACTTGGGCTGTGTTATTTAACGATAATCAATGTCAGATTCATATTTTAAATTTAGAGCGTTCAGTTTCCTCATTTACCATTAAATTAACTTAATCTATAAGTTTAAGTCTGTATATTTCTTTTGTAGATCTGTCTTTTAGGTGAAAAAGAAATTAGTTTGGTGTCATTGACAAATAAATGTCTCCATTCTAAGTTACTGTAGGAATATTTGACACATTTCTTTCTCCTCTATTTTCCATGAGCTTTGAACTTTCACTTACAGGTTTCACTTTCATTTTGTATTTTCTTTTTTAGTTTAAATCGCTACGAATAAACAAGTAATTTCTTCATATAGTCAATTACTCAATTCTCTTGTTTTCCGAGAGTTTTCCTACTTTTTTCTTTTTACCTTTTTATCTCTCTTTCATCTCATCTGTTGGTATGTACACATTTTTTTTCTCTTTGTTTATCGAAAATACAAAGCAAACCTTTAAAAAATGACTCCATGTTTCTCTTGTTACTAGTTTTGCAAATTCCATCTGAATCCTTTGTAACATCATTTCCAAGTCTATGGGAAATTCTTTTATCTTATTTATATAAAATAAATGAAATGATTATCCGTATCGAACATATTAATTTCCCATCAATTGAAATGAAGAAAATAGAATAAACCATATTCATAAATTTACAATTGCTTAACTTCTTTAAAACTAAGATTCCTTAAATAAGAAAACAAGTTTAAGCCATTCACAACTGATCAAATACATTTTTACAAGATCTTTCTCTTCTGCTTTTTACAACCTCAAAACAGATGTCAGCCTTTCGTCATTCACTTTTTATAATACCAAAAAGTGAATATCATGATACTGAATAGACCTTTTATTCATGGGAAAAATTTATTCAGTCCATATTTTTGCATTTGTAAAACCAGCGGTAGAATTTCACTGAATAAATTAATTAGAATAAACCAAAAACTAATCTTGAAGAAACCACAGTTCTTTCTTTAATCATGTAAGAATTTAATGAGAGGCTTGCTTTAAAATTTGAGAAGTATTGTACTTGGCTGATATCGATTGCAACACATCTTGATCGGTCGTATTCGTTAATAGGTCTGCCTCGTGACTGGGAGGGCTGTGTGTTTACCAATATTTGATCATTAAAAGCAAACATTTCGAACATTGATTTACAAAGTACACAGGCCGCTTCTACTCAGAAGACTGGTGGCACACAATCTTCTAATCCCTAGTTTTAGCTAACGTTTTTCTAAGATCAGATTATATCTTTTCTGCGAGTTTAAGAAAATACGAACGAGAAGAAACATCCTGACATCAGCCTGATACTTGAAAATCTGCAGGTCACATTAAATATGCATAGCTGCTCATTTGCATAAGTTAACACTCGCAGGCATAAAACTTGTGCGGTTTCAGACAGTAATAAATACTCTTGCACAACATGAACGTAATAATATATGTTACGCTTCCTACGGGGACAAAAATCTTAATACTGAAAAAAGAAAGACGCAGTTTTTGTTTGTTTTTTTTTTTTCATTTTTTTTTGTATTACTTTTTTTATTTTTTTTTTTTAGTTTTTTGCTATCCGACTTTGTTTAAGATTATATTAGACTTTACAATTCTCACATAGCCAAAAAGAAAAAGGACTTTGTTACAAAAAGTTAAGGTGGATTATCTTCACATTTCACTAATTTAGAAGAGTCGGTGGCTTAAATTGTTACGTAAAAGCTTATTGCTACAATTAAATATTTGTGCTAAAACATTGAGACTGATACTCTGAATTGGTTTTGTTATTATTTAATAAATTTAATAGACAATAACATTTTTCAGACTGGCACAACGGAATCAAAGTCAATTCTTAAGAGCCAAGTTAAACATTGAAATAGTAAATTCACATTAAACCGAAAGTATTGCTTGCTTTTTCTTTTAGTTATAATTTCAGGAGTACTAGACTTATTCGTTGCCTGTTCTTCAAATTGGTTGCCTATTCTAAGTATTAAACTGATTAGAGTAATTTAAACCTACAAGAAAAATGAAAACTACACTCGCAATGCCCGACTATATACTGTTCGCTTATTATCAGTCACTTTTAAGCAATTTCTATTTAATAGTCAATATCTTAAAATAGCTACAAAGATATTCTCATCGTTGGTATCATGACTAATTGTAGCAGTTTTGGAATTTAAAATTTTACTGCAAACAACTGGCCTTCTCATGCATCGAATCATAAAATTACAAGTAATTTTATAAACTCTACTCTTACTGTAGGGGAGTATAGCGTGCAAAGAATCCTAATTATTGATAGTCAAGTGAAAAATCATTCCCTTATTAGGTAGAAGCCTTGACTTTTATTCTGCATACATATTCTTGAAAAATGCATAAAAATAATTTCCCCTAAGTCTTATCTCGCCTTGAATCCTTTCGATATTTTCTTGTCTTTAGTTCTCTACAAAATAATACAAAATAGTTTGTGCGCTTTTATATACTGTGTAACCCGGATATAAGAGTGTTGTCGGGGCCGGAGAAGAAGTCTCTTATATCCGGGTTTGGTCTATTTTGTTTAGGTAAGCATGGCTCTAATTTGGGACCAGATAAAATCTCTCTTATATCCGGGTTTCTCTTATATCCGAGTCTCTTATATCCGGGTTACACTGTACAATCCTTTCATTAAACAATGAAATCCCCGAAGAGGATCGGAGTCATACTTTGAAGTCAATAACTGCAAATTCGTGATTAAAAATAATAAGTCATATAAACTGCAATTTTTAATCACGATTACACATTTTAAAAAATATTTAAACATTCTTAGTTACTTATTTTATTTCACTCTTGACCAGAGATCAATTTCAAGCTGAATATTATAGAATCTATATGTCCATCTGTACTAAACTAAGACCTGATTTTAAAATATGCGAAAAGTCGTCTCCCCAATGATTTACCGAACAGAATTTGACGAATATGAAGCAACTTGTAAAAAGAATGAAATTTATTACACTTTGTTCATTAATTGAAATATTAATTCAGCGATTTCGGATTTCAATGTTAATTTAACATGCAAACATTTGAACATCGTACCTTCGAACATCAGTTTATTGTACTACTACTTTAGTTATACGCAATAGCATCAGCCCAATTCTTGTACAGTGTAACCCGGATATAAGAGAGTTGTCGGGACCGGATAAGAAATCTCTTATATCCGGGTTTCTCTTATATCCGGGTTTGGTCTATTTTGTTTAGGTAAGTAGGGGAATAATTTGGGACCAGAGAAAATATATCTTATATCCGGGTTTCTCTTATATCCGGGTCACTTATATCCGGGTTACACTGTATCTGAATATTATCATTAATATTTAACCTGTTATTTTTAAGATATATGAATTTAGTCTCTACATTTGAAAGCTTGTACAATTTGTATTTTGCGAACTAAATACACTTTTTAATTAGTAAATATTTATCTCCCGTCTTTTGATGACAATTCAAACTTTTGTTGCTAAAATGGTTTGTACGTTCGATTTTCTTGAAGACAATTGTTTGAAACTTTTATGAGAATTATTTATGTGAATCTTTTTATTCATAATTAGACACCAAAGAAATTTAATTCGTCTATTTAAGAGACTTTCTCTCTTCACATACACATAGATAGTAATACACATTAATTTTCAATAAAAAAAACAATAGATCTATTGTAATTAATTTTTTTTGAAATTTAAACAAATCGTTTGTCCTCAATGAAATCACTTTCATCTCGAATGAATAAAGGAATAGCAAGTCAAATCAAATTCTGTAGGAACAGTCGTATAATTATTAATCCCCTTATATAACACAGTATAAATATTGACTACATTTTTCCATAATCACAAGTTCCGTTTCTGAAATTCTTTGCGCATCATACACACATCATACTTTGGCTCATATTTTTAGATTTGTGACTCTGATTCTCTCCAGTGTCGATAGACTCGTTCAAAAACAAGTGTTAGATAAAATTGAAAAGTTTAATGAAAGTTATAAAGAGCTTTTTTGCTTAGAGACAAATAAATAAGGCCTCTAAATGATCTTTTGCACGTGGTTCTGATTACGTGGGATGGTACGACGACCCATATTTCTTCTTCACCAGGCATCATTTCTGCGGTCGCTAATGTTTCTGAGGCCATGGATCCAAATTAATGACGGCTCACCAAGGACACTACGTAACTTATCAATGATTCCTCTCCATTTTCAGCCCCCCTTTTCACTCCCCTCCTCCATTTTTCAGCCCCCTTTTTTCAGTCCCCCCTCCTCCATTTTTCAGTCCCCTTTTTAAGCCAATGGAATGAGTGGCGTTAATTAGACTCATTCTTATCTGGAATACTTATTTCCTACGTTACAATTATCACTGGTCCTTTTCCTCGCTTACCGCAAGCAAGCGATCATGTGTGTAAATATGTCGTTGTCATCGGTTATAAATGTGTGTAAATACGTTGTTGTCTTCAGTCATGGAGGTATGCAATGGATACTAGATAGTCTGTTTCTGGATACTTGTTTAATCTCCTTCTTTCGCTCTCTTTTTCTCATGTTTTTTAGTGAAGCGTTAACAAGAAAATTCGATGCAGAGTAGGGCAAGAAATAGTATTTATCTTATGTCAACCAGATGTAAAATATGATGCAAGGATTTTTTACAAGAACTTCCTGAATTCAGAATTTTTCTATAGTCATCTTGATTGTACGCCTCTTAATATAATGGAAAAGGACAATCTTGGAAGCAGAACTCCCAGTTACCATACAACAAGCATTTCTTTACATTTCCCTATTCAAAGCCAAACACAAATCAGTGGGCTATCTCCAAAATCTCAAATTCATGTAACCAGTAACAATCATCAACATTTATTCAAAATTATAACATATGCATATTATAACATCGCTATAAAAATAGCCATTTTTTTCAACACTTCTGTTGTCTTATCAAGGTCATTTGATAAGATACCAGAAGTGTTGAAACAAAATGGCTATTTTTGTAGTGATAATATGCATAGGTTATAATTTTGAATATATATATAAGTAAAATATATAATTAATATAAGTAAAATGTTTCTCAATTAATGTTACCTTCAGCATACCGACTCCAGAGTTTAGTAGACAGACTCGTCCATCCATTCGTCAGTGGGTATCAGCAATTATTATATTATATATATATGTATGTATGTATGTGTGTGTGCGTGTTAAATATAGCAGACAAGGCAAATTTTATTAATTTTTTATTTAGTTTTTCCGTTTGGTAGGAGTAAGGGAGAACAAAAATTTTCCATAATTTTCATTGTCCCAGACGCTTTCGTGGTTTGTTTTCCCCCTTAAAAATACTAAATAAAAAATTAATTAAATTTTCCTTGCCTCCCATATGTAACGAAAGATGTTTAAAAAAAAGTTTTCTACCTAAATATACATTAATATATATATATATATATATATATATATATATATATATATATATATATATATATATATATACATACATATTGTTTGAGTGTATGTATGCGTGTGTATATGTGAGTATGCACGGTGCGCGGGTGTGTATGTAATAGCTTTATATATATATGTAACAGTGATCAAATATGAAGATAATTACATGCCTACTCTCTCAATATATTTAAACACTTAAAAACATTTATCCAATATAATTCTACGGCATAAATTAACTTTAAAGTAAAAAACATTAGCTTAATTTTTAAATGAAATATTAAATTATAAAAATAAACGGACAGAAATATAGAGAACTTTATGAAATTAAAATGCAAGTTAAAGTCTCAAAAATATTCGAATGCATGAATCTAACAAAAATTATTAATTAATTGCAAAGGATTTTTGCAGTTAAAAGTCGGAGATGTTATTTATAAAACTTAATCAGCCTTTCGTAAGAGTCATATGGACTCTTGTTCCACTTTGCCTTGTAAACAATCTTCTAATCCTTAGGCTTTCTAGAATTCCCCTAATAAATATGCATCGAGAATTGTCTAAGCCAGTAGAAAACGTCTATATTTTATGTTACAAATCATTCTTAGATTGTTTTGCCTTCATTTTCTGAAGCTCTGTTGAAAAGAAAAAATGCTCTATTATACGACCATGCTAATACATCAGCCTATTTATAATTAGTCATATGAAATGTACCAGTGCCATTTGAAGAAAACACCTCGCACTGGCATATACTAACGTTTTGTTGATATAGTTGTTTTGTTGCTCACCTCTTTGAAAGAGCTATTTCTGCTTACTGGGACTATAGAAGGACGCTATAAGCGAATCTTGTATTCTCATTTGAATAAAGCTTTCATAAAGCCTACACCTGCGTACTTTTGTAATTACAACAATGTTTCCTTAACTGTTTGTCCGCAGAACAAGCTGAGTTGGAGCCAGAAAGTTAAATTTTTGTTTCGCCTGACAAAATAAAAAATAAAAAGTATTATTGATTTCTTCAATAATCCCAAACTGTTTATATCTTTCCATCATTAAAGGAGATTTTCGTGACATTAAGAACTTTAAATTATTTTGTTACAATTCATTACTAATGGTTAATTTGGTGATTGAATTTCTGCTTTGAAATCTTCTTGAAGTTGCTTTTAGATAGTCAAGGTATTTTGCTGGATTTTCTTCTGCTTTTTTCTGTGACTCTTCAATAGACAGAACGTCAGTCTCATATTCAAAACATATCTCTTAGGTCCCTTACGTTGAACCCTAATGAAAGTTGCTGGTGATCTGAAACTTCTACATTTTTTCGAATATATTTACGTTTTTAACAGCGTTCTTAAGCTTCCAATCTTTAGAATGATGATAATATTGTCTTTTTTTGTTTTTTGTTTTTGTTTTGTTTTGTTTTTTTTAGTTGGAAACCCCTTAACTTTAGACTTAATGGCGTCTTTGTAAAAAGAAATTGAAGCTCTGAATGATTAATTCGCATGAAGCTTTTATTGAAACATTGTAGAAATCTCTACATTTGTATATGAAGATTGTATATTGCAAGAGCTGCGTTAATTTTTATACAACTGTTTTCAAGTTTCTGACAGTGTCCAAATTTCTTTTCGATGAAATCCTTTATATTCACTTTTTCGTAATTCAAAGAGTTCATTTCAGACAGGTTTATGTTGTAGAAATGTATTATATAAACATTTTACAAGTGTTTAAATATTTGAATCTTCCACTTTATATATGTGTGTCTACACATACACAAATATTTCCGTGTACACGCATACATATGTGTAACTCTACATGTACTTAATTACATATAATTTTGTGTTTAGAAAGTGTATGTGACTGCAACTTTTTATTCAATTTAATGTTGTGATATTTCCTCTCGTTTACATCATATGTCCATGAAGCATTCTTATATATCTTGTGGGAAAAAAGACTCTGTGTGTGTGTGTGTGTGTGTGTGTGTGTGTGCTTGCACGTTTGTATGTACCAGATGCAGTTTTGTGTATTTGAAAGCATTATTTCCGTTAATATAATGCAAAATTGTATATAGTAATGATACTGATACATGAATATTGTTTTCATCTTTGTTTTTAATTAAAACGAAATTGAGATTTGCATTAGAAATTATCAATAAAATAAATCCTCTTTATCGATTTTTCTCCATCCTAAATTAATGTAATTCTTTTGTTTTTCTTCAAAAAATAAATATGTAAATCTTGTGAAAATGAAAGAGTACAGCACAAATAATATGTAAATAAGAGATTTTGATACATACATAAACGAATTCATTTCTTGAGTATATTATCTGCAGAATCCGTTCATGACCTATTGCCAGAACCATCTTTTATTATTTACCTCACATACTAATCGTACCATGCAATTATCGGAGGAGATCGATGACCAATTAAAATGTTATAAACTTCAATACCAATTTCATGCACGTTCCATTCAACATATTTTGATGACATGTCGTTAAGGTGGAATAGATAACTGTAATAAGTAAAAGCGGGCGCTCGCATATACAAGTCTAAGATAGCAATTGAGAGCGGGCACTCACAAGTACAAGTATAAGGTGGCAATTCAAATAGTAGAAAGCTAATTACAAAAAATGAACCAAGAAGAAACCAGAATCTATTTGCAAAGTAAAATGTTAATTCAGTTTAATTCTTCTTGTGGGTAAAAGTACAACAAAAATGACGCAATATCACTAAATTTGGCCGTAGACGTCAGGGCTTACCATGGCAATGCTCTGTTTGTGTAACGTGGAGGGGCTGCCATGAAGACATATTAATGTAGCTAAATTAAATTTGCAGTATCCTATTTTATATAAATAACTCTGTCGAATGATTTCGGACCACAAAATTAATGAGATTTGTTATTTAGTAATCAAACAAAAATGCAAAAGGAGAAAATAATGTAAACAAACTACTTTTTCATGAAAATTCTGAAAAAACCTTTTTGTGAAATTTATATCAAAAGTGAAAATAGGAAGGAAAAATATAGAAATTCAGTAAAGAATTAAAAAAATACTTCTTTCATGTGTTTATAAAGTTTTCCCTTATCTATTCAACTATACAAGATCGAACACCTACGTCACATTCTGTTTGCTAGTTTAAAATGTCTTAGAAATATTGCAGAATAATTTCACTCTCATTTTTGCAGAAATAGCTTTATAAATTTCAGGTTGGTATTTTTTTTTGTTGTTGTTGTTGTTGTTGTTTGTTGTTGTTGTTTGTTGTTTTTTATCTTTACCGCACGATCATTCTCGTAACATCAATGATTTTTTTTTTCTTTACTAACACAAATCAATGATTGATTGATTGATTGATTCGTTTTCTACGGCTGATCAATCCTTTGCAAGTTATTTAAAGACAGAAAATATTTTTAGCTCGTAAGAATTTAGTGCTACAAGATTAACTAATTAAGCCATAGTTGGGAGAGAAGAGCTGGACTAATACCTTTCCCAAGGGTATTTCCTGATAAGTAAATATAGCGAACCTAACTCGGGAATTCGAACTTGGCTCTCCGATTAACAATTGTGAGCCATTATTCATTACACCATTCTCACGTCCAAGCTTATAGCACCCGGTATTCCCAAGCGGTGACCCATCGAAGTACTGACAAGGCTAGACGTTGCTTAATTTCGGTGTTCGTACCAGTGTCTCACACGTGATGTCGCTGTAAGCCACAAATCAATGATATGTTGTTGTGACAATCTCCCCCAAAAAGTGTTATCTTAAGGATTCGGGGACTTTGTAATTTGTCTGGTATAGATACGTCACAAAATCAGGGTATTGACCAAACATCAGAATTTAAGGGAAATCCCTTTTTGGTTGGGCCAAGAAATTTTCAACACTCCTTTCTCTATATATATCTCTTTCTCTCTCTCTCTTTCTCTCACACACACTCATACACACACAAACACACACACACATATATATATATATATGTGTATGTGTGTAGATGTATAAGTAGGGATTGTGGGTAATTTGCGGTCAAAAGAAAGAGAATAATAACTTTTATCCCCGTGATTGTTGGTTGACGCCAAATAACTAAAAAGAGGCGATGAAAGGTTGGAGATAAGTTTAGTCTACAAGAGAATTTATGGCTTCGCATAGGAACATTTCTTCATTACAAAGTAACGCTTTGCTTCCACGGAAATGTGGAATCGGAAAAAATATCTCTTCTACAAATCACTAAACTTGATACGCTCACAGATGTGACGTTAGACTGCACCAAATGTGCAGCGTTAAGTGACTACATCAAGGTTATGATAAAGAAAAACAGCCTCCGGAATTTTGCTTCTTGCAAAAATGTCTTACAATGAAAACTGATTTTCGTATACATTGTCAGATTTTATTATGCAAGCCAATGTTTCGCGACAACAAAACCATTGAATTTTCTATTGAAGCATAAAATAATAGTATGCTACCTTTTTTAGAGATTTTATTAATTCGATCCAATAATAAATTACAATTCCAATTGTATCGAAAATCAACAAATAAGAATGACTACGTTCTTTTTTATTCACATCATTACAATAAAGCTAAAACCGATATAATAACAGGTTTTTGACTAATCAGCTATATCTTGATTAATCAAAAGTTAGGTTTTTGTATCTATCTATATTTCAGAGATTACATTCTTCGGACTATTATCTTCATATTTGTTGTCATATTCACGACGTTTTGGTCATCGTACGCTGCGGCCTTCTTCACGTGATTGGTATTTCGAACCGAACTCTTTATTTCATCCCCCGATGTAGATTGTTCTAGTTCCATGTTCTCCCGGACATCTCAATTTCAGTTATTTCTTTTTAGTAACACAAGTCTCCAAATTTTTGTTCACCTCTGCTGTTCTCTGTAGCTCACTTGGCCAGAGCGTATCGGATTTAACGATAACCCTCTGTCCAGAGGAACGCAGGTTCGAATCCTACTTGAATTTATATTTAATTTATATTTAATAAGATTTCTCGAAGATTCAGACCGGTAGACGAAATAACTACGTATACTGTTTAATAAATAAACGGAGCGCCTACTCAGATACGAGTAAGCAATAAAAAATAAGGTTTAAAGTGATAAAAATTATATATAATGTGACAGTTACTGATAAGTATATTTAATTTCAAATGTATACAGATTTCTGAGTGGTAAGAAAGATACGTTGGTACCCTGAAAGAAATGCATTCTGCTTTATTATGTTGGCTAACGATGACAGAGGTGATGTTCGGGGTAAGTCAGTAGTAATCAGTATGATATTCGTGATTGAATTTTCCTGCTAATAGCCACTAATTCCTTTTTTTTTCTTGTTATAGTGAACAATCTGGCGAAATGTCGCCGAAGCGGGTATGATGTCACTGAATGTCGATATGCAGAAAAAGCGGATCCATTACCATTCATCTATACTTGCTGAATGTTTACGGAGATCAAATAATGGACCTGAACACAGTTATGTGATAGGTAGTGTGTTTCAGTAGGTAGCAACAGTGATGTAGATAACAAACCATGTTTTGAACAGCCTTTCTCAATGAAAATCGCCTTGAAAATGTGCAACCAATTGTGTCAATGTGAACAAATAGTGTGTGTAGCAGAAAACTTGCACTGTCCATGGTTTTATCCTATATCCTGTTTAGATTGTAGCTGATATGGAAATAAATTACATTCGGAATATTCCTAGTATAATTTTAAACGAGAAAAGATATTGTACATTTATTGGGTGATGAAGAAAACACAACGTTGGAAATTGCAAAAATGTTTACCTAAGATCACAGAAAAGCCAAAACATTAGCAAGATAATAAAAAGTTAAAAAATGGCCTTAAGAATGTCATAAAATGAAATTTGAGATAAATTAAAAGAGAAATAAGCAAGAACATTGGATGAGCAAAGCACGGAATTATTTGTAGTTGATGTTGCAAATGTAAAGTGAGAGAAAAGAAGCAGAATATTAAGAACATTGGCAGCCAAACTATCACGTTTAAGCGAATTTCACAAAAAGAAGTGTTTGAATTGGTGAAAAATACATGAAAAGGAATTAAGCAATTGTAAGTTTTAGTGACGAATGTAGAGCTACATTGGATGGACGTGATGGCTGGGTTAGAGTTTGGGTCTTTCTTGGACCCATACGAAAATAGAGGGAAGTGGGGTAATGTTTTAGACTAATATTGTAGGGTGTATATTATTGAGTCTTTCAATGTTTATGATCGTGTCATGGTAAATGCAGAGAATTATTCTTGGGGAAGACGTATTTTTATGTGTTACACGTGACAAACAAGAAAATTTATACTATAGAGCATATGATAATGCTCCTTCACATTCTGTTTCAAAGATACCCAATTAATTGAATAGCCCCAAGCCTGTCTAGATATTAACCGAATAGAAATCGTGTGATCCATCATTAAAAGAGGGTTTATTTTAGAATAGAATAAAATAAAGTAAATGTTTCTGAAAATCAATAAAAATGCTGCAAGGAATATTAAATTCGAAACTGTAGAAAAGTAACAAAATCAGGGAATGAAAAACTGGTGATGGTTATAGAATATCGAGGAGCCCATATGAAAATGTAAAATAATGAAATAATAATTTATTTACATGGGATAGGTTTTAGTCAATGTTTATATGAACAATACCTTTTTGATACATTTGTAAATTAAAAAAATATAGTAAATTTTTACAAAAATCAAATTCAGCGAAACAGATTGCTTAATTGTGTTGATAAAGGTAGCAGACATTGTAATAATTAACAAAACTAGTTTCATTCGTTAATTTCTTTTGCTTTTATAACTGATTGAATATTTTCTTAAGTTAAAATCCAAATTACACAATAGAGATTTAAAGTTGCCTTTAATACCTTATCCGACATCATACGGAAGAGAATAAACATTATTTACATTATTTCTTGTTGTTATTTACCAACGTTTCAATCGTTGCACCCTCCGGTCTTCTTCGGGTGTCTGGCGATCCGAGCAATCTTTGCGGAATTTCGAAATGAACCATTTATTTGATCTATGGGAGTAGAGTGTTGTCGTTATGAGGACATTAGTCTGATTGTAAATAATGGAAACAATGATAACTCCTCTTCCCAGAAATTTAGACAGAAAGGATCAGTATTGTCATAGCGCAATGTTTAGCAAGCACGTCTCGAAAAACAATGAAACAGATTAAACTAAGCTTAGTAAATAACTATAAAACCTTGACCAATATTCTATTCACTATAATTAGATAGATAGATAGATAGATAGATAGATAGATAGATAGATAGATAGATAGATAGATAGATAGATGGGGAGGAGTGTTGCATCTTTTGAATACAAACAAATGATTAGTGACGAATTAAAAAGTCAGAAAAGCGTTTTTGTTGAATGCAAAATACTTGATTTCTTAATTTGAATTTTTGCTTTAATTTTCATTTTTGCATATAAGATATAAAACTCACTGTCAAACATTATTTTTGGATTATTTTTTAAATATTGTATCATTTTTTTCAACCTCATATGCATACTTTCAAAAACGTGTAAATACAGTGGTAAAGCCAATCGTCTTCCTGGCCGGTTCAAGAAATGTGTCCATTTCAATATATGTTCTTTCTTGCCGACACCCGTTCTCCATTGAAATTATTCGTTGATAACGACTAGTGTTTGTTTACTCTATCACAATATAATCGGAAGATTCGCATGTGCACAGGTGACCCGATACCAAAAGAAGCTATGGAATGTCGCCATATGTTGAATTATCGCTTATCGCTCTCTCATTTCTAGGCAGACGACTTAGAAAAATAAAAACAAATGAAACGACCGGCGGCCGATAAATGGGTATTGTTAAAAGTTAAGTTCGTAATACGACACTGTTATTGCTCACTCGGAGCATGGAAGAAAAAACCATTCCAAATCTGAGAAACAGATAATCCAGCCTTGAACCTTGACCAGCAGTGCATGTAAATTTCTCTCTCTCTCTCCCACTTTCTCTCTTCTCTTTTTTATGTCCCTATCTTGCTCGCATTCTCTTTCTGTCTTGCTTTCTTTCTCTCTCGCTCTCTCTTTCATTCACTCATAGATACACGTGTGTACTTAATTTTGTCAGGAATTCAAATGTTGGATTTTATCCTTTATTCTTTGCATAATAGAAACAGTATAATTTGAAAAAAATGTGATTTTATCATTAGAAAATGTGGTATTATTGATAGCGGTTGTACTAAAAAATTAGAAAGTCATCGATGACATTAGAAGAGTAAATAACAATCCTTGAGGAAAGAAAAGAATTAATATTGGAAAGAATTTATGAATGTTTTGATCTAAGTGAATATGTGAATAAAAGGTTAAGAAAAAAATAGTAATTAGTTAACAGGAAAAAAATTATAAGAATCTAAATAATACGAGTAGAAATAAATGTCGTAAAATGGGTGAAGTGACTTCAGCAAAATGTGTAGAAATATGTAAATACTGTTGAAGGTAAGAAAAAAAGGTGGGTAAATAAATTCCAGCAAAAATATTAGTTTATAGCAAAATGGCAAAGATATTTATGATGTCCAAAAGATTGAGTTGGTTGTAGTGAAAAATGTCAGAAAAATAAATGACTCTTGCTAAAATGACGGCGAGATAAATGCTGTCAAAATGGCGTTTTGTTTATCCCCAAAAGGCCTAGAAATGAATGATATTAAAAAGGTTAATGTGAATGTGGCCAGAATGATGTGCAAATAAATTCTATTGAAAATGGAGAATTCTTAATAACAAAAAGGAGGAGTAAAAGTGATTTTATTATAACACAGAGGCGTACAAATAAATGCAGACGAGAAGAGCGGGTGACTGTTACCAAAAAATCAGACAATATAATGCTGAAGAAAATAATGAATTCATTATGATGCAATGCGTAGAAATGCATACTATGTAATTGTGGCAGCAAAAAGGCGGAGAAATATGTAAATGTTGGCGAAAATAATTAATTACTAATTGCAAAGTGGCGTAGAAATTAATGCTGTCAAAAATGAGGCGTAGAAATACATACTGTCGAAAAGGATGACGTGACAAAAAAGGCGGAGTAATAAATACATAGAATAATGACGATTTCTTATAGTAAACACGGCGTAGAACTATAAATGCTTTCAAAAATAGTGAAATGTTTGCAACAAAAGGGCATGGAAATATGCCGTATTGAAAATTCTTATTCATAGCAAAATAGTGAGCAAATAAAATCTGTCCAGTAGAGTGATACGAAAAGGGTGATGCGACCGAAAAGGGTCATGAGACTGTGGTAAAAATATTAACAGAAGTGGTTAATTGTTTATAACACAATGGCTTAGAAACTGATGTTGTTGAAAAGGGATAATGTTACAGGGCAAAACGGTATAAAAATAAATAATGTCTTAAAGGGTTTATTTTTATAGTAAAAATTCGAAGAAATATATGGTTTCAAAAGATAATGTATTTGTGTAAAAATGGTAGAGAAATAAATGTTACTGAATATGGCGAATTGTTTATAGTACAAAAAGCGTTGAAATTGATGCACTTGAAAATTGTGAATTTTTATAGACAAACGGATTAGAAAAAGATGCTGCCAAAAAATGAACAATTGTTTACAGAAAAAAGATAGAAATTAATACTTTAGACAATGGTGAATTATCCCAAACAAAAAGTCGGAAAAATGCGTGCTGAATAAAAGGTGAAATGATTTTAGGAAATGAAGGAATGAAGTTATAGCTGCAAATATGTCATTGAAATAAATGATTGCAACAAAAAGTCGGAAAAGTAAAAACTATGGAAAAGCGTTAAGTGATTAACGCAAGAAATTGGAGGAGGAGGGGTTTTTTGCCGCCGTCTTCGTAACACATGAAATCGGGATTATCATACCTAATAATTTTTTATTGTCAAAATTCAGTTTAAAACAAGACATTAAAAACGTTTTTTTTTTTTTATCTTATTGCTTACAGCGTTTTTAAGTGAAAAATGCATTTGAAGGTTCTGGTTTTAGAGCAAAAATTTTATGTAACTGCAACGAAAGTTACTCATAGTCAGCTCATTTAAAACTAGGTTCTCAATGAATGAAACTATCAAAGTTGTTAGATTGTGAAAAATAACTCAAATGAATTATACACTTTAAAGTATAATTCATGCTGTACCTATACTTATACTTCATACTAAGCTAGACTGATTCTTCACATAGAACCTAAAACGCATAGGGGAATGGCCGCAGTTTTGACATTTAAACCAAATTCAGAAAGAAAACTTATATTTAAACTTGATATACATATTTCTTCTTATGTGTGCAGAGTATCCCCTCTTTATTCATTATGTGTCCAAGAAAGAAAGTTCAACTGTCTCTTTCTGAAGTTAAGTGTAAGACTCCTTTTTATTTCCATTTTCTTAAAAAACTTCGTCGGTGCTCACATTTTTGGTTCATCGTATTCTTAGCATCCTTCTGTAGAACCACATTTCTGTTGCTCATCTTCATCTGTGAGAAGATTTTCCATTATTCACTGCCATATAGGATGATTGATATTACCTAATAGACGTACTGTAAATCTTGAAGTTTTTGCAAATTCATTTGTTAAAAGATGATTTTTGAACAGTTTGAATTGGTCTAAATTATCTTTCTTCTTGGTAAATCTCTGATAGTTATTCATAGTTTTCTCTGTTCCATAGTCATTTCAAGTTTTCATGACTTCCGTTTATCTTGAGCATCGCGTTTACATCATGAACAATACTTGTTGTTATATTTATTTTGACTCTCTTCATAAGAATTAATAAATACAGATGAATATCTATTATATAAATAAATGAATTTTATGAACACAGTAGACATATTTTCCATGAACACTGAATTAATACAAATAATCCGCACTTCTATTTTTAAAGCATAGTTCAAAATTTATGAAATTAATAATTTAGGTTAATGATATAATTCAATTATAGGATACTTTCTATTTTTAACAAACTGATAACGAAAAATGTACAGGTAACTATATGAACGGGCATAGTGTATGTTGATGTTGTTTCAGTGTTTTCAAAAATCTCCTGTGGTATTTAATTAAACACTAATGTGTACAATATCGTATAAATATTGACTATAGGTTAATGTTAGCTTTGATGGGTTCAAATCCTACTGACATGACGTTCTGCTTGTTCTTTCCCCAAATGTAATCTGTCTGAAATTCTTACTTGCAAGATCTCTAACAATGTCAAATGACATGCCAAGTATTTCTTGGGCTAAACATTTTATCAACAAAAAACTTTATAATAATAAACTTTACAATAACATATTAGAACACAAAGGTTTATTCTAAAATCGGATAATATTTTCGAAACAATCTAATACAAAAACATTGATTATTCAAGTTAAAATAGTTAAAACAAAAAGTACTTTCATTTACAAACAGGACAACACAACCCAATTAGCTCGGCAAGATTATCACCTGACTATAATTCAAGTTGACCTTCAGTAAACATCAAAAACATTCAACAGATTATTCGAGGAGACTACAATTCAAACATCATGAGACCACATTTAGCGCCTTGAAATTATTTCTGAGAGAAATATGAGAATTTTGTTGCGCATATGTGTGCTTATAGAGAGAGTAAATATAAAAATATGTGATATGTTTAGCAAATGAATCACATACTATGTGTTAGTATGCATATGTCAATCTGACTATGTGTGTATATGTCTTTTGAGTGTCTATGCTTTCATCTCTCATCCCAAATCTCATAATTATGTACTTCCAATGTACACACATTTGTATGGACATTTAATGCAACAAATCATAATCAGAACGGAAATATAATAATGGTTGTGTTTCGTTTCATTATATTTCTTTGTAATGGTGAGAAAAAAAGGTACTGAGTACAATGAAACAGTTCCCATCATAGATAGAAGGGAACAGAAGTACTACATCTACGAAAGCGTTAATGAATGATATTACATTTACCACAGAACCCAAATATGGAACATCAATTAGGCCACTTTAGATATGGAACATCAACTAGGCCACTTTTAAGTATTTTTCTAATACATTAAAAGGAAGTTTTTGTCTGTCAATAATAAAATCTTCTACAGTATTGATTCATTATTGATTCATTAATGATTCATTGCCAACATAACAAAATGAGATTGAAAAGTCTAAGCTCTTTTTCATGCTTTACTTTCAGTAGAGAGACATAATGAAGCAACTTTAATTTATTGAGAGTGCATCTAGAATAATTGAAGTGCACTCTCAATAAGTGTAGCCATTGTGGCAGTTGCAAATTTATAATTTCATCCACAAAAATTGAGCAAATAGTTTTAATACAAATCTGAGGAAGTAAATATTCTTTTAAGTAAATATTGCTTTAGTAAGTCTCTATGTTAAAACTACTTTGCCCCTCTTTTGTAGATGATTACAGAGGGCATCAAAGGATGCTTATTTATTTAATTTATACAGTATAATTGGCCAGACATAGTTGTTAATCAGTTCGGAAATTAACACTGGCAGAAAATGGAAAATCAAAGAAACTATAGAAGATCCAGAACTGATTGGCACCATAAAAATCGGAAACTGACATAAAGATACGATGATGATGATGATGATGGCCCTATGAGACCACTTAATAGCGATAGAAGTTATAATTATGAAGTGGGAATATTGGGCGTACTAATATCTTCAACGATCGTGTATTTCAATCCAAATGTTTATATCTATAAATATGAATTTTTAGTTATCAACAAGGATGCCGACAGAACTTCTCTATTCACTCACAATTAAATTTTATAAGAAAATATTAAAATATTTTTCAGTCATTAAAAGAAACGAACGCAATTTTTTGGCGTTACAGATTTTCTCTTTATATATATATATATATATATATATATATATATATATATATATATATATATATATATATATATATATATATATATATTCGAATATAGTTTACATAATAAAATTAAGGATTCTTTTTTAAAATCATAGATTAAGCCTAAGAAATTATTAGAAAATTTAATATCAAAAAACGTTGCTCTTGTCCTATTTTGAAAAATCTTTAAGAAAAAGGATTATGGTTTTAAAAATAACTAAACTTGTTGTATATGCACCAGTTTAACTCAGTTATATTTAAAACCAGAATTATAAATTCAACATATTTTGAGGTATCAGCTCATACTATACTGCATTAGTGGCCATGTTTCAGCACAAAATCTTCCATTATAAACTTGCTTCTTTTAACTATTTGCGTAATTGTTGGGGTAATTTTTCATGTATGGATCTGAATCTTTTGAACCACGACTCATGAATTACATTGAGGTCTGGTGTTTTAAAATTTGAGTTCTTCTTAATGTATAAATGTTTATTTCAGTTTTGAGTTTTCTTGAACAACCACTGCTTGCTTTCATATAGATCACTAGGGAATATAAGACGTAGTTTAAAAATGCAGACGAATTTCAGGGAAAAAAGTTTATTTTCATGTATAAAACGCACCAGATTTTAGAGTGAAAAATGAAAAAAAAATGAAATAAAAGAAAATGAACTTGTGAAAAATAAAAATAAAAAGAGTAAAAAGGAAATAAAACGGGATATGTATTTGACTTTTATGATTCGTAAACATTGCGAAAGCGTGATATTGACACTTGGGGTACATGACCGCCAAATTGCCAATACACATCGAGAAAATAAATAGAAATAAAATTTAATAAATATTAACTTGTTTGTTTTAGTTTTAATTATGAAAAATTTATTACCCTTTGTTGCAGTACGCCGTTAGATAGATAATATCTTACTGGTAAAGAAATAAATCCAATTTGACTCGTTTTGTCCGTTCTGAATCCTGAAAAAAAAAAAAGAGATTGAGTTCTAAGTTAAAATATAAGACTCGGCAGTCGTTTGGACACGATTTGTGATGAAAAAATAACAGCGTCTTATACAGACAGGATTACGGTAATAGAAAATTTGCTCTTGCTTTATACGCCAACAATAGCCTACTAATCATTATGCCTTCGTGAAGTGAGCATACTTCATGGTAATTATGGGTAACTGGAAGGAACTCAGCTTAATAGTGATATTTCGCCAGAGACACTATAATTGACTCTTCAAGGACGCTTTCCGTATCTACAAGACATTCTCTGATTTGCGACTTCACAAATATTTTCTTTTCCTTTCTTCATGTTTTTTTTTAAATATTTGTCGTTTTATGTCCGTCGTTCCCTTTGTATATTTATTGCATCGTTTTATGTCTTTTAATTCGATTTTTATTTTCACCATATGACAATTTTCAGCGGCATTAATGTTAAGGCGATAGTGAAACATTTATTTTGATTGTCGTGATTTACCCGGAAATTGAGAACAGCACAACAATCAAACCTTTGACATTACAAACATATTGAGTGAACAAAGTAGGAAATAAATATTGTAATCAGTTTGTTTCGTCAAAAAAGAAACTTATTCTGCGATTTAATCATGTGTTTCATATATTAAAATGGAAGATTTTAAAACATTTTAATATTATTTCTTTTATGCTTTGTAAAAAGTAAAAGTTTGGGAGATTCACAACGTTTGGCTCATTATTTTATTACAGAGAAAAAGGATAAAATAATAATAATAATAATTAATGTGTGAGCTCGTAAGTGTTATGATTTTTCGATTATCTCCCTTGTTTGCTATTTAGGATTGGGTTTTCGACTATACTTTTAAATTCTACTAAGACTATACTTTTAACGTCTCCGCCCAAACCCTGAAATGTTATTTACTATTTATTTATTTTTATTTTATTTTATTTTTCTCAATGGGACTAGGTAGGTTCATCTATCGTCTGATTCATACTTCTCCCCGGTCTTTTGAACAGGAGTAGATGTTTAACCCTTGTTTTCTATTTAGGATTGGGTTTCCGGTTCATTCTCTTCTACTTCTAGTAGCCCCTTGCCTTTTAGTGGCATTATCGCCTTGCTTGGGGTGTATTGAATAAAAGATGTAACCACTCCAACTGATTTTATTTTGACTTCAACACAGGAAAATTACATTTTTTTTTTGTTTACTTAAATCGTTCATATTCAAGATTCTCTCCGTTTTTGAGATGTAAAGGGCATAATTAATATGATAGAATTAATAATAATGCCCGTCACACTAGCTAGTGGTTAGTAAAACAAATAAGAGATGGTGTCATGATTTTTCCAAGGACATGTGTGTGAAGTAAAGACAAACAGCATTGGCTGCTATTTGACTTAGGTCTATTCATTCCCTCTTCTGTAATCAAATTCTGAAAATCATAACACTTTGCCAGCATACACCAAGATAGACATGAAAAGTTCTTTGGTTTATATATATATATATATATATATATATATATATATATATATATATATATATATATATGTGTGTGTGTGTGTGTGTGTGTGTGTGTGTGTGCAAAATTTCAGGTATAACTAAAAATATCTATGTAAAAAGACAATGCGAATAAAAACAAAAGGAAAACATAGCGTAACCGACGCCATTTCCTCCTTATGGACTTTATCAAGGAAAATACTCCCCGGATTTTTTTAAATATATTTCCTTTCATGAAAGAAATGCTCTCTTCCCAAACCGACATATGTAATTATAAACAATTTTGAAAAATAAAAGATAGCAGTTAAATTCATAACATTCTATTATTTAAAAATATGTATAATACACAAATTAATCCCAAACTAAAATAATATAAATAATAATTACATTATAAAATATAAAAAAATCAACAATTTAATTTACACACTTTTACATTAAACATTAAATTAGATCACTTAGCATTCTCCATAGCTTACCTTGACTTTTAGTTAGCTTGAAATATATTTATGAGCGTTCTTAAATTTAAAAATTCTGAAAAACTAACGACATTTTTACGTTTGTTTATAAATATTTATTGCAAAATAAAATCCTTACATTTGTTTTGATAAAGTTCATCAGAGGGAAAAACACGTCGGCTAAAATAATTTACCTTTATTCATTGATATAGGTACATCCAAAGATTCACAAAAATGAGCATACATCGTTTATTTAGTAATCTCTTGCAGTTTTTGATTTATTGTTGTAGGCTGATGAGGTTTTCCTTATTTTCCAGAAATTTTTGGTATAATTTGGTTTTTGCTTTTAATTTCCCATATATGTTTAAAAAGCCGTATTTACTATTTTTAAAGGATGTTTTGTCTAAGTATTTTTGTTTCCAGAGTCCTTCAGTTATTACTATAGATATTTTTCTTCGTTATCTGCTGATTTTACTGTGGCTTAGTATATCATATTGTTTTGTAAGCAATTGCCATTTAAGTGACATTCGTTCTTTGCTTTGCAGTTACAGGTGGGTTTGGTTTGTGCGAGTGTTTTCTTGGTTATTTTTCTCTCTATTTGTTTCATGTTATTGGTGCAACATACTAAATAAACGATCAGAACTTATCTCAAAATGCATACACGAAAACAGATACGAATTTTTACTACATTACTTAAAAATCGAAAAATAAAACCGAATATCTTGTAAAATATCACCATGAAAAAATGCAAATACACGCACTATATACAATGCAGATAATATAACATGTTTTAGCCAATACTTTAAACAAGTAAGATAACCAAGTCCTGAAAAAAGAAAATAAAGAAAAACACCAGCTATAAACATAGAAATGCAGGCACACGCAAAGGTGTAATGGCTAAATCAGGTGACCTGACGATTGCATCTAGCATGAACGTGTTGACTTCAATATTCACTTTTATATTTAAACACGCTCTATCTCTGATATTGGGCACTTTATCCCATAAATATAGCACACCTTAACAGCATATTTCTTCATATATATATATATATATATATATATATATATATATATATATATATATACAAATGAGAGAAAGAACAGATGGAGTAAAATCCACTGTTCGTAACAATTACTTTTAAAAATTGCTCAATACAAATTTTGTACTTATTTAATATATTCCTTGTTTATTTTAACTAAAAAATTGCTCTGAGATTTCTGAGGAAAAAAATCAATACACAGCGTATTTTTTATTTTGCAATATTTTTTCGCTTTTCCATTGCATGTTTTGGCAATAGCTAATTTGGCGTAGGCATGGCACACATTAAAAAGGATCAATACAAAGGTTTTTTAAGTTAAACTTATCGTATTTGGCAATTTAAACATTATTTTATTCTCAAATATTGTTCCCGAATAGCAATAAAAATAATGGTAATAAAAAAGTAATTTTCCACTTAACTATTACTATTAGTATATATTATTGTTACTTTATAAATTGTTTCGATACAAACACACACTTAAATACACACAAACACACACACACAGACACATTTTTTCTTTCTGTTTTTATTACACATGCCCCAACACACAAACACATATAATAGATATACTTATGTGAATATATATATATAGATATATAGATATATTTATGTGAATATACATATAGATATATAGATATATTTATGTGAATATATATATAGATATATAGATATATTTATGTGAATATATATATAGATATATAGATATATTTATGTGATTATATATATAGATATATGTATGTAAATATATATAGATATATAGATATATGTATGTGAATATATATATAGATATATAGATATATTTATGTGAATATATATATAGATGTATAGATATATTTATGTGAATATATATATAGATATATTTATGTGAATATATATATAGATATATAGATATATGTATGTGAATATTCTGAAATTAAATTTATAAAATGTGAATAAATTACAAGAATTACTTTTTTTTTTCAATCTTCCTGATATGAAACAAGAATCAAAATGTGAAATTCGTTTCATAACATTCACTCGTTGAATACATAAACCTGAACACATGAAAACGCAAATGCGCATGAGCACACGAGCGCACACGCAGTTTGTCGGTTTAGAACATTTCTAGTGAGAGCAGCTTAAATGGGAATATTGTGCAGGCAACTTTTAAAAATTTTGCTTTCATTCGAATTCTTTCTCCATTTTGAAATTACTGGTCCATATGTGTGTTTTATAAAAGTAGAGTTTATCCTTCAACAACAATGAAGCATAACACAAACATTCAAATGCTTTTGAAACTTAAAATTGCCTACGATAAAACTTCACAATCAATGTCGGCCGTATTCAATGAAAGATGTTTGAAAGAAAGATTGCTACCAATATATATATATATATATATATATATATATATATATATATATATATATATATACTGTTTATATAGGCAGAAAATGTTTTAAGGTAAATATTATTAAAAACGAGAGACTTTTTTGTGTCGATTAATTTTTAATGATCGACTTTTCCAAGTTATGAATAATTTTTCTCAGACAAGGAGGTAAATAGTCATGTTACATCATTTCGAAATTTTACTTAACTCACCAATTTGATGTTGAATGACTTAAGAAAGTCGAAAGCTTAGACCATATTTCCTGTACTTTTGCTTCAAATTGAACTTCGAACAATTTCTGGCGGATTTTATTCCTTGTCTGAAAAGGAATTTTGAAAAAGTCGATCATTAAAATTAACAACATTTCAAACAATGTAAATAATTAAATACTTCATCTCAGAAATATATATATACACACACGCACACACACACACACGCACACACTCACACTCACACACACACACTCATATATATATATATATATATATATATATATATATATATATATATATATATATATATATATATATATTAGTTAAATACGAATAAAATGGCAGTAAAATTTATACAAACATTCTCCTTTCTGTCACTTCTTTTTTACTTTCATAACTTGTGAATTTTGTCTGCTGCGTTCGCTTGGGGAAGGCATGAATCGGTATCTTCCCCGCCACAGCTATTGGTTAGATAGCAGGGTACACTGGAATATCTAGCCTTGTGTGGCAACCAAAAAGAAGGAAAACTCTGAATTACAAACCATGCAGAAAGCAACGGGAAGCCACTTTTCTAAAAAGACATGGCAATTCACAAATAATAAAGAAATCGAATTTACGGTAAGTCGTGAGAGCCTAGGACATGGCATTAAAAAAATTTCTTCTCGTAGATGTGACATAAGACCGAAATTAAGAAGCACACAGTGAAAATTGAACTGACTATTCAGTTGTAATTGATCTATCAAGAAAAGTCTGCCAACCACTACACTACATCGAAGTTCCCCAAAACACTTCTCGTTGTGATGTGATATCCTCATAGAGACTGAGAAATATTTTTTAAAAATCAGTAACGAGTTACCATATGCACATACCAACACATAGGGACGCACAATGTAATATAAATATACAAACGCACTGACATACAATCTTACATAAATTTTGATGAGAATATACTTGTACACATGTATGTGTATATATATGTGTGTGTGTGTGCGCGCGCGCGTGCGCGTTTGGGCAGCAATCCCTCTTTAAAATAAGTTTCATTAAAAACAACTGACAAGGTAAAGCGGTTAATTTTTTTGTGTTCTTATAATTATAATATTTTTTTCTGGACATAAATTATGTAGAGAGAGAGAGAGATGAACAACAATATACCTGATGTGCTAAAAATTTCATGGCCTAATCAGATCAGGAATGGATCATTAAAAGAAATATGTTTGATCATTTCGTTAGGTTTCGGTAAGTAGGTTGGGTGAAGAATTTTTCAGTGCTTCCCCCATAAGACATTGTGGAATCATTAAATGATGATCATCTGTCCATTTTCTGTCAGATACATTTATTTTTTAATTTACAGGACAAATGCTAATGTGATCGATTTCTACTGCAAATTAAAATTCCTTCGTTGCAGTGTTAAATCAAAAACAAATTAACGACAATTTATCCACGATTTGTGATAGCAAAACCAGAAAATTACGTATTTATAGAGAGAAGTGGTTATATATGTTTTGCATATATATATATATATATATATATATATATATATATATATATATATATATATATATATATATAATGTGTGTGTGTCTGTTTGTGTATCCGTGTGTGCGCGCATAAAAGACAGTCTCTTTTATAAATTTAATAAATTTGTAGAAAAAGCTATTATGCTTTTTGATTAGTTCGAACTAAGAATATAAAGTTAATCTAATGCAAAATTCATAGATTTATCAGATCCTTGGGCCAACAAATTATATATTCAATTAACAAATCAAGATGATAATTTCTAAAAATATTTTTCGTGTTACAAACATAATAATATAATTTACACTGAAATGAAATTTACCCATCCGAGAGTAATTTTTCAATTTATAAATTACGATAAGGATTTTTAACACGTGTTAAGAGTTTTTCCTGAATAGTGTATCCAAAATGAATATTAACTAAATATGTTTAATATATATATATATATATATATATATATATATATATATATATATATATATATATATATATATATATATGGGATAATGAAGTATATTTTTTATATATCAAGATATACAATGTTGAGGAAAATGTATGACAAAGTGGAAAAAGTTTTCTTGTGACGCGTTTCGTCCTTTAGGATTTCATCGGACTAAATTTGTTTATGTTGATGCGACTAAACATACGCACGAACGAACGATGTCGAGAATTTTAAATTTTAAAATTAAAAAAAAAATAATTTAATCTAACTAAGTACAAATTCAGTGTGATAATTCTTCCAGGAATGGTGAAATGTTGTAAGTGCCCCGGTGCATATTTACTGTAGATAACCTTTTGATCAAGGCACTCTCTAGATATTTTTGTCGTAGTGAATTGTTTTCTTCTTTCTTCTTTGATCAGAGTGGCATTTTTTTGTGTCAAAATTGTGGTTATTCTCGTCATGGTGGCAACCGATACATTTTTCCCAATAAGTGGTCTGTTTTTATTCAAACATATCTGCTCTGAATTTACATTGAGCTCTCTGGATATCATCCTCCTTGGGTCTACCCATACGGATTATCCAGTTTTGCATAAACTAAATATATATATATATATATATATATATATATATATATATATATATATATATATATATATATACCTTGGTAGCAACCTTTCTTTCAAACATCTTTCATTGAATACGGCCGACATTGATTGTGAAGCTTTATCTTAGGCAAGCGTTTAAAGCACGTCGGATCGAAGGAGGCATTCAGATTCGTATCCATCCTGAGGGTACATTTTCTTTAATAATTTTCTTTTTTAATGTATAGGCCGGTAGACGAAATAAATGCTATTTAAAATAACAAGCAAAGCGTCCACTCAAATACGCTTATCCACTAAAATAACGTTTGAAGTTCACTGAAGATCATGTACGTCTTTTAATATACATTTAATAAGAGCAAGTTGAGCATTTTATCTCAATGGAACAATAAGAAGTTAAAAAATAATAAAAATTCTTCTTTGTCAAGCTATGAAATTTTTAGGTGTTGTGACAGTGGGGAAAAGTCGAAAAGGGGCAAAGATGTGAGACAGAACACGATAGTTCCTTTAAAAGACAATCATAAGGAAACGAAATTAGCAATATAATACATGAAAACCAATATTTCGACCGCTCTTTTTACCTACGGGTGATGTACTACCAGCAGTACAGGGTACAAGGTGTCTGCTGTCCTCACAAGCTGAAATTGGGTTTATATTATATCTAGTAAAGTGAGGAGCACATAATGAGTTTCAGAGAGTTTTAAGATGACAACTCAGACATTCATTGATCTTTTGAGGACATACGTGTAGCCAGTGTTCAAAATGCCAAGCGCTTTCAGAAAGAAAATTTTTTATGCATAGCAGTGCTCCATCACATTCAATGAAGAAACCAATCTAAATAAAATAGATTGCAACAACTCGGTCACTTTGTTTAAACGACTGAAAATTTGTGGAGTATTCTGAAGACCAAGGTTTACGTTGGCGAACGACAGTTTGTAAGAAAAAGATGAGCTTTGGGAGGCTGTTCTGGACACTGTGATTCATATGAAAAAAGACAGTTCACAAAATCAGTGAATGAACGACTTCTAAAACGATTTTCAGAACATGGTATATATATATATATATATATATATATATATATATATATATATATATATATAAATAACACATTAACATTTCATAAGAACATTATAATAGCTATGTTGTCGTTAAATTTGTTCAAATTATTTGCGCACATTCTCGGATTATAATTTTTACTTAAACTGTAATGTTTACTGTCGTTGCAATAACCTAATAATGTAAAACCAGTAAAATTCATGGGACAGTTGTTACACGATAAAAGGTTATATATATATATATATATATATATATATATATATATATATATATATATATATATATATATATATATATATATACATATAATGTGAAATATAGTGCGCATTATCAGTACAAATATTTGGATCTGGATAATGTGAAATGTAGTACACACACACACACACACACACACACATATATATATATATATATACTAAAAGACATGCACACTGACACATTATCAGATTTTTCTAATTTTTAGTTAAATGGATTCACAGAAATATATCTATTAATGAGCGATATTTATATATATACATATATATATATATATATATATATATATATATATATATATATAGAGAGAGAGAGAGAGAGAGAGGGTGGGAGAGAGAGAGAAGTAACGTTAGTGTGTGTGTGTGTGTGTGTATGTGTGTGTGTGTATTTAGTCCACACATATTCAGTGAGATATCACGTTTGTGCGAATATTTGTTTTGCTTATGATTTTATCGGAAAGTTAAACTTTGTGTCCCGCACTCTTCCGCAGACTCTTAATGCATTCACCTTACTCTCTCTCTCTCTCTCTCTTTCTCTATCTCAATCTTACTCCCATGTCTGTGTGTGTATATATAGATATGTGTGTGTGTGTCTATGTGTAGATAGATAGATAGATAGATAGATAGATAGATAGATAGATAGATAGATAATGATCATTCATATAAAATTTATAAAAATATAATTTGTATCTTTCATTCAAAAATAAAGTTCTAAAATATATATTTGTTAGCAAAACCATTTTTAAAGATTTCTCTATGAATCTGATTACAAGTAGGATTATAAATGACATTTGATGACACTGTCGTTGTTGGTCATTACTCGATGGGCTAACAAATAATCTACACTTGCGACGTTAGTTTATCACAGAAGGAATGGTGGAAAAGGAAGGAAAGAAGGAAGGAAGGAAGGAAGGAAGGAAGGAAGGAGGGAGGAGGAGGCGTGATTTGTGGGATTTAAGTGAAAAACTGGTAGAAAATAAAAGTTGCGAGATTGGGCGGTCCATTAAGAGACGAGGCTAGTAGTGGTTTACTTATTATCGACGTCAAGTCTCTGATGGTCTACAAATAATAAATGTTCTCGCTCACTCCGGTTGAGACCCATGGAGGGCGGATAGGATTGTGACTTCACAATTAATTTATATACAATAAAAAGCTAATGTAGATGTTTAATAGACATGTCTTAAACTGATCTATTATATATAAAGATTCAAAACAACAATATTCATTGGATAACAAACTATTTACATATGCATAAACACACGGTCATCAGGATGTAATTATTGTTCCATTACATACGCACCTATAAATTGGAAAAAGCACATGGTTCTCAATACACGTCCTCCGCCCCACACCTCCAAAAAAGTGCTATGCAACCAACTAAAGATCGGGAGATTTGATTTTTAGTTTTTCAACTTTGTATTCGAACAAATAAATATCTGAAGCCGGCATCACCATATAAGCACACAAATACGTCTTGAGACAAGCGCATTAAATAAATTATTGGTGTGCATATGGATTGTGCACCCCAGTGCATGGGCGTATATGATTCTGGATGGTGTATGCTAACCTACGGAAAATCACATGTCAGCCTGTCATACTTCACCTGGTAAAAGTATTAATTAATCGTGTTAATATGAACAAGATTGACTCAAGTTCAAGCCAATGGGCTGGTATCTAGAACTTGGGTAAGTTTTTTGTTCTGCAAATTGCGTCTATGTAATTACAAAGTTTGTTTGTCTGTTTGTTTGTTTTGTTATGATACAAGCACATGTTTCTTGAACCAAGTCACAAGTTACTCATATTAGTAAAAGTTTCTATTATTTGTGAAGAAAATATACGAGCGCATATTTTATAGTCACGGAAAAAAACCCTCTTATACACATGATGAACAATATATTTTAAAAACAAATGTACAGCACACGAAAATCAAATTGTTAGTCCAAACAATGGTAGCAGTCCTTTCCCACCAAGACGCTCATCTGATAATCAACATTGAAAATTTATGGCTAAAGTTCTCTCTTCATTATCATTAATTTTAATAACATTATTTTATTATCAATTGTAAATGATGCACTACGATCATACGAACATTCACACCTACATAAGACATCAATGCGCGCACACACGCACAGATGCAGAATATCGCATCCAATATTCGGATCCAAATTTCTCCTCACTAACTTCCGCTATTACTATATAAATATGTAAATTATATGTACATATGCACCTTTACATCGGTTCAAATGCGGCCGGATTCTTCATTGCGTTCGTTATTTCTGCGTAGATGTTACAAATGCGTGTGAAAACAGACTCTTAAACTTCTATTCTCACTAAACAGAGAGGCACGAACTCAAGACACGCACGCATAATACTCACACACACACACACACATATATATATATATATATATAACATCATACGCACACACATACACATACATACAAACTATCTCTTTCGCTTTCTCTCTCTCTCACACACACACACACACTCACACACACACACACACACACACACACACACACACACACACACACACACACACTTTTCCTCCTTCCTTTCCAAATATACACACACTTCGGACATGCACAGATCGGGACTTATATTACGCTGCCTGTCAGTGCCCCGTAGTCGGAGTTCGGGGAATCTACTAGTCAAGTGATGAAACCAGCACGCGCTGAACGCGAAAGTTGCTTTGTTAATCGCCAAATACACACAAAAATATGTAAAATTTATTTCGAAGTTTAATGATTATCTAGTTTATTCTTCTGCTTCATAACAGAAACGAATATTCTATAGATACCTCTTTCAGTATTTCTTGCATTTTATATTTTTAAATATTGGATTTCGTTTATAAACAAAAGTGCTTCAAGAGATCAACATTTCCAGTAACAATATTTTTGGCCATTCACTAGTTCCTTAGTTATTCCTCTATCTACTACATGTAAATCTGTCATTAATGACATACGATAATTATGAAAAATAGATCGGTTACGTTTGTGAAAAATAATCTAAGTAGATTTTATTTTAAATGAATAAAACAAATACAAAGATAGGAAAAATATAATTAAACGAGTAAGAACAAATCGACTGAAATAATTGAAGGAAAAACAACTGATGTTCATCTTGGGACATGGAGATGTGAAAATAGCAGAGAAAAGAAAGAGATGTTTATAGTAATCTATGACTTTAGAAATATTCTTTGATTTACTTACCACATTAAATATTTTTAGTTGAATTGCTATTCTTCATTTTTTTCTGTCATAAAAAAGGACAAAGTAATTATTATTGGTAATTTTAAAAAATAAGAGAATTTTTAAATATTTGTTCACAAATATTGACATAATAATTAAATACCGACAGGTGAGAACTTATATAAGTTCTTGTATACAGGTGATTACATACATACATACATACATACATACATACATACATACATACGTACGTGCGTACGTACATACGTACATATACACACACAAAATACAGGTATACAATATATTCATTAAAGGAGAATCGAACTTTGAACAATAAGCTTTAACTTTCAATCCCTGAAAGAAAAAAAAAAAACGGAATCAATCACTAGGTGAAAAAAAAAACAAAAAAAAAACTGATGGGTGTTTTATCTTTAACGATTCAAACAACATCTTCAATGACGACTACTACATCGATTACTGCTGCTGCTGCTACTACTGGTTGTTTAAATGCTCAAACAACAGTTATTACTGTGAGGATATGGTAAACCACGTGCCATGTACTGGTCGGCGATAGTGGCTCGCAACTTGCACGTGTGGCTCGTGTTGTTGTTGGGGCTAACAGCACATGGATCCACAGTGTACGCTTCGGTCAATTCGAAGAGTCAGTCAGGCCAAAGACGCGGTGAAGTCCGATCAGCTGACCTGAGATTAAGAAGAAGTAAGTTCTACAAAGAAATTCTCAATTCCCCCCCATCTCTCTCTCCCTGTCTCTCTCTCTCTCTCTCACATGCTAAATAAGTAATCTTACGAACACAGATACATACAAGCATCCCCTCAAAAATATATATACCTATCAATATATGTGTGTATGTAAATGAGATCAAGTGTATAAGCGTATTGTCAAATTTCTTTAGTTTATAGAAATATGCGTATATATGATCCGTTTTATATACATATTTTCGATTTATATACACACACACACACACACACACACACACACACACACACATATATATATATATATATATATATATATATATATATATATATATATATATATGTATATATATATATATGAACGTGTGTGGGTATTTAACTAAGCATTGAAAGATTCATTGATTAAAAGTGTAATTATCTCAATTACACAAGATATACAAAGGTGTGGAAACCCTACCAAGAACCATTTACCCCACAAATTATCTGATATTTGGTCAATTTGTCAAGTTATTGGAAATGCATCTAGCTGAGATTTGTTCAGCATAGCTTCGCCTTTATATATATATATATATATATGTGTGTGTGTGTGTGTGTGTGTGTTTATTAGATATAAGTTGTAGATTTCTGGGGAATCTTTTGAGTACATATTATTCTAGGATCTGATAAAAAGTTTTTAGTTCAACACTTTTCCAAAAATTTAAACAAATAACTAAACATAATTATTTTTAAAATTCCTCCTTGATCGGGATGAGAACTAACTTTTCAACAGCTCCTTTGAAACCAAAACCACACACACACACACACACACACACACACATATATATATATTATCTCATATATATATATATATATATATATATATGAGATAATATATATTTTTATATATCATGAACAATATTGGAGAAACATGTATGCAAGTGTGGAAAAGCTTCGTCATATATTTTCTCCCATATATATATATATATATATATATATATATATATATATATATATATATATATATAGATATGAGAGAGAGAGAAAGAGAGAGATAGAGAGACATGGTTGATTGTGTTGAAATGCTAGTAAGAAGATCGTAGTGCACCGATAATCCAAGTAAACATTCCTGTCTTTTGAATTGAGCGCGAAAAAGAAATACACAACACATATGCGCAATAGATAGATAGATAGATAGATAGTGAGAGAGAGAGAAAACTTTTCCTGTTGTGCATTGCTATTATCAACTAGTTTTCTTGTGCATTTAAATTCTTTTAGAAATATATTCATTTGATTCATACATTCATGACTCATTCTGTTCTTTAAAAAATGTTTCCTCTTTTTATTATTTTATATACTTATGTTTATTTTATTATTTTTTATTTGAATTAGCTTTTTCTGCTTGGAATGTGCATATCTTTAAATTCAGCCCATCATCGCAAAAAAGAAAAACATAACGTCTTTTGCACAGAATATATATATATATATATATATATATATATATATATATATATATATATATATATATATATATATATATATATATATATATATATATATATATATATATATATATATATATATATATATATATACACAATATTTAAATTTTACATAACTGATTTTTATCGATTAAAGACAAGAATGCATTGCTTTTATTGCCTTCATCAAAATGTGATTGTAAGTAATTTTCATTAATTATTTTAAAGAAAACCTAAATTCTCTTAATGTTATTGATGATCTTCTAAATAATTTACTTTTAAAAATAAGCTTCGTCATTCCAACATTGGTGTTGTAAAAATGATATGGTTTGACTTTGAATAAGCAGTTATCGCTAAAACTATATGGAAATGTTTTCTTTTTGATCGAAACATCTTTATCTGTTATTTAAAAAAACAAACAAACAAGGAAATGATTTATAGATTGAAATACTGGAAATTTATTATACAAGATTGATTTGTGTTTTTTGTGAGTCCGTGATTTCGATTGGGTTTTTTGGAAATATTTCATATAAATTCTCTTCAGAGTAATCCTGACATTAATTAAATTTTTCGATATCTTTCGAGTGGTCCTGACATTGACTACGTTTTTCTATGCTCTCTGACAATCTCAATGTCAGACTTACTTTTGCTATTTCATGTTTGCATCACATTTCATTCTATGAATTTCTTTCTGTGTATATTTTGTTGCCTTAAAATAGAATAATGTTTTCTTTTCTTTTCTTTTTTTTTTATAACGTTGTTTTTTTGCACGTTTTCGAATTTATTCATGATACATACAATGATCTCTTAACAGACAACAATCTCTTGCAAGTGTAACTGAGCTTGAATATGTATTTATTTAATTACCATATATTGTAAATTATATTTATTGCCAAAGGACTAAATAAGAAAAGTTAATTGCTTTAAAATTAAATTGACTGAAAACTACGTTTTTCTACTTTTGTGTTACGATAGAAATATTGAAATGACTTTAAACTGAAAGGTTATATTTTACAATTTACTCATATAACTTTAATTGACCACGTGGAGATGAAATCGCGTCATATAAACTTCATTTCATATTAAAAAGAACACAACAAATCCCTGCATTTTAGTGCAATTAGCATAGTGCGAGTCAGTTTGGGAGCAAATTCTTGAAAACATTTGATCTCATTTAATTTAAATGAGATCAAATTTTTCTAAAATGATCAAAAGCAACACTTCTTCATCGACATCTTTTTTGCTATTTGAAGTATTTTTTTTTTGTACGTTTTATTGTCTGCGATTCAAATGTAAATTTAAGAAACAAAAGAAAAAAAAACTTACAAAATAAAAGGACTGCTTTGAACAAGACCTTAATTGGTACTTATTTTATTAATTACAGAATGATTAGAAAATTAATTTTTTTACAAACGAATTAATTAGAAAATTTAATTAAATTAAAAAATGTTTATATATGTAGATTCCTAAGTATTTCATTTTGATGCGTCTTCGCCTAAGTTCCCAAAATTTATTTCAAATTTATAACTTGTTACGTTGTCTGAAGAGAAATTGTATGAAGTTTGTTATTTGCGCTAAGCACTAAACTAATGGCAAATTTAAAATTTAATTCTCTTTGATTATCACATCTCAAAGTTTTTATTCGATGATGGCGAAAATAATCGCAAGATAAATTTATCATTTTTTTGTTTCATAATATTTGCACAAACATTCGTTAAAAATGATAGATAGATAGATAGATAGATAGATAGATAGATAGATAGATAGATAATACAGGATACATTTCTTTGATCTTTTTTTTTTTTTTTTGCATTTTTACGCTTCTTTCCCGTTATTATATCGGTTTTATATATTTTGCATCTGTTCAAGTTGCAACAGACGTAAACTGGAAAATTTGCAATCAAAAATGTTTTATCAACAAATTCCAGTTGCCTATTATAGATAAAATTTATTTTATTTATTTTTAATTCTACTTCATGACTCACAAGAAAAACTGTTCCTTATTTCCTTTCTTGTTAGCTTGGTAGCTTTAGTTTATTTTTGTCACTCTCTAAGTTTTATAATCTCAACTATAGAATTATTATAAAACTGTTTTTGTTTGTTTTTGCCTATCCACATATAGTCCCATACATATTCGTGTGTTTGTATGTGCGGGAGAGCACCACAGATTTTCAAGATATAAGAATACGTGCTGAAAAATTGTTGAACCGACGTTTTCAAAATAAATTACGTTTAGGAAGATGATCAGGCCTAGACATTTTCAACACCACTTCGTATATTTAAAAATAAAATTTTCAAAATTCTTCCATACGACTTTCGGATAAATTTTCCAATTTTAAAACCACCAAAACCGGAAAAGCTGCTAAAAAACAAGCATGTCCGAAGAATAGGTAGCAGACGACCACCGAGATGAGGGCTTGTAATTGCTCAGAACAAGCGGGGTACCTGGCGGGAAGAGTCTGATGTTGAAAAACATGAAACTTTTAAATGAAGCTTTTACAAACACTGACGACTCATCTCGGTGCATTCCAAGAATGCATGTTACGAATCAGTCAACATTTAAATAATTTACTTTTAAATTGTATAAGATAAAAATTACTAAATATATCTAACACCATTTTTACAATGCAAACAATATACAAACATTATTACTGTCATTTTTTTTTGTTTGCTTTTATTTATATCTATCTTTATAAATTTTTTTTATCATTTCGGTTTCTTTTATTTATTTATTTTTGTGCATCTGCGGTTATCGATTTGGGGAAAGAAGAAACGAGAAACTACCTAAGAGAATCAACATATATTATTCAGTGTTATTTTATTTTTATTCAATAGTTTATTTCATCATCATCATCATCATCATCATCATCATCATCATCATCATCATCATCATCATCATCTCTTTCTTCTTCTTCTTCTTCACAATATCATTATATCAACCTCATTGTTTATTCAGCGGGTAATATAGGAAGTAGCTGTACTTCATTTTTTACTTGCAAATCGACAATAATCTAAAACTTTCCAAAATTCTCCATGCTTATTTCCCAATAAAATTTTTATTGCGATTCCATAGAATCAATGTCAAAATATTAAAATGTTTTATATTGTTTATTAATAAAGAATAAAGATACTCATTAGGATCATCTTTGTAAATGTTAGGTTTATTGATCTTAATTCATAAAGAGGGATTATAAAAAATGAAATCAATGAATGCGTGTATGTATTTGTAATAATCTGGTCTGATTATCCATACATACATACATACACACACACGCGCACACACACGCGCACACACACACACATATAAATAGAGAGCGAGGTATATACATATTGAAATGATGTAAATAATGTTTTATTTATTTCTGTATGCATATAAAATAATAATAATAATAATAATAATAATAATAATAAATATAAGAATAATCTTGCGGTCACATGATTTGCTGGCTGGATGTGAAGTATAAAATAAGATATTTTTTTTTGTTTTGGTGGGAAATCTCATCGAGTAATAATCTCGTCATCGTAAACAAAGAAAACAAAATCTGTTAATTAATAGATATCGCGCTGTTCTCGCCGACCAACGAATGAAATCGAAAAAACAACCGAGAAAATCTATGTAGATGAAGAGAAAGAAAAAATGTTGTAAAAACATTAAGTTGGTAATGTCATTTCATTTTCAGCGAAAGTCATAAAGTGCTTATGTAAGGATTCAATATGCATCATAATAATTAAAAAATTCTTGTCAGGGAATTCTTCACAATAATAATAATAATAATAATAATAATAATAATAATAATAATAATAATAATAATAATGTGACATCAATACTGAAACTTTCGAATATCTAATAATCCAATATAGCAAGCTAGCTTAGAAGACATATAAAAACAGACATGAGTGGGTAGGAAAAGTATATTCACTTGTAATTGTACAAATTAGTGGGATATGACTTCAAAGCAATAATGCGCAAACTAGAAGCTGAATTGAAAAATAAAAAAACAATATTCTTTGGAATGCAAAAGGAAAATTTATTTCAGATCAGAATCTCAAATTTAGATTTCGTTAACAAGCAGAAATTGCTGTTCTTGCATACCAGACTAAAATTTAAAAAAAAAAACAAAAAAAAAAACAATGAATAATTAATTAGAGAAATATGGGGACCTTACCAGAGAAATGAAAAATGCTATAGAACATAGAATTGACATTTGTGCCACTCCTTACAGAAAACTTGGATAAATGGTTCTAAGAATTGTAACTGAAATCAACCAAAATACAGTACCACTCTAAATTCAACAAGACTACTAAGGGGAATGCAGGTGTGACTGAAGAGATTTGCTGTCACTTGATCCTTGATCCCAAGTTAAAGCCACCAGTTACTATTGTTATGAAAAGCCATTGAATAATAATAATAATAATAATAATAATAATAATAATAATAATAATATTTTTGTGACGATGTCGATGATGATTAGAAAGTTAAGATGACAAAATATTCGTAGATTATATATTATATATTTATTATATATAAACATAACAATAACCACTACTGCTATTGAAGCAGTAGTGGTTATTGTTATGTTTATATTATTATTATTTTTATTATTATTATTATTATTATTATTATTATTATTATTATTATTATTATTATTATTATTATTATTATTATTATTATTTGTGTATGTTATGTTTTCTGCTTTGTATCCTGTACCGAGTTCAAACTATGGTCCTTAGGCCATATAATTTAATTGATAGCATTTTTCTTTGTATATGGGATGTTCCTAGGGCGATTTTCTGGGCAATTTGTATGTTGATGTTACTTGGGACACTGTTACTAAAACTGTCCATTCCTTTTCTCACGAGGCCCAGAGCTCCCATTACTATTGGAACAGTTTTAGTCTTCATTCCCCCCACATCCTGTCAATCTCGAGCTTCGGGTCCCTTGTATTTGGGCAATTTCTCGATAATTTTCTTTCTGCTTTGTCAATAAGCATACACTTCCTGAATTTCTTGTCTTTTTATTATTATTATTATTATTATTATTATTATTATTATTATTATTATTATAATTTCCTTTGATTTATGTTGTATATTCACTTCCTTCCGCGTCCCAACCAGAGACCTAAGGTTAAAAATAGCTTCCTGACATTTTCCACTGTCATTATTGTTATTATTATTATTATCATTATTATTCCTTGTAGGCGTTGTAGGTTAATAGAAATTATGAGAATAACAAAGGTATTTACTAAAAATGTTGAACTTTATTCTTATAAGAAAAGAGAAACTTTAACATTAATAAGAAGATATAATAACAAATGAATATAATATCAAAAACTTTCAATAATTTTTGTCCCAAATAAAAACTTTTACATTTTTATGTCGGGGGAAAATTATCAAGTTTGTGGTTCTAATATTTTTTTCACATATGTGTATCTATATTAGTAAAAAATATGATTCTTGTATTATATATGTATGTGTGTGTGTGTGTGTATGTGTGTGCGCGCGCCTGTATTTGTATGAGTACGTAATTACAATTGTAAAATTAATGTAAATTTACCCTCACTAAACATTTAGTATTTAATGATATTGTGTGAAAAAGGCCAACTATGATCCTACAACAAAAAGATTTTTCAGCCTAAATCATGTACATTTACCTATAATTCCTTCAATGAATGAAAGTCTCCATGTGTGACATATCATTTGTATTTTCATAAAATATTTACACTATATTATATTGATGTTACATTGAATGATTTCTTTTTTTATAGAAACAGTTTGATTTTTCAATTATTATTATTATTGTTAATAATAATAATAATAATAATAATTCCAAAATGGCAATAGCATTATATTCCTGATAGTAATAATTTAAGAAATAGAGATTTATTATTTAAATTCTAGAATTTATTGAGACAATAACAAATAATAATCAATCCAACGTGTCTGTCATTCTCTCAAAATAAGTGAGAATGTCTATTTGCTTACATGTATATCAATAAATAGCGTATATGTGTGTGTGTGCGCGTGCGTGTGTGATGTTATTTTATATTTTACCTAATTTCTATCGGTGTCAGATGCTAATGTTAAAATTTAAATAAAATCAGGATTCGGATTTCTGAATTTCAAGGCAAAGAGGCCCTCAAAGACTGACACAATCCAATCTTATCATTTTTTTCAAATCTGACCTCGCATTGGAGAAAGCTAAGCCCAATAAAACAGAAATGCATATAAATACGCATGATATATATATGGAATGTCATCATAACTAATTTCATATATTACAGCCCAAAAACATTTTTCAGTTTACTCACTTGTATGAACAACAACAGTAGCAATGACAACAACAACAACAATAACAACAACAATAATAATAATAATATCAACTGTTCAAATAGCTGCGATTTATTGCTCCACAATAATTTCTTTTTATTCCAAACCTTATTTTTAATGGATACCCATACAGAGTAGACGCCCTGTTTTTTAATAGTGTGAATTTAGTGTGAATTAAGGCTACCGAGTCAGATTAAAAATACATTAATTTCATATATATATATATATATATATATATATATATATATATATATATATATATATATATATATATATATATAATTATATATGCATGTGTATGTTTGTGTGTGCGTGTGTATGCACATGATAACCTGTTTACTAACTAAAGATATTACATTTTTTATTGGGAAAGGCAATTTTTTCCAAAACTGTCTTATCAGCACAATATGACCATTCCATCGTATATTTATCATAGTTTAATATCGTATACACCCTACATATATATATATATATATATATATATATATATATGTAAATGTTTTGAGCCGAAAGCTTTTCAACGTAGACTCACATATATATATATATATATATATATATATATATATATATATATATATATATATATATTAGGTTGGTGCAAAAATAATATCGTTTTTTGACGTATTTTTAACGTCAGAAACGATATTATTTTTGCACCAACCTAATATATATATATATATATATATATATATATATATATATATATATATATATATATATATAATATACAATTTATATACCATTTGCTCCTGTATATATACAATATATAAAAATTTATATACCATTTGCTCCTGTATGTATACAATATTTGTGTGTGTTTAAAATAATTAAATCTTATTAAGATTTAATTATTTTATACAAACACAAATGCATACACACGCAAAACATTTTTCGTTATTCATTTGAGGAAGTCATATAGGCTAAATGCATTATCGGATATTATTTTCTAAACATATTTTCATGGACGTTTTTACAACTGTCAATAACTCATAACTCTGTCGGAATTACATACTCAAATTTATTATTTATATATATATATATATATATATATATATATATATATATATATATATATATATATATATATATATATATGTTTGTGTTTCTGCATACAGTTGTACATAGAAGTATTTGACTCTAAATTATTTTTTTACTTTTCTCTTAAGCAATCCCAATTTGATTTGACGACAAAAACAGTTAAAGGCACAAACTGATAAAAGAGAAAATGATTATTATTATTTTATTTCTATAATTATCAATACTTTATAGTAAATGATTACTGCGTATTCGACCACCGAAACTAATACATAGTCCATGTTCCTTTGACATCGATCATTGCTCATAAATATTTCTAGAACCTTCGGTAAAGCTTCTGCATCTTGCGACTGGTATTACCAACCATTCATCAATAAAGAATCGTTACATAATTTTCATATTCGATGTCTTCCGATCGAAAATGTTCGACATGATGTAGATTAAGCGATTGAAGTAATTTCATTAACCTAAACTTAATCTAAAACTATTCTGAACAGGTTTTCGAAGTATGTTTCAGTTCCTTGTAATACTGGAAGATGAATCACCTATCACTTCAAAGTTGGATAGCAGAGAGTAAAAGATCTTTCGAAAGAATGGACTCATATTTTAGCGAATCTATTTTTCCCTTAATCTTGATGACTTTTCCCCTGCCTTCTGCTCTAAATCAACAATATAAAATGATGTATCCATCAGTATGATTCCCTAACGGCGTAGTATTTTTTCTCTAGCATATTGCACCTTTTTCTCCAAACGTAATCTTACTGCTTTTGCCCTAAAAGTTCAGTGTTTGTTTCCTTTGGCTAAATAACCGTGTTCAATTATTAATATGACTGATCTAAAAAGTTTTCATCGAATGCTAAACGATCCTCTTATGTGTTTTCTTGAGTAGTGGCTTTTTCCGTCCGTGATAACCTTATCGATTCAATGTTCTACAAATGTGTACAAGATGTGAAAAAGATGTGTACATCTGTCCCAACGATGCAGATATCCATGACTGAAAGTTCATTGCAATTTAGTTATACATCGTTTTGAAACATTCCTTTGGGCGAGTCTATCTTACAAGCGGTGATTCGGTACAAATGTATTTCCAGTACAATATGATAACACACATTCAAAATTAATACCAATATAAAATCAAAATCATCTAACAAATAATTTAACAGTTTTCAAAAGTGCCTGTCTTCTAAACGCAAGTCGTGTTAATATACGTAGTGGTGTAATGGATAGCGACTCGGAATGATAAAATTCGAGTGTTGAGTTCGAATTCTCGTCAAGTTTGTTAAATTCACTTACGCGCAAATAGCCTTGGTACTAAAAAGTACGAATCCATCTCCTCCTCCAGTTATGAGCTAAATTGTAAGACTTTCATCTGTAATAATTGTTAATGCAATATTCGCTCGCATAAAAGGCATTATTCTTGCAATCCAAATTAATTTTCGTCTTCAAAGGATTGATAAAACATAAAAAATAATCAATCTAAAGACAAGTTTTATACATAGATGGTGGGGTAGATATATTTGTTGGACTGAGCGAACTACACCTCAAAGCCAGGTTCAGTGGTAGATTTGTTCAGAAAATATATATTATATACTGACAGAGTTTTGCATAATCTAAAATAATTGCAAAAAATGGCTACAATTTTATCATGATTTGTGTTCAACATTAGAAAATTATTTTATTTTTATTTATTAGACAAAGGAAAACATAATTTGAGTATTTCAAGTAACTTTTTCAC
Organism: Acanthosepion lycidas; assembly: GCA_963932145.1. NCBI lineage: Eukaryota > Metazoa > Mollusca > Cephalopoda > Sepiida > Sepiidae > Acanthosepion > Acanthosepion lycidas. Next base: position 74,656,277 of record OZ010583.1, on the reverse strand, counting down.
ATGTTATTCTGAAAGTCTCTGATGTTTTAAACATTCCATTATTAAACGAAAAAGAAATTAAATTATCGCATTCCAAAATTAAAGATTTCCAACACTTTGTCTACCATGAATGTAGGAGTGACAGACGATTAAATTACTTATCTAGGTACGATAAATCAAAACTATTTTCACACAAACTTGGTCATTACGTGCACAAAAACTATTCAGTTAATTATTTTTTTAGAACGTTCAAGTTGTGGAAACTTAATTTATTCGACATATTACGTTCATTTGTTTAGATGGATTTCATTATTTTTATCGGGTTTTCTTTTAAAAGTTTTCGATTGACGCGGACATAGAGCACTATTTTATTACTCAAACCGAAATAAGGAAAACAACTGATATTTTTCCTATTTGTGAATGTTAACTTGGGTATTTTGTTAGAATAAACATTTCTATTCTCAAACTACTCTATTTCAAAGCAAAAATTCACCTTTTATTTCTTTCCTTATTTTCAATACTTCACTTTTTCTTAGAATTTTTTTGTTCATTTTAGTATTGAAAATTTTTCAAAAGTATCTTCAAGAACAGTGGCTTAAAAATGTTATGAACGTTTTTATTCTTGCTTTATTGATCTGTTTGTGATTTTAAATCATTCAATTACGTTCATATCATGTTTTCCTCCTGGTCTTTCCTCACAGCTTTCAATTCAATATTATAAAAGCAAGTAAAAATAATTTTTCTTGCTATCTTTTCCCAATTTGAAATGATTTCTCTCTGTGTGTATGTGTGTCTCTATGTATGTATGCATATGCATGTGTAAATTTTGAAATTATTACCAGATTACCTTTTATTGTTTAACTACTTATAATATTTACGCAACAAAAAATAAATAAAATAGAAAGTTTAGATTTAAATTAAATCTTTCAGGTCACATTCTTAAGACAGGTATTCATTCTCTTTTTCCATAAAAGCTATCACTTAAAAAAAAAAGACCTAAATCTATACAAACAATAATGAAATTATATCTACACGTTTTGTAAAAATCCTTGTCTCAACTCCCTTGTCCAACTACTCTTTTATATCTCAATTTCAAAATAGATGACTAAGTTTATATAAGGGATACAAAGCATGCATATTAGAAATATAATTGCCTTTTTGTTGTTATTTATTTCGTTGACTCGTGGTACGAAATATAAATCAGAATTAATAATTAATTAGGAAATGAAAGGAAAATTTTCTGTAAAACTGAATAATTCCTTAAAGGATTTAAAGGTTTAAAGTGTATTTTAGATTTTCATTTACAAATAATATATTAATGTCTTACTTCCGAAGTTTAATATTTAGCACAATATTCAGAATATTTTTACCTTTTTGAAAGTTTATTTTGAAATATTATTTGAAACGCCACAAAATGTTACTGTTTGAAATCAAAAGACAACAAGTTTTCTCAGAATTCTAAAACTTCTCTTTTCTTTATTGCCATATTTTGCCGTGTCATGGTTTAAGAGATCACGATTTTCATTTGAAATTCTATTTGTTCCAAATTTTCTTATTTATTGCTGTAGTCCTCGTTGCTGGTTTGTTTTATTTTGTTTTGTTTTGGACAATATAAACATTACACCAGTTATAAGGGCAAGTGTCATTTATATTTAGTAAAGTTTCCTTTCACGTTTAGGATAAAATCAGTAATTTAGCTCATATTTTAATTTTTATTTCTTCTTCTTCTTCTTCTTCTTCTTCTTCTTCTAAAGCTACAAAAATATCATACAAAACAGTAAATAAAAAACTTTTCTTGATAAAAGTTCCGCATTTGCGCCACCCTTTTTCTGCTGTCAATTTGAGATTGCCGTTTTTCTTGTTCAGTCCTTATTGTTGCTTCTTGAGTATTTTCAATTACTCCCTATCATTTTAGTTTTAAATTTAAAAAAAAACTATAAAATCCAATAGAATTCAATTCTTGAATCCTCCGATTTTATTATGATTATATTGATTCAAAGTTCTAACTGCATAGTTTTCACAGGATTGTTTTAACTATTTCACCGGAAACAGGCAATAAAATCACTAAGACACAAGTGGTTACAGGGTGTGAGATTAAATGAGAAAAAAGAAAGAGAACAATACACGTACAGGAATTAACATGACAGAAGATAACGATTGACATTGCATTAAAATATTTGAAGAGTAGAAACGAAAAATTCAGATTTACATTATTTATAGGTCCCGATTAATTCTTTGCTTATATATAAAAAATGAGAAAGTTAATTGCGTAGATCACACATGTTTTTTTAATTATAAGATGTTCTTCCTCTGAAAGGATAAAATCTTAGTTTTTATAGGTAAAATGTTGTGGTTGTAATCCTCTCCGGACGTCTTCAGTTTCCTGGCGTATTTGGTATTCTTTTTGAAATTTCAAATCAAATCCTTTTTCAATTCATTCTAGTTATTTTCATTCCACTCTCTATACAAAAATAAATAATTCGTATAATTTATCATAGTTAATTAATCCTTGTAAACCACTGAATCAGTGGATACGAATTTCCACTGCTTGATCTAAGAACAGAACTCATGACCACCACGTAAACTACATATATAATGTATACTTATATCCATTCGTTCATTGCCAGTATCTGATAGTGGAACTTTGGAGACTTAAACGTAATGTCTCTTCTTTCATAATCAAAGGCTTCCATATGATGCCCAGTTCTATACTAGAATTGCTGATGAGATTGCCAGAACCCAGGACTTACGTTTGTCTTTTCAATTGTCTTATCTTCTGTTATTGCTCTTTATCCATTATTTTAACTTTATTTCTCTTTTTCTTCTATACAGAATAATTCATGTTTGATTCCATAGTATCTCACCATAATAATATTCATCAAATCTAACTTTCATATGACGATTAATATCGGTTATTGTTGTGACCTTGTTAGGGCCAGAAATAAAGACACAAAGCGGGGAATTGAGTTAAACAACTATATTAACAGAAACATTAATACAATCATATACAAACGAGAGCAAGAATGTTCGGTCCGACTGTCAGAGCTGACTGCTGGAAACTTCCCTCTCCGAAAGGCAGTACCTGCTCCTATTTATAGCTGGGAGAGTCCATGTGTGCGTGGGTAAATTACCATAACAGTTATATATCCCCTGTCAAAACTGCATGGAATCTGTTCTTGATCATCTTCTCATCTATCGAGATCTTGGTTCTGGTGACAAATCTTTTTAAAAAATGGCACTGCTTTAAATACTGTCCTGCTAGTATATATCAGGTCATCGGAATCCTTTCCGATACAACTGTGGTAGTATTCTTACTATTAACATCCATTCATGTACCTCTACCCGTGAAATCTGATTTTGTTTGCATAGCAGTTCCTAATACTAGTCAATTCTTACTAGTATGTGCTTGGTTCATCGCTCACGAGGTTTTACTAATTGTTGATAATGAATTTTCCCTTTGTTTAAATGATGCAATCGAATTTCAGACATTGCCTGGTGAATGTTAGCTTACCATATATGGATACCATGAACTTTGTTCTGTGTCAGTTATTAGTGAATCCAGGGAAGCTAGTTTATCGTCCATTTCGTGAACTGTATTGAAGGTCGTACTGATTTCACATCGGCCAGCAGTGTTTACATATATTTCTGGTAAGACCATATTACGTAAGTGTTGTCCATGTATCTCAGTCAGATGTTGACATCAATGGTGTTAATCTTAAAGCCATATTCTGGATGTATTCCCTGTGTAAGTTGGCTAACACTACAGCCAATGGTGATCCCATAGCTATGCTTTCTTTCTGCTAATATAGGTCAGGCTCTAATTGGAAGTATGTTGTTTGTACACAGAATGTCAACATCTCCATTAGATTGCCGATTAGGATACTGGCACGTTCCCTAAAGGAAGTGTCAGATTCCAGTTTAAACCGAAACATAATTTTGCTCCAAATTTCCAGGGGTTAACAGATATGGAAAGTACCTGAGGAAAGCCGATGAATACAACAGTCGAAACTTTGTGGCTATAGTAAAAAAGGTGAGAAAAGCCTTTAGAATAAAGCAAAGGTTTAATAACTAAATCATTAGGTTGAGAATAAATTGAAATGTATTATGGGCATCAATAGTTATTTATATTTTTCTTCTCACATACATTGTCCGGTAGCTTGAAATCGAACAGTACTTTCCTGCTAACGTTAGCATTTACTTTCCCTGCAAGTACATTAATTGGCTTACGACCATATCACTTTGAAAGACTGGTTCTCGTACGATCATCGGAGTTAAGCAATATTGTCCCTGGTCAGTACCTAGATGGGAGGCCGCTAGGGAATACCAGGTGCTGTAAGTTTGGATGTGTGTTGTAGTGTAATGGATAATATCTCGAAACTGGAAATCAAAAATCCAGGTTCCAATTACAATCGTGTTCGTTAAATTCAAATTGGAAAAGTTATGAATCCACTTCCTCTCCTCCCAGCTGTGGGTTAATTAGTAGGATTTGTATCAGTAAATCATTGTTATCTCCAATTACAATTCTTACATTCTAAAAATATTTTTTACCTTAAATAATCTTCAAAAGCCGTAAAAATCAATCAATCTTTGGGTATCGTACGTCAAATGTAGAGTTATACATATTCGGTTATCTTTGCATCAAAAATACAAGCTATACGCCTCTGGCTATCTATACATCTTATATATAAAGTATAGTGTATGCGTGTGTGTTTGTGCGTGTGTGAATCCAAGCAACTCCTCCACTCCCACTGTTTCAATTTCAATGATTCATAGCTCATTCAAAGCCCTAGAAAATATAAGCGCAAGGAACGATTTTCGTTGATCTCAGATTAAGGGTTGCCAGATTATGCGAGGTTAAAAATATATATTAATATATTATACTAGCCATTATCGTTGCTTTCAAGTGGAGTAACCCTTATTTTCCTTTTGTATCCAAAACTGCAGCTAGCTTAAAATTTTAAGCTAGCTAAAATTTTAAGCTAACTTAAAAGCCGCCCTATCGGGCAGCATTTAGGCGAGCTCCTGTGGATCATCATCAAAATAGCTAGGGAGGAATAGATCCGGTAGACATCAATAAACTACAGAAGAACTCAAAATTTTAAGCTAACTTAAAAGTCGCCCTATCGGGCAGCATTTAAGCGAGCTCCTGTGGCCATCATCAAAATAGCTAGGGAGGAATAGATCCGGTAGACATCAATAAACTACAGAAGAACTCAAAATTGATCACTGCATTTAAGTATTAAATTAATGTTTAGGCTTACCTTTTAAAAGTTCAACGATAATTCTTCTGCTGCCACTTAATTTACAGACGATTTGATGTACATAGATCCTTATTTTCCGTACAAACATATTTTTATTTCATGGGTGACAGAACAGTGGACAATTTATAAGATAAAATTAATATAGTGTAAAGATGGGAAAATAGAAATTAGAATTAGTTATACATTCAACATTTGAAGAGTTAGAGAAACATTCTAGCTAATTAAGTAAAACATATATTATGGAATCTATATTAATAAATGCGAAAATGGAGCTCAATTCTCGTAGGAATTGTGAGATTAAAAAGCCCCAGCTCTATTTTATAGCAATTTGGCATTTACTCGACTCTCTCAACCCCCCGCCCCGAAGTCACGTTGTAACACAAGGTCGGTTTAATTGGGGTGTCCGAAAGCGTACACCCGGGCTAGGAACAAAAATTGCCCGCAGCCCACGCAACCGTCGCTTGCGCTGGCCTCGGCACGAGAAACCGATCCCTCTCTCTGGTGCAACGAGAGGGCGCAACCTCGGGCAGCTCTTCCCCAGGGCTGGTCAACTCTCAGTAGAATTTTCCTCAGTTGCGAATCTGTCCTTTGACAGAGCCGCTCCTGAGAGCACTCTGCCCAAAGACAGAGGCGCAACTTAGAGATGATAAATAATCACTCGAGAGAGCGGTGATTTACTTGAAAGTCACCACTACCACTACTGACTCAGATTGTGAAACAAGGTCATTTTTTAACGTGGGCACCCGAGTGTCTTTACTTGGGCCGTTGGTTTTAGCTTTCATAGCTTGTCCAAGCTGGTCAGAGCAGGTCTAAGCTAGTCATAGCTGTGATACTACGAGCACTACGACGGATCCCTGTGTCTGGTAAGTATCAGAATGTGTAAACCATTCGAGAGTGCGCTTTACACAGTAGGTACTAGGTATTGTCTCCTCACTAAGACGAGTTGTGACACAAGTTTAGGTTTTAAGGTGGGGTCCCGAGTGCGTACAATCAGACTAGGAACAAAAATTGCCAGCAGCCTACGCAACCATCACGAGCACCAATCACTCTCTCTGGTGCAATTAGAGGGCGCGGCCTCAGGCAGCTGTTCCGCAGGGTTAGGCACCTCTCAGTATAATGTTGCGACTCTGTCCTTTGACGGAGTCGGCCCTGAGTGCACTCTTCCCAAAGACAGAGACGCAAATGAGAGATGATAAATAGAAAGCTTACAAGCCATTCGATTCAACGGAGATTTATTTGACCCCTTCCACCCCACTGAGTCAGGTTGTGACACAAGGTCAGTTTTTAATGTGGGGACCCGATTGTCTTCACTCGGGCCGCTGGTCTTAGCAGGTCATAGTTTGTCCAAGTTGGTCTAAGCTAGACATAGATGGTCCAAGCCGGTCAGAGCCGTCCAAGCCAGTCACATCCGCGACATCACCAGCGCAGGGACGGTGACCGGCAAGCATCAGAATGTTTAAATCTGTATTATATGTTATCTACTTCTAGGCAATATCACTCTTCAGATTTAACAAATTATTTCATTAATTAACTATCCGTCATTACTGATCTTTTATTCGAAGATTGTTTTGATTTTAATATCAAAAATAGTTCAGTTTAAGAATATCGTCTTTATATAGTGCAGAAAAAGTGATTGAAATTTACATTTTACTTGTCCTTCAACAAGCTGGCATCTGTTTGTAAAACTTTTTTTTTTAACTATAACAAGCCAATTTATGAATGAAATGTTCATTTAAAATTTTTGTTTCAAAGATTTCAAGTAATGAATATATCTTACTTTGCGAAGCGATAGCGAGCGGGCGAAGCCTGCTAGTAAAAGTATATAAGGGCATAAATCTTTGTGTACCTGTTCATAAAAATATAAAGGTACCTGTTAGCTATAGCTGTTTCCTGATTTTAAATAATTATTTACTCTATTTACATTGTTCAGAACTGTTGTCCTCATCTTTATTGTCATATTCACGACCTTTCAGTTGTTGTGCGCTCCGGTCTTCTTCAGGTAATATACGTTGGAATTTCGAACCGAACACGTTATTTCGTCCACCGGAGTTGATTGTTCTAATTCCACGTGCCATGGATATCTCAGTCTCAGTTATTTCCCTTTAGTAACTTAACTCTCCAAGTTTTTGTTCACCTCTGTTGTGGCCAAGTATTGAATTCACAACTCTTTGGTTCAAGTCACGGGATTACTTCAACCAACGCTTTTATCCATTGGGCCAATAGTATTTTTTTTCACTAGCTAACAGGAAGGCTGTGAATTTCCACTTCTAATGTCAAGATAAATAACAGTGATCACCATTAAGTTTATTGCCATAATACTATTTCATTTTTATTAATGCTTCACAAGAGATATTTGCCGTTGTATAATATATTAATATCGTGCTTTACAATTATCAAATGCTTCATTTCAAATAACTTTAAGAATAAAATTTAATTTGTCATTTATCATGAATAGGATAATTAAATCGACAACTAAATGAAAAATAACCTACTATGTAGAATTAGTCAAACTGAAAATCATTGATTCTAATCAAATGTAACGTAGACATTCTTATTTAAAGTATGCTAATTCAGAAACGAATTTAGAAAGAGAGAGAGAGCAAGAAAGACAAAAATGAAAAAGTGAAAGATAGGAATAGAACGAAATACTAATTGGCATACATCAGAATTAAATTGTCATTTGAATGAATATGATTTTTCTTTATAGCGTATTGATTCACGTACGCGTTTCAGTAAATGCGGTTGAATAGCTGTAAAGTGCCATCGTCAAGGCCATTTCTGTAAGACACACCATCTAAATTTTCTGACCAGAATAAGGGCCTTTTCTCTAAGTAATCAATTTGTAAAATTATGAATTTCATGAAAAGCACATCACATAATCGTTTCTAAATTACGATATGTGTAAGTCTGATGATGGGTTTAATAACTATTCAAGCCAACAAAACGATTCTCTTGTAGGTTTTTTTCAATAGCTAAGAGGAAGGCTATGAATTTCCACTTCTAATGCTACACAGGTGAGCATTGTCAACGCATTAATTTTATTACAAACTAAAATAATAAATTGTTTTAATTGGTAGTTAGAAATAAAAATTTACGGGTTTGGTATGGCAAATCAAGAGACCGAAGTTTTTTTGGTGGTAGTGGACCAAAGTAATAAGGTCATCATTTTTGTTTTATAACGATAAAAACCAAACAATAAATTAATATTAAAAAGTAACACGGAAGTTTATTGATTCTATTTTGTTCCATATTGTACATTGTAACTTTACAATGTTCAAACAAATGTATCTCCTTTAAACATAACATAGCTAATTGTTTTTATATTCTAGTCAATTTTTGTTTAAAATGACCCTTGAAGATGTTTAATAATCAATTGTTGCTTTTTTGCACGTTTAATTTCTACTTCACTGTTACGTTTTTCCGTTCATCATAATCAAGAAATTCTACATTAAAATTTATTTTAAAATGACGGCAAAAATAGCGAAAATATCAAAACGCACTATTGTTATAAGTTTCATGTTTTTTTTTTAATTTATTAGAAAATATTTTAATTTATTTTGTAAACAAGCAAAGAAATTTTCTGCAGAAATTCTCGTAATGCTAGTTACAATTAATATACCTACAAAAACTTATCAATAATTTATCATTCTTGTACTACAACTTTGTATTCATATGCTAGACTTTCACATTAGCAAATTAGAATATTTTTTTAAGAATATAAAACAAAAATTTTTAGTTAGTACGTTTTACATCACGGGTGTAACAATGTCTAGCATATATATATATATATATATATATATATATATATATATATATATATATATATATATATATATATATATATAAACAAACGTTATTTTTAGTGGATATCCATATTCAAATAGAATAGACGCTACGATTATTTTAAACAGTATATTTATTTTCGTCTACCGGCCTGAATATTCGAGAAACTAAGATTAAGCAAGGCAAAATATCGCCAGCGTCCTTCGTAGCCAAGTCGGTTATAAGCACGTCGGATACACAATTTCTACTTGTAAAAAGGTACTCAGCTTCGAATACTGTCAGAGGTTGCATCTTTTTCTTGAATATTCAGGCCGGTAGACGAAAATAAATATCCACTAAAAATAACGTTTAAAGTGATAAAAATCAAAAATATGTCGGATTAATAAATAAAAAAATCTTCCTGTTCCTTCAGTACGTAAGCAGTCATGGCTCTTCACAATTTCCTGTCCTTTGTAGCTCTTATTAAGTTTTGGTTTTTTAGCTCTTACTTCATGTAGTGCCAACCATTTACATAATAAATGGGTTACTGGCTGCTTTCCTCTGTCACTCTTGCCTTCAATATGTCCTGTGAGTATCAAATTTTCAAAGCTATCTTTCCTCATTATGTGCCCTAGAAAGTTCAATACTTCTTATTTAGCTTAGTTTGGTACAAGGCTACAACTATGATCAACAGAGATTAACTCACGGCTAATGATTTGCGAAGCTGGGTTTCTGACAAGACGGTTTTGTGTTATTCACTAATTATAGATTAGTTTGGCACAAGGCCACAAGTATGGGGAACCTAGTGTAAATATATGTCATATGTAATGGTCACCACGTTGAAACACTTGAAGTTTACGTCTTATTATTGATATTTTTTGCACATTGAAATAATGTTCTTATCTTTAACTTTAATAGGTCTTCCTAAAGGCATAAATGCCACTACACAAAGTGGATAATAGATTTTTCTATTCATAACTTTGCAACTGAATCAGTGTTTACTAAAATCTTTACAATAAAAGTTATCTCTATTCTTTTTTCTTTTAATTCTGTATCAAAGGTCATAAATATTTCAAAGCAATTCAATGAATGCCATGGTGATGTCAGTACATGAAACGATATCTGCTGTTAGAATGTTCTTAACTGCGTTTTGCCCTCTGTATATATCGTATTTTTTACGCAACACTCATATATGGAACTTTTCACGGTGCTGCCCTCGAAATTTGGTTCCATTTATCGAGCAGTATTTTACGATCATTTAAGACTTTAATTCGCCCATCCAACTCGATTTAAAAATATGAAAAATGTGATAGGATATGAAAAGAAACATGTTTCGGGGGGGATAGAGTCTGTGACTAGTCAAAAACTAATGAACACATGAATCTTTATTGTGCTGATATTAAAGGTATCACGAGCGGTGGGTGGTCAACAATAATGCGTCCATCTACTCGGATGAGCAAATAAGTAAGAACGCTGTGTGCGGGTGTACTGAAGCAGCTGTGATATCTCTCTAAGCCTCGAGCCAGACAATTTAAGTGGTTCAGTGCCTCTGCCAGGCGTGGACACTACTACTGACAATACCAGCAACCGAGACATACGAACAAGACCATTATTTAAAAATAAATAAATAAATACATAAAAAAAAGAAAAAAATACAATAATAATACATTAAAAAAAAAACAAAAAAAACCGTAAAAACACCCAGGTCTGTTAATACCGACATTCGATAATTACTGGTTAGACGATGATTGACGGACATGTTGTCAGTTGTAGCGGGCTGGCGTTTCGGTGGTTATTTCTGCTATAATGTATACACTTTCCTTCACTTCTGAAATGTGTGTTTTTTGTTTTTTTTTTTTTGTTTTTTTACATGCAATATTCATTACACTTATGCTGCGGCAGACACATCCTGAGATACATTACTTCATTATGTGATGCATGTTTTTCTTATCAAATGACTTATTTACTAAATTCACTACTTTGTTGTGGCTTTTTTTGCTATTATCGTTGATGTGTGCTGCTAATAATAACATTTTGTCAAACGTTACCAGACGGCCACAAAACAAACTTGTGGCCACTGAAAAAAACACACAAAGTAAACTGAAGCAACAAGAAGAAAATAGAAAAGTACTTCACTTAAAAACTTCAGTAATTATGAAATCTGATTGATGGTGAATCAATAAATCCATAGACTGACTTAGTTATTAGCTAAATTATAACCTGAAATGTTCACTGTATTATATTCTAACTATGGGGTTAATGAAAATCATTGGTTTAAGTGCATTAAGATAATGCTAATAAAATATTTGTTGTGCAAAATAAATCCTTTTAACTAACGTCATTAAGTTGCGGGCATATTGTTTTCCCTGTGTTATGCATAAGAAGTTAACTCCGGCACAAAGAAACAAATAGAAATTTGAATGCAAATAACTGTATTTCGCTGCTTATAAGAAGCTCCGATACATTAAAACACACACACATTCACAAGAATTTGAAGGAAGAAATCAGAAAAAAGTTTTTTCCTTGTACTTCATAGGCTTCCCCACTATCCCTAATTTTGCAAATTTATGGTAACTATTTAGAATGTAATAATTAGAAGAGAAGTTCGGTTTCAGTGGTATTATACCACTGAAACCTGAACTTATTGCAGCCCGAAATCCTCACTAATTGTGACAAATTCATCACAAATCAAGATGAAGCATTTTAATTTTAAATTGAATACAAGGCTCAGAATTTAATGTAACTGGGGAGCTGACGCTCACCCAACATTTCAAATTTATGACTCCCGCCACCGACCTTCGATTTATAGGATGTAGGGCGGTTTGGGTTGATATTTTATAGGAAGCAAAATACGGTAGCTAGGCGATCTGCGATACTGTTAAGAATGATGAAGTTGTAATGAGATTTAATATGTAACTTTCATTAGTACCTACCAGAGGATTCTGGTGTTGCTGTTGTTGTTGTTGCTGTTGTTGTTGTTGCTGCTCTTCTTCTTCTTCTTCTTCTTCTTCTTCTTCTTCTTCTTCTTCTTCTACAGTTATTATTTTGATTCCGCTCATTGGACATAATCAGTTTCAGTTTTTGACATGAAGAGAATCTTCACACGAAAATGATCTGCTTCATGTAACGAATTATTATTCTATTCTAGATACCGGCAGTCGTTGTTTCCTGAGCGGTGTACATTTCATAATCATTCTGTGGATCACATTCTGCCCTATCCTGGAGCAATACAACGTGTAGCCTCTGAGACACGGTAGAATTTTATGTCACCAAAAATGATTGATGACAATTTCCTAAAGTTGTAACATAATTTGTAACTTAACCAACACATACTATTTATCTGTCCCTTGATATATATATATATATATATATATATATATATATATATATATATGTGTGTGTGTGTGTGTGTGTGTGTGCATCTGCGTGTGTGTACATATATGTATGTGTGTGCACGTGCGTAATTTTTCATCTAAATTTGAGTCGTAAGTTTAACAATTATTAACTTGATATATGTGGGAAATGACATTTTTCTTGATCCGAAACGAGTCTCCTTTCTAGGTGTAAGGTTAAAATGATTAGATCAACTTAAAATGTTCTTGTTAAACGAAGTTTATATACAAGCCTGGAATTAATCAATAATTGACAATAAACTGTTGTTAACTTGGGCGCGCATTCAGACAACTGACTTCTGATAAATTTAGTTAAAATAAAACATTCGTTTGCAAAGATTGGCCGCACCTGGTATTAATTTAATGATACAGAGCTGACTCAGTTCATCTATATTAACTCTATGTCGGCCTTGTTTTGAGTTCAGATGAAAATGGCAGTTCTTATTGGTTTGGATCTTAACATAACATGAAACCAGATACTTTAGGATTAAATTTTAGCTCCCAGTTGTAAAAAATATAAAAACTGTAAAAACGGATTTCAATGTGTCTCATTATCAAAAAAGATAGCAACGGTCGTTGTCGATGACGTACAATGGATTGTCAAATAATCATCTTTGACAGCGAGTTGACAATCACACCTGATGCATAAAAAATAAACCACTTTCACTCCGAGTTTTACTGTCGTCCAAGAACCACGTGTTTTCAGTTATTTTTGCAGGTTTACTTGTATGTATGTCTTTGAATTTCATTCTAAATCATTCTTAAGTTCTTTTCGGTTTTTAATTCTTTTTTTCTCTTTTCTTCCTTTTTTTCTTGTTTGCTGTTACTAATTCTTTTAGTTTTGAAAATTGTTCTTTCTATAAGTGAATCTAATCTACCCCTCTTTTTATTTTATTTTCTGTTGAGAACTTAGCTCTTTTGAACATTCATGCTAGCACCGAACATTAACTCAATTCTTGATTCACAGCCGTAGTAGGACTGTCGTGAATCCCTTGTGATATGTGCAGTCTGTACAACGTCTCTTCATACTGAGGGTACTAGGTGGACAGTTCTCTGGTTGCTGTTTCGACTGGTAATTAGGAGCCCTAACTCTTGCGTAGCGTCTTGAGCGGCTGCTCTGATCAACAGTTGCATAATATCGGGGTGCTTGTAGTGCCATGTCGCGCATGGAAGGGTGTCCCTGCACGTACTTCCGGTGGGCAACTCTAAGGCCATATTATGTTGCAGGCTTCGCATACGACGACCGTCAGCTCCTATTATCTCAGGTTTTTTCATTACCAATATAATTCAACATGACTATAAAAAACAAAAAAGTAAACCTAAACCAGCTCTAAAAAATCACCTAAACTCTTTAACATTTCCTTTTCCAACATCCATGGCATTCTAACCAACTTCCGCAGTATGGAATCGTTCCTCTTTGAGAATTCTCCTGATATACTGGCTCTCTGCGAGACCAAACTCAACTCGTCAATTCTCCCTCCTCTGACTTCTCGATCCCCTGTTACTTTCCTCTCCTGAGAAATGACTCTAAAACCCACATGCATGGACTGGGAATTGCACCCAAGACCATCTTCCATTGAGTAGGGAACTCTCTCTTGAATCTCCAGACCATTCATACATGTCTCTCCCTCCTCGATGCTGTAAGCTATCTCTTCTTCCTCTATCGCTCTCCATCCTCCCAAGACTGTGGTGTAGTCAATAGCATTTCCGATAATATAGACAAGGCTATTTCTCTACATTCGTTTGTCCATATTTTCGTGTCCAGTGACTTTAACGCCAACCATAGCAAGTGGCTTAGATACTCTACAACTGACCTTGCTGGCATACAAACCCTTAACTTTTGAATTACTCAATCCCTCACACAAACGGTTGACTTTCCACGCGTTTCCCTAGTAACCATGATGGTAAGGCTTCCCTTCTCGATCTCTGTTTTACCAACCATCACCGTGTCTTGTCGTGTCACATAGCTCTGCCCTCTTGGCAACTCTGACCATGCTGTAGTGTCTGTTAACATCTCCTTCCACTTCTCCCCCAGCAAGGAACCTCCTACTAACATAACATATTTCTGTAATCAATGAGCAGACTGGGACTCGTTCCGTGATTTCTTTCGTGATGTCCCCTGGAATGTAGTCTTTAATCTTTCCGTTCAAAAATGTGCTTCTGTGGTCTCCTCCTGGGTAAAAGCTGGAATCGAAGCTTTCATCCCCTCAAGAAAATATAAAGTTAAATAGAGCTCATATCCTTGGTTCTCAACTCCTTGCTCAGCTGCTATTGTCCATAGAAATTAACTTCTTCTGTCTGTATCTCTTTGTCTCTGTCCGTAATTAGTGCAAGCTTGTCCTCAATGAAGCAAAGTTACTATTTGCTGAAAGAATGAAGCAACGTATTGCATCTCGCAAGTTTTGTTCTAATGATTATTGGCGTCTCTGCAAGAGCGTGCCGAACAACACAAATCCATAATACCTCCTTTATTAATTCAATGTGAGGTCCTGAATTCCTCTGCTGATAAAGCTGAATGCTTTGCTCGGAAATTCTCATCCAATTCAATGCTTACCCACACCCAATTTCCCCCCTAGAATTGAGGCTCCACTGAGTGAGATGCACATAACCCCATCGATGGTATTGGACATCGTCTCTAAATTAGACTCCCATAAGGCTAGCGATGTGGGCGGGATACTAGCCGTTGTCCTGAAATGAGCTCCTGAACTAGCTCCTGCCCTCTTCAAATTATACGACTACTGCCTCAACGAATCTTGCTTTCCAGCCTGTTGGAAGTGCTCCTCTGTTGTCCCTGTCATTCTGGAGACCCTTCTGACTCATCTAACTACCGTCCTATCAGTCTCCTGCCACTCTTCGGTAAAGTCTTCGAGGCTTTAATCAACGCCGAAGTAGTGAAGCACCTTACATCCCATGATCTGGTTTCTAACAAGCAATATGGTTTCCGCTTTGCCCGATCTACCACTGATGTGCTCACAGCCATATCTGAATTTGTTTACCAAGCACTTCACAATAACAGCGAAGCTCGAGCCGTGGTTCTAGATATCTCTAAGGCGTTTGATAGGGTTTGGTATGCCGGCCTTCTTCGTAAGTTTCGGGGATACAGCATTACAGGACGATTGTTTGACTTAATGCAATCATTCCTGTCAAATCGTGAAATGGAGGTCGTCCTAAACGGGTTCTTCTCTAGCTCTTTTCTCATGAACGCTGGCGTTCCCCAAGGCTATATCCTGGATCTTACACTGTTTCAGATCCTCATTAGCGATCTTCCTGATGTCATCAGCTCCCAAGTAGACATCTACACAGACGACACTACTATTTACTCCTGCCTCAGTAGTAAACCTGGCATCGCTGACAAAACTAATCTGGCCGTTGGGCTCGAAAAGGACCCTCCAGTTTGTGGTTGACTCGGTAATGATGGCCTGATAAATTTTAATGCCTCCAAGACAAAATTGCTCTCATTTATTCACCACAGAGAACCCTCCCTGCCCCTCCCATCAGAATGGCTGGTGCCCAACTCCACGAGAGCGCCTCTCTGCGTCTGCTTGGTCTTATGCTGTCCGCAGACCTGAGGTGGAACAAATACATTGAATCAATAACCTCATCTACCAGAAGGAAAGTTGTTTCTCTGTGTCGCGCCAGAAAGTTTTTCTCTCCTGAATCCATCCTTCAAATCTATAAATCAACCATTCGTCCTTGCATGGAATACTGCTGCCATATATGGTTTGGAGCCCCCGCTTTTCGTCTCAAGGTCTTCGACAGAATATAGAGATGGATATGCACTGTGATGGGTCATCTGGCATCTCGTCTACAGTAACTTTGTCACAGACGTGACCTCGCTTCCCTCTGTCTTTTCTACAAATACTTTCACGGCAACTGTTCCGACGAGATACTTTCGCTGGTTCCCAAACTGCATGAATTTAAGCGTTCTACTAGGTTGGCATTTCGGGCCCACCCTAACACTGTCGAAACGATTAAATGTAACCTTTTCTTCTACTCCAACATCTTCTTTTCTCGCACTTCCAATCTGTGGAACTCATTTCCTCCAATTTGCTTCTTTGATGGCTATGGTCTTCAACTATTCAAATGTAATGCCAATCGATTCTTCTGATGCCTTGATCTAGTCGCTGTCTTTATCCTTTCATCAAACTCGCCTATTTTCTCTTGCTCTCCCTCTTTGTAACCCATTATGTGCTAGTCGCTCTCCCGCCTTGCTTTGGGGTTAAATGCTTAAAAAAAGAAGGTCTTTGCTACATTGTTATTTGGTAGTCTACGGCAATGGTTTTTAAACATGTTTAAAAAAAAGTGACTTTTTGTAAAATGTTTCATGTAATAAAATATATATTGTACTTCATTGGAGTATTCCACTATAAGACAGTTCACTTAAAAAAGGTTGCGCCATATTCGACCAATGCGTTGTGTTATTTATGAGACTGTTTATATAAACTGATCTTAAAATATTCAATGATTTTTAGGTTCATTGCATCAAAATTATCAGCCAAATACTAGTTGTTTAATCCGTTCATTGCTACCTTGGAGCATTTACATTTATGAGACACACACACACACACACACACATACACGCGCGTGCGCGGTCACGCGCACACATATATATATATATGTATGTATTGTTACCCTAATAAATTGCAACATAAAGTACTCATGATTTGTTTTGGAAAATAAAATAAATTTGAGCTGTACCGAATAATATTAGGTTGGTGTATTAGTATAAGTTCGTTTTCTCACATAGTAATATATGTTAGAAAACGACATTATTTTTGCACCAACCTAATATTAATGTTCCTTTTTGCGAATGTTTTTGTTTTATTTCCCACAGTAGATTTGAAGCAGATGTACGTCAAAAGCAACACGCAACATGCCACAAAATGCACATGTGCGTCTTGTGAAAATAAACATATTAGTAGCCCGTCTTTCACTATCAAGCATTTTTGTTAGTATAAAAATATTTTTCTATAGTTCTTTCCCCATTCAGGTAATGGTTTTAGATTTAAAAATAAACAAACAACATATTAAAAGCCGTTTACCTGAAGTAAAGGTGAAATTTAATGAAAACATATTTTGCCTGTAATGATGCATTTTTATTATTCCAGCAGTTGTTAACACGAATTAATTTTATCGTTTCTGGGGTTTTTATAATTACTTTTCAAACGAAGTATTCTTTAATCTTCTAATAAATAGTTCTTCCCATTAGATTTTCTGTAAGAATAGAAGGATCGATAAGTGTAATAAATTTCATAAATCGTTTTAACCATGGATGTTCGAGATTTTTAAAGCAATTAAAAGCTTTTATTTTACTTACATCCAAGATGCAAAACAAAAGTCATTTTACTGTGAATTTTAGCTTAAAAAACACCTGGTTCAGTGTACATTTGACTCTATATATTGAGCAGAATTTAAAGGTGCCGATTGGGGGAAATGGTCCCTAGCCATCATCCACCTTTTTTTTTCCTTTCCCTTTTTTTTTTTTTTTTTTGACTCGTTCACCCACCCCAAACGAAACCAAATATGACACAAGGTCGTTTATTCGATGTAGGAAATCTATACTACCGCATGATAGAGAATACAACGCAAGATCGTTTCTTTGTTATGCGTTTTTCAAGAAAGAAATAAGATAATTTGGTTTAATCATTGATGCCAGAGCTTTGGTCTAACCTACTTTTCAACTTCAAAGAATCAAGACTCTTTGAGTGTCGGATCTCTAACCTTCAGGCTAGAAATATTTTTGGTATTTCTTACCTAAAGGCAGAGAAGAATATTTACTTTGCACATAAACTGCGATTCACACAAAATGAAATCAAGCGTCAAAGAAAACGCTGAGAATTGAGAGCTATTTTAAACCAAAGAACGATGGATACACTTGTTTTTATGCAGACTTCATGTTCTAAATGATCCACTAAGATTCGAGATTTGTTTGGCATATTATTAAATGTGGGGCATTTGGGTCAGTTGAGTATCTTCTGAATATGACGTTAATGATGCAGGAAGTTATTCGGGCTTATAATCTAACTGACGATTTAACGTAGATTACAAATATAGCTTAATCGTTAATGCTGGTATCAAGTTCTTTCGATATTTCCTTTCTTTTGATAATCGTTCATCAATCGCTGTTATTCTCATCTTATCGCCTAACCTTATTACTAATCGCTCATTTTCTTGCTAGAATTCATAAGAACAAAACAGTCTTCGTATTTATTCGCACAAACTGATTTGTGATACCCGATATCATTACAAAAATTCTCAACACTTTTGAAATCGTATCTTTTGGTTAAATCAAGCATTTTTCATCATTTATTATGAGCCTATCATCTGAAAGTGCATTACTTTGGGATACTATTATAATATTATTAATGCAAATGATAGCGTTAAATATAAATTAATCCTGGGTAGCATTTTGAAACAATCATTATCAATGCCTTATTTTTATTGTATCTCTTGCAGGATCAAATTTTTAATTATTTGCAATTTATTTCCCTTGTGCCGAAGTGTCTAAGAAACTTAATCTTATTCTGAAATGGTAAACGTTCAAGTATTACAACACCACAATGTGTATCATTACATTAGATATGAGATAACCTAGAAAAGTACAAGATTAGCATATATCAGAGACATACTTGATTTTCATTAGTCTATTTACCCTATCGAAATTCAAATAATTTTTAAAGTATAAATTTCTTAAATCCGATCCACCATTTTGGTGATACTGATTTCTTTACCACTGTTGAAAATCGACATTGAATAGGTAACTGATTAATTAACACGATAAACAAAGAAATTCTCCCAAGCAACTTAAAAATGAAATCACATGTAAAAAAAAATAGAAAACTGACTATAGTTCTACAAAAATGTACAAACGCAAAGTCTCGCCACATTTGTGCTTAGAATACTGCAATCGGAAACTATTTGCGTCAATTGCCACGTTTATTGTCAAATCATAGTATATAAACTATTTACAAAGAGTCCGATATTCACTGAAAGCTCCAGAAAAGTGACATTGTGCCAGATTTGGTTTGGTAAAAATTAATTGAATTTCTCCACCTTCCATCATATCGTAAAATTTCTCTTTCTGCCTTACGTGTATACACCTAAAATATTAGATAGATAGATAGATAGATAGATAGATAGATAGATAGATAGATAGATTATCTCAATAAATAAGTTTGGAATGAGCATCTCAATAAATTTCGCCCCATAATCTACAAAATTTCGTCTTTTTATATGGGTTATATACATAATCTATCGTTTTATTCTTTCAATTTCAAAAAAACCTCCGACTTGAATTGACGTCCTCCGTTTGTCAGTTTTGTCTTGCGTTGGTCTCTTGGGACGACCGTGGACTGGAAGGCCAGTTTTGTCTATGTGATGTGAATGTGAAGTAACGTCTGCATCCAACAGTTTAAGGAAAGTAAATCCTCTACAGAATTCGCTCCGGTGGGCATACAGAAACTGTACTACAAACTGAACTCAGTTATTCAAGAAGTGCTGTAGAGTCTATTTAGAACTGTATATGAATATCTACTATCAAGACATATCTGTGAAGAACATTGAGACCCAGTACAACCTTATAAGCATCAACAACTATTAAAAATGAATGTCCCAGCATATGCCGAGATAAGTTGCAAATACCTCTATAAGTCTTAATCAGAGACTTATTTACTACCTGAAGAGTAAAATTGTGTGATGCCTTATGTTTGTTTGCTGCAGAAACATGAATTACAGATACCTGGGCGCCACTATCCACCGGCAAATGGATACCTGTTGCTTGGCCCCGTACAAATTACAAGCCAAATACTTCTCCATATTGTTTTGCACATGTTTCTGTACTTCCAACACACGGGAGATCTCTCTCTCTCTCTCTCATCTCTCTCTGTCTCTCTCCCCTCTCTCTCTATCAACGAAAATAATGTCTGCTACTTCAACCAACTTTTCAATAGGTGTGTTATCAACCCAGTTGATAAGGACTATTATATGAAGACGACAAGCGCTGTAAAAAAAATATTTGTCTGCCTTCGTCCTCACTGTTACGATCAGAAGCTAGATTGAAATCTACGCAGAAATAGCCGTTCAAAAGTTATGACAAATTCTCCCTGTTTCTAGTAATTATTAAAATATTGGGTGAGATAATGTTGAACAGCTTTGCAAATATCTGGCCGTTGAAGCAGATATCTTAGCTAATTCTTTATAACACGAACAAAAATACGAATAGACAGAAGACACGAAAATAAAAAAAATATGCCAACAAAGTGTAAAAATGCGTTACATGCCTTCTCTCCAACGCAGTAAAATAAACTAGACGTTGCAAAGAGCTGTCTTTACTCAGAAATCAGGAACACACATTTCCTCCTTGGCGTCTGTTGAAACAGGACTCTGCTTATTGGCCGTTATGGGTCACATGATCGGCCAAGCGTGGTGCATACTAATTGGGGAAACGGGAGGAAAATTATCCCAACATTATTCTACAATACAGGCGTCTGTTTTTAATCTTGAAATTGAAAAACATTTTTTCTTCGTCGACTTACAGATGCCGAGTAGAATTATTATCTTTAAGGAACAATATAAGAATTAAAACAGTGATGAGCAGGAAATCAAACTTTTACGAAGAAATTCTACAAAGTATTTGCCTTATTGATATGTAGCAAATATTTTAAACAGAATGATTTTAAATAGAAGTTGTCTTTAAATAAAAAGTGTCATTTTCAATACTTTTAAGTTATTTTGCAAGACTTAATTTCTGTACGATAAAATATATTTTATTGAAATTAGAATAACATTTAATCATTAAATTTCACTGTTTTATACGCTCCGGCCTTCTTCAGGTGGTTGGAATTTCGAACTGAACCCTTTATTTCGATCACTGGGGTATGCTAGGCCACAATCTCCTGAACCGACCAAGCATAGAAATAAATACAATATGGGAACCAGTAATAAGGAGTGCCAGAGAAAAGCAATGATAACAAAGTTGCAATATGAGATCTGGTAAAAACATGGAATGATAACAGCAAAATTGCAATATGAGCACTGGTAAAAATGGTCGCTGAAAACATTAGGTTTATAATACCCAGAAATTCATACCCAGATGTCCTCAAGGTCACATGGCACAGTGGATAAAAGCGTTGGTTAGATCCAGTGACAGACCCAAAGTTCAAGGCAGTGGAGAACTTTCAGAGGGAAAATTAGCAGGAGATAACTGATAACTGACATCCATCAAACATGGCACGTGGAACTAGAACAGTCTAACCCAGTGATCGAAATAAAGGGTTCAGTTCGAAATTCCAACCACCTGAAGAAGGCCGGAGCGTACAACGGCCGAAACGTTGTGACAAATATGGCGACAAAGATGAGGACAATAGTCCGACTAATGTAAATACTCTAATTAAAATACATTGATCACCTTATTCTTGAGATTGTAATAACTATGACTTTATTTTAACTCTTAATCTTGTGCAAGTAGCTGAATGTGTATTTTACTGGGACAAAACTGTTATGAGTGCGAAAACTAAAAGTCCATTGTTGCCTTCGACATTGAAAATCGTAAAAGTATTTAAGAGAGTTGTGAAATATTGTATTCGACCTATTTAATGGGACGTGAAAGCAAATCGTATTGGTTGAATTAATTAACGCACAAGTAGGAATAACAATGATTTCAGTGAGAATAAAAACAGCATCTTGTATATTTCAGTTGAGAAATGTCTCTTAATGCGTCTGATATTTACAACAGCCCGACTGTATTTTCTATTTTCTGCTGAAGCATATTTTATATTTGATTTCTAATTAGATACAAAGCATCCGTTGTGCGAAAACACTTGTTTCCTTCCAATTCTTTTAAACTTCAGTTATTTTTACTTATTTTAGGTTTCCAACTCTAATTATTTGCTCACGAATGAGAAGCCCAATACAATCACATCCAGACTCGAAAAAAAGTAAAAATGTATGATATTGCACTTTGATAACAACTCTCTCAAGTGACCAAGAATTTTCAATCACGAAATGCAACAAGTCTGGGGAGATTTTTTTCCACATTCAAGTCAGTATGATGTTGACATTTATAAAGCAAAAGTACCAGAAAAACTGAATAACTGAATTGTTTAGTTGCACTGGAAAAGATTTTGACTATTGTTAAGTGTGCAGCGTGTTGCACTTCGACTACATATGTTTATGATAACTGAATAGGACGTTGATTTTCAAGACTATAAAAAGGTAACTTATAATCCCCAAAGACTGTTGAAGTAGAGGTATTAGCAACGCCGCCTATACATCGAAAACAGAACAGCAAAGAATAAATGAGAACTATTGATGTGTATGGTAAGTTTTTCATTGAGTTAGAATAAGAAATAATGATATTCACTCGTGTAAAATGGAAAACGCATTGGATAAGGCAAGAAAATAAACTTAGGGGTTTTATATTTGAAAAATTCAAATAAGGCGATATTTAGAGATATACATGAAACGCATATATATATATATATATATATATATATATATATATATATATATATATATATATATATATATATATATATGCCAACATCATCTATTCGTGAAGCGTTTGATCAAACTGGATATATATATATATATATATATATATATATATATATATATATATATATATATATGAATAAAAATATACGGGAAAAACAAACAAAAATCCTAATATGCAATTATGCTGTTTTAATGTTAATATAATGTTATATAATGACATTATATTAACATTAAAACAGCATAATTGTATATTAGGATTTTTGTTTGTTTTTTCCGTATATGTTTCTTCATACTGTCGGATCTATATCCATATATTTGCTACATACATACATACATATATATATATATATATATATATTACAAATAACAATTGAAATAACTTTTCAATAACATTTCAAACTATGTTACAAATTTGGGGATTAATGATAGTTATTCTCTCTGCGTTAAAATTTTTATCAAATATGCGTTTCATCAAAAACTGCGTAAACATCATTAATCCTTTTTCATATTTTGCATGTAAGTACATATGCTCTATACTTATAAAATTATTAAAATATCATAAAAGCGTGCCAGACAGAAGCCATATGGGAATGTGCTTTCAACACACACCTACACTTTCAAAGTACACAGCCGGCAACATAATAATTTGTTCAAAGTGGGCAAGAAATATCATCAGAAATAAAGAAAGATAAAAATAAAAAGGTGCATATAAAATAAGCGCGTTATAACTATTCACACAGTACCTCACACTCTACAACGTGTGTATGACGAAAGATTTGTCTGAGTAACAGGTGACCAAAGGTGAAACGTGGGAATCGGAATGGAGGCAGATAAATGTACAACCAAATCTCATTCGAACGCTCAGTGAATTTGGGGCGTGAGAGAAAGCGATTAAATGTTAACCAACCTGTCCTAGAAAAGGCGTTTAAATGTTAACCGACCTATTTAAGAGAAGACGTTTAAAAGTTAACCGACCTGTATTAGATAAGACGATTAAAAGTTAATCAAATTGTGTTAGGGAAAGCGATTAAAAGGTTTCTTTTTTTTTTTTGTAAGGATTTCACCCCAGGCAAGGCTGGAGTGCCACTAGTACGCAAGGGACTACAGAGAGTGTAAGTAAGGGAAAAGACTGAGTATGGGGGAAGTTTGAGGAAAGGATAAAAAGAGGAACAGAAGGGGATAAAAAAGAAGAACGGGAATCAAGGAAACAGATGTCAATTGACATTACATTTAAATTCTTGAAGATTGTAGTTATAAGGGAAGCAAGTAAGAGGAAAAGAGTTCCACTGTCGGGAAGTGCCAGAGAAGAAGCTGTTGAAGAAGTAGAAGAGGCGGTTACATTTAACTGTTTCGACAGTAAAAGGGAGATGCCAACCTAATTAACAGATCAGTTTTAGATAAGGCAATAAAATGTAAAAAAAAAATTAAAAATTAACCAATTGTGTTAGGAAAGGCGATTAATACTTAAGTGACCTGTGTTAGATAAGACGATTAAAAGTTAACCAATCTTTGTTAGATAAGACGATTAAATGTTAAATGACCTGTGTTAGCGAAGTCAATTAAAATTTAACCAACCTGTCTTCAGGAAGCCGATTAAAAGTT
Organism: Acanthosepion lycidas; assembly: GCA_963932145.1. Classification (NCBI taxonomy): domain Eukaryota; kingdom Metazoa; phylum Mollusca; class Cephalopoda; order Sepiida; family Sepiidae; genus Acanthosepion; species Acanthosepion lycidas. The sequence continues at coordinate 74,631,787 of OZ010583.1, read as the reverse complement.
AGTGGACCTGCGTGAGAGAAGGCGATTAAATATTAATTAACCGAGCTGTGTTATAGAAGGCGATTAAAAGTCAACCGACCTGCATTAGGGAAGGCGATTAAAAATCAACCGACCTGCATTAGGGAAGGCGATTAAAAGTCAACCGACTTGCATTAGGGAAGGCGATTAAAAGTTAATTATTCTGTGTTAGAGGAGGCGATTAAAGGTTAACCGACCTGTGTTCAAGAAGCCGATTAAAAGATAACAAACCTGTGTTAGGAAAGGGGATTAAATGTCAACCGACCTGTGTTAGGGAAGACGATTAAAGTTAGCCGACCTGTGTTAGAGAATGCGTTTAAAATTTAACTGACCTATGATTGAGAGGCCAATTAAAAGTTAACTAACCTGTGTTAGAGAAGGCGATTAAAAGTTAAACGATATGCGTTTGAGAAGGCGATTTAAAGGTAACCGATTTGTGCTAAGGAAGGCGATTAAATGTTAACTGAATATTATTATTTTTTTAAAATTACCATGACAGAAGAAAATGTGTTACCAAAAAACATAATTCCTCTGAAGTAAAAAATTCATCTATTTTCTTTGTAGCAAGCAACCATTTTAGTTTATATTTTTGAACTGTTTTCCGCTGATTATATGTTCGCCTTAAACATCATTGTAACGTTCAATTTAATTTCTGTCTGAAATTCTGGAGTGAGACGTTATCATTATTTACCTTATTTACGTGCAGTCTATTGTTCTCATCTTTATCGTTGTTATCACAACGTTTGGGTTGAAACATTGTGATAACAGCAACAATGATGAGGACAATAGTTCGCGTTTAAATAATGTAAATAAATCTATTTAGTATTGATAGAAATTGGTTCCAAAAGTTAAGCTCTGGGCCCCACAAACCGACTGTGAGATCAGATAATTGGTAGAGAGCTGATAGGATATTTTAAAAATTAAATAGCATATGTAGATACCTCTTTCTTAACACTCTATGTAGCATTTCAATCAGTTCATTTGCTTTCTATGAGGCATGATACGTTCGTAGGTCAAAACGCGAATGGATAAATACAGAAAGCAGCAGATATATACTTCTCTGTTCCGTTTGCTTATTTCCTTCTACACACCATCACTTCCTTAGAGTGTTCCTTAAAACATAATTTTGGCCCCGTTAATCAACAGAGCGCTGTAGTGGCCTACATAGATATGAATGGACTGGCAAATAGACTAGACTAACATAAAAATGGAAGGGTAAGAAAATCGGCTGTTTTCTTGGATCACTGGTAATAAAAGCCCAAGTGCCAACATCATCTATTCGTGAAACGTTTGATCAAACTGGATGTGTAACAAAAACGGCACAGAAACTTATCAAATATCGCTGCTTTCCTTTGGTCTGTCAATTCACAATACCACGCAAAGTACGAAAGACCGGCTGTAATCAGCGAAGCTAAACGCCCGGAATGGAGTTCTAAATGAATGAAGAGTGACAGTCCTTTATGTATTGAATACGTTAAGTTATTAGCCACTTTTCGAAACTTGCCAACACATTCACCGATAAATAATAATAATAATAATAATAATAATAATAATAATAATACGATTTACATCTTGTCCGGTTAGACCGTCGATGTTATTTATTAGTTCGATGCATATAGATGAATCCACGTCGTTACGTTATGATTTGTTTCAGTACTAAGGAAAAAAAGTGAATATTTATACACTTGATTTTCGCATATTCTTCAAGCATGTTAATAATGTACGTAGTGCAGCGTGAGATTGTTTTACCGTTATTCTTTTATTAACAAGATAACTATTTTAAAAGCAAACTACTCATCAAAAGACAACAACAATTGAAGAATATAAATGAATGTATATATTAGTAGTTCGTCAGGTTTATCCTTTCTTTTTCCGTCCTGGTCAACACTAAAAGGAAAGAATGAAAATTGTGCCTCAACTTGTCTGAAATCCAGTTGAATGTGGCAGCAATTGCTTTAATATAGACAGTTGATTAAACGAAGTAAAATGGTAATTATCCGTGCAAATTGGATCTTGTGCATTTTAATGCATACCATATGTTAATTAGTTGATCTTTCTGTATCAACTCCTTAATTCAAGATTGATTTCTTGCTTTCTTTTCACGTTATAATGTATATTTTTGATGTTGTTCTTGTTGCAATCTATCCGGACAAATCTCGCTTAGGATCTCACGGTGTGCCACTTTAGGATGTGATCTGTATGCAGGATTCTTCTTCAGCGTGTGATCTACATATAAGAATATGATCTACACACATAATTCTACTGAAGTGGGTGATCTACACTTTGAAAATAATAACGAAAAAGACATAAAAAAATGAAGATACATATAAGCACAAATCATTTATGACTAAGTAGTATAAAAATTTTATGATGTAAAATTAAGCGACCAAATGCACAAAATTTATCTGTTGCATTTGTTAATGATATTCAAAATGTTTCCAGAATATATATATATATATATATATATATATATATAATAGAAATTAGTAATTAATAGTAATTTCTATTATATATATATATATATATATATATATATATATATATATATATATATATATATATATAATAGAAATTACTTATTCATTTATTTTTCACTTTATTTTCTTATTACAAATATTAATGTAGTCCACGTTTTCAGATTATATTCGGCATGTAGATCACCCGCTTTAGTAGATCTGTGTTGCTGTAGATCACATTCGCCATGCAGATCGCACGCTGAAGTGGGACCCACATGAAAATTCACCTACTAAATTGTAAAAGTATGAGTAGAGTCAAAATCTATTTGACTTTATTTCTGTCTTATCAATCTCTAATGAAATATTTTATTGAGAAATCATAAAATTAAAATATCAATTTAAATTGATAATAATTATTTACAATACGTCGAAGTTGCTAATTTAAAAAAATATAATAAATCTGTTGCCCTTCCATCGCAATTAATCGCCCAACTGAATTAAAACTTTCATTTGTTAATAGCGCTACTGACAGATTAGAATATTCCTACATTTCTTTTTGATTGCATTTTTACAGAGATGTGCGTATCGTCATAACCTATGGATATTCAAAATGATCAACTGACCGTTACTCGTGGGAATTTTTTTTTCTTTCATAAAAGCCAAAACTGCTCAGTACTAGAGATGAGACCTTAGATACCTCACCTTTAGGTTCTTCCTTTTACCCCTAAAATCAAGTCCACGAGTGTAAATAATATAGGGAGTATAGATTAATTCACACCTGGTTTTTTCACAACGTATTCAAAAAATAAGTGCGCACTAACTCAGTTACACAAACACGCATTCTCTCTGTCTCTCTATCATCATCTGTCTATCTCTCTCTCTCTCTCTCTCTCTCTCTCTCTCTCAAAAACACACACACACACGCACATGCACATATACATATGGCTTACTTTACAAGGCAAAAGTGACAGGACTATAAATTTGCCCAACCAATTAAAGTCATACGTCCATGGGTTCTATCGGAGCCATTTAGTTTATCTTATTCTAATGGATCATCTGTAACATTTATTATTTTGTGTACTTCCTACTTTTTATGTACAGGTGAGATTGTGTGAGGGGGTCAGGAGCTTGTAAGCGTATTTCTTGACATTTATTTCGAACGTGTGTCAGTGTATCTCCATGCTTTTACTGAAATTGTTTCATTGAGAAGTTCCATTTGTTGCCTGATACAAATCAATAAAAACATCAGCTGATCAGGAAAGATGAATAGCTAATGAAAAACATAAATGCTTTTTAAATAAGTTTATGAATGAATAGCCACAAGCAATACGGTATATATATATATATATATATATATATATATATATATATATATATATATATATATGCGTACACGTGTGTATGCAAACACAATGAGAGTATTATATGGTTATTTTACTCTCTTTCTGTTTATCTCTCTCGATGTATGTATGTCTGTGTGCATGCGTGCGCCTAATTGATCCACGAATGTGAGACTAACTTACTGGCTCAACCGAGTTTAACTGTCAAAATAACTATAATACATGATCTAGAGTCACGTATTTTCACTGTTCAAAATCACCCCCTTTACCTGCTGATCTATAATGGTTCGTGAAATCTTAAGTCTGGACAAAGATTTATAGAATTATTTAAATAAAAGTGATTTCAAACAGTAAATGTCTACTTTATAGACTAAAATTAAATATGCAATGGAAATCATTTTATTGTATGATATATTTTATAACAACGATTTCTAAAATGTATTATAAATTACCTTCGCAAAATTGTTTTAAAATGTTCACTTTTGTAATATTACAGACCGCTGAGAAAAGATTTCTCATTAGCAACAAATTCTCGGTCCTACACTCTTTCTGCTTTATATTAACGATCTGCCTAAGAACATTCTCAGATCATCAGTAAATATCTATGCAGATGATACAACAGTGTTATGTGTACACCTCTGAAAATCTAGATGTCAAGAGACAGATGATCTCTCCTGTGACTTACCTCTAACATCTAAAAAAACTGAAAACTGGCTTGTAACATTGAATACATCCAAAACATAGCTAGTAATCTTTGATCACTGAGCAGATCCTGAATTTTATCTTGTGATGATGAATAGTTCTAATCTCAAGGAGGCTCCTTGCTTTGAAAGCCTATTGGGACTCAAATTCATCCCAGACCTCAAGTGGAATTCATATATACAATCCATCGCTAAAGATGCCGGTAAAATAGTCGGTTCTTTGTATCGCTCCAGAAAGTATTAGGTTGGTGCAAAAATAATGTCGTTTTTCTTTTGAAGTTTAACGTCAAAAAACGACATTGTTTTTGCACCAACCTAATACCTGACTCCACCTTACAAGTGTCAGAACAGGCCACAAATCGCAATCTGCTGGGCCTTTATACAGTTCAGAAGCGTCTACCTTGCCTTTTAGGTGATGAATTAATTTCCACTCTATAACCCCTTTCCCACAAGCAAAACATCGCAAGCCTTTTACTACTTTATCACTATTTCCATGGCAGATGTTCTGAAGAGCTACCGTAATTAGTTCCACCAGTTCAGACATTCACAGCTACGAACCGCCCTGCCACGTGTAGTGGCACGAATAACTCCCATTTCCTTTGTATTTCATTAGTGAGAAGGAAGTTCTTTTCAAACAGTGTCTTCACGATCGCTACAATCTATTCAAGTCATGTATCAACCGTTACCTTTCTCACATATTCATATAATCTGAACTTCATACCTCCTTCTTTTGCATTCATACTACAACCTCATTCAGGAGCACTCTACTTTGAGTGTCCTTTGGACCTTCTACTGGTTGAACAAAAAAGAAATATTTGGGGAAGTGGTGTTGCGAATGTAAACAGAGAGAAAGGAATATATTAAGAACATTTTTCTAAAAAAAATCAAAGCAACCAAACTATAACCTATAAGTATCAAAAAGCAAAATGTTTGAGCAAATCAAATAAAAACTGACTTCTCAACAATAATTATTAGTGATATGTGTGTGTGTGTGTGTGTCTGTGTCTGTGTGGCATAGGTCACAAACAAGAAAGGTTATATCAAAAAATATATTGATACATGCTTCTTCACATTCTACAAACTATTTCCCGCTTTGTTAAAAACGGTTTCAGAAATACCAAATTAATAGAATGGTTCCAGCCTCTTGAGGTATTAATTCAATAGAAAAACTTTTAAGCAATCATTAAAAGAAATGTACATAAAAATAGAAAACACTATTCAGGGAAGGAAGATCCTTTTATGAAGCTATAAACATTGCATTAAGTAATAGAGAAATTAGCAAAATCAACGAATGAAAAACAAAATCAATTAATGAAAAACTGGTGAAGGTGATAGAATATCAAGGAGCCGATATCAACATGCAAAATAATAATATAAATTAATAATTTATTCAGCTATATGAGATATTTTATTAATCAAGCATATATTTCTGTGGCCTATAAATTCTTCACGACAATGGTGAACAATCTCCTCACTGATGAAGAGAAGACTGGTGGCAACGGAAATGAGACATGGAAGAAGCAGCGGGAACTTACCTAAGTGTTAATGGATGGCCAAACGGCGTGATGGGTAGCCGAAAAGTTAAACTTTATTAAGAGCGACAAAGGATAGGAAGCGAAGAAGATATCGTTTGAATTTATTTAGAAATAAAAATGTATGCTGCATAATAAAAACCAGTCTAATACACCCACAAAATCAAGTTATCATCAATATTTTTAATAAGGTTTCATATAAATGGTTGAACGAGATATTACTCGTATAAATATAAGAATATCCTATTATTGTGAAAACATGTCATTTAAATGACATCTAAGATGTTTACAATGGCATAAAGTCGTACACAAGACAATATAATATATGCACAATATATATATATATATATATATATATATATATATATATATATATATATATATTAGGTACCCTCACAGAAACGCTATACCTAAGGTTTAAAATTAAGTTTTTAAAAATGAATTTTTTTTTAATCTTTTATTTTAGTTTTAATTTCAAGCTAATAAATACTATTTAATATTTCCAATAAGTAATATACTTTGCCGTATTTCAAAACTAATTTAAATTGACTGGAAGGAGTTTTCATTTTGAAACTGTTAAAATCGGTGATTTTAGCGCCATTTTTAGTCATCTGTCGTCACGATGTAATTGTCTTTTATTAAAAACTTTTTTTCAAAATAAAATATACTTTTCTGAAATTTTATTTGTGGAATATTAGCTGATTTAAAGTTTAATTAATCTGATTTGAAGAAAATATTACTTTATGTTTAAAATATCGCAGAAATGCATTTTTTAAACAAGACGTCAGATGTATATTTAAGGTGTTAACAGCTTGACAACTTGACTGGCAAACGAAAGTTTATCTAATTTTTTCTATGGTGGAGATATCTCTAAAATTTACTTGAGAAATAAAACGTTAGCGCCTTTAGTAATCTAAAAAAATTAGAAAAATATTCTCCGTAATGTAATGTTTTATTGAATTTTAAGCACTTTTTTTTCACTTTTACTTTTACTAAAAAATCAGCACATTAGTACACACAAAGAAAATTTCAAAATTCTTTTTAAAATATTGGGGGTCGATGAACTGCAGTAACCTTTTCTATTTATAATTAGTAAATATAATATTTATTTAATAGAAAATATCCTCTAACCGGTACAAAGTAATACAGAAATTTTAAACTTTATAAATTATTCTAATTAAAATTTAAAAAATGAAAACAATTCTTGTAAAATTCATTATTCATTGAAAACATCTTTTCTTAAGACAACAGTGCCCATAATGTGATTCATAAAAGTAATTAAAAGCTTTTCTAATTAAATAATAACTAAGTTTTAATGCATTTTTTATTTTACCATTCAGAGCAGATTTTCAGTAACTGGAGCTCCTGTTTTACAAATTAAAATTCTCCAAGTTCTGCTTTTAAGCGTGACAAAATTTAATTTCTCTAAATTTCCTAAAATTAAATAAGTATTTGTGTGTGTGTGTGCAGGTAGTAACAGATGTAAAAAAAAAAAGAAAAGAAAAACACTTTTAGCAAGATTTTCTTAAAAAAGACATTTCTAAAATAATTTCATTCTTTTGTAAATAAGTCCTGAAAGTTTCATTAAAATTCGACAATTATTTGATTTTTGCAAGAATTTCCAAAACAATTTGTTTTGACCGCAAAAAAAGACGCTAAAATTTCCTATATTTCTGACGAAAAAACAAAATTTCGAACGTTCTATAAAGGACCAAAAATATAATAATAAAAAATGTCCTGGTCTTTCTTCTTAATAATAACGAAGATTTTGACGATAAAAATTTGTACTGTTTGTGACATTTTTTTCATCATGATATGCTAATTGTTTAGTCATATTACTATATTGCAAAGAATTGGATTGCATAACATATTAGTAAGAAATGCATTTTTTCGATTCACCTCTGGTTACTTCCTGTGTCCAGCTGAGATGGAGTAAAGGAGTTGAGAGGAAGAAGACAAATGTAATAGTCACAGTAACTAACTAAATATAAAGAGTTATGGAAACTTCACAATAGGCTACTGATTCAGAAAGGTGAGTGATTTTGTTAGAAGGCGTATTTAAATAAGTGTGTGTCTAGAGGGTAACAGATGTAAAAAAAATATTTTTAACAAGATTTTCATAGATGCTTTCCTACTTGAACTTCTCCCAGAATTTAGGAACTGATTCTTGATGGGTTTTCTTAATGTTCAGTTCGATTTATGAACCTTTCGTTATTAACTCTGAAGGAATATTAATTGGTATTGAACGACGGTTGCTGTTGATATTGATTGGCTTTATCTAGTTACCATTACTTTATATACAGAGAGCGTTAACACGTTTTTTCTTGATTTATGATCGACGAATTAGTTTCTTTCAGCTGAGTTCTAGGATTGTTAAATGAAATTTACTTCTATCAATAGGCATTGTGTATTTTCCTTAGATATACTCTCCATAATAACTCGGTACATCTTTTTACAATCCTACTTTACTTTTCACGGCATATTTTCATCCAATAAGTTTTTGCTACTTTCTGTTGTTATTTATTCTTTATCAAAAAACTAAGAAATCTTTTTGAAGCGATTCCTCTTTCATCAAATTATTACTATGTTCACTAGGAAAAGTACAGAAGACATGCTTGTTGACATCAAAACGTGCGATTTCAGTAGGAATTAATGACAGATAAGCACAAGTTTTACCCAAATGGCTCGCCGTCTGTTGCCGCGTTAACCAGCTTTCATCAATTTTTTTCTTTGGTAGAAATGCTTTTTCTCTTTCTAGTTCAGTTTGTCTTTAAACTTTTAACGAACGATGAAATTCATTTGAATCTCCGCCTTTGGAATTTCTTCACCAAACACTACGTTCGTTGACCACCGGTTTGTTATGACATACACATTTTTATAGATATACATGACTATTAAGTTAGCAAGCTCATCTGGTCACTAATCACGCCAATCATTCACGTGTGACAAATGTTATTTCTCTTTTTTACTAAGACTCCAGAAAGACAAACTGAGTTTCACTGAATTCTGAATACCAGTTTTTTGATTTTCATTCACTTATTCTATGTTGTGTCTATCGGGTAAAAATATCCTACATTTGACATTGCCAGTGAAATTGTCTTTTAACAGATGAGCTTGCTGAGTCATGTATATCTATAAAAATGTGTATTTCCTTTAATTTTGTTTGTCGGGCTATACAAACTTTAGGTTCTGTTTGTTTGTTTTTTGTGCCACTGAAATTAATTAACTGCTGGAGCGCCTGCCAGTTTCGTCATCGCTTTCTATTGGAATAGTAAGGTGAAAATGGTGTATTCTTGTAGTCGGTCTTCATTTAGGGCAGGGGTAAACTTGGCTCATAAATGGCTCATTGTCCTCGTCTTCTAATATCGATGCACAAAGTATCCGCTATAGATGGTGTGAGAACTATTCTCTGGTCGAATGTTTTTTAGAGTAGAGTTTTTTTTATGTAGACCGTTAATTCGCTAGTAAATTTTATAGTCCCTAATGATATCTCTCGATAGTATGTTCAGAATCTTGAATTATAGTTGTTGGATAAGATGAAGTGCAACTTTAGGTGGGAATAAATCTCATTTAATATGCACTCCACCGAATCACGCAATACGCAATACCGTGAAAGTTACTTCTTGTACCCTACAAGGAAAGAGACACTACCATGAGGATTACTAACCCTACAAGGAAAGAGACAGTATCATGAAAGTTACTTCTTGTACCCTACAAGGATAGGGACAAGAAGTTGAGAGAGAGAGAAAAAAAGCTTCAGTCGCAATAACGACTCAAATTTAAGGGGTTGTGAAAATTACATTGCAATCACAATAGGCTGCTATTGCAATGCTATCGGGGGAATTGAAAATACATATAATAGATAGATAGATAGATAGATAGATAGATAGATAGATAGATAGATAGATTTTTTCCAAAATATTTATGCTTCATTCTGTCCTGACAATTTGCTAAAAATAACTCTTCAGAATACTCTTGTTTTGTTGTGTTGTTTTATTTCAAAATGTTTGAAATTAGACGATGAATTTCGAAGTTAATCAACAAGGAAAATATTACATTATAAATATTACATCTAAAAATCATCTTCAATAGAAAAAAAATTAGAATGGATGAAAGATTAATATTTTGACTTATAGTCTGCCACATATACCTAAAATAATCGAATAATTCTTGTAAATATTCCACTTCTACAAATACTTTTATAAACCTACATTTGTATAATGCTTACTTGTTTGAAGGACCATGCTGGAGCACAGAGAATCATAAACTGATGCATGTGTGTACGTGCGTGTGTGTGTTTATTCAAGTGGAAGTAAGCAAGTCACAGGAGTTGTATTTAAAATTCTCTACGCTGTTAGAAATACAATTTATTAATACAATGAAACCTAACAATTTACAAGGTAAATTGGATGGATCATTTTCAAAGTGCTGCGGACCATATAAAAGTAATTGATACGCAGATCGTTCAGTTCACGAGTTCAAGTTCCGACATACTTTTTCTTTTCTTGCATATCAGCAAGTTGATCAGTGAATATTCACTGGTCAAAGAGTAGAATCGTAGACTGAAAGGGCCTAAAACGTTATTCTTGTTGTAATGTCGAGATGCCATGTATTATCACATATTAATGGGGAAAAGAGAACTTCAATTTTCCACCAGAATAAAGTGCTTTTCCTCAAATAATTTGGGAAATGAGAAATAATGAAAAAAAATGACACCTACGGAATACAAATATCAGCTAAATGTATCAGCGTCTCAGCTGATAGCTTCAATGGCTACGAAATAAAAATGAAGTTCACGTATCCTTGGTTCCGCTTCGATAATTTTCTTTGAATATAACTCACAATGAAAAAATGTATGACTTACATCCTGACCAAAATAAACTCAGCAGTCAGTGATTGCTTTGTAAAACCTGCAAAACTAAAAAGTTATTTCTATCAAATAAATATCGCAAGAGATACGGCAATCAAAATATTGATTTATAGATTTTATCCTTCTCTTAAAACTGTTGTGATGTTTGTAAAAAAATAAATAGGTATAAAAAAAAAGACATATTCAAGGATACATAAGTGAAAAATAACGAGGTTTCTTTCTCTTTTGATGAAAAATGTATTTTTATATAGGCGGTAATTTGTGGCGATGAGGACATATAATAGCATGTTAAAGAATTCTAACGACACGTCGTGATGGGTTAACATTTTTACTGTTTCGGTAGGCTGTTTATCTAGCCGTAGGCAACATTGCCGTCCATAAAGACTGTACCCAAAAAGCTTTTCCTATATCTCAGCAATTTGGAAGGGGACCTGCGCGTATTCTCGTATTCAGGCTTCGCCGGTCTTTCCAATACTCTTCAGGATAGGTGCTGATATTGGGTTTTGGCCTCCTATTTATTTTATGCGCACAAATCGATGTTTAAGCAAATAGGCAACCGAGAAACTAGAAAATGTATCTTTCTTAAAAACGGTGTTTAGCTCGTACAGACTTACTAATGTAAGATGTATTTTTACTTAGGTTTATCCTTGAATACATTCTACTGGGTGCGTAAATTTGGGTTTGTTTCATTGAGTATATGATATTAATGTTTGTATTAAAGTAGTTTTTAAAATAGACCTGCCATAAAACTACTCTTTTTTCCTGTTGTTTACAATTAGATATGTTATAAAATCTAATAGACCAAAGTGGCTTACGCACCATATAGTTTTCCAATGTTTAATAAATGATAAGCATATGCAATTCTCTTACTTTCTTCACTTTTACGTTTTAGTCATTTATTATGGCTTTTTCCTTTTTGCATAAATAGTACTAAATTTTAGTGATTAATGTCAATATATACTATGACTATAAAGTATTATTTTATGTATATAAATAACTTCAAATATTGTATCAGTTGTTTCCAAATCAAGTGAAACATTCCTAGATTAAATGAAACGTATCATTTCTTCTTGTGTTAAGATAGACAAGTTCTAAATGATACGGTATCAAAGTAATTCGTGTTTTGTGCCAATCCAACATATTTCTGCTTCTTCACAAAGTGTATTCTTTTAGAAATTTCTAAAAAACCCTAAGAATAAACCATCTTGCTTTATATCTTTATAAATATTGACACACAGTACAAAATATTTGCATCCAATGTGTGCAGCTTGTCATACAGTAAGCGATTATATAAATGCTTTAAAATATCAACTAAGCTACACTCAGTCCCTGGAATGATGAACAATGAAACTCTTCAAAAGATAATCAAAGGTCATCGAATGCAGCATTGACAATATTGAGCAGTATTACATTTTCATGTAGTAAAAACAGAAGTATATTGAATATCATTGACTCACTTGTCCAGGCTTTATTCGAAATATCAAACTTTTATGCCGCTACACGAACGGCGAAACCAAATCTATAAATGCAGTTTAAGTATTTTATCATTGCATCTGATGATATTGCAAGTTTTACAATATTAAACGTCAAAGTATATCTATTTTGCTTCAATAATTAAACTGTCTCTTTCTAAAATGACAATAATCCAGCACTTGTGATGAAACTTTAGACTTTTATATCTCAATGTTTCTTTTATTCAAACGAAATATGTAAATATGCTCATGTATTGTTATAATTTGATATATGACTATATTTATTATTTTTCTTTATCCTGAACAGAATATGCTGAATAGCAACTTATAAAATGTGTTTTCTAAATCCCGTAGTCGTTGCAAGTATTTAATTTAAAAAAATCGCAAGAAAGAGGAACACATATTTGAAGATGTTGTACTTGTGCTGTGCCTTAGATTACATTATAAAGACATAGCTCTTAACGTATCGGCTTATCCATCGGTGATTAAATAATGAACAGCTGAGATATGAAGCTACATGTGAAGAGCTATCGAATGTTCGTCTAAAACGCTTGACGCAATTTTGGATTGAGAGAATTAGTGTTCAAAGCAGGCGTCGTTATTTTTCATTCTGCAGACCACCAAGTTTTTAGCATTTTTTCTATTAATACGCATGTCTTCTTAGCATTATCCAGTTGAGACCTAAATATTCAATTGTGGGTACAAAACAATATGATAATTTGAAATTTACGAGAAGATACTGAAAAGGTTTTGGCCCAACCGAATTCCCAATATATGCGTAAATGATTAAAAATCAGAATTATTCTTGAATCTCTTCTTAGTCAAGCAGAAAAACTTTTCAGTACTTTATCGTATTTTCTCGTATTTTATTTAAATGCCGTAGACATTTCAATCATGACAATTTTCATTTTCTTACTTCTCTAAATTGCAATCGTTAGCGGAACTCGTTGCTGAGTTTGGAGTGCTCATCAACATTTACTTTTGTGTGAAATTTGTCCTAACGTCATTTACCCGGGATGCGGCCATCTTACGCCTGTCGCCTACGTGCAATTTGGTGTCCAGCTGAGCCACAGTCTGCTCCCGTTACCCCCACCTCGTCGCCGTAAGACTTAAAGGAAGAGAAATTTGGAGAATTTGAAAAAAAAAAAAGTCTTTGAGCATGAAAGCCTTGGCTACAAATTATTTGAGGTGGTCCATGGGTCGCCACTCTGTAGCACACACACTTAAGTTGACACCATCCACTGCGGCAAACCGGGATTTGCATATTGCATATTGTTGTCATTATTTTAAATGTTCAATTTTAGCATTGATTAACGCCAAATAATTCTAAGAGCCCATTAGTTATCCTTCTTTTCTCCTGTATGAAAATTTGTGACACAATTGATGAATGAATGAGATCGCCATTTAAAGAAAGAATGTTGAACTAAAAATAAATACAAAGAAATTCTCTCGGCAATCACATTTTACTCATTTAAAAACGAATAAAATGTCTAAGAACGTGCAAACTATAATTCCAATGTTTTCGCGACTGTTTCAAGAACCTAAAAAGAGAAAAATTACGGTGACTCGGCAGTCGACCTAAAAATATAATATTTACCCAGACAGCTTCCGATGGTTTGCATAAGTTTATAACAATGAAAGTATAATATATAAAATTCAACTTTTCAACCCAGTAGTAGTTGAAAACAGGTAGATTACACTAGATGTAAAAAGTATAAGGGAAAATCTCTTCAAGGCTCACTTTTTTTCTTTTCTTTTTTTTAAGCATTTCACCTCAAGCAAGGCCAGAGTGCCACTAGCACACAGTGGGCGACAGAGAGTGAAAGTGAGGGAAAAGACTTTGTATAGAAGGGGTTGAAGAAAGAATAAAAGAAGAACGGGGATCAAGGTCACAGAACATGGCGATTGACGTTGCATTTAAATTTTTGAAAATTGTAGTTATCATGGAAGCAAGTAAGAGAAAGGGAGTTCCACTGTTGGGTAGCGCGAAAAAAGAAACTGTTGCAGTAGATGTGGCGGTTGCATTTAACTATTTCAACAGTAAAAGAGTTTGGGGTTTAGATACCAATCTAGTAGGACGCTTAAATTGATGTAGTCGGGGCATCACGGAAGATAGATCATCAGAACAGTTGCCATGAAAATATTTGTTGAAAAGACAGAGGGAAGCCACATCACGTCTATGAGAAAGTGACTGAAGTCAAGATGCCAAGTCATGAAAGATTACGTTACAGCTTTTGTCAAAAACCTCGAAATGAACAGCAGGGGTACCAGACTAGATATGGCAACAATATTCAATGCATAGCCAAATGGTATATTTGTAAATGTGTAATATGGAGTCTAGAAAAACCTTCTGACATGACACAGTGCACTGACTTTCCTTGCAGAAGATGCTGCTATTGATTCAATGCAGTTGTTACAACTTCAGGTCAGTGGAAAACGTGGGACCAAGAAGGCACAGCGAGACACTCTCACAGAGTCAAGCATAAAGCATGACGATGGGGGGTGGCAGGTCAGTTAAATGAAATCAATTTATTTGGGGGGCATTAAAGTTTAAAAGCCATTAACTGCCCCATGTTAATTACTGATTGAAGATCATTTCCAAGAGCAACGGCCAGGTTAACTTTGTCAGCGCCGCCGGATTTACTATTGAGATGCCATCTTGAGAATTGATGATATCAGGAAAATCATTGATGAAGATCAGAAACAGTGTAGGGCCCAGGGTAGAGGGTAGAGCCTTGAGGAACTCCTGTGTTCGTATGGAAAGAATTGGAAGTGAACCTGTTCAGGATGATCTTCATTTCACGATTTGATAGGAATGATTAAATTAAACCAAATAATCGCCCTGTAATACCGTAACACTGAAACTTACGTAGAAGATCAGCATGCCAATCTCTGCCAAACGCTTTCAAGATATTTAGAACCACAGCACGAGTTCGCCATTATTACCAAGAACTTAATATACATATTGAGTTATGGCTGTAAGCACATCAGCGGTTGACCGGTCAAAAAGGATTCCATGCTGTTTATCAAAGAGTAGATCGTGAGAGGTAAGATGCTTAACTCCTTCGGCATTGAGGCCTTGAAGACTTTGCCGAAAAGCGGTAGGAGACTGATAGGGTGATAGTTAGAGGGGTCAGAAGGTTCTCCAGAGTTCTTAAAAACAGGAACGACAGAGGAGGACTTCTAATAGGCTGGAAAGCAGGAAGCAGCGAGACAGTAGTTGGAGAGTTTGGAAAGAACTGGAGCCAGCTCAGGAGCACCATTTATTTAGGATGATGGCTGGGAGACCGTCGCCTCCACTTGCCTTATGGGAGTCCAATTTAGAAATAATTTCTTCCGTTCTTTTGCGTGATCCAGATATTTCTCCAGTTTTTCATTTCTCTTTTAATTTTATTCGGTGGTCACCTGGAACATCTAAATCCAAAATCTAATCCAATTTCTTTTCTTCTTGGTCAAAATAATTAGATCTATTTTTTTCGGGTTTGGCTTGGATACTCTGCCTGAATCTCGAAAATTATTGTCAAAAAATTATTTCCTCTAACTTATAAACAGCTTCACGATATTAAATATACGTTTTATCGTTGCTAACAACTGTATATAGTTTTATTAAATGTTTACTCATTGTGTACCGAACAGACAGTTCAGCGAGAAACCAGGAACTGGTATTAACAAATGTGCTATTACAAAACTTCCTATAGACCCGTTTCCTAACTATTCTGACCTTCTCACTGACATTCGATGAAAGTGTTGTGTCGAATTACGAGTAGAGGGAGGGGCACCAGGTCCTGACCTTCTACCTAGCGATTCAGTTTTGAATCGGGTCTGAATCAAGGTCAAACTCTAAGCTAAATCTCCGTTACCTTTAATGATGCTTTTTTAACACGTCTACAAGAAGACAACGCTTTTCAACTTAGACGACTGCCGATTAGAAAAACAAAACAAAAAGTACACTATCATTTATCTGATCTGCTCTCAGTGTATGAATAAAGGGTTTCTTTTGTTTGAATATATTTAATACGAACGTGACGAACGAGAGAGTTGAAAATTTGCTGTTTGTTGCGCGGATAGCGACAGCGAAACAGTAAAGCATTTTCAACTCCAGTACAAACAAGATCCAAATAAGAACGACTATAAGCCTCTCCAAAACTAAACCAGAACCAATAATGTAGTTTCTTGGGTTTATTTTCGTCAAAATTTTATATATTTTTTCTTGTATTTTTTCAGTTTACATTGACAGAAAAAAAGGAGAAAAAAGATTTTGTAAATCCCTGAGATTCTCCCAAGTCCGCGCTTCCTCCGCATCTTTCACATCCTGAACCTAATCCGTGAGTCAACTGCCCCCGGCGTTCCGATACCCCCACACACTCTCTTTCCACTCTCACCTTTACTAAAGACAAAGGACTTACAAGAGGCAAAGTCCACAAACACGTGCTTAATTCTTATTTTGATATGACTTTACGTATTTGTGTGGTTAATTCAGGCTTTCTGCAAAACACAGCGCAACAAAGTTGAGTGCTAATCCAATCAAAGAGTTTCCTCTTTGCCATTTCGTTTGCGTGCTTTTCCTTAAAAGAAATGTATTATCTTAAAAGAAAGAAAAATGACTAATGGTACAACAGTGAGAGGAATTTTTTTCTGTTAAGCAAAATTTGAGAAAATAATGATGGATATATTTTTCTAACCTCGGGTATTATTTTTTGCAAGTGTTCATAACAAATATATTGTCTAATTCTTAAGTCAGTGCTCTGTAAAACCGTTTTTTCCTCTCGGCGTAATATATATATCACAGAATTTACACAAATCGGTTGGTGCTAATTTTAATAACAATAAAATATTTCTGATATGTTTTGCCCCCAAAAATTATCACTTGTTACTCCTTAAAACAGTCAACTTTGATTTTATATAATCGTACAGATACCTTATTACACAACGGCAACTTTGACATAAAGATACATATGCAAAGCATCAAGTATAGAAAGAACTCATTGCAAATTTTGTATGACTACTATAGAAGATGTACAATTTAAGTTTGGTTTTATATTATTAATCATAGCCTGAAAGATAGAATGACTGCGTATAGATTCGGTATTTGGGGCAGATGAGCAAGTATCCAAAATAGTACTAATAGAATATATTGCCATGATACACAATAGGATTTTTATAGTCATAATTTGGAAGAGAGTTCGATGCCTGTTTATGAACTCAAACTAATTGATTAATCAAAGTATTCAGGTAAAAAGCTATAATACATTCACCTATGCGAATTGTGATTCATCAATAAAATTTCATAAGCACATGGCTGAGTCTGTCTATATTTCTGAGATGAGGTATTATGTACAGTATTTACATTATTCGGACTATTGTCCTCATCTTTGTCGCCATATTTATCACAACATTTCGGCCGTTGTACGCTCCGGCCTTCTTCAGGGGGTTGGAATTTCGAACTGAACCCTTTTCAACTCCCACCATCCATACAGCGTAAAGAAAGGGATCGTCCGTTGCTTACAACACCGA
This sequence comes from Acanthosepion lycidas, assembly GCA_963932145.1. Classification (NCBI taxonomy): domain Eukaryota; kingdom Metazoa; phylum Mollusca; class Cephalopoda; order Sepiida; family Sepiidae; genus Acanthosepion; species Acanthosepion lycidas. Next base: position 74,613,884 of record OZ010583.1, on the reverse strand, counting down.
GCAAAAGTCATAAGTGGCGACCCAGAGACGTTAGATAAAGAATTGGTCAGTATAAGTAGTACCCTACAACGTAACAACTACCCTGGGTACATGACAGCAGCCCCCAAAAACTGGGATAGGCGGGTACAAGAGGAGGAGGAGGAGGAGGAGGACAACAACACTCAGAAAACAGTCTGCCTGCCTTATGTGAAGGGGTTATCAGAGAAAATACAAAGGATCTGCGGTCCATATAACATCAGGACAACCTTCAAGAGCTTGACAACACTTCGCAGATATCTCTCTCGAGTGAGACCTCCATAGAGGAGAACATGACTAAAGACTGTGTGTACGCTATCCCGCCGTGCAGGTGCGGAAAGGAATATAAAGGAGAGACAGGCCGCCCCCTCAAGGTAAGGCTTCAAGAACACCAGAAAGCTATAACGCGAGGGGGAGTAGAAAAATCAGGCGTGGCTGACCACATATGGAGAGAGAAGGGAGATCACCGTCCCCTGTGGGATCATGTTGAGATCATAGACAGGGAACACCATTGGAAAATTCGTAAACTTAAGGAATCAGCACATATGCTAGGCCACAAAAATCTACTGAGCCGACCAAGCATAGAAATAAATACAATATGGGAACCAGTAATAAGGAGTGCCAGAGAAAAGCAATGATAACAAAGTTGCAATATGAGCTCTGGTAAAATCATGCAATGATAACAGCAAAATTGCAATATGAGCACTGGTAAAAATGGTTGCTGAAAACATTAGGTTTATAATACCCAGAAATTCATACCCAGATGTCCTCAAGGACATGGCACAGTGGATAAAGGCGTTGTGACAGACCCAAAGAGTGTGAGTTCAATACCCGGTTAAGGCAGTGGAGAACTTTCAGAGGGAAAATTATCAGGAGATAACTGATAACTGAAATCCATCAAACATGGCACGTGGAACTAAAACAGTCTAACCCAGTGATCGAAATAAAGGGTTCTGTTCGAAATTCCAACCTGAAGAAGGCCGGAGCGTACAACGGCCGAAACGTTGTGATAAATATGGCGACAAAGATGAGGACAATAGTCCGAATAATGTAAATACTGCACATGGCTGACTATCAACAAGTCATCAGGATTCGAAACCAAAGCCTGTTGATCTGTTGTTCTTAATTCACAAGTAAAATGCACATATATAAATATTCACACATATCTATACGTAAATGTAAACATTCACACATATCTATACGTAAATGTCACTTTCACGTGTGTGTGTGTGTGCATATGAACAGGCTGTTTCTGCGTAAAGGAAGTGTATTACTGTTTAAATGTTATTTCAGTTTGATAATATCAGCTCATTCAATTGGAATGATTCTCTTCAATGGCGAAGTTGATTTTGTTGGCGAGCCGAATTATGGAGTTATCTAAGTCCAGATGCAAACTCTTTGACTTGGTTTACATTTCAAAATTGATGCCTCACTCGAGCTGACACACAGGATCTAATTAGCAACGATCAAATAGTTGAACAAATAAATGCAAGATGCTTTTTCTGATAATTTCGTCACTTGTAAAGTCCCTCATTGCTAAGTGAAACATGTGGCTATAATTTCCATTTGTATACTTACATACATTTTTATCTGCCACCCTATAATTTTTCTCAATCTTTACTTGATCATCTTTATTTTCTCACCCTTTATTTCTTTAGCTTCATCTATGTCTGTCTGTCTGTCTGTCTGTCTCCTTCTTTTCCTTTATTTGCTTCATTTTTCTGTCAATGCTCTTTCTTTCCCCACAATTTTTATCTCTCTTTCTTTATAAACACACACATACACATACATACATACATACATACATATACATACACATATATATATATATATATATATATATATATATATATATATATATATATATATATAAATTTCTCATTCTCATCTAATCGTATGCCCCCTTTTAATCTTGTTCGTTTTTATTTCTCTAATAACGATATATCCCTTACTAATATTGAGATAAACATAGGTGACTCAAGATCGACCCCATTGCAGTCTGTTCTATAAGTTTATTTTTTTTAATCTGCGATATCCAAATGAATAAATATCTAAATAAGAAATTTTCAGTTTCAGTTTCTTTTTTCATTTCATTTTTCTCTTTTCTTCTCCGTCCTATTTATCACTCTAACTACAAACTTATTTCTTTCACTGTCTCTCTCTCTCTCTCTCTCTCTCTCTCTCTCTCTCTCTCTCTTCGTCACAATCAGTATTCTTCATTCTTTCATTGATCCTCACTTATAAGCCCCTTTATATTTCCCATTATCCTTTTTTTTCTCTTATCATCTCTTTTTACACTCTTTTATCTTTGATCTTTTTCCTTCTTTATCTCCTTTATACTCCGATTTCCTTTCTTTTTTTTTTTCTCTGATTCGGCTTTTTTCTTTCTCTTTCTCCTAACCTCTCTCAATTTTCCCTTTCCTTTTAACTATTTCTTTTTTCTTTTTCTTTTTCGCACCGATGTCGCCTTTCCCTCTCGTCTTTTTTTTTTATTTCTTCTCTCCTCTTTCTATCTTTCCATTCTTTCTTTCTTCTTCTTTTCCCGCTTTCTAGTTGTCTCTATTGCTCTCTATACAAAATGCTTATCTTTTTTCCCCTTGTTATATCCACGTTTATCCCAGTTATTTTTATTATTATTTCGTAATTTTCTCTCATCCCTCATTTACATTTTTCATTTTCGCTCTTTCCTTCAATTTCTCTCCTACATTTTCCGAATCTATCTCTACTCTTTTCTGAACGGATGAAAGAAATGAAAACAAACAGAAAATGTAGGCAAAGCGTACTTGGCAAGCATCGACGTCAGATTGTGTTTACTGATTGAGAACAAATCAAAAGGGAGAGCATATTAAAAAGAAAAATATGTATTTATGTAAGCTAACAAATGGCTTAAGTCTCAACATATACTTTAGCTTCAAACGGAAACAACGTTGCATCTGTCTGTTTTATCTCGGCGAATAGCCGTTAATGTGTGGCCATTTTAGGATTCTGAAAGGGGAGACTGACAGCAAACTGACCCTAGAAGGAACACTGAGTACAAATATTTTTCTTTGTTTTTCTCTTCACACATGCACTTTCAACTTTTTTGCTACACTCTGCCGTAATTTCTTTTTGCTCTCTTTTTCCAATGTTGTATTCTTTATTCTTTTACATCGTCATTTTCTTTTGCTTTCTTATCTCATTTCATTAATTTCTCTCACCCCGCCTGCCTACTCTTTTTAATGATTTTTATTATTCCCTTACTCACTTTCTCTACTAAACACCCTCTCATTCTATCTATCAATATATATATCTATTTTTCCTCTTACTCTTACTCCCTTAAGTGCAGTTGATCCTATTTTCCGATACATTTTTTTTAATAATCCCAGTCTGACGACCGGCATAGTTATTCCCCACTCCCGCTCAGTGGCAGAGTTTAGAAAGATTACAAGTCACATTTCACTTTCTTAGAGTTTTCGCTTTATTCGAAATGTTTATCAGAGAAAGAATTGATGTTGGTAAGATTTCTTCTTGACTCAAATCTCATCAATATCAATGGCTGCACGAATTGATGGCATAACCCGAGCAAAACACAGATCAATAACTGCAAAATTGTTTTCCCCGTCTATCACACATTATTGATATAAAAAAAAACTTTCAATTAAACTTTCTTCTTAAAAAAATGACCCTATTCTTTATTCCCCTAACAATTCAAATACCTTTTCAAAATTTTCACTTATTTAAGGTCGCATCTAGAAGAGTAGAAATTTCAGCGAATTTGAGATTCACTAAAATTATGAAAATCATTTTCCTTTGTATTTTTTTTTATTTTCATATATTTTAGTAAAAATCATTTATTCGAATACAAACTATCTGAAATTAGTTTTATATGCATTCAAAAACATTGGAGGGAATCTGTGATGCACAATCAAAATACTAAGACGTCTTTTTCACGGTTAGCTTTGATTGTTCTGTCTGTGTGTATTGTGAAGTCCCATAAAATTCTAACAGGTCCTATCTCCGTAACCGTGTCTGGGTGGTGTATATTATTATTATTATTATTATTATTATTATTATTATTATTATTATTATTATTATTATTATTATTATTAATTTTCTTGCTGACTTGAATTAAGAGTGAGTTCATTTCTAATGGAAAATACAAAAGATTTCACACAAAAGAGAATATTAATTGCACTGAATGGAAACAGATATATACTCATCTCCTCAATTGTTTTTATATTTCAAAATACGTTTATCTTTTTAATATTTAAAACATTATCCAAAGCAAATTCTATCATTTATGAATTTGAAGATTTTGAAAATCTCTGTCGAATATTGAAGTGTATGGAATGTATTCTATGAAGAAAGATACAGATTAAAGAAAATCATATTGAGAAGATAATTTAAAAATAAATGCAATGTATTGTTTTGGTGCCATGTTGATAAAACTCGTTGTTACAGGATTATTATATCAATGCTTTTTGCGTACAATTTCACAGCAAAAGACAATTCTTTTACATAAAATGATGAATTCTGGTTCTTAACTTATAATTTATGCAAGAATATATTATGCCTCTTTGTTGAATTTTCAGGTTTTTGTATCTGTCAAAGAATAAAAAAAAAAAACTTGTTTATGTCATTGGCAAGTGAAAACAAGCAACAACGCCTCTAATGTTTCCAACTAGCTCAAGTGGGAGGCCAGCAGCAAATCTTCATCCGATAGACAGTAGCCAGTGAAAAAGTAGCGATATATCTAAGAAACTTATCGCGTGAGTGATAGAGGCGCAAGTCATAAAAATAAATGCAGTCTGATATCATCGTGATTTATAGTGAAATCAATTGTCTGCGGATAAAACTTATTGCGATTAGTTTTACATTCATTTCTCACATTTTAGATCAGGACAAGGCCAGACCTATTAAGAGGCTAGGCAATCATACAATTGGGGTCTCCTACTAGGGGCGATGTGAATTTTCTTAGATAATCGATATAGCAGTTACAAACAGAGGGAACAATTCCTCTGTGAGATTAGTTTGATGTTTTTATGTGTTTTACATACCAAAGCAACAATCACAATGAGATAATTGGTAAATTTGACGATTATTGAAGAATTTCTATAAATGAAGAGACAAGTAGCTTTGAATAAACAAATGCATAATATCTCAAAGAGTGATTTTTATTTTAATGTGGGATTTTTTTTTTTGGAGAATTTCTACTTGTGTCAAAAGATCATGACACGCATAATGAGGTTAAAAAAAAAGAATTCGCACCGGTTGATGATATCAAGCACGGAAATATCGTTTGTTCAAATGTGATAATATGAATTTTGCTAACCAAAAGTGTCCTCATTTTTTACTATAGTCTATAATCCAGAAACAAAGTTCAAACTAAAATTTCGACATCCAAATCTCTAGTGTGATCTTGTAGTCGATTAAACTAAGCAAAGAAATTCACTGAAATGGAAGATGAAATTAGAAAAAATAAACAGATTCACTGAAATGGAAGATGAAATGAGATAATACAATGTCCATAGATTAAATAAAAGGTTTAATTAAAAATCCTTAGGTTATCCTATAAAACAGACAATGTTCAAAGCATTGAGTTACAATAATTATAATGTTGTGACAAAACAAGAAGGACACTACTTACAAAATGTCCATGATTACTAAGGAAAGCTCTTCACCTCAAAAAATCTGAAAGAAGTAATCAAAACTTTATTTTAACGTCTCATTAGTGACATCATATTATCGTCAAGAATCCACAGCAAAGATTGTTCTTTTTGTGACATGGAAAACAAAAGCACTCCCCTGTTTGGCCTTAAAAGAAAAGCTCAAAAAACACTTTATTCTACAAAAAGTTGGTACACAATGTTATTGCAGAAACAGCAAGTCTTTTGTTTCTAATGTTCAATTATCTTTCTTACTGATCAGAAAACACAAACATCAAAATCCTGTATTCAAAAAGAAGTGATTTTATCTTTTACAATAAATTAGAAAGAAAGCTTTAAAATATAAATTTATACTATATCACATGAACAGTGTGTCCCTTTGTTTTTTTAATAATCAATTATTACTTCTCACTGATCAGAAAGTAAAAAAAAAACATGTAATTAAAAAAGAAACTGATTTTATTTTATAAAAATTTAGAAACAAAGCTTCAAAATTCATATTTACACCATACTACAAAATGAACAAGCAGATTAATTCAATAAGAAAATGATTTTGCCTTCAAAACGTTAACATGTATTTTACACCTGTCTCTTGCAGAATTAATGAGTTCCTTTGTTCTTACAGATCAATAATTATTTCTAATTGATCAGATTGCTAAAATTTAAAGACAACTTCAAAACATTTAGTGCTGGTTCTTTACTTATTCCATACTCATGATAATAAGAATCAGTATCATTGAATATTTCCTCCTCTGTAAGACAATCTTTTCGTGTGATATATTCTACTATATAAAAAGCAACATTTTGATATCTTTGGAGATACCAGTTTCTAAGTCTGGCAGGTGATAAAATGTTTGGCATGCCAATTCATCCAACAGATATCCACATTTTGAGCAATTATGGTCTGGATCATGCCTATACTCTCTAACATCAACTTTCAACCGAAGAAGTAATTTTTAATCTGAAATTTCTGAATAACATTTTGTACTGTAATACCACCAGAATCTCGTCTTAATTTACCAAATGCAGTTTTAAGATAGTCGGTAATAAATTTTCCATGAATGACACAATTGAATCTACTGTCAAGTAAATGTCTGCAAACATCAATTCAACCATTACATGTATGTTCGATAGCCATACTAGTGTCTCTTGTCAAGGATTTTATTCTCTTTCCTTGCTTTCCGCCTCATTTGCTTTGCCATACTTCCAAAATTTGCAAGAAATGTCAATTTTTCCATCATTTCGATCTAATACTACACTTTTCAGTGGATCATTTGTCGTGGCACTTCCATAAATATATTTTACACTGACTATTTTCCAAAATTTCTTCGATGAAAGTAAGTTTCTCTTGTATCATCATTCTGTAATAATGGATGAATTTTCATTGCAGTTACAGTTTCATCACAAAACACTTTCAAACAGTGGGAAACTTTTTGTTTCTCAACTGGTTTTGGAAGAACCGCTATTTTTGTTAGTTTCGATAATTTAACAAATTGATTTTTTTTTCATGCGCAAAAAATTGTTTCACTCTTTCCAATCAAAATAAAACAGCAATTCTGATAAAGTCTCAGTTATTGCAAATACTTTTAAATATATGTATATAATCGAAAAGCAAGTATAAACCATTTTAGTAACCCAAGGCTTATTTACAACAGTATCAAATTTAACAAATAACTTCCATTGCATAGCCTTTCAAATGATTGACTAAATCAACAACATTTCTAATATTCTGAAACAAAAATTCTGAATTTAGTTTGGCAAATGGGATCATCTTAATCAACAATTTTGGCCCACCATGTAAACATTTGATCATAACACCCAATACAGATTTGCTAATGCCTCTTCAGAATCCAAAACCAAATAAGTTTCCTCTTTGGTATTATAAACTCAATTTAACATAAACTTCATCAACTAGGATGATACATTTTTTTCTGTTCATCTGACATTTTGCTAAACACATCACCAAGAAAATTCAGATAATTTTCCTTCGAAACTTTTGATGTCATATCCACTAGTATTTTCACACTGGGTAATTTGTAATCATCTCGAATTCTGTTATAAAGAGACCGAGATATGGCAAAATATTCAAATGCCAGGACAAGAATTTCCGACTCGCAAACTTTTTTGCCAACTATTCATAGTGATATAACTTATCTCAAAACCTGTTTCTATCGTTCAATGTTTAGGTTACCAAGGCAACAAATTGCTTCCTCAATTTAAGACCAATGTTGAAACATATTCATTCTCTTTTTCACTAGGAAGAAATGTGTGTGTGTGTGTGTGTGGTAACATTCAAACGTCAAGTTTTAAAAAAATTTAATTAAAAACATCGGAATACCTCCAGTGAAAAAAATGAGAACACTGGATAAACTGTTGATTGGGGCGGAAAGCAAGGAAAGAGAATAAAATCCTTGACAAGAGACACTAGTATGGCTATCGAACATACATGTAATGGTTGAATTGATGTTTGCAGACATTTACTTGACAGTGATTTGTAGCAGGTAACTGTTGGCGCAAAATCATGAGGGTCAATATCAACACACAAAATTGTAAAATTCTTAATTCTATCTCGTTCTAAGAAACGTGCAAGACGGAAGAGGAACTTTTTTGTTATCCTTGATTTTCGTAAAGGACTCACTATCACAGAAAATATTAATGGAGGATATTTGGACCGTGTTTTTCCTTGAACAGACACAGTTTCATAACCAGGTGGAAAATGTTTTTCACAAACAACAAGTGTCTGGGGTGGTTAGAGGTAATTATCTCTTGGTATTACCTTTAATCACCTTTTTCTCTCATCTTGATCTTTTGGGAGACGAAACACCCGGACCTTATTTTGCTCATTATAATTGCCTCGACAGCACCTTTTGACCATTTTAAAATAATATTCAACAGTAGCAATCCAAAAAGTTTTTAACAAAATTATAGATTAGTTTCCTCGAATTAGAAGAAGTTAAGTTTTATAAATCAAAACATTGGTTATCCAGCTTTTATAAATTTCCAATATTCACTACGCGTGTAACTTCAATATATATTCCAAATAAACAAGCATATTTGTGATGATTTTATATCGTCTGAGGTTATAAGAAAGGAACATTTTTTAATGCAACTGAAATACAAAAAGATATTTTCGGAAAAGGTTCAAAAGTGTTTATATTAAAAATGTGCAACTCTGTCCAACAGACACGTTGTTATTGTAAAGAAAAATGTTCATACAAAATTATTATATCAAAATTTATTTGAATATATCAAACAGAATAACAGATGTTAGAAATTAAAATAGTTGTTAATAAAGTTGAAACAAGATTGAGTGATTTTAAAATACGGCGAATGTTTAGTTGAAGAAGCATAATTTTTTAAACTTTCAAACAACATTTCTTAAATGTATACTGCTGTTATTATGAAGGAAAACGTTTGTAAAAAAAAAAAGTATTTGCTATATTTAAATAAATTTCAATCCAACGAAAATTACAAATTTATAATAGATAACAGTGGTTTAGCATATTAAAACAGTAAGTCATTTTCAAATTCTCGACGGTTACTTCATTAAACGTATTATTTGTAACAAGAAAAATAGAATTTCTTGAATCAACCACGCTGTTAATATGAATAGAAACCTTAATAAAAGATTATTAGATGAAAGTTTCTCGGAATATATAAAACAAAAGTAAAATTTTCAGATTTTAAACAACTAGTTAAAGGTGTTAAAACAGTAGCTTTTTTCAAAATCGTCACGATGCAACTCCAGTCGAAGGATTTTTTTTTAAACTTCAAAATAATTTTTCTTGAATATATATTGCAGTTATAAAACGTAAGTTTATCGAAATAAAACTAACTAGTAAATTTTTCTTAAAAGTAATTCAATAAAATAAATAATGGTTAAAAAATAGGTCACAATAAAATTCAATTTTGATTTTTTACTCATAAACTTTTTATAATATACTTACATAGAAACTTATGATAATCGAAATGTAATTTATGATAAAATACAGAACCTCAATTGAAATAATTTTGATGGGTGAGAATGTCCTTTCAAAATGAATTTGCTATGTGTCGGAGCAATGAAAGACAAGTGTTACCAACTAAAATATTACCTAGTGACTGAGAAATCTTGCCCTCAGCGGCTACTACGAAAAGTGTGATTTCCTGGACTGTCAATAGGTATAGTCTTGGATTTTTAGTGCTATATATATATATATATATATATATATATATATATATATATATATATATATATATATATATATATTAATTATATATATATATATATTTTTTAATTATATATATATATATATATATATATATATATTAATTATATATATATTAATTATATATATATATATTTATATATCTATCCTTGTGCAGGTATGCAGAAAATAGAAAAGAACACGTTGGGTGCATAATCCGGGGTTCCTTAGTATTTTTGTTTTTATTTTTAAAAAACAGTGCTCCATACAGAAGTAGAGCTTATATTATAATAATATTTTTTGTTTAAAAATATGATTCCTTCGCTACATAAGAGTTCTCATGTTTCAAAAACGTGAGCCGAAATCATCCAAATAATTAATAAAATTAAGTTGGATTGAGGTGTTTAGTCACGTTTCATATATATATATTTATATATATATATATTAATTATATATATATATATATTAGTGATATCTATCTATATATATATATATATATATATATATATATATATTAGTGTTATATATATATATATATATTTTAGCGATGTTGTGAAAACGTATTCGAAGATGATTTCAAAATATTAAATAAGCTCGATTGAACTATTTTCTCATATAAACAGTTCGTTAAGAAATCCTTTCCGTTCTTATAGGAATACGCAGATATCAATAGGTTCTTATATTTACATACAAGCTTGAAGTCTTCCATGTTATAAAGTAAATCAAAGATGATTTCAAAATATTAGACAAGCTCGTTGGAACAATTTTCTCATATAAACTGTTCGTTAAGAAATCCAACATCGCCCACGTGACGACAACATGATCATATTTAAACGGAACGCTGATCTTATATAAAAATTTCAGTTATCTGTTTGGATTAGTCGTGCTCTTATGTCCATCGTCTTTTTCATGTTGAATTGAATATAGACTAATGTTAATTATGTTTTATGAATATGTCCTGATGATGGTCTAAAATAGACCGAAACGTCCGACGTTGACATTATATTAACATTAATACAGCATAATTGCATATTAAGATTTTTGTTTGTTTTTTCTGTATATTTTTCTTCATACTGTCGGATCTATATCCATATATTTGCTTACATATATAGGTATATGGTCGAGAGATTAAAAACGTTCGCTTCGCTTTCCGACCATGAGACCCTGGTGAAGCGATTCTAGCTTGAGGTACCTTTGGGAAGTGCCTGAAAATCATACTATGAGTTGACCTTGTGAGTGAAATTGGGTAAACGGAACTGTTTGGGAGTAGATGTCGATGATTGTGCTATCACGATACCATGTAACCGAGGATTTGAACGAATTGGCCTTTGTTCAAAAACTGCCGATGACTCCAGATTATTCGCTTTCTCCCAGAAAATATAGCTAATGTCTTCTTGTTGCAGTATAAACTACACAATGAGTACTTGCTTGCCGCTTTAGAAAACATGTATGCTTGAAAAATGATTAGCTTGTGTTACGGACAAATTGCCACAGCAGAAAATTTAAAAGAAAAGATAAAAAAAAAAAACTTGTCAAAGAATATGAGCAAGTTTATCACTCGGCAGTGGAAAGAATGAAGAGAAACAACCAAAAGTAACGAACAACAAAAGCCAATATAGAAATTAACAAGAATTAATTATAACAGACGCGATACATGAAAGCTTTAATGCAAGGAGATGCGTGCAAAGGTGTGTATGCTATACATTCTTGAGATGGAGAGTCAAGACAATCACTTTATCTTGTTTTATATTTCTCTTTTGTTTTTTGTTTTTATTTTCAGTTCAGGTCTTTTTTCTAGAGCAGCCATATATTTTGATTTATTGTTCTTTCTTAAATGTTATGAGTTTTGACAGAAAAGCTGGTCGTTTATTTTATTCTTCACATATTCAGCAATCTAGAATTCATCATTCGGGTAGGAAGATTCGGCACTGTATAAGTTGTAGACTACTTCCAATTGAGTGGGCCATACATGCCTGCCTTAGGTTATTATCACGCTTATTAATTCACCTATGTATTTGATATAAGCAGTATAGTGTGTTGAGTTGAATTGGAACTAGTCTTCATTACGCGATTTCCTTTCTTTGATAGTACCAAGTAAAAAGACTTGTTACTAGCACTAGACTCGGTTTCCAATTGTTTTTGTATTGGGAGTTTGTGTGAGTTTGGTGATGGCATTCCTTCTCTTCAGTTCGGTGAATCCATTCGTATTACGGTTTCATGGCTGGTCCGACTCCCTCGATTCGATGTCCCAACTGATTCATTCTAATATTTCCCGGTCAACGTTCGTACTTGACTACGTAATTCTGCACGTGTGTGAGTATCTACTTTTAGCTTTCGTTCGGACATGTTACTGGGATCACCAGCCTTTCTAACCTAATTGTTCTTGTATTCAGCGACTGCTATTTCAGATTGAGAGAGGGGTGGTTAATGTAGTATTAGAGAGATGGAAAGAGAGATGGTCCACTAAATGTAGAATGTGCGTGGTTAGGGCTTTTGGCTGCACAAGGATATAATACTGGTTATTATATATATATATATATATATATATATATATATATATATAACCAGTATTATATCCTTATTTATTTACACACGCTCTATCTCTCATATTGAGCACTTTATCCCATAAATATAGCACACATTAAGAGTATATTCCTTCATATATATATATATATATATATATATATATATATATATATATATATATATATATATCACAAATAGAAAGTAATTGAATGACAAAATGAAATAAATTTTTTAGTAACGTGTTTCGTTCAGAGGAACTTCTTCAGACTTCTCGGAATGTTTCGTTACTAAGAATGTTTTATATTGTTTATATGTGGGTGGGTAGGGGGATGTGTGCGCGGGTGCGTGTGTGTTGTTATATATATATATATATATATATATATATATATATATATATATATATATATATATACTTACTAAGCTACTCGCTACTTCCTCACTTAGGATCAGTTATTTTCCTCGAATAAGCAAAGAGTATTTTCCTTTCAACTGTTCGTTTCAGCGCTAACGTTCACTTCTCTTTGAGCGCTTCATAAGTATGACAAACTGCCAATCTGGAGTAGACCAACATGGTATCTTCAAGTGGGTATACTTTTGAATCATTCGTGCTCAGGAGATTATTCATACTGATTTCTTCTGCTCAGGTACCAGTTCATTTCTGGAAAATTCTTCGAATTCTTCATTTTATTCTTTATTTGTTTAAATGAAGAGATAGCGACTTTTAAATAACCTTACTCTTTTTTATTAATTTGAAACTGGGAATTATTAAAATTTTGGCTTAAATTTCTTTTCTTCCTTTTCACCAGATATCTATCTATTTCTTTTATTTTTACGTACGTACATGTAATACAATCGTTAAAAGTGCCACCTCCATCCAAGGTGTTACGACGATGGAGACAACAAACACATAAATTAAAATTATAGAGAAGTTTTGATTATTTGCCAAAAATTTGAAAAGTTATAAGCAAGTTTTTCAGTTAAGTTTATTTCTTATGTTTTTAAAATTGATGGAAAAGGTTTATATTAAATATAAAGAATATACGATACACTATGTTTTGGTACAATTGATCGTTATTAATGTCATTAGAATTACGTGAAGAAAGATTGGAATATTTAGAAAATTTACTAATGAAATATCGATTATCTACATGTTCGTTTCTTAGAGTTACATACTCTCTCTTTCTTACTCTCTATCTTTCACTCTCTCTCTCTCGCTCTCTCTCCCTCTTTCTATTTATCTCTCACGCACACATACACACACACAAATACACACATTACCTGAAATAACTGATATTCACAAGCTGTTATCCATTTCTTGCTTGTTTTTCCTAGCAAACCTTTTTTTCTTAGATTGTAATACAACGATCCTTCTTTTTGTATGAAGATTGCTAAATATTTTCCCAGGTTTTTAACCTTTGTTTATTACCTTTCTTGATTTTTCACTCTACTGGTCTCAATGAAATATTATGTTGGTGCAAAAATAATATCGTTTTCTGACGTATTTTTTAACGTCAAAAAACGATATTATTTTTGCACCAACCTAATAAATAGTAAAAAGGCTTTAAAAAACAAAACGAAAATATTTCAAACTTGATAATTATGATTCACAGACATTGAAGACCAATTTATTTTTAGTATAAAATGTTATATGTCCGCAAAGTATCTATTGTTGTCAGTGGATAGGTGAGAGAGTAATATGAGGTTATTTGCGTATACAAAATTGATGAGATTCATTACAATACAAAATGCAATTGTTGCTTAATTCATTACAGGAACCTTATACAACTCTTATTCACTGAGTTGTTTTTTGGTTAAGCACTTTGTTCAAAACCTAATAAAAATCTTTTTAAGGTATCTATATTGATTTTGAATTGTCATTCTCTAGACTGGTTGCCAACCATGACTAGAAAGTCCAATCTGTCCTGTTATTTAAACTCAGAGATATGGGAGAAGAAATGGATTCTTACTTTTCCTAAGAGTATTTGCGTGTAAGTGAATGTAATGAACTCGACTGGAATTCGAACTTGGCACTCCGATTTCTTATCCCCTGCTGCTATCCATTATCCTAACTGCACACCCTACATGCTCACCCAGAGAAGTAGAACATTGCCAAACTAAACCATGAAAATGGTTCTCTTTGCAGTCAGTCAAGAGCTGTACATATGTCCAGGTATATATGAATAGGAATAATTATTTACCCAGCTAAGGGCTACATCTGTGAAATAACCCATGAAAGTGATTAATTTGTTTTTTACGAATTATCAACCTTTTGAAGGTTTTTTTAAGCCATAAAATATTTTAGATTGTATGAATTGGATGGCGTTAATAATAATTTTTACCGATACAAGTTCTACTAATTAACCCTGAACTAGGAGAAGAACACATGGATTCATACCTTTCCCAATGATATTTGCGTGTAAGGGAATATAACAAACCCAACTGAATCGTTACGCGGCTCTTCGATTTCCAATTCCGAGCCGTTATCCATTACTCCACCTCCACATCCAAGGTTATAAGATCTGGTATTCCCAAACGGTCATCTATCTAGGTACAGAACAGGCTCGACAATGCTTAACTTCGGTGATCGCACGAGAACCGGTATTTCAACGTGATATGGCCGTAAGTCGTAAGCTGTAACTAATAAGAACCCAATTTACTACAGACTCTAGACTAGTTTACTAACAATTGTTTTACAGCATGGTACCATAAATGAGTGTTTGCATATGTGATTGTGGATGTATATATCAATATGTATGTGGGTGCCAGTTGGTATCAAGATGGCTGAGTCGTTTAGGCAGTTGTGAGTAACATTCGTTTGTCCATTCTTCTGCTCTTCTGTCCATATGCACCAACATTCTTTAAATCAACTTTTAAATAATAAGAACTATTTCGTTCATATTACTCTATTCGAAAAGGATATTAATCAATATTATTTGTGAACAAACATGATTCTGACAGTTAAACATATCTGGGTATAATAAGCTACCAGACAAAACTGACCATGCTAATTTTAGCACAGATTTTAAGTTAAAAAAACATCAATATTATTGAGAACCTATTCTTTATAAAAGTATTCACTAATCACGAATTTATTATATATTTTAGTCAATTGAAAAATTCGCTAAATTTTGTTGTATTCTGTATTTTGTTCCCAGAAGTCGCTATTTTCAGATATTTTTCTCACATATTCGGTGACCAAATGGAATTGTTGTTGTTGGATAGTTTGTTAAACATTGTCTAAAATTAATCTTTAATAAATAACCGTAATTTTTATCTTTTGTGGGACATAAAATAAGAAAAAAAAAAAAATGAAGCCAACGGGGGAAATAACTTTTCAGTTATTCATTTTAGAGTTTGAATTACAGTGTAACCCGGATATAAGAGACCCGGATATAAGAGAAACACGGATATAAGAGCGATTTTCTCTGGTCCCAAATTAGAGCCATACATACCTAAAAAAATTTAGACCAAACCCGGATATAAGAGAAACTCGGATATAAGAGAACCCCGGATATAAGAGAAGGCGGGATATAAGAGAAACCCGGATATAAGAGACTTCTTCTCCGGTCCGGACAACTATCTTATATCCGGGCTACACTGTAGTTTAAAACTGAAATATGAGCAAAGAAACTCATTGAAATGTTGGAATCAATATTTTAACCATCAATACTTATATAATTCATATTTTGTTCATGTTTATGTAGCTTAGCCACAGTCATATATATTGTGGTCTTTTACTTAGACGTGTGTTCTTGTTTCAGATTTCAGTTTTTACTTTTGACGATGATCTGAATAAGCACGAATGCGAAAAAAAGGTACTGATCATTTAAACATTCGAATCTACTAATATAAAATAGCGTTCCTGCTTTCCCTCCCAAGGATAATGTATAGATCATAAGGGTGAGGTGGTGTTATGCCGATGACATAGGTATTCCTAGTTGGGATAAGAATGATCTTGAACAGTAAATTATCATCCTCTACCAAGTGTTCCAAGAAAGTGAGCTCACGGTAAACCATTCCAAAACAGAAACTATGATCTGGAACTGGAATGGAAGCAGTAAGAAAAATGAACACAGAATAAGCTGCACTAGGGTTAGTTTCACCCAACGCCTCAAATTGCTACAAAGCTAAAACCTTAACAAAATACTCGAGTCATGTTGGTAGTTAATAAATAGCATCTTGGGTTTTTATCCCTTGCTGATGACCATACATTCTGTTTTCTTACTGTTGATAAGCTAATCCGTTTTTCTCACTTTCTGCTACTATCCTGTCTCGGAGGTGCTGCAGTTTCCTTTCTGAAACAATGCCATCTGTATATCTTATATTGTTAATGCCATCTGTATATCTTATATTGTTAAGATTACGCCAACCGATAATAAAAATTAAAGAAAAATCCAACTGATTGCATATCATACAATATCACTTTAATTAAGATTGATTTGTTTGTTTATTGGTATATTTATTGGCATTATTTGGCATTTAATGACCCCATATTTAATTTCCTTGAGAGTTAATTTTCTTGAGTAATAAAAATATTTTTGTTATGTAGTGGTTTCACAGTGGAGGCTTGTATTTGTACTAAGTCGGTCCTAAAATAGGTTCGACTTACAAAACGTTAGGAACTTGATATATAGGTAATGACGCAGCAATCTAGTTGTGGTGGCTGATACTTTAATATCCGACTAACGGTCGTCCGACATCGACTGACTGACCAACTCTCTGAGCGGTATTTAGTCACCCCCCCCCACGTGGGATCTCTGAGCCCGTGGGATCTCCGAGTCCGTGGGCTCGGCCAAAAATATGCCCTTTGAACCCATATAAACGGGTTCAGGGTCGGTTTACCTCCCCGAAAGAGACTGCGCCCTTCAGCGTAGCCTCGTTCGGGTTCCTCCCCGCTCGAAGGCAGAGAGTTCAGCCGGTCAACCGGTCGTCCGACTTCAGACTGAAATCAGACCAACTCTCTGAGCTCCCTGGCGACTGCTACTACTACTACTTATTATAGGTGGGAGAGTCTATTAACTATAGAATAGGTGTGTTCCAGTATAACAATTTTATTCTGCTTTCACAACTGAATACATAATAGATAATACTCAACTTTTGTGCACATATATATTTGTGTGGACATAATTACTAGAGGCAGTGATATGTGTATTTTATGTAGTAGTTTAGTTATATTTTGGAATACAGTTTGATTTTAAGAAATTGTAAGATATTATATGGATTAATATCATGAAATAGTTCTTTCGTGTTAGTTGTTTGGTTGATGTTGTTATCAATTTCTATGGGTTGTTTAATGTCTAAATCTAAATATTTTGAACCTAATTGTATGCCTTCAACTACAGAGAAAAATATATTGTTGGTAATTCTACGATAAATAGTTATTGTTTTGATATAAAATGTATTGCTGGTATTTTTAATATCAAAATATATTTTTATATTTTCATAGGGTTTTGTTTTTGGTTGGGTGGTCACTATTTGTCCATAGCTTGGAACCTAACAGAGTGGCTCTGGGAACAACAGCAATTAAAAGGTGGTCCCACTTTCCTCAAAGAAGTCTTGCTATAAAAAAATAATACGTTAATTAAGAGACATTCTTTTAAATTTGGATAATTAACTTCAGCTTATTAAAATTAACAGGAATATATGTTAAGTATACACGTTTTCAAAATTGATTTACTAACGCTAAAATAAACACTTCAAATAGCTCGGTGTATAAGTCAGTTATAACAAATTTAGTATAGGCGATAAGGAAATTGAAGACAGAATAGGCTGGGTTAGGGGTAGTTTCATTCAACACCAACATTTGCTACAAAACCAGAACATTGACCTGAAAACTCGATTCATGTTCTTAAATAAACCTTGTCAGATCAAGATTTTCATATTTAATGTCATACGTAGCACCAAACTCATTAAAAAATGTATAAACTGTCGACTGTATTCAACCGCTTTCTCAAATCGAACGAGTGGATCACGTAGATCTCAAATCTCGTGAACTAGCGATAAAGAATCGCAAGCAAAGAACTGTACCAGATAATAGAAATCACCACTTGAGGACTTCCAACAGCAGCAACACTCAAATGGATATCACACGTAACTCGTAGAGAAAATAACATAATCAAGATGTCGACTTTACACAATATTTCAAATAAAAATTTAAGAAGGAATGCTGGAAAGAGTGATAACAGTAAGTGTCTTGAAAAATCTATTTTCTAGAAAAAATTTTTAAATAGATTTTGTAAATTTCAATCGAGAGGACTACTGGCTGTATGGTCAATGAATGCCGATTATTTACTTGTAAGGAAACGGTTTATATTACCATCACTATTTAATTTAAATTTTACTCTAATTTTGATTGTTTTTTCTAGTGATCCCTGTCTTTAAAAAATAGACAATTTTCGAAATGAAAAACATCGAAGGAAATCTAACGATCAGGTTATTTCTTGAACTCAAAAATCAAAAAGGCATCATTCACAGCCTTTGCAAGAAAGAACTAAGATATGAGAGTATTAAATTGTATCATCGTAACTTGCCCAGACACCCTCTGACGATGATGGTTGGATAAAGGCCCACTGACTGGCTGATACAATGTCTCCCTAAGTCATCCAAGGTTAATAGAGCTTATGATCTATTTGCGTCAATCTGTTCTCATAACCCGGAATGATAGCAACTATGCTTTGTTGTTGTTCTCAGTGGTAAACAACGATGACTTCGTTTTTAGTTAATCACAGCCAGACTTTGCAAAAGATAAATCTCAAACAGCTGTCTGATTTCCGCTGTGAATGTCGTGGCTTTGGACATTCCCTTAAATTCGTTTTGATTTGTTTGACGATTTGTTCTGTTTACAATTTTGCATCTTCTGAAATTACATCAGCTCTTCTTGAATTTCATCGACATATTTGAATGAATATACACCGGCATTTCATAATCATACGCCTGAAGATTTCCATATACAACATAATAAGAGATAGGAATAGAAAGTGCAAAGTGAAGTGAAAGATTGAAAGAAAGATAAGATCAGTTAGTTATGTGCCATGCGGGATACACGCTTAGGCGATCATGTATCTTTTGGTACATGAATGACGACGAAGATTTTTTTTCCCGCAGTAGGTTGCCAGTTCTATCTGCAGTAAATCAGTTGCCATCCAAGGCTATAAAACCTGATCTGTTCTGCTGTCATTCCGGAGAAGAAGAGGATTCATAACTTTTCCAAGGGTATTAGCACGTAAGTGAATGTAATGGATTGAGAATATGAGTAATGGACTAGAATTCGAACTCGGCTCTCCGACTGATTCCTCAATCCGAGCCGCTATCCATTACTCCACCGCGCCTCCCTTGTGAGATCATTGAACCAATAAAATGAACGAGGTACCGGATTTCTCTTATTTCTCTTGAGAGTACGCAAAAAAAAAAAAAAAAAAAAAAACATCAATACGTCTGTCTAGCGTGAACACAGTCGACAATAACCGCTTGGGAAGAATAAGTCTCAGCAAAGATTATTAATTCAGAGTTGAATTTAACATAAAGAGAGAAGAAAACGCGATTAAATGACTGCAGAATAGACATAGGATTTAGGCTAAAACGTTTATATAAGAAAAGTGACTTTTCGCGAAGCAAAATTATACATTTTAAAAGAAAGAAAAACCTGTATGTATCTTATGTCTGTCGGGGCGGCTTATGGTGTTAAATATAGATTTCACATGTTCAGACCTTAAAATAATAATAAACTCATGATAGTGTCATCAAGTGTTCTCATTGAATCAGTAATCTGTTTTCGCAGACAATCATGACTCTCCACAAATTCCTATTCATTGTAGCTCTTAGTAGTTTTCTCCCTTTGCTAAGGCTTCCGCCCTCATTCTGCCATCCATTCATACAAACTCTTCAGGTAAGTGGCTCGCTGCCTTGGGCTTTTTCTCTTGCTGATGACTATACTTTCTGTCTCCTTGCTGTTGATAGCTAGTCCGTTTTTCTCGCTTTCTTTTACTAACCTGTCGGGGAAATCCTGTAGTCTTCTTTCCGAGTTGGCCATCAACAGAATGTCATCTGCGTATCTTATATTGTTAAAACTACGCCCACCGATAATAAAGCTTGATAGGGTCCACCGTATGCCATTTTTAAACCAATGGTCATGATTCCACTAAGTTTGCATCGCGCTTCTTAAGGATAGCAATTCACCTTCTTAGTTGACAGCCAAAATTGGAACAATCTTCTTTCACGGTAGTGTATTATTCCTGATTTATGAATGTAGATGAACGACTACATGAACCATGTTACTCAAAGTTAAATGTATGCCTCATTGAAGAGATGTTTGTATTCGTCTGATCGTTGAAAATGGTCGAACTAAATTTTTCAATGTTCCTTTTTTGCAGTCTTTTACATCCGATTTCAATAGCTACCAGATTCGGACTCATATAAAATATGAAATTATCAGACGTTGTGCTACTGACAACACTGTGACTCGTGACACCGATGGCCAATGATTCTTTACTAAACGACTACAGTAGAATAACATTTAAGATAGGGGAGGCGAAAAATACTAAAACTATTCAATTTCAATGGCGATTTTTTAATTTACTTCTAATTTATTTAATTTGGTATAGGTTAGAGATGTTATAAGCCTTATGTTTATAGACCACAATATTTTACAGATTAATTTCAAATTGGAATTTCCTTTAATATATTTCTAGTTCATTAGTAAATAATCTTAGAAAGGAATTCTATACGTAGGCTATAAACAGATAATTAGATCAGATATCTTATATTTGTTTATTGACTGGAATGTTTTAGGTGAGGTACGTAAACAAACATTTGAACATCAAAAGAATTAATTAGTCAGCTTAGCATCTACAGTTACTTTCACTTACTTACTATCAGTCTCTCTCGCTCTCTCTCTTAGACACACTAAGGCGTTTCTTCCTCTCTTTCTGTGTTAATGCATTTGTTATTCACTCCTCTCTCCGCCCCCTACTCCTTGTAGAATTTAAACTCCTTTACTTTTATATGCGAATAAAATTTAGACCGAAGAAAGTTGATAGTAATAATTACTCGACCGTTCAATAGTTATTCATCGTCACTGATATTTCTCTGCCAGATGCCTTACATGTGTGCCTATTTTCGCTGGTGATTTGTGTGTAACTGAATCGGCCGCCGATCCGACTTGACGTCGTTAGTTAGCATCGCCATTTACCTCACAGGCAACCCACTTAACAAACTGCCATATACCCACCAAATATACCGCTTCCGATGTTCGCATGCCTATTCAACTACCCAACCCGCTCTCTTCTTTTGCACTCCTTCTTTGAAAGGAATTTGAGATCAAACATTGTGAAGATTCTACATACATAAACACACAGCATTAGAACTCTGGCGTGCGATTTAAGTATTCTCTTCGATACATTCACCCATAATCCTTTGTAAAATAGATAAGGATCAAATTCCTCATAAATGTCAGACGATCTTTATATTTTAAAGTTTTGTTTCTGTTAACTAGATGCCGTGTTGCTGGCAGTAAAGTTCTTCATTCCAAATAAACGTTTACTCTTCAATAAAATGTATTTCCGTTACTATCGTTATTTCACTAGCAAAGTAATGACTGCCTCCTTGAAAAATCCAAAACATTGTTTTATATATTGCCTTCCTATCGAAGATTGAAACATATATATATTACGCAAACACCAATATTGGTTTGATGAAGAAGTCCAAAACCTGATTGATGAAATGCATAAGTATCATAAGATCTGGGTAAATGACAAAAACTGCCAGTCAAAACAAGCCAACTACGAAGTGTGTAAAGCAAGAGTACAACATGCACTCAGACAAATGAAAGAGAGTTGGTGGTCAGCCAAGGTTGCTCAACTTCAAATGGCTGCTGACAAAAAGGACTCAAAAGCTTTTTATGATGGTTTAAAAGCAGTGTATGGTCCCCAAAAGCATGGTATCTCTCCAATTCTAGCCAATGACAGGGATACTCTCCTAACTGATAAAAAAGCCATACTTCAGTGCTGGAAAGATCATTTTGAAACAGTGCTCAACAGCACCTCAGTCACAGATGATGAAGCTCTGTCCGTTGTAAAACAACATCCTGAAATTCCAGAGTTATCTCTGGAACCCACTTTTCTGGAAGTGCAAGTTTCTATCAAACAAATATCTCCTGGCGAGGATGCTATGCCTGTAAATTTTTCATTACTTTTGTGCAATTCTCGAGCCGGTCTCAAAAGTCATGCCCATCATAGGCATGCAGATAATTAGTTCGTGGTCGTCAGAACCTCATACATCGAACTTGATGGGAGAGATCATCTATATATATATATATATATATATATATATATATATATATATATATATATATATATATATACTGGATTCTCCCATCGTTTTCGACATATGGGGGTCTAGCGGAACCAGACTACCCGCATATATCATTCGATTATGGTGGTGAAGTCTTATGCAGAACCAACCACACTTTTTTGAAGAGTCGAACACAAAGAACTGGTTTACAGTATGCTACAATAGTCTTCAAACGACCCACTGCGGGTTTTGAATTCAGAATTGTTCTTTTTCTTCTAGACCAGTTGCCACCCAAGGCTATAGGACCCAGTGTGTCTTGCTATTTACCCATAGCTACGGAAGAAGAAATGGATTCATACATTTCCCAAGGATCCCAGTGAATGTAATGAACTCGACTGGAATTAGAACTCATTTTTGAATAGACGCTCCATGCATTTTAAACAGAGTATTTTATTTCGTCTACCATCCTGAATATTCAAGAAATCTTATCAAAGAAAATAATTTGCCTTTAAAGCACATTTTACCGATTCGGATTTTTTCTGTCATAATTGTGCAGTTTCGTATTCGAAACGTAAACATAGTAATTTCTAAAGAATTAATAGATTTTTATTTATTAAGCCGATATATTTTTACTTAAACGTTAGTTTTAGTGGATACACATAACTGGGTATAAACGGGGCGTATCTGAGTATCCACTAAAAATAACATGTAAGTAATATATACATATATATATATATATATATATATATATATATATATATATATATATATATATATATTAAAATAATAAGAAAGAATAAGTTGGTCTTTTTATATTATATAATCTAACTGCATATCATGAAATTAGTACAAATGACATTGGATTGTACAGAGGATGGTATTATGATTGTAAGGAATTCTACTTTCGAACTTTAAAATAAATAAAAATAGAAAATTATTACACAGTGAATTTAAATGCCTAAACTTGAAAATTACTGTAAATACTAAATTGAAAATAGTTAACTTCTTTGATATAACATTAGATTTAATGAATAATATACACCTACCTTACAAAAAGCCCAATAGTTATCCTGTGTATATACACCCTATGTCTAATCATCCTCCATCTATAATTAAGCATATACCTTCATCTGTTGAAAAAGAAATAAGTACAAATTCAGCAAATGAGAAAATATTCTATGAACACAATAATTTCTATAATAAGTCTCTAAAAATAGTGGCTATAAATGGCCAAAACTCAATTATATAAAAAATAAATAGAAAAATCATTTGGTATACACCCCCATACAACCAAATGATAAGAAAAAAGTTAGGGCGAAAATTCCTTGCATTAACTGATAAATATTTTCCTAGAGATAGTAAACCCAGTACAATTTTTAATAATACCCTAAAATTAAGTTACAATTGTATTGAAAACTTAGAAAAGATTATTTAGAAACATAATGCTAATATCTTGAATAAACACTTATACCAAAATCAAAAAAATATAGATCCTAAAATAAAAAGAAATGAAGATAAAGAAAAATTGTGTAACTGTAGAAATCCTCAAAACTGTCCGCTTAGTAATAAATGTCATAGAGAATCAGTAGTTTATCAATCCAATATATCATCTATTGAAGATCCAGACATGGTTAAAATCTACATTGGATGCACAAGGAATGAATTCAAAAAGAAGGTGGGACCAACATCAAACGTTTTTTAATAATAATAAATACCGAAATCTAACGTCCTTATCTAAATATTTCTGACACTTAAAAGAAACCAATAAATCATCAACAATATATTTATTTGTAAAACTACCGTATAGTCTATTAGTTATTAGAAGGAGGAATGGTACTTTAAATCTGTAGGAATAAAATTTAAATATTAAAAATATGACTTACTCATATTTAGATGACCCTTTTAAAAAAATCTTTGTGTATAAAAATATGAATTAAGGAGATAAATAAAAATGTCAAATTTTTTTGCCATTGAAAACTCAGACGATAAGCTGAATAACGAATGTCTATGTTTGTGAGCAGGCACCCCAACCCCACCTAAACTTTGTAAGTAACATATATTTGATACATAAATTGTCTAGGGAAATTAAAACCCAACCACCCCTAATTAAAATAGAATGAATTTTCCTTAACCATAACAACTCAAAATATTAAGATTGTCTGCGCTTATAAATTAAGTAAATTTCTTAGAAAGTTATACCTAGCATCACTTTACAATGGAATGAAACTCTGGATTTTAAGTTTAATTTTTGTAATTAAATTTACAATTTTAGTTTCAGTTTTGAAATAAAAAAATAATTATAATATATATATATATATATATATATATATATATATATATATATCAATTCAGTCGGGTTTCGATCCTAGCTTGAGACAACCGGATGTCTAGCCACACTGATGAGCTGTGAAACAGTGAAACAGTCTTTCTGTGGATGACGTTATATATATATATATATATATATATATATATATATATATATATATATATATATATATATATAACTAAAAATATATGCATGATTTACAGCAGTTTTCTTGGGAAGTTTATTATTCATATGACGAGGTTGGTGGAAAGGATAGCATTGAAAAAAAAGCTGTCTGTCTACTTGCAGAGTTACTGTGCCGTTTCATAGAGTCTGATGTTCATGCTGAGTTGCTCTTGTTAGCCTCACATCAAATCACACTGATGTGACAGAATGTAAAAAGATGGCCAACAGAGTGTTAAGACTAAGATCTCAGCTGAGGGCAGATTACTCTAACCCAGACAGAAAAGAATTCATTTACTTGCCCAGTTCTGACAAGTGATAAAGCCTCTGATCTACACAGAGAACAATACGCGACATTTTTCAAACTCCTCATTAGCTTTTTAAACACAGTCTTTAGCAAACAAATACATACATGTATATATACAGGAAGAAAGGCAGAACACTATTACATTAAATGTTACATCTGTAGCACATACGTTTATTAATTTATTATATATGTACAGGTGCGATTAGCAATTACATTTACCTAGATGAATTATATACAACTGTCAGAAATGTGTAAACTCATCGATCAGATTTTGCTAATTTACACGAATATTTGCATTATTTATAACAGAACTTAGCGTCTTTATTCATTTAACAATGCTGTTAAAAATCACTGATTATATGAAATTGATATTTTGTTAAGTCCTTGCTATAATCTGAAGGTTTTCTTTAAAAACTAGAACATGTATGTAATTTTTTTTAATTTTTTAATCTTTTCACCCCAAGCAAGTCGATAATGTCACTAAGACACAAAATGTTATAGGGAGTGAAAAAGAATGAGAAGACTTTAGGTGGGGAGAAGTGAGGAAAAGACAATAAAGGAACAAGGTTCAGGGAGACAGAAGATGACGATTGACGTTGCATTAAAATATTTGAAGATTGCAGGTAGTAGAGAGGCAAGAAATCGGAAGAGGCTATATATTTCATTTGTGCTATTAATCACAAAACTACATCACTATTTAATATTAAGATAATACAGACATTAGCAATAATATTAGCAAATTAGACAACAATAATAGCATAAA
This sequence comes from Acanthosepion lycidas, assembly GCA_963932145.1. Taxonomy (NCBI): domain Eukaryota; kingdom Metazoa; phylum Mollusca; class Cephalopoda; order Sepiida; family Sepiidae; genus Acanthosepion; species Acanthosepion lycidas. Next base: position 74,587,666 of record OZ010583.1, on the reverse strand, counting down.
TTATAAATATTTTACATTTTACATTAGTCCTCAGCACTATAGTGATAATTATGTATATAATATCCATAATATGTTGTTAATGTTTGCATTTATTTTTTACTTTTGACAATTACTTTTTAACCATATTTTTAATGCACAACCAACATGTTAAAACAAATTTTTAATATTGAAAAAAACCTGTATAGTTCGATGATTAAACGTACAATGTTTCTCTTACCACCAGCAAACTTTAGTTTGATTCCTTTAGAAACTATCTAACTGAAAATGGAGGAGAGTGCAGTAGCCATAAAGTGAATGGAAAAATAGTAAGGAAAATCGAAACCTTTCCTATATATATCGGGTTTACAAAGAGTTAATGCTAGACAATAAGTTTTGTGACAAAGAGCTACGTATTTCAAAACGGGCCAAAAACTTTTCCTCGGCGTAATTAGTTAAGGATGGTGACTGCAATACTAGTCCTGATATGTACAGAATTAATATGAAAAATAAAAAGAATGCTGAAAGCAATAATATTGTTAATTGCAACAGACGTAAAACTGAAATTTTAATCTATAAAAGTGTATATCCTCCATGACAGGTGTCCCACGGCGACGTAGTAGAAAGTCAGTTTACCCAGATATTGGGAAAGAGGGATGTGGGGATGACGTTCCAAAAGGAGTTGTAATTTGTTGCTCATCTGACCAAAACTGACTGATCGTTTGTGTAGATAAGAAGACAATTGCTGCCGGCAGCTTGACACACCTACCTCATAATACCAATGTGGAGGATAAGTAGGTGTAGAAATGGAATCCCAAAAGAGTTTTGATTTGACACACAGCTTTCACAAGTTGTCAGGAGCCCTACAGTGCACTTCAACATAACCTAAAATCATCGTCCCTTTTTTTTTTTTTTTAATTCCTTATCGTCACCATCAAAACTTATAACTATAGTTCTAATAGTCATCACCGTTTATCACAATAAAAACTGTAAATGCAAAAACGTGATAAAAATACATTTATTAATTTGAAGGTGATTATTATTATTATTATTAATTCACTCAACAAAATAGCAACGTTTACTGAAAACACTTATTTAATTTTAATCGTCAAAAGTATTTTTTTTACTCTGCTTTGACTGTATTTCATATTTCTGGGGTGTTTTTGTGCAATATTAAACATTTCGTGAGCAGAATACTAGATCTCCTGTTGTTGTTCATTAGTAATCTTGGTTTAGTCCAAGGCGACTAGTATGGAACAATCATCGAGGATCGAAATCACTACACAATAGTCATATCCAACGAGTGTATCTTGCTAACCATTACCCACAATCTCATGTCAATAAACTATAACGAAAATAGAAAATATATCATATGAATATTGCTAATTTCAAAATTTTCTAAGTTTAAATTTTATATATTTCATTTAGTAAGTTCGGGTAACTAGGCCAACCCAGCACGCACAACATCAGAATTCAAAGTTTAGATCTAACAATTACTGGTTTACTAATGTGCTTTTATCTTTCATTAAAGAGTTGCCCTCATTTCTTTTAACAAATCTGAAGTGTAGCGGGGAGGGGAGTGCAAAGAGAAAATAAATATATAGTGATAAGAATTTGTGGAATCAGCGCCTAAGTTCCCATTCATCAAACTACTTAAAATGTAATAATTATGAACGCGAAAACCCTACGTAAAACCCTCTTATTTTTAACTGATATATTTCCTTTCAATTTTACTTCACTTAAAGGTGTTGATAACCCTCTGTGGAGATTTATTTTGGTCAAGTAAAATCAGTGTCCCAGGAAATGAAGACAGCGTAGAAAAGTCTGATATGGAATCCTGTTGCAAGAAGGTCCTGGTGCCATTTTGTCTGTTTACTTAAATTATTCACAAGATAGCAAGTCTGAATGCTTTGAGAAGAAAAATTATCTTTAAATAAAATTTGGCAATGTCTACAGAAAAAGAACATGTTTGATCTGTGTTTAACAGATATGAACAAGAGCATTGAGCCGATGTAGATAATTTATATTGTTGAGTACTTGGTGTAATTTACAATTACTCCCTTCTAAGTAAGAAGGGCACTTTTTATCTGACTCGGAAACAGTTTTCTTTTTCCTAGAGATTTTATGATAAAGATCATAACCAACTCATTACAGCTACTCGTATCACCGTAACTAGTTTGTTGATCTAACTTTTAAATCAAAAGTAATTAAGAAATACATATATGTCTAGCACATAAGTCTATCAAGTTCCTTTTCTTAAGAACATTTGATGTAAGTTCACTAAACGATCCTAAGTTAAGCCTTCTATGTGTGCGGTACAATTGTGTTGCCATTATTCGCAATTTTTTATAGTAAGAATAATTTCAGTCGGTAAAGTAGATTATGAAGCAACAACAATATCAATAATAATAATAATAATAATAATAATAATAATAATAATAATAGTAATAATTAAAAACGATCCCAAAATATCAAAATTTAATTTAAAAAGTATGAACATCAATGGGTTTAAAATCATTAAATATTTAATGATTCCTGTTAAACACAAACATTAATTAACCTAATCACGTTTTCCGTCCAGAATATAAAGACACTCTCAAACAACTATTACTTTTTATCACATTTGAAATTTCTTGCGTGATAACAGTTTCTTTCGAAGTACTTCCTTTTAAGGAGGAAGATGCTGATTTAGAGTCCTTTGATAATAATAATAAATTAGTTTATTATTTTCATATTATTACAAATTTATTCCCATTCTTTTTTTTTTTAATTTTTTCTTATGTATAATCCTTTGGCACTCACAACCATAAAAATGTTGATTGACATATAAACTAAATTTCCTTAAAATAATCTTAGCCATATTAATGCGAGCAAATTCTGCAGGAAATTGACTGGGTGACAAATACTCTGCATTTCTTAAATAATTCCGTAAACTATTATTAATAAAAAAAAATTATTTTTATTTTATTACACTAATCTAAGACTTAGATTATATTCATCGACTCCTTATTATCTACCCGGAACTATTCAACAATAATTTCAGTCGTTTCCTTCCATTTTATTTGTATGAAGTAAATGATGGAGTTAAATAAAACTTATTGCATAAACAATATATGAGTGTTCAGATTTACTGTAAGAATATGTATTCACCGAAGTTTATTCAATACTTCGCTAAAAAAGAGCATACCTGATGAAAAAAGGTCTGAAACTTGATTAAACAATTTTTTATCGTCTAAATGTTTATGTTATTAGTAAGGGCAAAGAAAGTATTTTTTGAATATTTTTTTAAAAAAAATTACTAATTTCTAGCACGTCCGAAATTTTAGTTAAAAATCTTCTTTCTTTCTTTTTTTTTTTTTTTTTTTGAGCCATCAAAATTTACATAAAATCAATTGTATCAGCCATTTTGACAATTTTGTAAACAAAAGTGAAATTCTACGTTTAAATATCTCGTAGAATTCAATTATACTTTTTTCAAAAATTATTTTAGGAAAATTAGAAAATTCTAAGTTTACTTAATGTAATTTGAAACAAACGTTAGTTAATTTTTTAGCAGAAAAAAATTAGTTGTAAATAAGAGAAGCATGTCTGATCGTGATTGAGTTTGGAGGTGTGAATTGACGTTTGCGTCAATGTATCGACAACTAACGTCGGGGCAATTTATCGGACGGATGGGCAGAAGTGACAGTATTTTCGAATTTTAATTGAACCAGCTTATGCAGAATGGTGTGCTTGAGCCACAGGGGTCTGTCACCTTAAACAATATTTCTCTTAAAGGAAAGCGGTGAGAAGGCTTAAGCAATTGTTGTGATTAGTGCTACTGATACGATCTCCTACCACATCCTGTTCGAGTGGGCGTGCATATAAATATCTACTGATACGATTTCCTATCACATTCTGTTCGAGCGAATATGTATATATATATCTACTGATATGATCTACCACATTTTATTCGAGTGGGTGTGCATATATATATATATATATATATATATACACTAATACAATCTCCTACCACTTGACTGGATATAAAGTGTTGGCTAAGCTATTTATTGCAACACTGGCATCCTAGAATCTTCTCCGAATTAAACATATCCAGGAGAGCCAGGTTGTTGTTTAGCATTTGACAAGTGAGAATTTGTTTTGATAGAAAATCTTCATAAAGGGAATGAGATGAACTTTAATTGATAACTTCCAGCATTATGTTAATTTAAAGAATAATCTCTTATGTTCTTCTACTTGCATATTTTAATATTGATAAAAAAACACTTTCGTTAGTTTCCTCTACCCTCCTAAAATAACTTTTTTTTTATTAAGACGGAACTCAAATCACTGATTAAAGTAAATATTTACAAAAACAACCGACATTTGGGAGTTCAGGAAAAATTGGAATGAGCAATTTTCTTTTCTATTTCCCCATCAATTTTGTTTATGAGAAATTTATGTCATTTGTGTGAATTTTATCCAAGATAGTCGTTATATTGTCATTTACCTTAAAGAGAACAAAAAAGTGTAAGAAAAATAACTGTGAGAAAATCTTTTTACAAATAAGAAACTAATGACAGAGGAGCAACAGCAAGAGACGTTCTCGCGTTACCAAATAGTTTGACGTCAAAAATAGGATACAACATTAGCAATGAGTATTACTGAAGATCTGAAACTTTGCAAGGAAATCATTTTGCTGTCTTCTAGTTTCTCCTTCCAATTACTGTTTTATTTATTCTATTTGCCTTTCTTCTGTCCTTCTTTTCCTTTATTCTTGTCTTCATTTCCCCTCTTTACTCTACCTTTCTTTTATCTTTTCTTATGTATTTACAATATCTTTTTTATTCTTTGTTTCGCCTTATTTGTTTCCTTCTTTTATTCTTCCCTCTTAATGTTTTCCTTCATTTTTTTTCTTTGTATCTTCAACTTAAATTGCATATCCCTTTTCTGTCGTACCCTCTGGTTATTGTTTTGTCGAAAACAGCCTTTTCGCCACTTGCGTACAAGCTGGTGTCAGAAAAGATAACGTTGCTGGATCAAAGCGTTTGGCGCTTCGCCAGTCTGGAATGTTAATATTCTGATTGGTGGCTTGGGAAACGGCGACGTCTTCGACCAGGGTCTCATGACTGAACGAATCAGCATAAGGAAATTACCTGTTACCTTGTGTAGTCATCCCAGTCCCTAATAATTAGGCGGTGGGCAAGGCGACGTTTTCTCATTCCCCCACCTGTCTGTGACCAAATAACCCCTTCAACTAGGATCTTTATTTATTGGCCGATTCTCAGGTGTAGGGTTGAGGATGGTGCTGAAAGTGATCTCTGTGAGAAGGAGATGCGTCGATACGTGCCACGCAATAATGTTGCTTGCCGCTTTTTTCTTGAATGGTCGGTTGTTGAAACAGTTTGACACGAAGCTACCCATGCGAGAGACATATGGATAGACAGATACACGCACGCGCATTTAAAGCAGAAAGAAAGAAACAAACAAACAAACAATCTATGATAAAAAAACAAAAAAGCAAATGATCGAACAGGATATCAAAGAAGTGAATTATAAAGATTAAATAGAAGAAAAATGGCTAAAGAATATCTTCGAAAGAAATGTAAATAGAGAGTTTACGTGGGAAGTACAAAAGTATCTTTAATAAGAAATGGAAATTTAAATAAATGATTTCAAACAACCGCTATGCTTCATGACAAAATAAAAGAGAAACTCATATGGAATAATCGAGAAAACCTTGTGCTGAATACTTTTTGTCTATATTTTCTTTTCATTTGTAAACACCATTTATTTCCTGACTCATTAAACCATTATTTTATTTTTGTCTATTCACATTCGTTTACTCTGACAAATATTTTTCTTTTCTTTCTGTTTGTTTCTCTCTTAAAATAATTCTTATTTCTCTCATACTTTAGATTCAAACTTCATTTTTTTTGCTTGTTTCTATGCATTTTTATTTTACTGTCCTTTTTTTACTCGTCGTTAATAGCCAATTCATTTTCTTTTTATTCTTCATCTTCCCTTTATGCCTTTTAAATGCTTTTTTTTATAATTAATTCTTTTTACATTACTGTTCTTCAATCTTTCTTTCTTTGTTCTTTTCAACTTCAAAATCTTTTACGTTTTTCTTACATATTTTTTGATTTTCCTCCTTCTTTCTTCCCTTCTTATTTTCCTGCAATATTGATCCCTTTGCTTTAAAATACAGAGATGTGAAAATGTTGTCCAATGTCAGGATGTTTTCCTTATGTATTGAACTCACTATTAGCTAAAACCATGTGTGTATGTGTACATATATATATACATACATACATACATACATATATATATATATATATATATATATATATATATATATATATGTACGGATATATATATATATATATATATATATATATATATATATATATATATATATATTTGTACATATATGTACACACACATATATATATATATATATATATATATATATATATATATATATCCGTACATATATATATATATATATATATATCTGTACACACACACACACATATATATATATATATATATATATATATATATATATATATATATATGTGTGTGTGTGTGTGTGTGTGTATATTTGAGTGTATATATATATCGCTTTGGGTTTTCCATTTGCTTTTTTGTGTTTTGGGGTTGGTAGGTGTTACTTACCTTCTAATATAAGAGATGTTAACGTGAAAACATGTAAGATTGTCTTCTATTGAGGGTGCAGTTTTCAAGTAGTTTGGAATAACGAGACAGTGCTAAGACCTCCCACATCAACTCTTTTCATTTCCCTCATTTTCCGTCTATTTAATTTTCACTCCATCTCCATTTTATTCCCTCTTCTTTTCCCCATCTGTTTCTTTTTCTTCTCAATTTCTACTTTCCAAACCTTTTTCAAACACTCAAGCCATTTCATCTTTTCCAATCCCCCCTCTCTCCCCCCCTCTCTCTCTTTCTCTCTGATTCATCTTCCTGTTACCCTTTCTCTTCCTCATCTTCTTTCTCAACTTCCTTGTCGTCACACTTCTATTCTCTGTTTTACTCTAACTTTTCTTACTATGTTATTTCCTCAAATCCATTGCTTTCAAGTTTCCTTATTTTTTATTCCCGTCGTTTTTTCTTTGCTTCTTTTGTACTTACACTTTAATTTTTATTTTTCTTACTTTTTATTCAATTTACAATGAAAAAGAAAAAAAAAAAACAACGTAAGTTGAAAAAATAAAGTAGTTAAATAAAACTTGGTCTCCGACCGACAAAAATAATGAACAAACAATAACGTAGGTCACAAAAATATTAACCTACCCCAAGCTGATTTGCAAGTGATTGGGTACCTTTTACTTCACTGGTCAGTCGGATCATTTTCACTTAGCCCTTCCTACCGCGACGAACGACTGCCACCCCCTTAACTCTCGACATAACTTCTGCTTGCTTCCACCTCCTTGTTAAGTATATTTTTACTGTTACTGGGAGCGTCTTTTATTATCTTCTCAAGTGAAGAGGTTAACAAGAAATTGCAACTGGTTGAGTGTTTGTCGCATGAATGGACATGTGGGGATTCTGATGATGTATTTGGGGAATATGTATGTGGGCGTAATCAATGGGTACCTGTGTATGAGTAGGTTTTATTTGTTTTTATTTTGTTTTGTTTTTTATTTTACTTTTGGGAAGGTATTGTATGTGTGAGCCCTTGTATGTTTATATACATGTTGCATGGTATTTGTGCCCTCATTCAATGTAGGAAGTTCAGTACGAGATTTGTAAACTCTCACACGTGCATATGAATACGTTGATTTTCTTATTATTTGGTATATATTTTTTATGTTTATGCCTTATGGATATTGCAGATTTTCCTGCTATAAAACTGACCAGCAGTTATTTTTTCTTGTGTTCAATTCAAAACCTATATTGTTTATTAATGAATTAGAGACAAATAACCAGTTGAATTCGAACACCGAAGCCTCTAATCAAGTGTTAACTAGTGACTGTACTGAGTGTAACTAATATCATCATAGTGATGTACTGGCGCGCATGAGTACGCGCATGTGTTTGTTAATTAATGAGTGACTGTTGAAGATTGATTAGCACATGTATGTGTTATTGATTACTGTAATTTAAGGGCATTTATTAGGTTGATGCAAAAATAATGACGTAATAATGACGTTTTTTGACGTTAAAAAATACGTCAAAAAACGACATTATTATGTCATTATTTTTGCACCAACGTAATAAATTATAGTGTATGTGAGATTTTATAAGTATATAAATAAACTATTTACAATGGCTACAGAAAGTGAAACGGTTTTTCAAAACCTAAGATAATTGCTTTTAATTCCGAACTTAAACGAGCCATGTTTATCATCACGTTTAGATCGTGGGTACACCACAGCCACTGCAGCTGTCGAAATGCATTTTTTTCATTCAGATGTATTTTTCCTAAACTTGTTTGCACTGGTAGCAAGAAAACTCAGTAAGCCCTGCTATTTAACCCATAACTGGGGAGAATAAAGACGGATTCATACCTTTTCCCAATGGAATTTGTGATAAAACAAATGGACTAGCCCGGAATTTGAATTCGGACCACTCAGATAACCTACAGATTTATTTCACCATTTAGACCCATAATATCGCCTTTGTGCGAGCGATAATGTACCCACCTTTCTGGGTTGAAGTTTGCGTGCGCGCGCTTGCGTAAATGAGCGCTGATGGTCGATATGCGTGTGTTTGTGGCAACATGTTATGTTTCTGTTTTGATGTGATGCTATTTGTTTACCGGTATCCAGGGTTTCTAGTCAGCCACGAAAATCTAACAATCACACCGTCGCACTGCTGTCATCCAATCTGCCTTTGACATTCTAACTAACAATTATCTTCTGGTCACAGGCTGCTCGAACGCCTATTTAGATGAGGAATTTATGGTAAATATACACACATACATTCTCTCTCCCCCCTCTCTCTCTCACAGACACACACACACACACGCACGCACCCACACACACACACACGCACGCACCCACACACACATACACAAACATACACACGCATATCCAAACACAACTGCTGACAGTCATATATACACATATCTGCGAGGTTTGATTAATTTGCAGATGTAAAGACAAATAAACAAATAGAAATTGATAGAGATTTATTAAAATCAATTTGTTGATCAAACTTGCAAAGTGAGGTTTGTGAAACAAGGTCCATAACTAATGAAACACAACTTAGATAGATAGATAGATAGATAGATAGATAGATAGATAGATAGATAGATAGATAGATAGATAGATGGATAGATAGATAGATAGATAGATAAAAACGGGACAGTGCTGAAAGTTTCTTCGATCAAGAGGGCACTCTAAAATATATTCTGATGTTTGATTTGGTCAGGAAGCGACTCAGATATAGAATTTTTCAAATCAATTTTAGCTGCCAGATTTTTGCATTTGTATCGTACCCTTATTTTTACATACACAAGCACGCACGCACATACACATACGTCCGCATATGTATTAACTTGATAGCTAGCTAGCTAGCTAGCTAGATAGATAGATAGATAGATCCAGAAGATGATTACGTTTATGGATTTATGTGTTTATACACACACCCACATATATAATGCGAGACACATTTTTTCGATAATTTAACGAGATTCGTGTATCTTCTTTTTTCTTTCTTTTTTTGCCGATATGCAAAATACAAAAATGCATTACATTTGCGCCTTTTATTTACAGCTATACGCATGAAATCATTTCTAATTGCAATGATTAATAACAGTGCCAAAACCTTACATTTACCTCTGCTTCTACTATTTCATGTGGCGTATGAAAAATAATACACACACACATATATATTCTTAATAAATATATACACACACATATATATATTGAAAGTATGCTTGTATGCAAATAAATATTTACTGCATACCACCGACTACAGAATTCGTGTTGTGTGGATTCATCTTCTATCTATCCCCCTCCCCCATACTCCTTAAAGATTGACTTGATGATCCCTGCGAACTTTTATTACATGATAAATATGTCTGTCATTCTAATAAACTACAGCTGATAAAACATACGTCTTTTATTAATAGTGCAAATATCTTTTGAAATATGCTTATCATTTGCTTAGTATACGGGATTCGTTCTCGGGCAAATTATTTCTAATCCAATGACTATGTTTAAACAAAACCATTGAGTATTTGATGCTCTGAATATCCTGAATAAATTTGCATAACAGTAACAGTGTTTCAAATCTTTCATTATAATCCTATACTTATGCAATTATTTTATGACATTTTAATATTTTCTTCTTCAAATATTTGGTTTTCAATAAAATCTTAAATTTCTTATTTCCCTATGGAAAAAATCTGAAGCGCCTTGTATAAATAATAACTACATTATAATTATTATTGCAATTTTTTGAGATATTCTTATAGGTTCACTTTTATTTTCATGGCTTTTCTTAAGTCTGTGTTAGAGATATCTTTAGTAAATAATGCTCAATATATTGAATTTATTGATTTCTGTTTCGAATTATCGTCCTATTTTCTTAAGGGTCCTGTCCATTCAGAATATAGGTGATCATGGCTCACTACAGCTTCCTTTAGTTTAATCTGTAAACTGTGTGTTATCATTATTTTCCTTGGGAAATATACTGAATTCCTATAGGGAATGAGGAGGGAAACTGAACAATTTTTGTTACTAACCCACGAAGGCGTGGAATTCTCACTTTGAATACGATCTTGTCATATTCCATTCGAATAGGCGTGTGGACAAATACACTTATTTCCAATCAAACTATTTCAACATCAAAACATTTATCTCTTTTCATTTAAAAATATCACCATTTTTTGCTCAATAAAAAGGGCGCTTTGCGATTTGCTTCTAATTTAATTGATTTCGAGTGTGTTTATAACAATTTGTGATGATTCATATTCTGTGAATTTGGGTGCAACTTTTCAGTCTGTAAAAGAAAGAAATATATTTGAATGAAAAGAAATGACGCTGTCAACTAGAAAATTCTCATCTATGATACAATGTTAGAATCACTCATTACAAATACTTACGGACAATGGAGTAATTCAACTTGAAAATAACACTTTATCCTAGTGACTAGATTTTTATTTGGAAAATCCACAATAACTAAGAATAAATAGCTATATTGTAAATGTTTGCATTTACATACCTACATTACGTTTAATGCTTTAGACTGGTTTTAACGTTCCTTGAAACAACTCACTTTGTTGTTACAATCTTTCAATGTTCTTAATAGAATTGAAAATTTCAATCTTTCTTCTTCTTCTTCTTCTTCTTCTTCATCATCATCATTTACCTCACTGATTTGCGTATTGATCTCTTAACCGGGGAATACTTAATGAAGTGTTAGTACTAACCCTACGTCAAACTCTCTTTTTTCACACCCCAAAAAGCGAAGGCGGGTTTATCTGTTTAATTCTGTTAATAAATATGAAGACGATCGCCAAATTTTTATATACTTGATATCACTAACCGCGAGCTGTATTTAGCCACTGACAGGAGAATGTGACAACAAAACGTAATGAATATTCCCACAAGAATATTGTCTTTTGTAAAGTGATTAAAACTGAATGACAATAGTGTTTTTATCAGAATTAAAAACTTTTAATTTAATCAAAACAATTTTCAAAAGTAAATAAGTTTTTTGATTCAAAATTATTAAGATATCTTGTTTGCTTTATATTCTTAAACTGCAAAGAGGCACCGTAGGTCTTTAATAGTTGTTGTTTATATCTTCAATTTAGTAAAAATGGCAACGAGATTAAGAATAATAATTCACAATAAAAAGACTAAATTGTCACAGTAAAGTAGTTATTTACCTTCGGCTCTCCACTGAGACAGGATGTGAAACAAGGTCAGGTTTGACGTGGGGAACCCGAATATGAATCCCGATCCCCACTCTTTAGTGCAATGGTTGGGGAGGTTGCAACCTTGGGCAGCTGTTTCCAGGGCCGGGAAACTCACAGTATTTATTTTCCTCAGATGCGTCTCTGTCCGCGGACAAAGCCATAATTGAGTTGCACTCAACCCGAAGACAGAGTCACAACTGAGTTGCACTCAACCCGAAGACAGAGTCATAACTGCCTTGCACTCAACCCAAGACAGATTCACAACTGAATTACACTCAACCCGAAGACAGTCACAACTGAGTTACACTCAACCCGAAGACAGAGCCACAACTGAGTTGTACTCTACCCGAAGACAGGGTCTCAATTGAGTTGCACTCTACCCGAAGACAGAGACGCAACTGAGTGATAATAAACCCTACCCAGTGAGAGCCAAGTAAGTATAAATATTGTCACAATAAAGTATTTATACAAGCGTTGCACCAGGCTCTGATAAGCAAATTCTAATATCCAACAAATAACTTAAACCATATTTGCTTGAAACAAAAATAGGAATTAAATAAATAAATATCAAAGCGACACTTCAACAACTTTCTATTATGCAGAAAATGATGTAGCAAAGACAACTGACAGCACTAATTCACTTTGCACCTCTTATAGAAATAGATTTAACTGAATGGCGTAAGTGGGATGTAATAAGTAAAGAAGTAATGAAGCTGTGGCAGCGATGGGGTGTGAGAGGATTTAATACCTTTTAACCGTCGAATGATTGCTGAGGTCAGAAAATGGGTCAACTGCAAGGTGACGCCTACTGTAGGTTTTTTTTCTTGTGCAAGAGATGTACTTATATACCTGTAATAATAATCACTTTATGTCGTAGAGCCGCCGTTATCACTATGTTGTACAGCCGCCTTTACTCAGAAGGAATGAGCTACAGGTCATTAGGTATTTGTTTCTACATTTTAGGAACTTCAACATATATATATATATATATATATATATATATATATATATATATATATATATATGATAACAATATAGTTTTACGATGTGCTGTATTTATAAGTTAAAGTGCTAAATATCCACAATTATTCCCACTCAATAGCCTCTAGAATAATTCAAAACATAACCGTTACCGTCTACCCAATAACCGCTAGCATAATACTATCTACCCATAATGCATCACTAATAAGCATATATATAAAATCGAGCCAAAACACAACGTAGATGGCCTGACGATTGCGTTTAAGCATGAAACAGACTGTCGTCCCACTATGTCTACGTACACGTAGGTGCATCTTTAATAGATCTAAATGTTATTTGTAAATGTCTGGGTTAAAGCGATTCGGTGTCGTGTTCAGCGTAGATATAAGAGTTTCGAAATGAATTTTATTTGCAAATGACATATTCAACAAATTATTTGGTGTCTCTCTGTGACAAATTCAAACTATCTCCTTAGTATTGTCCTGCTACATAATATAATGGCAGATTTACAGAATATGAACAACTTGTATGTTATTATAAAAGACTTTTTGTTTTTGACAGTGTTGTATTAACATAGGTACCTTCATGAGATTGCTAAAAACATAGAATATCTTGATGAAAAAGACGCCAAACTTGACGAAAACAAAATTTTAGCGTATAAATGTTTTTTGTTATTATTAAGAGGAAAGATAAAAGTATTTTTAATTATTTTTTAAAATTTTTCCTTCTTTTTAGAACATTCTAAATTTTGATTAAAGAAACGTTTCTCTTCATATCACCGGAACTAGTAAAATAACATAAAATTTTAGCGCGTTTTTTTCTGTATGACAAACATTAATTTTGAAAATCTTGCAAAAGTAAAAATAATTGTCGGATTTTAATGAAACTTTCAGAAACTATTAACAAATGATGGAACTTATTATAAATATGTTTTCTTTCTTTAAAGTCATGGCAAAAAAATTTTTTTCATATGTATTAACCCCCCCCCCAACTAATTGTACGAAAACTAATTTCAATTTTGGGAAGATTAGTGATAATATTAGTTAAAAGCACAAGGCTTTGAGGAAACCAAATCATGTTTTTTTTGTTTTGTTTTGTTTTTTTGTTTTTTAGTTGGACCACCTTTACCTGAAAATCATCTCTGAATTGTAACATACAAAATTCAATAAAACAAAAATATTATTTAATTTCAAAAGCTTTTAATTGCTTTTATTTATTTCAATGAACATGGACAATATTGTCTGAAAGCAAAAAGATATTTCGATGAAAAATGAATTATTAAAACAATTATTTGCTATTTCTGAAATATTTTATTATTTTTACATTATGTTGTTAATTCTTCTAAAATTAGGGTAAAGTTTGTAGAATTTAACGAATGCTGTTATTAAGTAGATATATATTTACAGATTATAATTTTCAAAGCTTCTTACAAACTAACGAACAACAGTATATAAAAAAATATAATTTGTGTCAATAATAACACTGTAAATGAAATCTACGGAAGACCGGAAGTATCATGCGTGCAATAAAAAAAACGTCATGTAAATTGAATTTCTGTCTAGTATTTAACTTACATACTGAATTTTTAATACAATTATTTGTTATTTCTTTAATTATAATAGATTTTTACATTTAAGTTGTTAAAATATTATAAAATTAGGTAAAAGCCGGATTAAGTTTCGTAAATGTCCTTTTGAGATAGATTTATTTTTGCGAAACAAGTGTGGAGAAGTTAATTTGATTTTTCAACTTCAACTGAAAAGGGTACCTACAAGTATCAGTATCATCTTATGAAATTTAAATTTGTATTTTATGTACACTTTTGATAAAGAAAGGTACCTATAAATTAATTAGATACCTTTCTTATGAAATTTAATCTCACTCTCAACAGTCTTATTTTAATTTCTTTATAATTTATTTCCATAAAGCATCGTAAACGTAAAGGTGAAAGCTAAGTATAAAAATTTTTTTTTTAATTAGAGTGCTGTAAGTTTTCCTTAAAAATAACAAGGTAAATAATTTGTTCACTTAAATCTAAATAACTTCACTTCTCTCCTTCCGTAGAAGGAGTTTTTCTCACATAAGCTATGAATGTCATGAATGTCTTTCGTCACCTGTCAAATGACGCGAATGGTTATGACCTGCTTTGTTTTATTTTCAAACTACGTCTTTTCGGCGCAGAAACTAAGTTAAGCTTGGTTCAAAATATTTTAAATAAACATTATAATTTTTGATTTTCTTAAAATAAGTTTTGAAAAAATTATAATTGATTTTTAAACGAATTTCAAACTGAGATTTCCATTTTTTTTATAAATTGTTAAAAAATGGCTGACATGATCGATTATCTGTCAATTTTGCTGACTAAAGTAACAAGATTTTTAACGAAAATTTTGGACGTGCTAGGAACGATTAAAAACTGTAAAAAATAACCCACAAATACTTTGATCTTTCCTCTTAATAATAACATAAACATCTAGATGATAAAGTTTTGTTTTCGTCAATTTTGGCGTCTTTTCCGTTATGCTATACTTTTTTTTTAGCGATCTCATGAAGGTGCCTATATTAACATTAAAACAATGACAGTTTAATATAGTAAGCATAACTCTTTCTGAAAATATTTCAACAAAAATATAAACATTTTTTAGTTTAAAAAGACATTTCAAAAAGAGAATTGTTGGGAAAATGTACTTCTATAATCTAAGTGTTATACGTGTATTCTGTAGCAATGAGAATGAATTGTCTGAAAGCGAGTTGCTGATTGAGCCCACACCATGTGAGATCGATGATTCACCTGAGAACCCAAGTAATAACATTAACAGCTTTGACAACTCTTCTGAGTGTTCCTCTGAGGAAGAAGTTCAGACAAGACCCCTTCGAAACAAAAGACCGCATTCGCACTGTTATATGTGTGATCATGAGACCAGTGAGCGTGTGGCAGACGTAGTAAACCGGAACTCGAGTCGATGGGCGGATGCGGTGAATGAGTTGTATTTGACCGGCGTCTGAGAGAGTTCGTCTGGGTATGGCGTATAGGACGTCTATTTGAGAGAGGGAGAGTGCCTCGTTCCGTGAATCAAGACCATCTTAGAGAAAAGAGTGAGTTTTGTCGGGGTACATCGTACGATACGTGCAGTAGTGACGGAACGAACGAATGAAGCGGATACATGACAGAGAACAACAATAAATACCGGGAAGCCGGTGTAGAGGGGAGAAACGCCCAAACTGAAATTGCGTCCGACAACTGAGTCGCTAATTTCTTTTGACCACATATTCATTTAAAAATAAAATAAAATCTTGTATTTAACGCGAAATCGAACATATTGCAAAGGGTCAACGATCGTGTTATTAAGGGATTATATGGCTATACCATGTAAACTAAAATGTCCGTTAATTTAAACACTGCGCGCGAACGCTAATTTTCTTGAACACACTATTTTCTTGCGATGGCATTTTATGGGCTTCGATGATCGCTTTATAACGATGTCATTCTCTTTCTGTGAGCAAAATCTTTCCATATAAAATAAAAAAAACTTAACCAAAAACAGTTTTTTATTAAATGTATTAATTGAAAATGTTAAATCATAATCATTTTTAAAACGAAAATTCGAAATGTCGTTTGACATTTTCATATAATAATGATTTCTTGTTGTTTTAAAGATTTAATACACCATAGTTAAAGGCATGAGAAGAAAAGGTAAATTTATATTTAATTGAATACTGTCAAACAAGATGATAAAACGTTTACATTATTTTTTTAATGCAGTGAATATTTACACTCGCTAAAATGAATATTAAAAGTAAGGATCCTTTTCTCTTGTTTGACATCAGATTTTTTTTTCCTACTGCATATTTCCTTTGCTACTATGAGCATTTGCCTTCCAGAAACTTGTATCTTGTTTTAAGATTTAATGGCTCGTAGTATTCTTGCTTACCATTCAGCTATAGTGACAAAAGACTTTCTATTTTAAAATCACTTCTAGAAGACATTTCTTTAAAGAATAAACACTTAAATTAATCGTTAGAAATCCTTTCATTTTCACATCCTTTCATTTCTTTTCACACATTTTGTTTTGCGTTGTAGATTTTCACATGTTTTATTTTGCATTGTACATTCAACAAACAGATTCTATAAGCAGAAAATGAATTATTTACTGTGACAGTCAAGTTAACGGTCTGCTATCTGTGGTTATTACTTATGAATTGTCAGAATAATTAATGAGTGAAAAACAATCCCCCCACCTCTGCTATCTTTAGATCGATTGATTCGAACAGCTCTCCAGATTGATTTCAGATTAACTCACTATTTGATTATCAATTCATTTGTATCAACTCTTGACTCAACAAAAATAATTTCTTGTGAAGAAAAAATCGTCTGAAACGAAAAAGACAAATATCTCTTATTTTTTTTTCGAAATTTCTTTTGCAACAAAACCAAATTTACTTTTTGAAATGAGATATGCACTTGATAACGAAAAATTAACCGTTCAGGAATTTCTTTCAATGAAATATATCTGTTCATCATTTAAAATATGCGATCCCAGATCTCTCTTTTTATATGAAAAGAATGTTGCCTGGAAGCAGTGTGATAAGGATCTCATTATATCTTATCAAAATCCGATTAGAGCCATTTCGATTAGCACAAACATATTTTCTCGGGTACATGATTTCAAGAATGCAGGCCTTATAGTGATTCTCTCCAGGTTAGGATGAGTAATAACGCGTTAACAAATACGCTATTTTCATTTTTAAAGTAACTTAATCATTTAATTGCTACAGAGAAATCTCGTGTTGTACATACATAATCTACTACGTTGAACAGCCTTTTGAACACTCCCGATTTACATTTTCAATACAGATGAATAAATAAACTAGTGATAGACAGACTGCTAAAGGAAATGTTTTAGGATTACGGACACAAAAAGAGTTGATGCCTTTGCGTGTAGAAACAATGAAAACAGTAAGCTTCAAAAAATCAATTTCACATCGAATGGTAACAATACTAATACTAAAACGTCAAGCAACTAATTTATTAAACACAGCAGAAGATACTGAGCAATAACATAAAAAAGAAATCAATTACTTAAGAACAATGGATATTTTTGTCGGTGGTTTATTTCCTGTTCATAACACTTCATTAAACAATATTTGGGTGAAACTTCTAATGTTCCAAAGTATCAATCACCAGAGGAAATAATTCATATACTTTGGAACATTGAACCAGCAAAGTATATTAATTATTTCCTCTGGTGATTAGCAATTATTTTAAACATAACGGAGATATCTTGTACTTTTAAAATTCATTACAACTCTGTGTTATATTTTCATCTACTTTATAACCGAACCAATTCAGAAAAATAAAAGCACTGGAAACCCTTGCTGAATTGATTCATCGGCTTTTTGTTACTGAAAGCAACGGAGATCATGCCTGATTTTAAGGATTAAAGGTCACTACTTGAAGATAACCTTTCAGTGCTGATATTATTATTATTATTATTATTAATAATAATAATAATAGCATCATTTCTTTAATATAAATAATACTATTCCGTTGTATACTCATTTTTCCGGGTCAGAGACCTAAAACAACACATCACATCGTGATATTTCTCACTGCACAATTGTGTAGAAAACAATTAAAAACACGCACATTTTGCATAAATAAATCCCTTCTTAGGGTGTGTTTTGCGCTTGTGAGAATAATATTTTGTATTTCTTTAAGACATTGGATGCCAGGGTCCCTTTCAATGAGACTATCAGAACCTTTTCCAAACAAGCCCAGATCCCGAACCACAATTACAATTACTGATGTCTTCATAAGCCACAGATTTTTTAATTTCCACTTCAATGCCCTTGTGTTGTGATAATTATTTGAAGATCTTCAAAGCTAGATTACATTCTGTAGGAAATGCCTTATCAATAAGAAAGCACGTTCAGATTTTGTGGTCTTTGATCATTTTGTCAGGGCGGTTAGCTTTGATTGTTCTGAGTGTATTGTAAAGTCTCATAAAATTGTTACTGACCATACCGCCTGTAACCGAAACTGAGTGTTGTTCATACCTATTTTAATGTAGTTTCCTTCCCATAAAAGTTGCAGATTTTCCAGTGTAGATATTGACCCATCCTGTCATGCCAAGTTTTATATTCGCTGGGTGCAATTACCGTGCAACCTGATATAAGATGGTAAGCTGTTTCTGGATATTCATCACAGAATCTGTATTTGGGGTCAACACAATTTTTCAGTGCGTTTACTTGACTATTTCTTGTTTACTAGCATTGGTCATATGTACCAAGAATAAAACTTTCAGTTTCAGTTTTTAATCTTGCCCTACACATCGATGGGTATAGGGTTTGTCTCTAACAGCCTCTTTGGCAATGAAAAGGTTTATGTTGCCATAATTGGATATGCTGTATTCCATCTCCTTCGCTGACTCTTAGGTATTTATACGCTTCTCCTTGCTCCATCTCCTAATCTTTGTAATAAAACTGAGATCTATTCGTTAATTCTTTCTTAAATGTTACTTTTGCTCATTTATCTAATCTGAGATTTTTCAACATAATGTCTTTAGCAAAATGTATGAGATCATCCATGTACAATTATTATTATTATTACTAAGAAGCTAGAGAAAGTGAGAGAGAGAAAGAGCAACCGAAGCTCACCACAGATTTTTTAATTTCCACTTCAATGCCCTTGTATTGTGATAATTATTTGAAGATCTTCAATACAATCTTGTTCATACAGTATAAAACCTCAATAGAATTTACCAAATGACGGCGGAGTACAAATATACGAAGCCCGATGTAGCAAGTCTGATAAGGGTGCACGAGAAACGTGCATCAGCGTCAAATGTGCGCGATCTGATGACAAGTTTTGATTAAAAAGACAAAAACAAAAATAAAGCGCATAACCTTGCAGGTGGGACCCAGTTAGAAATACCTGCTCAAACGGTCCTTGATTGACAGTATTCCCAAGTATCTAGATACTTGAATACTTGTTTGCCTCATTCTTCAAACTAAAATAAACACGATATCCAACCATGAAGCTCCCACACTACTCCCGCTCATGAACAGAGATGCCAAGTACATCAGCACACCGTCAACTTGTCAAGGACAGGTACCTGTCAAGCAAATGTGTAATCTATCTTTATTCTCCAAAAGAAAATATGTTCTTGTTATTGACTCCTCTTCTTTCCCCTCATACTATTATTATTATTATTATTAACAATTGTAACTCTAGTAGTATTGGTAGTATTAGTAATGGTGCAGGTGATCGTTTAAGTAATAGAAATACTAATGTAGAATTAACAATAATAATAAGAGTAAATGTAGTAGTAAGATATTTTTATTGTCCCATAATTCGTTGAAAGACAAGTCCTACAATTTCACTATAATTATACTTTATTTGACAGTGAAACGATGATGATAGAACAGGCATACATACAAACAAATAGTGGAAACATTCACCAACTTTTCAATTGTAAAATCTCTATTACATGATTATTTATACTTCAAAAAACTTAAGAAAGTTTCAAATAATAAGCGTGAAAGTTATTTTACTTTTTAAGCTAATTGAATAACTAACCTCATGTTCTCGAGTAATATACGCGATTACTTCAATAGTTATATTTTATAAATCAAGTTTTATTTATCTGTATATATTGTTCATACAGTATAAAACCTCAAGCCTAACGTTACTTAATCACACACACACACACGCAGATACACACATGAACATATATATATCAGGTGATCCATTTGTTGCTGAGCAGTAAAGGAAATTGCACGTGTTCATGTTATAATGTTGGCAGAAAGTGAATGAAAGTAATTTGGAGTAACAGATTAATACCAAATTTTGTGTAAAGATTAGTAAACATTCTAGTGAAATATAAGGAAGATGCAATGAAGAAATCGAGTTTTCGAGTGGCACACGCGGTTGAAGCAAGGGAGGAAAGATGTGCAGAATGGCACAAGCAGTGAGCAGGCAAAAGCACAAAGATAAAAGATAAAAATGTGAACAGAATGCAAATCTTGATGCGCTCAAATCAAATAGTAATCACGTCAAATATTTATCGACTGATAGTCGAACTGAATATGAATAGGGAAATAATGCGGTAGATTCTAACTTAATGAATTAGGAGATCGCAAGTTTCTGGCTACGAAATATATTACAAAAATGGGTTATCCACTTTATTTACTCGATTTAATACCCTATAAATACAAGCTATTTTCAAGACTGAAAAATGTCTTGAATGGACAAAGCTTTGCTGACATTGTTGGCATCTAGCAACAAATGGCTACATTACTGAAAGGTATTCCGGAAAACGAGTTCTAAGGATGCTTGCAACAATGCTATCATCGTCACACGAAGAGCATAGCTTCACAAAAGGAGTATTTTGAAGGTAACAGTAGCGAACAGTGCCCAAGTAAGCAAATTTTTACAGGGACATTCCAAGAATTACACACCTCGCATACAAACACACACACACAGATATATATATATATATATATATATATATATATATATATATATATATATATATATATATATATAGTACATAATAAAATCCCAAATTACCTCATATGAGAAATAGGCCTATTTCAACCGACGAAAAATTCTGCGTCTTATTCAATCCTGGTATAGACTGAGTTCGTGTCAGAATTAAAAATTTAACTGTGACAACTACAAAAAAGAAACGTCAAAAAACTAATACAGAATTTATCCATTTCAATATTTCAGTCAGAAGAAAGGCACGAGACATTAGTCTGAGGAGGGTGGAATGTATTAGTCTTAAAGAGAAAGGTTTTATAAAATTAAATCCGGATATTAACCTTATGACATTAAATTAGGGTTATATGGAGAATGAAATGTGCTATATACCGTACTTATGAACACTAATTTTCTATCCAAGGCTATAGAACCCAGTCTGTCCTGCTATTTGCCCATAGCTGGTGGGAGGACTCATACCTTTCTCAAGGGTATTAGCACGACTGAAATTCGAACTCGCTCTCCGATTCCTCAATCCGAGCCGCTATCCATTACACCACTATATATATTAGTACATTTTGCCAATATATTTAAAAGGTAAAGTGTCTAAAGCATGTATAATACTAGCTAAGCGGTACGAATATAAATTATTAAAATCGCCTGAAAACAGAATCTGAAACGCGCCGAAGATCAATGGAAGAATTACGATCAGGGATAGAAAGAGGTAAACATGGATCAAAGAAAATACCAAGATAAGAGATACACAAGTGGTGAAACGGCAAGAAATGGAAACAAGTATAATATATATCAAGAAGAAAAGATAGAGTAAATGAGTGCTTGATTGGTGTTAGGAAAAATAACTAAAGAGATGATGGAGAGATTTTAGTTGTTGCTGCTGTTGGAAGTCCTCAAGTCTATTATCTGGTACAGTTCTTTGTTAGCAATTCTTTATCGCTAGTTCACGAGATTTGAAGAAGGATGATCTTCGCTGAGATCTACCTGATTCACTCACTCGATTGAGAAAGGGGTTGAATACAGTTGACAGTTTATACATTTTTTAATGTTTGGTGCTACGTATGACATCAATATGAAAATCTCGATCTGACAAGGTTATTTAAGAACATGAATCGAGTGTTCAGGTTAATGTTTCGGTTTTGTAGCACCTTGTGGTGTTGAATGAAACTACCCCTAACCCAGCCTATTCTGTCTTCAATTTCTTTATCTCCTATACTAAATTTGTTATAACTGATTTATACACCGAGCTATTTGAAGTGTTTATTTCAGCGTTGAAAACTACAGTATTAGTAAATCAATTTTGAAAACGTGTATACTTAACATATATTACTGTTAATTTTAATAAGCTAGATAATTCAGGATAGTAGAAGAAAGCGATAAAAAAAAAAACTAACCATAAACAGCAAGACAGAAAATATGGTTACCGGCAAGAGAAAAAGCCCAAGATGCAAGTTACTAATAGGAGATATAAACATCAAGCAGGTGCAAATATCTGTTTTGACAAAAGGTACAAAATGCGACACCGAAAGCCAAACACGCATTGGACTAGCGAAAGAGACATTCCAAAAGTTAATCACGGTGCTGAGAAACGGAGAGGTTTCATTAGAAACAAAGAAAAGAGTACTGTATTGCTTATGTGGTATCCATCCTCTTATATGGCAATGAATGTTGAACAATTTCCCTAAGGATGAGGAAAAAAAAACTAGAAGCAGCAATGGATAGAGCGAGTAATCAACCAGGAAGTCTTAAAGAAAATGGCAAAAGGAAGAACATTTATACTCAAAACCAGAAAAATTTCTTGGACACATTATGAGGACGTGCTTGCGGGAATGAACAGCGGAAGAGAGCGGAGGATTTAGCAAAATTAAAAAAAAAAAACAAAAAAAAAACTGCTAAGTCCCACACGAGATAGAAAGTTGTGGAGAGTTATGATCGCCTATGACCTGATGGGACACAGCAAATAGAAGAAGAAGAAGAAGAAGAAGAAGAAGAAGAAGAAGAAGAAGAAGAAGAAGAAGAAGAAGAATCTTGTCTTGCCTGACATTGTCAACAACACTACTTTTAATTCATTCGCTTCTAAATTAAATTTTTCCTAATAAGACAGGAGTAAAGAATAAAATAATACAAATCATAAGTTATTGAATTTGCACCAAAAAAACTGTTAGGAATATAAAGAATGAGCACAATGAGATTGAATAAGTAGATAGATATATAAAACTTACTACAGGATGTAGACATAGTGATGAAATCGGGATTAAGAGTAGTAATGATATTCCCTACCCTGAAACCACCTTCCAACAGAAAAATGAGGAGTGGTAGAACGGACTGAGTGGGCAGAGTTCGTGGTTTTTCCTTAAGTGCAACCCTCGGCTTTAGTGTAAATAGCCACATCAATTACAAGCGATGTCTATTGGCTGGTTACTAGGTGTATCAAGTGACACTAACAATGAAAGAAACACACACTTGATGAAATGCGAGTCATGTGTGGATAGATAGACATACAAAACAAATGAGTATGACACACGTCTAATTACTCCAAGTTTCGCTCGATTTACTTCTAAAGATTCGCTAAAAATTAGCATACATGTTGAAAAAATGTCCCAAATTTTTAATTTTTTTTTTATCGTCAACATCTTTATGTTATTATTAAAAGAGCAAAGAATTTTTTATGATTTTTATTTTTTAACATTTTGAAAATTTTGGTTAAAAATTGGTTTGGCTTCATTTGATCTGTATGTGTCAATGTGTTAAAAATTTTTTTTTTTTTTTATCATTTAGCAGTGACTGGACCGGCTTTTATAACCCACGTAACCCGGGGTGGGAACTGATTTAGGGCCCCGGGCAGTGCATTGTGACTCAATATTATCAATATTTACTTTTTTCTACATACTTTTAATACGTTACAAATTAAACTAAACATAACTGACTATTATTAAAGGATGAAAAATTTTCGGGGATTTTAACGTCATTATGAGGTTTCCCTTCCCCCAAATCCTTGAATTTGTTTTGCTCATGCTAAGTCACAAAAAAGAAAAACTATATAAATTTCACTATTTTTATTGATAATGTTGGAAAATATGAAGATCATCAAATGCTAAGGAGTTCATATTAACATATAAGATAATATCGTTATAATTTATTCATGTAAATGTAATACAGGGTTTATCAGATATAAGTTTCTATTCTATAGCTATTAGATTTATTTTTAAATAAATGTTTATGTTGCGCTTAAAGCGTTTGTACAATAAAACCTGACATCCTAGAACAAGTTATTTACAATATTTTTAAGGATAAATATTTTAAGCTGAAACTTACACGATATTTTGCCCATCTAAATATAAGTATATCCTGAACATTTTACCAATATCGGTTGGTTAATACCAGTTTTAAGGTGAAAAGATTGACTTGCATAATAAAATCTGAAATGAACTCAATAAAGATTAACATCAATTATAACTGAAGTCTTTAACTTTTTATATCGCTATGAAAATTATTAGTTTCAAACTCATAACCACAGAAACTAGCACCTGATATTTCCTTAACATTGCGGTTTTTTGTTAAGCTTTATCAATACTTTTGCTCTGTTCAGATTTAAACACACACACACACAGCCTCCTGTTTCTATTGCTTAATGCAACTTGAAGGTGTCACGTTGTTGAATGAGAACAAAGTAATAAACGACTTACGCGAAGTTTATTGCCCAAACTTTTAATCAATACAAAATATAAAACAACAAGCCTATGCTAATCTATAACAGCACCAGGCATTGACGAGCTAATGTAATTAATCTGTAAGAGTGCATGAAGTGCGTATGCTAGAAGCATTTTTAAATTGCAAAACAAAACATTTGTAAAAGAAAATAAATGCAAAAAAAGTAAGTGCTTAAATGAGAACGAATAACAATCTCTCTCTCAAAAAAATGTAAAAAATCTAATTAAAATTACATTAAAGAACAAGATAATGGAAATGGTAAAAAGAATTTACAAAATATTCAACAGTAACACATTTCCCATAAAAAAAAACAAAATCAAAACAAAAGTAGAAATGCTTTTATACGAAAAATAGTCAAATATAACATTAAAGACATTTTAATGCAAAGAACTAATGTAGTATAATTAAAGTGAAGAAAATGTAACGCAACTCGTTATAGAGAATAATAAAATGATAGAAACAATCAAGTAAAAATAATCAACGTTATGAAAATGATTCAATATCTACAATCAAATATGAAAATATATTATTTGTGAATTTCTACGTTATACTGACAAAAATCAATGATTGAATGAATATACGTACATATGGAGTATAGAATTCATAAAAAACAATTCTGCACACAAGACCTTTTCGCAATAAGATGCGTCCAAACTATCAAGTGGAAAGGACTGCGGTGTAACAAAAAAGGTAAACGATAATACCACTTGTGACATAAAGTAAAAAGTCAACTAGAAACAAACTGCTGGAAAGCACTATTAACATGGGCACGAGGTTTCTATACAAAGGACCTTGCTCTCAGTCTAGTATTGAGGTTAGAAATCAAACATCTGCCCAGAACAACTCTTCTTTTGCTGTCAACAGCAGGTATATTGAATCTGCTCGGGAACCTTGTCCCTTACTATTGGGCACGTTTCATAACAAAACTGTAATCTCAAAGTTGATAAACATTTCATTCTGATTAAATAATTTATAAATAATTAATTTTTGCTGTTATTCTAGTATAACAGCAACTAACAATAAACATCCAATATTATTGCCTGTTTGTTTTTTACTTTGAATTTGTATCGTGTTATTCTGATCTTTGCAGCTACGAGACCCGCCATGCCACGTACACTGGGACGAACCATCCTCGTTTCCTTTATATTCAATTAGTGAAAAGTAAGTTCCACTGGGGCAGCTTCTTTTAAAGAACGCTAGTTTGCGAAACAGACACCCGAGAAGTTGCTTTCCCAACCAGTACAACCTCTTCAAGTCTAGGATCAACTGTTATCTTTCCCACATATCATCATAAACTGCACTTCTTATCCCCTTATCTCTTACGGTTCATAAAGGAAAATCTTTCAATTATATTCTACCTTGAGTGGCTCTTGAATCTTTATTGGGGGGAACATTAGTTAAGAAAAAATAGCATGATTAGTAGATATGCAGAAAAAAAATGGTTCCGTATTAAAAGCAGAAAGCTTTTTAGCATATGGAGAACTTCAGGGGTGCTGAGAACTTCTCCGCTCAACCAGAAGAATTTTTTTTTAAATTTAATGTTTGGCCAAATTCTAGAAAGTGGGCCGTACTGAAAACTTTTCAGCAACTCTCGTAATAAATTCTTTCTTAAATGTTAATCCCGTCGGATATAGCATTTGAAATAGTTATGAGCTGAATTTTGATCTGAGATTTTTCACTGTGTAATGTTCGATCTATGTAATTAATATAAACCACTGAATTAAGTGCATTGACAAACAAGAAGATTATAGAAGCCTTTTTCATCGTTAGACTATGGATTTGTTGATGTACCTTCATACATTTCAAAGATAACAGATTACAGAATTTTAAAATATCTCATTCGGTTATTTACAAGTTGTTTTTTTAATTTTAAATTCCGTTGAAGTCATTTTTGAGATATTGTTTGCGATATTTTCACATTTTAAACTTTTAAACTCACGTAATGCGTAAAAAAAAGTGCTAATTTACAAAGTTCTAATTTCTTCTATACAACACCATATTTTATATTATAGAGTAAGTCAATAACTACAGAAGTTATGTGCCATTTTCCGTTCCTTGTTTTGTAGATGTTTGACGAATATGATCGTTTTGATTTACACATTCTATTGCTTTTTTATCTGCTAAATTATGAAATACTGCTGAAAAGTCGTCGAACCGACCAACTTCCCAATAACAGTATTCCAATGATTGATCATTAAAATACTGAATTTGGGAGGTGAAAAGGGTCAACTACTTTTCAACACGTCTTCTTACAATGTACTAAGACAAGATAAACAAGAATAAAAATGAGCTAAATTTTTAGGCTATACACAATGCGTTTAATTATAATCGTTCTTATTGTCTTTCTTTGATCTATTAATTAGCTGTTTTTTATTCAATTTCTTTTTTGAATTTATTAATTATCCGATTAGTGCACTTTTAAAACAATCATAGTTAAACATGTCTTTACCAAATACTGAAAAAATTAATTAGGCCGATTTTTTCTGAAACTAACATCATAATAAAATCTTAAAATAAAAATTTTCAAAAACAGCTTATAATTATGGTGTCGTTATATTTATATTCTATAATGAAAATAATTACTCACTTAAAAAGTTCATTAGAATATTAATCTTATCACCAGAGTTAATTACTCTTACTTTTATCGACACACTAATCTGTATCGTTCTGTGTTATATCAAGTAACACAATGAAGCACAATAAATAACAAAATATATGTCTATTTTGTTGCTTTTACATGATTTATTTATCACATCCGGGCCTTCAATAACGTGTCATAAACTATATTTTAGATTTGCTCATTAAAAGCAAAACTTCCAAATAAATTCGAAAATGCCTGTGTGTGTGTGTGTGTGTGTGTGTGTCACATTTTTTCAATTAAAGGAACACAACTCTCTAACTTTGAATTATCTCACCTTTATCTATCTTCTAAATATAATAAATGCGAAAATGTCTGCATGCGTCACACTTTTTCAATTAAAGAGACACTACTCTCTAACTTTCAATTATCTCACCTTTATCTATCTTCTTTATATAATAAATGCGAAAATGTCTGCGTGTGTCACACTTTTTCAATTAAAGGGACACAACTCTTTGAAAATTTTTTACATCTAGAGCCATGTTCAAAAACACAGCCTGAAAACAAACATGTGAGTTAGAATTATAGGTGACCTTGAAGCAGGAAGATGAGCTGCTGTGATGTTGCAGCTTGGCAATGGAACCATCAAAATGGACCAAAATATAGATATTTCACTCCCAAATGGTTGGGGAATTTCAGTATCAAGTATTTAAAACTTGATTAACTATGTTTAAACAAACATTAAAAACCATTTCATGGATTCAAACTGGCTTTGTGAGTTCGTCAAGAATCAAAATGTGGATAGCATCAACTGGAAACCTCTCCAAGAAATTCCAAAAGAAAGCATGATGTACTTTTCCACAGATACTGTCGTTGAACAAAAGCAGACAGTGAATTATCCAATAGAGTTCCTGAACTCATTGAATCCTCCTGGGATGCCATCACGCAAGCTGGAACTAAAAGAAAATGTGTCAGTTATGATATTGAGAAATATGGATCCTCAAAAGCTTTGTAACAAGGTTAATTGTCAAGAAGATGCTTCCGCATCTCTTGGAAGCAGAGATCCTTACTGGTCCAGGACAGGAGGAAATAGTTGTAATTCCAAGAAGCCCCTTAATTCCTCCAGATCTTCCATTTGAGTTCAAAAGACTTCTTTATCCAGTGAGAACGAGCTATGAAATTTCAATCAATAAGTCCTATTGAAAATAAGGATGGAATCTTGCTTTTCTCACGGACAGCTCTATGTTGGTTGTTCAAGGGTTGGAAATGGAAACAAGCTATTTGTACTAACCCCGAATGGGAAAACCAAAAATGCTGTTTATCGTGCAGCATTGCAATAAGTTCCAAATAGACAAATTGTATCATTGTTTTGATGAAAACTATTGTTTGAAAAATATTGTTCAAGTTTAATAAAATTTAATATGTCCTCAATGCATGAAGTGTAATTGTTGGGCTTGAGGCGCAATCAAGAACCATCCGCAAGGGCTAGCTTAAATGCCGCCCGATAGGGAGGCTTTTAAGTTCGTAAATAAATTAAAGTGAACGTATTTATAGACATAAATTTATTCTACTAGTTTTGTGCATGTGTTTATTCTTTCTCTTTATTAGTCCAATAAAACAATCTATATATCCGTAATTAACCTCAACCTCCAAGATAGGGACTGTTCTGAAAGTGGAAAAAATATTATCTGAATACAAAATTACTATAAAAAAAAACTATGAATCCCGTTACTTAGCCCAAAGAGTTGTGAGTTCAATACCTGACTACAGCAGATGTGAACTTGAAGAGTTGAATTAAAGGAAGATAACTGATATTGAGATACCCGGTAGAGGCATGGCACGTGAAACTAGAACAATTTAACCCGGTGGACGAAATAAAAGGTTCAGTTTGAAATTCCAATCAACTGAGGAAGGCCGGAGCGTACAACGGTTGAAACGTCGTGAATACGGCAACAAAAATGAGGACAACAGTCCGAACAATGTAAATAGTGTAAATAAAAGACTATGAGTTATGAGAATACCGTATTTTTTTTTACTTTGTACATACATATACCAATAACTAACTACAGCAAATTAGCAACACGCAAAAATCCTGATTTCTAAACAAAAAACAATCTTCAAAATAATAAGGTAAAAAAATCATTGGCAGTGTAGAATACGAAATGATATTGCTACGAGAGAAAATCTGTGGGTTGTGTTTTTAGTAAAGCGATTCTACATTTTTGCTGAATTCTTTTTTCCAATTTGTAAGCAGAAATTCTACCTTTCAGCTAGACAATGATGAGCTTAACCAACCTTATACTTCTGTATTAAATAAGGAAAAATAACAAAATTAAGGAGTACAAATAAAAATATACATTTTGGCATTGTCTTCTGTGTTTTAGAAATTAATCGTAAATAATGGAAGATAAGTCTTAATACCTATCCGTGTAATCAGGGCCAATTTTTTAAAAATGTAAAAGTAAATTCCCATCCTTTCTCTAGCGTCAATCAAAATAAAAAAATTCAGTTGAAACTAACAATAGAAACAAACGCATATGTCGACAGAGAAAGAATCGTTCAAATTCTATCATTGTTGTTGAAAAGAAACTGAGGCCTCACGATGTCGCCCAAGAAAAATCTTGATTCAATTATTACTTAGGTCTCGCATTGATTATATGTTAATGCGCCTTTATATATATATATATATATATATATATATATATATATATATATATATATATATATATATATATATATATATATAACCCATAAGTATCGCATTTTAGTTTTAAAAACTATATTTTATCACATACACACACACACACACACATATATATATATATATATATATATATATATATTGAAAGGTAAGCAGAGGGACCAGTTTACTGTGGTAAGTCGGTTGTTCATCAAATTAAACTGAGTTGTCAAGAAAAGAAAGCAACTACAATGAGGCTGTTGTACGTTTTGTTATCGCAGCTGCCTACAACAGAAGTGTGGTTGACACAACGCAGTAGGTGATCAGATTTTTTAGCCACCTTCCAATTGGAATAATTTAGTAAGCAAAATAACACGTGTGCGCACAAAATAATAAAACAATGTATTATTTGATCACATGGATCATGAAGTGTAAATAGAAATTCATCAATTCCATCTTCTTTCTTTTGTAGAAAAATGATAACTTGAATGTTTTAATCGAAATACTTTCTTTTAAACAATGAATCGAATTAGCACACTTCGAAGATGTTCGCCTTTGTTTTTTATTTAACAGTAAATAGGCTAATAAAAATGAGATGTAAAACATTTTTTTATTTGGTAGTTGAATTTTCTGGATTCATAAAATGTTTAAACAGACTCGACTAAAGTATTTAAATTAATGTATATTTTTCAACTCCATGCAGAGGAAAATATTACAAACTAATCTAATATTGAGGAAAAATTATCGAATTCATTGACAAAAAAAAAATAATATTTAGTTGCTTCTTCTCAAGCTTTTATGGCAGCATTAAATGTCAGGTATCTATTTTCCTTATGTAAATCAATATTCTTTATCAAAGTCGTTCCAACTTTCCGAATGGCCGTTAATGATCTTTGGTGGATGGATCCTTCCCAATGGCCTTGTATTTTTTTTAATTTCCATCGTAAATTTGAATTGGATTGAAATCCGGACTTTTCTTTGGTCATGTCATTGATCTTTCATGTCTTTCTCGAAGAAAAGCTTTAATCTGATTTATTCTGTGACAAGATGCATTATTGTTCTGAAAAAATGTCTTTATCATCACCAAACCAATTTTCTATCGATGGAATGATAAAATTATCCAGGGTTTCTATGTACGCATGTGTATTGATTGTTAAGATAATGACTACCATCTACACTGGTTCTTTAAATGGCATGCAACCGTCATCCATCAGGAATGAATTGGGAAATTTACTTGTTTTCTTCAGGCAGTCATTTCTATGGCATCATGACATTTTCCACTGTACATTTGGGTAAAAAAATGTAAAGAATTACAATTGCATGCACATTTTACATGGATAAAGCTCTTGGTAGGGCGTGAGTTGTGCTTATAAGAACAATTTTTATTTTCTTATGACAAGGATCCCATCAATAATCCATCACCATTATTATTATTATCTTTTAAAATGAAATTATAATATTTTTTCTTGTACAAAAAAATTAACCCACTAAATGAACTTCTTAAAATATCATAAGAATTAATTTCTATAAAGTGATTTACGGAGCCAGCAAAAAACTCATAAATATTTTCTGAGCCTGTCAAATGAGAAGAAAAAGGAAATGGTGGCGATGAAGAGAGAAAAAGAAAGTTGAGAGGGAAGTGAGAGAGAATTATGGAACAGAACATTTTAACTTTTGTTTTTGCATTTTTTTTTTATCATTTCACCATAAGTAAGGCAATAAGGCCATTAAGACGCAAGAGGTTACTGAATTTGAAAGGTTATGAGTAAAAGAAAAAGGAAAGAGAACAATAAAAGAACAGGAATTAAGAAGATAAAAGATGACAATTGACATTACCTTTAAATTTTTGAAGTTCAAAGTTAACTAGAAATCAAAAGGCCGGAAGAGAGTTCCACAAGCGATAAGTGCGAGAGATGAAACTGTCAGCTTACGGTTACATCTAGCCATTTCAACTGTAAAATTATGAGACTTAGCTGCCAATAAAGTAGAGCGATTAAATTCATAAAGTTTAGGCACTAAAGAGGAAATCTCATTAGAACAAATACCATGAAAATATTTCTAGAAAAGGCACAGGGCAGCTACTTTACGGTGGTGGGAAAGTAACTAATGCCGAAATGCCAGGTCAAGACCGATAACATTGCAAATTCTTCTTTAGATTTGATCAAGAATACATAGTAGAAGCAACAGACCAGATGTAACAGAATATTCAATGCATGAACGAATGGTAGACTTATAAATTTGTAAGATGAATTCTGGCGAGAAAAATTGTCTAGCACGACACAGTGAACCAACTTTCCTAGCAGCAAACCTAGCAATTAATCTTTCCACTTCATATCAGCGAAAAAATGTTAGTCCGAGAAGGCTCATCGAATCACTCACCTGGGGGTTAGCATCAGCTAATCTGTCTCAGTTTCTCAAATTATTGCATATTTCTTGTGTTTATAAATACAGTTCCTGTTCAATGCTCTGACCATTGCGCTGTCAACTATTGATAAAAAATTAATTTCTTATATCAAGTATGACGCTATACAAAAGGGTTGTGCGTACGTCCAAGCATGTGTGTGTGTGTGTGTGTGTTGCAAAGTGGACAGACTGAAAAAGTGAAAGGACGAGAAAGACTGAAGTAAGAAAGTCTTAGGTCGTAAAATAAGATAAAAACCAGAGGTAAACGAAAAAAAAGAAACTAGAATAAGGAAAAGAATTTCAAAATGAAATAAAGAAGAAAAAAAAAGAAATACGAGATTTTACGAGAGGAGATAACGTTTGATGAATTGGAGACAGAAAATTGATTTCATGATATCAAGAGAATATTCTCTTATGTGCCGTGTCCGTTGAGGACGTGAATGATCATAGCTTTCTACATTTTCTTAGTCTTTGTAGCTGTAAGCAATGTTTGCCCCGTTTCCTTTCCGCTCTCTTTTCTGTCATCTATTTACACAAGCTTGTTAGTAAGATAAATCGTTGTTTGCCTCTCTGCTCTCTTGCCTTCAGTATATGTCATGTGAGAGTGAAATTCTTCAAGTTTCCTTTCCTTATTATATAATCCCAGACATTTCAAATGTTTCTTCCTGATACTAAGTATAAGTGTCCTTTTTATTTCCGTTGTTCACATGTTCCGTTCATATCATTCTCAGCTTCCTTCTGTAGAACCATATTTTGTTGCGTCAAATTTTCTCTCATCTATTCCAATATTTATTGCTATATAAGGGAAGGATATTACATAACACTTCAGTACCTTTTCTTTGTTGCTAACGAAAATTTCTTGTTTTTTATAATTTGTTAGAATTTTGGAAGACATCTATGATTATTTCAATTCGCCTTCGGATTTCTATGTCACCTGTTGAAACACTTCCCAGGTATTTAAGCTTCTGTACTTGCTAACCGCTCCAATTCGTAGCTCACATCTTTGACTATCCCTCTTGTTAATGACCATACATTCAGTCTTCTTATCACTAATGGTTAGTTCTTTCTGGTTAGTCCTTTACTAACTCGTTAAGGAGTTCCTGCAGTTTTAATTTGGTTTTCTAGCATCAATCCTGGTAGAACTTCTAGTTCTCTTAAGATCGCCTCGAAGGATAGGGTAAAGAAATCCGGTTAGAGGGCTCATCCTTGTCTTATGTCCCTTTCTTTTTTATATACTCGCTCAATTCATTTTCTCTGTTTATGGCGGTAGTTTGTTCCTTATAAATGTTCCGCATTATTCTAATTTTTTATATTTTATATATTATTTCTAGATTTTTTTGTCGTGCCTTATCGAATGCTTTTGTGTAGTCTATGAAACATAAGTACACATTGTTTTGTATTTGCATTTCTTGCTCTGATAGCATTTTCACCATAAAAATTGCATTTCTTCTTCCAGTGTCTTTAACAAAGATACACTGTCCTTCCCCTTTTCCCGTATAATTCTGCTACGCGCTCAGTTCACAGAATTCGAATAAGCTTAGTAATGTGGCACACTTAGTTGATTCTCCGATG
Organism: Acanthosepion lycidas; assembly: GCA_963932145.1. NCBI lineage: Eukaryota > Metazoa > Mollusca > Cephalopoda > Sepiida > Sepiidae > Acanthosepion > Acanthosepion lycidas. Next base: position 74,553,393 of record OZ010583.1, on the reverse strand, counting down.
GGGCTTCCATTCATTTGCTCTGGCTTCTTACGTAACGCTACAAAAATGGATCTACGAAGGTCTTACGGTATGTTGTCACTGTCTTTTATTTCATTTATAATTTCCGTAAGATATTCGATTCGAAGCATGATAGTATCTCGATTACAATCCCATCTGCTTCTGCTGTTTTTCTCTGTTTATCTTATCCAGTGCTGATCTTAAGATTTTAATATTTCAGTTCTTCCATGTTTTTATGTGTTGTAGGTTTTCCTCTTTCATCATGGAGGAGCTTTTAACGTATTCATTCATCTTTTGCTTTTCTGTATTTGTTCATAATGTTCGTGCTTAATATTTTATATTCTGTGCCATTCCTTGGAAACGTTTTCTTTCTTTTTGTTATCATTTCAAGAATTTCATCTATCATCCCCTTAATAACTAGAAAATGAGGAAATGTTAAAGAGGACAAAGAAGAGCATAAAACAAATAAATGGTACCACGGGGGTAGAAAGAGAGATTAACAAAATAGGGGAAGCGGATGCAAATGGGAAAACAAGCGACAGAAGTAGAAAAATCGGTGATAGAAGTATGAGGAATGGAAAAGAGAAAAGTTGGAAAAATAAAAAGAAAGTGGGCAAATGAAAAATAGGAATTTACAAAATTTCTCTTAAGGAGAGCCTCTAATAATCTTCTTCTACGTGCTGTGTCCCTTCAGGGTTTGGATGATCATGTTTCCCCCACAAAGTCTTTACAAAGCCCTTAGCAACGCGTTTTCCGTTTGTCAAGAATCCCGCTCCATTCCACCATCCATTCGCACAAGCTTGTCCGGTTAGTGAGTCGCTTCCTTCCCCTGTCCCTCTTGTTGTCAATATGCCTTGTGAGTGTCAGACTCTCCAAGTTATCCATCCTAATTATTTGTCCATGGAACTTCACCTGTCTCTCTGATTCTGAGTCTTGTTTGTTTCCATTTTCCTTAAGACTTCTTCGTTTCTTATGCAATCCGTCCATGGATTTTTAGCATCCTTATGTAGGAGGACATTTCTGTTGGCTCCAGCTTTCTCTTCATCTGTAAGAAGATTGCCCAGCATTCAATGCCATACAAGTAGATTGATATTGCATAACAGTCCAATACTCTTTGATTCTAACGAAGCTTTCCTACTTCTAAGTACTTCGAATTCTGATTAAAAGAGCGTAAAGCAGAATTAAACCGGAAACAGAACAAGAACAGTGGGTGTTTGTCAAGGAAATCGGAATAAATAATGGTATATTTATTATGAAAATGATATGGGAGAGAACAATACAAATACAGAGGGACATACACTTATGCGCAATAGATCACGTAAATGCATTTGATCAAGTACGACACAAAAATCTATTTGAACTGTTAAGAAAACTATATCAATTTAGAACGGACGTTAGAATAACACAGAACTTATAATGGGAGCAAAGCGTCTGCATCCGGATAGAAAATGAGTTGTGTAGATACACAAAAATAGAAAGAGGCAAAAGACAATGACGTGAGTTCACATTGAATTTATTTAAATTCTAAAGGATCTTGAGACCCTACCAGGATTTATTATCGATAGGCGTAATGCTAACAATATATGATACACATATCTGGGTTGAGACAAAAAGAAAACTACAGAACATCCTAAAGGTAGTAAAGGAAAATGAGAGAAAAAGACTGGCCATTGTAGCCTGTGCGCATGAACTAAAAAGTAATCTCGAGTTACTCACCTTGATACAGAACTTTTCAGAACGAGATTTTCACATGGTGTGAGATAATAAAGGAGAGGTCGCTGCGAGACGCGGGCACAGGTATATACTTTTTAAACATGTAAATTGTAGAATAAACAACTATCAAACGGATCACCTAATTTGTTGTTGCCTTTCATACCGAAACAGTTCTCTTGGAAATATTACAGCAATCATCTGTAACAAGAGAGAAAATTGTGGTTGTCTGCAAGAGAAAGAGTCGAAGATGCGAAGTACGAATTGGAGACGTCAACATCAAACAAATACAGAAGTTTAAATATCTGGAAACTGTTTTAACAGACGATGGAAACTGTAACCGTATATACTTTTTGAACATGTAAACTGCGAAATAAATAATTATCAATCGGATCTCCTAAGTTGTTGTCTTTCATAACAAAGCATCGCTCTTGAAAATAGTGCATGGTGTCAGAAGTTAAAGTCAGTTATGTGCCATGTGTGATACATGCTTAGGTGTTCATGTATCTTTCGATACATGACTGACGAGGCTGATTTTTTCCCGCAGTAGGTTGCTATTTCTATCTGGGGGTAGACTATTTGCTATCCAAGGCTATAGAACCCAGTCTTTCCTGCTATTTACCCAGGGAGAAGAAGAGGATTCACACCTTTCCCAAAAGTGAATGTAATGAATTCGACTGGAATTCGAACTCGGCTCCCCGATTCCTCAGTCGGAGCTGCAATCCATTACTCCACCGTGCTTCCCACACATAAAATAATGGGTTATTCAACCTCCCACACCAATGTTCTGGGAAGGAAACGTGGTAGAAAACTACAAAAACTAGTAACTGAAATTTGAATTGTACCTTGTGGTGTCACAAAAAATTACCAAACCGAACAAAATAAAATGTGCCGTATTCCTGCACGCGGCCAAAGAAAAGGTAATAGAGTTATACAACGCCCTAATATTCACTGACACAGAAAAAGGAAATTATGAGGCACTGATGAAAAAGTTCCAGGAATATGTACAAGACAGGAAATCTATAGCCCACGAAGTTATCGGTTTAACACAAGGACACAACGGGAAGTTAAAACTTTCTTGTCTTTTCTCACACACTTACAGACACAAGTTGGGTGATGTCAGTATGAACATTTAAAAGACAGTAAGATATGTGACCGTGTCATTGTGGGAATCCAGCGTGAAAAGACGAGAAGAAGACTTGGACAATCCAAATCTGGAAAAGTAGTAAATGTCTGCAAAAATGACAAATCGTGTACTGTATCGCGCTTACTGGAAGTAAGCGCGATACAGTACATCCACAAAACACGAAATACACGAAAATACGGCCCGATATAGGGAAATATACACGAAGGAAGAAAAAAAAATCAGAGTACAACAAATTTGACAGATGCCGATATTGCCACGTAGACAGAGTTTGCCCAGTAAAAAAGACTAGGAAGTGCCAAAATTTTAGACATTTTAAAAACATGTGCCGAACAAAGAAAAAAGTACATTGCGTAAACGAATCAGCTAGAAGCAAAGACGACTATTATCATTCGTATGTAGTTGATAGGATAGAGAACGTACGTACGTCACACGAATCACAATGGACAGTGAACTTGCTACTTTAAGGCATTAAAGTGCCACTAAAAGTTGAAACAATAACGTGCCTCTGAATAGAGATAAGTGTCAAATCGCTGTACAAGAACTAACATTCGTCGGAGACTGACTCACAACCCATGACCTCTAACCTGGCTCAGCAAAAGTAAAATCCGACGTTGAATTTCCGACCCCTAAACACAAGAGGAGTGGCAAGATTCTTAAATATGGTCAAGTACTTAGCTAGATACACCACAAATCTGTCACAACAAAGGTTTTATATGCTGAGCCTACAGAAAGCTAACGTAGTCATCACATAGGATCCAGAACATGAGAGAGAATTCAACTACATTAAAAATTTACTATCCTCAGGGCCTATCCTACAATTCTACAACCCTCAACTACTGACTCGGATATCATACCACATAAGCACGGAGCAGATATGCTACGATCGAGCGGGAAGCACATGCTATAGAATTTGAATGTGAAAGATTCCATTAGTATATTTATGGAAAATCAGTGCAAATCCAGAAAGACCACAAGCCTCTACTAACAATGTTTCAAAAGGCTCTGAGTGACTGCCCAACCTCGATTGCATTGCATAAGACATTCAAAGATATGACCTGCAGGTCAGCCGCATACCAAAAAGAGCATGCACGCTGCAGATATACTTCCATGTGTTGCACTTATGGAAAACGATGTAGAAGCTCAGATTGCTGCTGTATTAAAATATGTACCTATCACTGATAGGAAAATGGAGGAAATCCGAGTAGTCATATTATCTGAACCCTACGATGCAAAACCCTACCAAAAAAAACATCACCCACGGATAGTCAAGCAATGCCAAGCAGAAATTGCACCATTAACCATGGAACCGAGTTTGTTGGTAGACTAAGATCTGACATTCAAAGGAAAACGCGTGGTTATCCCCCTACGCCTTGGGATAGAGATCCTTGACAAAATACACACTGGCCGTCAAGGTAAAAAAAAGTGCAAACGACGAGCAAAGATTTTTTTCCGGCCTAGCATGAACCAAAACAAAAAAAAGATTGTATCGTCCAGAATATGCGACATCTGTCAAACGTATGAAATGCACAACAGAAACAGACACTCTTCAGCCAGAAAATACCCACGCATCCCTGAGAGAAAATAGCCACAAATCTATGCGATAAAAACAATAAGGACTATCTCGTTGTAGTGGATGCATACACCAGTTACCCGGATGTATACCAAATACCGTCGCAGAACAGTGAGATGTGATTAAAGCTATGTAACAAAGCTTTAGCAGATTCAGAATTCCATAAGAAGTATTTAGGGACAATGGCCCATGCTTCACGTTAGCAGAATACGAACAATTTGCAATAAAATGGGACTTTAAAATCACAATATCATCCCCACATTACCCACAAGAGAATGACATCGCTGAAAAAAAAAAACCGGCGAAAACCGTGAAAAACATTTTACAAAAATACGGGGACATCGCTTGGACGCCTGATCCACCGCAGCACACGCCAGACGATTCACGGATTGTCACCTACAGAAATACTGAAGAGAAGAGAGCTAAGAAGCAATCTACCCACATCAAATAAACCAAAAACGATCGTCGAACGGAAAGCAAGGTCCAAGTAAGTGCCAAACAAAAATATTACGTAGACCGACGGGGTGCCCAAGAGAAACAAATCTAAGCCCACGGGATGCAGTTCTCATCGGAGACCTTGCGCATAACAGATGGAATGAATCAGGCGTAGTACAAGCAGAAGTAGAGCCCAGATCATTCATAGTTCAGACTCAAACAGGAGCCGTCCTTCGACGGAACAGCTTGAACCAGCACCAGCACCAGCACACCTAGGTGAACAGACATCAAAAGAAAGTCGGTTAAGCTTCAGAGCTCAACAACAACAACAACAACAAAACAGAAACAGCTTATCAGAGTTGCGATGTTCAAGTCGTAAGTTAAAACCACCGAATAGGTTGGACTTATAAATCATTCAGTGAACTGTTATCTTTTCTCGGCCTGAACTCTTTTTGTTTCCATGTATGTTACTGTATATATGTGTACATATTTTGTTCTTTCTTTTTATTTGTCTCTCTTGTGTGTCTGTTACTAACCACATATCTATGCTTCCTTAGTACAAATAACTATACTGTTATCTTGAGTGTGAAGATGTAGCATATGCATATGAACTAAAGTAACCACGAGTTACTCCCCTTGATACAGAACTTTAAGGAGGTTAGAATAACACAGAACTTATAATGGGAGCAAAGCGTCTGCATCCGGATAGAAAATGAGTTGTGTAGATACACAAAAATAGAAAGAGGCAAAAGACAATGACGTGAGTTCTCATTGAATTTATTTAAATTCTAAAGGATCTTGAGACCCTACCTGGATTTATTATCGATAGGCGTAATGCTAACAATATATGATACACATATCTGGGTTGAGACAAAAAGAAAACCACAGAACATCCTAAAGGTAGTAAAGGAAAGTGAGAGAAAAAGACTGGCCATTGTAGCCTGTGCGCATGAACTAAAAAGTAATCTCGAGTTACTCACCTTGATACAGAACTTTTCAGAACGAGATTTTCACATGGTGTGAGATAATAAAGGAGAGGTCGCTGCGAGACGCGGGCACAGGTATATACTTTTTAAACATGTAAATTGTAGAATAAACAACTATCAAACAGATCACCTAATTTGTTGTTGCCTTTCATACCGAAACACTTCTCTTGGAAATATTACAGCAATCATCTGTAACAAGAGAGAAAATTGTGGTTGTCTGCAAGAGAAAGAGTCGAAGATGCGAAGTACGAATTGGAGACGTCAACATCAAACAAATACAGATGTTTAAATATCTGGAAACTGTTTTAACAGACGATGGAAAATATGACACCGAAATCCGAACGCGCATTGGATTAGGGGAAGATACATTTGAAAAGTTCTAAGAAAAGAAAGAAAGAAAGAAAGAAAGAAAGAAAGAAAAATGATTGAATAAATAAATAAATGTGTTGGAAGGTGGTTAGGAAAGGCAAGTGTGACTAGGAGAAGACGTACAGTTTTAAAAGGTGTAAAAATAGAAATAAATGATGGGAAAAAAGAATGTTTCGAAGGGAAGTGTAGAAGAGTGAAGATCAATAAAAAGAAAAAAAAAAACGTTAACCAAAAACATACATCGATGAATATAGAAAAGAAGGATCACTGCGAAGAATACTGCTTCTAGTTCCTTTCACTTCGAGAAACAAAAAAGAAAATGACTTCAAAAATACTGTGAAAATTGATTAAGATACTCATGACCGATTAAGTGAGTTCATACTAACTACTCTCTTTCTCTTTCTCATTCCCTCCTCCTCTTTTCCTTTGTATTTCTCTCTCTCTCTCTTTCTTTCTTTCTCTCTTTCTTGATCACTTCGTGCTTTATTTATCTCTCACTGCCCGTCTCTTTCTGTCTGTCTGTCTGTCTGTCTCTCTTATGCGAGACGACCATCTTGTTTCCTGGTTCAACCGAACAATCAGCAAATGTAAAATAGATTAAAACAACAACAAAAAATACTTCTTACTCGATTTGTCGATGGTATTCGACATTATTTTCCGGAGCAAAAATCACCAAATGGTAGATTGTGATTGTTTATTTTTAACTTTTCCTTAAGTAAAATAAAAAGAAAAAAATCGCTCTATTTCCTTTTACACTTCTTTTCTTTCCTGTTATTTTTATAAAATAACAGAAAAAATCGCATTAAAAAATGTCGCATTTTTTGTATGTTAAATCTTCAGCCAACTTTCTCATTAAAAAGTGCTATTTTTTCCCTTTTATTTTTTTTTTACCCCTGACTTATAACGCAGGTGGTTGTTTGACTATGTCTGAATATGCAACTTCCATTCTGTTTCTTCTGATGACAACACACTGGTTGATTTTCAATTGACAGTCAGTTATTCTCTATCTTGTTACTGCCAGCTCGCAAAATCTACAATGCTTTGAAAACACTTAACAGTCAGATGTCCTTGCTGTGAGGAAACTTGTAACTATTTTGCAGGTTCATCTTAGGAGGGCGTCGGTGTTTGGACATGTGTTATGCCCAATGTCAGAAATTGGAAGTACAAATTAAACTTCTGATGATCTTGTGCTTCAATATATGTACCCTTTCCTGCAAACACGCATACACACACGCGCGTGCGCATAGACATATATATATATATATATATATATATATATATATATATATATATATATATATATATGTTATATGTATGTATGTGTGCATAAAAGCACGCATGTGCACACACGCATACATACATAGCGAGAAATAAGATTTCATCATGTCATCATGGGTTGCCAGCTGTAGCAGCCCCGCTTTGAACATGGCTTGTTGCACGCGTCACTGTTGACACTGCCAAAACGCATTATCCACTAACTGTGCTCACATCCACTTTTTGGTCTTCCTAAATAATCATGAAGTGTCAATGAATGTTAATAGGTGCAACTGTTCCTCATAGAGAAATTCAAATCATACCTCTGTTTCGTACGCAGTTTGATGTCACACGAAAGTTTGCTCAGAGTCTCTCAACAACAAACAAAGAGAATTAAAGGTCAGGGAGGAAGCTTCAACCTCCGCTGACATATCGCCAACACACACACACGCGCGTGCGCTTATATATATATATATATATATATATATATATATATATATATATATATATATATATATATATATTACCTTTATTATATATATATATATATATTACCTTTATTATTATATATAATAAAGGTAATAAATCTGTTGGTATATAATCCAAATGGGTCCTAGTAATATAAAATATTAAAACTGGTCAACAAAAAGAGCTCAATATATTTATTATACAGAACAAATAAATAGTAGAAAACATGAAATCCAAAATTACCTCGTATGGAGTATAGACCTATATCAACTGACGAAAACTTCGTCAGTCTTATTCAAACCCGGTATATAAACTGAGTTCGTGACGGAATTAGAAATTTAACTGTAATAGTTGCCGAAAACTTAATACAGAATTAATTTATTTCAATGTTTCAGTCATACAAAAGACACGAGACATTGGCCAGGGAAGGGTGGAAGGTATTAGCCTTAAAGGGGAGAGGATTTATAAAATTAAACCCGGATATTAACTTTAAGACATTAAATTGGAGTTATATGAAAAATGAAGTGTCAATTTGAAATTAAGAGTGGAACGAATATGGATTTTAAAAATTATATTAGATAAGGTTAAGTTTAAAAATAAAAGTTCCTACTTGCCAGCTTCTAAAAATAAATTATACTTAACAGTAAAAAAATATTTAATAAAATAAAAATAAGTTATATTTAGACAATTTATATTAAAATTAAGATTATCTTTAAAAAATATAATTAATAAAAAAAAAATTGATTATATTAAATATTAATAATTATAGCTTAATAATTATCCAGAAACAACTGGGTCATTTTAAATAAAATTTTACACATAGACTTTAACGTAAAAAAACTAGTTTCTCATATTTATGTGTTTTGAAACCAGGATTGAAAATTGACCTTTACTGAAATAAATGAAACAAAACTTGCATCTCCACATTTTACATCTTGATTTTAAATAGACATATGAACTTTTTACATAAATAAGTAAATCTTAACTTAAGTCATTTAATATATAGGTGTGTGAGCGTATACACGCGTGTGCGTTTGTGTGTAATATGCCACGTGTATTTTTATACCTTTTTTTTTTTGTAGTTTGTAAAATTTAATATCTCCGGTGTAAGGGAGCCATCTAATTGTGACAAGTGGCTATGTCTTTAGTTATGTTAATAATGGCCCTATTTGGATGAATAATGTGGGGGATAAAAAGATCATCATCATCATCATCAAATCTAAAAAAAGACTAAAAGGCAAAACAAAAATGGGATCAGAGGATATCAGCGTCCGGGTGTACAAATGTGTAAACTCTAATTAAATAAAGAAATATATTGAAAGACTCATATGTGAAAACATTAATGAAATATGCTGTCATTTTTACGGAATGGGTAGACTACTCTCTCTCTGTGTGTGTGTGTGTGTGTGTGTGTGTGTGTGTGTGTGTGTGTGTGTGTGTGTGTGTGTGTGTGTGAATGGGTAAGTGGGTAAGTGGGTAATATTATGGTTGTTTATAACTAATGCCACGTGATGAATGTCCTGCTGTTTAATCACAAAAGCCCATATGCCTTAAAAATGTCCATTACCGTTAAAGGGAAGCTGGTGTTTGTTTCCAACATGACGACGTTGTTGGTGTAAGAAATAAAGCTGTGCAGAAGTTTAGTTACTTGTTATTAAGACGCTACAGACGCCCAAATAAATTTTCAATATGAATCTTTGATGTTCAAAAAGCACTATTTTTTATTCTTCTTCTATGTACCGCGTTCCTTCAGGACGTTAGTGATCATGGCTCTCCACAATTTCCTGTCCTTTGTAGCCCTTAATAAACATTGTCTCTTTGCTATCTCTCCTAAAACCTGCTCAACTATTCATTTACTCAAGCTCACCATGTAGGTTATGCGTTGTTTTCCTCTGTCCCTCTTGCCTTCAATCTGTCCTGTGAGTATAAAACTTTCCAAGTTTTTCTCCTCTTTATAGGCCCTAAAAATTTAAAATCTGTCTTCCTGATTTTAAGTATAATTTTCTTTTTTGTTTCTATTTTCTCTAAGTATTCGTCTTTGCTGGCGTGTTCGGTCCATGGTATTCTCAGCATCCTTCTAGAGAACCACATTGCTATTGCTACAAGTCTCTTCTTCATCTCTGAGGAGATTGTCCAGCATTCACTGCCATACATACTGATATTACATAACGGTTCAATACTCTTTTCTTTGTTTCTAACGAAAGTACCTGATAAAAATATTAGCACATTTATTCAAGTCTTATTAAGTATGAGCTTTTACAAATGGATCTCACCTTTTGGCTGTTATTTTCAATAAGTTAATTTCAGTTTATTCATAGAAAATTATATCTGCCAAACCACCAGGATTAATCGCTGTTATCGCGCACAAAATTGTTTGTCTTGCTAAAGTTACTTTAAAAAGAAGAGATAGTAGTAAAAGAATATACAGAATTATCATAAAATAGATATGATAGATATGATCTTTATTAAACTTTTGAAAATATGTTACATAAGAAATGATCACACGTGTCTAGAAATGTATGGAATAAATTTTCATGAAGTGGAAAATGTTATAAATCCGTGCAATTTTTCGGTGCGTGTAATCACAACTCTCCACAACTTCCTATCTTTTGTTGTTCTAAGTAACTTTTCCTTCATTGCCATTCTTTATCACTTTTCTTTGTCTGTGTTCTGCTAGTCATTCAGTCCGACTCATTAAGTAGGTTATTTACTGTTTTCCCTTTGATTCTCTTACTTTCAGTATGTCTTGCGAGTGTTAAATTCTCCGGGCCCTCTTTCTTCATTATATTTCCCACTAATTTCATCTGTCTCTTTCTGATTATTAGTATCAGTTTCTTTCTAGTTTCTATCCTCCTTAAAACTTCCTCTTTAATCACATGCTCTGCTCATACTCTCAGCATTCTTTGCTAAAAACATCTTCGTCATTTCAAGGTTTTTCTTCGTCTGTGAAGAGATTACCTTTCCAGTATGGCCGTGTGTCAAACCAGCATTGGAGATAATTAATTTATTATTAAACTCGTTCAAAAGTTAATCTCCACAGAGAATTTGACTACTTACTAATGGGAAAACTGAAAATTGGTTACCGCACTAAAAAAGAACATCGCATAAAAACAGTTCTTTCAAATCTTCCTTACATTTTTTCTTTCTGTCCCCCCCTCTCTCTCTCTCTCTTTTATGTCGTCAGATTTATTTTCTTTACTCTAGTTTCTCTTTTTCCGTTTCACTCTCTACATCTACGATAAATTCCTAATTGTTTCACGCACTAAGAACTAAAGTAAAAGGAATGTTTCAATTGTCTGAGACACTCTCCAAGAGTTATCTTCCAGATCAAAGTTATTTTGCTATCACCTACCCCTTCCCAGTTTCCTTGTCCTTCTCTTCAACTTCCCAACTCTTCACTATTCTGTGTGTGTGTGTGTGTGTGCGTGTGTGTGTGTGTGCGTGTGTGTGTGTGCACGCGCTCACACACACGCACGCGCGCGCACACGCACTTTTTGTAATTTATTTTTATTTCCTATTTCTTTTTTGGCAACCGAGCTTCTGTTTCTCTACCATTTTAACCTCTCCTCACTCCTGCAAAGATATAATTGTTTTATCTTTTACTCTCTTTCTCCATTTCTTTTTCTTTCTTCTTTATTCTTTCGACTCACGCATTCACTCGCTATTTACAGATTTGGCTATTAGACGAGAACCAAATAACGCAAAGTTTACTCCGTACTTAAATTGATGCACCTTTTATCTAAAAATTCTATGAAGAATTTTCGAAACTTAACCATATATCTTATAACTCTAAAATGTTTTGCAGTTGCTTGGAGTGTTCTGCAATTTATAAGCGTTCTGCTTTACGTTAACTCAACACCTGTATTATGTAAAACGAATTTGAAAACATTCTGCGAAAATATGCAGGCTGAAAATCAAATGAACTGCAAATCGAGAAAAAATTCATTCACATTATTTGATCAACATTCCTTGAATAAAAAAGCAAATAACTGACATTTGCAAGGAAACAATGCTTTTCTTATTTGTTTCTTCTTTAAATCCATTATATATTGATTCTTTTCTTTTTATTTTTATTCTAGGTCTTTTTCACTCGTGTGTGTGTGTGTGTGCATGTCTGTCGCTCTGCGTGCATGCGTTAGCCAATATTTATGTGAGTTATACAATTATTGATATATCATCATTTTTTCTAATCTTTATAGAATGAAGAAAAACATGTTATTGATATTTTGATCTCAGTATGACACTTCAGGAATTTGGCTTCGAGCCAGAATAATAAATGGGTTTTGCCTTTTTCATATATTCTTCTCTTAACTTCATGAGCATATTTATTTATTTGTCTCTCCGTGTATATATATATATATATATATATATATATATATATACACGAGTATGTGTTTGTGATTATGGGATTCTTGTTTATAAGTTTTTCTATTAGTGCAAATTTTGGTTTATACAAACAAAAAGAAAAAAAAAATGAAAACTGTATTGTCGGATTTTCCACAACTTCAAGCTACGTTGTTCTCTAAGATTTCTTTCCAATTTTTCTAAATCTTATCCGTTTCATTGTTTTACTTTCATAGTTCCATCGTCACAACTAACCCGGAGTCGCTGCAATTTATGTTCAATTTCTAAATCACTACATATGTTTGTGCGCACGCACGTGTACATAAACCCTTCCCACATAGTTTATTTCTACATCATATCTTTTCTTTCTCTTCCTACAAAGATTTTATCCTTTTCAACTTTATTACATTTGTATTTCGCTGTACCTCGTCTTTTTCTTTCTGTCTGTATTGTACATTTTTTACTTCAACATATTTTTCGTTTATTTCTTTTTTTTTTCTCTCAGTTTCTTTATTTCCTTTTCTTCTTTCTCTCTCTTTCTCTCTCCCTTTCTCTCTTTCTTTCTTTCTCTCTCCCTCTTCTTCTTCCTCTTCCCCTTGTGTATCTAGTTTTGTTGTCTAAACTTTATTCTCTTTGCACTTTCTTTTACAAATGCAACCTTTTTTCTTACTTTTCACCTACTTATTTCTTTCTTTCCCACTCGTCTGTCGCTACATTTTTGTTTTGCGAAGTCTTTCAGGGAAATTCCAGACGTCTAATTCACACAAAGCAATAACTGACGTAAATCCAACCATTCCCACACTTATTTCACTACTTCCGTTTTTCTTCTACCCACAAGCTGAACCACACCCCGGTCTGCCTCTTCTTCTACTTTGATCCTAACGTTTGTACTCTTTTATACTTTTTCATTGCTTTTACTATTTCCATATAACTAATGATATGCGCGCATGCGCGCGTGTGTGTATTTCTTGTACTGTCACAATGAGACTATATATATGTTTACCTAAGTGCATGTGTATGCGTATGTACGCAATAATTACAGAAACATGTATATGTATGTGAAATATATGTATATGTCCTTTTGTATGTGTATTTGTGCGCATGTATGTATGTATGCATATATGTCTGTGTACGTTAAAAAAAATCATAACCATTACACTTACATACATATATACATACTTCGATAAATTCGTGTGGTTCTTTTGTCAACTCTTTGATAGCAAAATTTTATTAAAATTATCTCCAAGTGGTTCCTCTATGTGATGCTATATCAGTGGGCCGGTGTGTGTAGTTTTTATTTTTAAGCCAATATACACATATATGACAACGTGTAAATTGCACATAGAAATACTGGAACTCATTTTAAATATCTCAATAGCAATATGTTTCATGTCTTCAAAGGTACACGCAATTAAATAAGTATATATATAACGTATTTTAAATCAATTAATTTATTATATATATACATACATACATATATATATATTATATATATATATATATATATATATATATATATATATATATATATATATATATATAACAGAGGATATCTGTGTCTATCTGTCTGTGTGGTGTTTTTTCACTCGAGATGCAGAAACCGATTTTTAAAAACTTGACGCATACATTGTACAATCTAAAATATAGGTTCTTAGCGTAAAAAATCGATAATCTTTTTTAAAATCAATAATCGATAGAACCGATCGAAAGTCGATAAATTCAATTTTTCCCTCCGAATTCGTTCAAACTCCGTATGTAGGTTACTTACATTATGACGAGTTCAACGATACCTCATTTGTATATCTACGCCACTGCGAAAAACTGCGAAAAACCGCGAAAAACGAAAAATCGATTTCAACATAAATCGATTTCAACACAAATTTTAAACTTAAAACTCCCTCAATTTTCAAGCAATGTAATACAAACCTCACTCAACTGTAGCCAACAATACGTTGATCATTTAACAGTCATTTAACTTGAGAATTGTGTTCACCCATATAGTAAAAATCCGCAAAATAGCGAAAAATAGCGATTTCTCCTGGTTTCTTTCTTGTTTTTCGTTGGTCTTTCATCCAATTTTCATCAAACTTAACAATTGCTTTATATATGTATCCAATTCCAAAATAATTGTGGTCTGAAGTTGGTTTTCATGTTGCCTGTTTTACCCCTTCATGTCTTCAGCTAACTTTGATTGAATAAATACAGACTACTTCTGTTATATCAGTAACTGCATTAATTCAAAATGTTTTTTAATGAAAGTACTTTAAAGTAATTGAAGAAAATAGGCTCTGTTACATCTAAGCATGATGCTGTTTTGCCCCATTCTAATTGAACGCTTTTTCTGATCGCCCAGCTGGGCATGGCTGCCAGTATTTTTAATTGCATCGGCCTTTTGAAATATCCAAAATGTTTCTTGTATATTTTTATGTTCAGTAGCGCCACCAGCTCATGTCTTTACAGCAAAGATCTGCTTTTCGACATCCACAGGGTTGAATCACCTTCATTCCCTCGATATTCATTTGGGCGTTCTATTAAAAAAAAAAAAAACTGCTCCACAAGGACCGCTACATTATGGAACAAATTCCCGAGGGGATGCTTACCCGAACACTGCAATCTTAATTTCTTCAAATCAAGGCTCAAACGTTATATTATCGCTATATCCTCGTAATCTTCACGTCCTACTACTCCACTTATGCTCATATCACACACATCATCTACTATCTACCATATCACACACTATCTAACGTCTTCGTATCACACAGAATCTACCGTCTTCATATCACATACCATCTACCTTGAGTGGCTCTTGAAACTTGTATTGGGTGAACTATAGTAAAAAGCTGCAAATAATTGCATTCGGACTCCCAATTATTTCTACTCAAATTATTCTAGCCTCTAGATAATTTGAAACATAACTGTTATCATCAACCCAATAACCATCAGGATAAAGCAATAGACCTTATTACTCATAATGTACCAGCATATATAAATAGACGGTGTAAATCACAATACACATGACCTGAAGACTGCATTGAAGCATAAAACAGAATCTCACCACTTGGTGTTGATCTCAGTGTCTATATATATATATATATATATATATATATATATATATATATATATATATATATATATATATATATATATATATATATATTCACTTGTAGATATCAATTATATCTATATTAATTTGTTTGTATGATGTTTTGACCATAAAGCATACATTGAGTATATTTTTGCTAATACATGATATATATTTCTATACTTACGTATGTGTTTGCGGATATACATTTGGAGTCTATCTATATTTCTGAGATGAGGTATTATGTACATTATTTACATTATTCGGACTATTGTCCTCATCTTTGTCACCATATTTATCACAACGTTTCGGCCGTTTGATGGATGTCAGTTATCAGTTATCTCCTGTTAATTTCCCTCTGAAAGTTCTCCACTGCCTTAACCGGGTATTGAACTTCTCAAGGCACAGTGGATAAAGGCGTTGGTTAGATCCAGTGACAGGACCCAAAGAGTGTGTGTTCAATACCCGGTTAAGGCAGTGGAGAACTTTCAGAGGGAAATTAACAGGAGATAACTGATAACTGACATCCATCAAACATGGCACGTGGAACTAGAACAGTCTACCCCAGTGAGCGAAATAAAGGGTTCAGTTCGAAATTCCAACCACCTGAAGAAGGCCGGGGCGTACGACGGCCGAAACGTTGTGATGGCGTTGTGATATGGCGACAAAGATGAGGATAATAGTC
Organism: Acanthosepion lycidas; assembly: GCA_963932145.1. NCBI lineage: Eukaryota > Metazoa > Mollusca > Cephalopoda > Sepiida > Sepiidae > Acanthosepion > Acanthosepion lycidas. The sequence goes on along the minus strand of OZ010583.1, from coordinate 74,537,346 downwards.
CGAATAATGTAAATAATGGATATAAATTTGTTTAAAATTTCTGTATATTCTATATATATGGTCTGAAGATAGCCTTGAATCATATAAATGATAGTCACCGTGCAGTTTAATGCGTATGTCCACACAGTCTCTCTCTCTCTCTCTCTCTCTCTATATATATATATATATATATATATATATATATATATCACTTTAAACGTTATTATAGTGAATACTTCGTAATTGAAATAGACGCACCATTTTTATTTGTCAAACAGTTTGTATTAAGTGTATTGGTTTAAGCATTCAAGAAAACTTAGTAAAGAAATAAAATTCGTGTTGCTTTCCCTGACAGGGATTGAACTTGTTTCTCGGGAAACGCATTTTCTTTACTAAGATTTCTCGAATGCCCAAGCCGATAGGCGTAATAGATACTGTCTAAAAATAAAAACCGGGCGTCTATTTCAAAGAACATTTGAAGTAATGAAAACGATGGATTAAAATAAATCCATTAATTCTTTATTTATATATATATATATATGTGTATGTGTGTGTGTGTATGTGTGTGTGTGGGTTGTTTATTTATAATGAATTTATTCATTCTCACATTACATATATACATATAAATGCGCACACACACATACGGATTTTCGGTACGCGCTCAGGCATGTGTGTGTATACATATATTGATGTACGTTGTTATTTGTATGTCAGAATAATCTGGTTGTTATGCGTCTAAGATTCAAAACAGTTTCATATTCCATGGTATGCAACAACGACTTTACATATAAGATTTGAAACCACAATTTGCGCCTGTTTTTGTCTTCCCATTTCTTTCAACATCTTCTCATCTTTGCGGAAAGTTTTACCGCTCAAAAGGTCCCACAAAACAACTGATTTACACCGCCTAATATTCACTAGGCCATACTTTGAAGAAACTGTTCTGTCTATAGGTCCTTATCTGTATAGGAAGATGTATACCCGCCACTCAATCTCTATAATTAGATAACACGTCTCCTGACCACAACAATAGATCGGACATTCTGATAGGAAACCCCCATTTTTAAAATTTATCGTAAGAAAGGAAAAAGTACCAAGTTGTAAAAAAGAAAAAGGAATAATAGCAAAAAGGTTGAATCTCTGAGTAGTCATGTGCATTAGTTAAAACGATAAGCAGATTTTTGTGGCGCGTTTTTCTGACGCCAAGCAACAATCAGCTATCAAATGTTTCCCTTCAGAAGACGCCTGCTTTTATTTATTTATTATTTTCTATATTTTTATTTCTAATTTCATCTTTGTAGGTGTTTTCCAACAAAAAATGTTTCCGTTTTATAATATATTCTTCTCTACAAAAAAAACCTATATAACGTTGCTTAACTGGTCATTTTGTTACTCGTAGAATAATTATTACTGTAAATGTTATATTTAGTTAATAGACATGTTTGAGGTGATATCCTTGCTTTGTTTTTTTTATACAGTGTAACTGACGTTTACCGGCCTGGGCAATCGGGAGTCTTAATAAAGAAAATATTGCCCAAATCGGTAAACGTCACTTACACTGTTAAAAAAAGACAGGGATGTCTACTCAAACAACTCTATCCACAAAATAAACTTTCATAGTATTAAAAATAATTGCTGATCATAAAATCGATTAATCCCTCAAAAATTACTCTCCTATATATATATATATATATATATATATATATATATATATATATATATATATATATGTATATATATATATATATATATATACAGAGAGAGAGAGAGACAAGAGGAAAAGCTATTATTAGCTGACGCGGCACGTCCTCTTAGGCAAATGTAAGATTTATTTTGTTGCACGTGTTTATATACAAGAGCAAGGATGCCATTAGTTTATCAAGGCTTTTAAATTTGAGAACGTTCATGTATATTCATTAGATCGTTAAAAGGTCAGTCAAAACATGTGGCAGACACAATTTTATCTTCTCATAGGACAAAACGCGTTGGCTAAGAATAGTTTTACCTCTTGTCTTTTTATTCATTTTGTTCCTTTACAGATACACTGTGGGATAAAATGCTATATACATTTTTTATATGCCAGAACAATATTATGAAAACTAATGACAAAATGGAAAAAGAATTTTCGTGTGACGTGTTTCGTTCTTTAGGGCTTAATCGAACTAAATTTATGTTTGCGTTGATATAACTACGCATGCGCACCAAGAATAAGGTACACTAACATTTTAAACTTTTAAATTTTTTCTATGTGTTTGGGTATATCGTCTAGATAAACTTACAGCACCTAGCATGTCCAAGCGGTCACCTTTTTAGGTACTGACCAGGCTCAACTTGCTTAACTTCATTGGTCGTACGAGAACCGGCGTTTCAACGTGATATATATATATATATATATATATATATATATATATATATATGAATCTGCTATTAAAACACGTAAACTTCAGAAATGAGTTATTTCCCAAAAACAAATTTCGCTTGAAGATGGAACAGAGCTTACTTTAATTCAAATAATTATATTGAAGTTTTCGGCTCTTGTTTTGAAACAGGAGAACTCTTATGTAGCGTGTTGGAATCATATTTTTAAATAAATAATTATATATATATATATATATATATATATATATATATATATATATATATATATATATATATATACGTGTGTCTGTGTGTTGATTTAATAGGCCGGTTAATAAAATTTGAGGAATAAAAAAACAACAAAATGGTATCAATATTGACAACAAGATTGATGAATTTATTTTATGTTATATGGAAATATATATTATATATTAGCCTTTTGGCTAAATTGAAATTAATGCACACACACGCATATATATATATATATATATATATATATATATATATATATATATATATAAATATATATATTGTAAGAATTCTGTTCATAAATGCAATGATCTTTCGTACACAAAGTTTAATTCTCCAGTTTCATTAAACTCTATATTATATTTATAAAGTTCACATTTTTTCAATAACTTCACAAACAACCTGCTATATTATACAATCTCATGTAAGAAATAAGAACAGTGAAAATGACAAGTAGAAAGTTTTGTGAAAATCGGTTAAAAGAGTTATTGAAGCTTGTCTGCAGAGAGTTAGTAACATTGCTCTTCAGTATCAGAATCATTCCAAGAATTCATTGTACAGCAATTCTATCTCTTCCCAGCAAAATTGCTATATGTAAACGATGAATTAGCTCCGTAATTTGTTTTTTGTTATTTTTCTTATTGACCATTTTTATTATTTTACTAGACCACCCATAAAGCCGTTGGTTACCGTTTAAAAACAGTTCATGAGACAAAATGATGAGTTAACATTATTGTCATGTTTATTATTAATTACACATTTTAATTTGTATCTAAAGACAATAGAAAAAAGTTTATTGTTCCACGGGGCTTTATAGTTAACACTAGGATACTTTTTCCGCAATGAAAGCAAAAAAATCGACACCCCTGTCTTAAAATATTTGCCAAAAATCAGGTAATCATCCGATTCAAACGTAATTTTCAGGACTTAGAAAGAATAGAAAGAGGATTGGTTCGAGAAGTAACTCCTGGGGGACGCCTGTGATGACCACCATGGCCTTGGAGGACTGACCGTTAATAAGTACCTTCAGGAAGGATTTTATTACGTAGTACGAATTAATAATCAGACAACTGCGTAGAAAGAAAGGTTTCCAATTTTGAAATTGTTTCTTTTCATGCAAGAATAGAAACGAAAGTGTATGATTAGAAATCTAAGAATTCAGTAAAATTATGAGGACTCATAAATTAGACTAAACAGGTGTCCATTTTTGACATTTTTATAACAAATAAGCTATATTGAAAATTATACATAAATTATCAAAAGTCAAAATAATTTCAATTGTTTATGTTGTTAATAGATAAACCAATAACGACAACAGCAACCATATTTTATTTAATGTCCATGATAAGCAATGAAGATTTTAAATCTTGTCTTGCTAAGGTTTTGTTGACAACAGTATTTTTTATTATATTTTATTCATTTTTAATTTATAAATTTTCCATGTCAATGAATGTGAAGCTTTTCTCGGTTTACATACTAACTGTAATTATATGTACGTTAATATTTATAGACGCTAACAACACATGAGAAGTCAGGACATTATATGTATATAACAGATTTCGAAAAACAAAAGGAAATTTAAAGTAGCATGGTGATAATGAATTTCATCACTCCAACACCTATAATGAAAACATATCAATTTCATCAATTTTTGAATTCTCATAAAACTGGCGCCATCATTACGAAGATACTTTTTTGATTATTTTACCTGCGATACAATGTCATCATTATCCGAAAACTGAATGGGATTCCATATTTCGAAGGCAAGCTCGGCTGCCAAACGCAAACAGAACTCATTGTAAAACTATTCCCACATCATTTAGTAAAATGCGCAAACCAGGAATCTTATTTTACATACATTCTCTTTTATGTTCTCTATATTCGCTAACATTACAAATGATAAATGATGTGAAATTAGCAGAGCTTATCAAAGCCATCAAAAATGAGGGGAAACTCGCTGTGGACAAGTGAAGGGAGGGAGGCAATAGTGAAGAGCTTTGAAGTAGGACCGATCTGGTCAAAGCGATATGACCTTTTACTATTGGTAAAGCGAAGGCTAAATACACCACGAGAATGGATATGATATTGGCCTTCTCAACAATTGTCACTCGATTGCAAAAGAGGCTGACAGTTCGTATGATGTTGGTCAAAGGTCGTGTTTCTGACATCACGAAAGCGTTTCCTCGAGGTTCCCCGAGAATCATACATACACAACTGTGTTGGGGGAGATTACTATCTAGAGTGACATTGTATCAAATACTATATATATATATATATATAGAGAGAGAGGGGGGAGGGAGAGAGATAGATAGATAGATAGATAGATAGATAGATAGATAGATAGATTTAATCTTTATATATATATATATATATATATATATATATATATAAGAATGCTGAAAATTTCTCGATCCGACCAAAAGACCTTGCACCAATGACCTTGCACCAATGATCTTGATCAACATTCTTTGTAACGGATTTTTGTTTAATTTATTATATTTATTTAACTATTATTGGTAATGCTTCATTCATGAAAAGAGTGCTCAATATGAATAAATTAGACGAGTAATGATAAAATCAGATATTCATTTGCCTAACCATCGTTTCTCAGTGCGAAACAGTCGCAAGTTGCAAAATAGTTTATTTTTGTTTTTTCTCTGGTTTTAGACACACTCATACACATGCGCGTGCGTACACACACACACACATACACATACACACACACACACACACACACACATACACACATATATATATTTAATATGGCAATTTTCATTTTGGAATGTTTCGTCAATTATCATCAGAAAAATAATTTTATTTAACAATATATGTGTATATATATATATAAGTGGGGGGGGGGTATGCCTTGACTGAAACCTTTAGCTTAATCACTGCTACTATAGAAACCAACAACGAAAATACATTACCATATATATATATGTGTGTGTGTGTGTGTGTGTTTTTCATTAAAGACCACAGACAAGGTACTATGATTAAGCTTTTTATTTCATTTTTTTGTGTTCGAACAACTGTTTTCTTTTCTAGACACAGAGTGTGTAGAAACTGTCCAAATGTTCTGTAATTCCGAGCGCTTTCGGCTGTACTTTTAGCCATTATCAAGGATGATTTTATTTTTGCTTTTTAACTGGCTACATGGATTATGTGCATATTTCTAGAGTTGTAATGATGTTTTATTTTCTGAATACAGTGTTCGTAGTTAATATTATTGAGTGTTGGATTTTTCTTTTTTATTATTAAAGCTTATATTTTTAATCTATTTTTATATATGGATGAAGTTATGTTTATATATTCTACTTGTATCTTTCGGATGGAGTCTGGTAAGCTTGTGTGTTTGTTTAAAAGGGTTCTGATGGAGCTGTGGTCTGATAGTTGTATGGTAAGGTGTCTTGATAGGCATGTAGTAGTGTGACTGATGTAATTATTTATAAGTTCAGTTGGATCAGGAACACAGTTCCTTAAGGGGCATTTCAACTCATAATGTTCGTTTGTTGTAATTTTGATTTTGCTGGTGTGTTGTTATTTTTGAGGATAAGGTCAGCTGTTTTAAATTTTTTGTAGTAGATAATTTGCTTTTTTTTTTTCTTTTCTTTTTTTTGTTTGGGTCAATTGGGATAGTGTATTTCTTTATGATATTTCTAAGTGAAGATTCATTTTGTTTTTAGTTGATGTGCATTTGGCTTTTGTTGAAAATATTTATGTTATTTTTTACTGTGTTCACTATCATTATTATTTAGTTTGGGAAGAAATAGTCTAATTTAGTGGTGGATAAAGTGGTTAGGGAAGCCATATATATATATATATATATATATATATATATATATATATATATATATATAAAGAGAGAGAGAGAGGGAGGGAGAGAAGGAGGGAGAGAGAGATTCTCACAATTTCGCGCCTTATCAGCCAGAATTGACAAATAGTGATTGAAATGACAGTTACAATTTACTGAATATTGTAAAATTCTGTAGCATGTAGAATTCTTTCTTCTTAGTTAAACTGAAAAATTCTGATTTTATTAAAATTAGTTTATTTAATAATTGCTTTACCAAACTGAATGTTTCTCTACATTTAAATTAAAATATGGAAATATTGCTTATGCAGTGTGGGGGTGTACTTTGAACTGCCAAAATTGGACAAAAATCAAAGTGAGGAGGTTACACTATCGTTAAACTCGATGAGCCGTGAACAAGAATGACAAATTTAAGTCCGATAAGTGCTGGCTGATGACAACTAATAGGAACGTTTCCTCATTTCAATGTAAGGATGTCAAAACGAACAATAAAAAAGTGTTAAAAACAAGTTTTTCGCTATTAATAAATCTATTCCAGTAAAGTAAAACCTAAACTAGTTTTCTCATGCAGAATAAAACGAATCTAAAGGTAAATTATTTTTAGCAAATAAAAATTAAAAAGATATTCCTATTTTTACGATATAATTCTTTGCGGCGTATTATACGTTATTATCCAGCGTATTATACACACTACATATTATTACGCATATTAAAGGAAACTGTGAAGCGTTTTGATTTCCTGCGTGAACAATTATTGCAATGCATAGTCTTCATATATAAAAAGACAAATTGTTGTGATCGCGTGATTTCTAAAGAAGCATGACACTTAAAAAGAAATTATAAATTGAAGGACAGACACTTTATTATTCTTGTTGCAAGAGAGTTAATGAGTAAAATGCATATCTACCTGCTTGATCCTTACATGTAAAATTAAAGCCTTCATGTCTCTACAAAATAATTCTGAAATTGCATTGGTTATAATCTTTGCCTAGTAAAAATAAGCAAAGAAAGCTGAAAGGAAACGAACTAAATAAAATATATCTTCACCTCCCTGACTGTTATGAACATACGAGACATGTTTGTATATTGCCATCTAGTAATGCCAAACAAAAAATATTTCATTATTAAAAAGAGAAGATCAAGATGCGTGACAGGTAAATATATAATGTGTTTTAAATAACAGATACAAGACGTGCTGAAAAATTCTCAGTCCGACTAAGATCCTGATGTTTTGTGATTTGCTGAAAGAGCAATACCGCACTACCACTTAGATGACAATTGCATCTTGCACGTCTGCAGTGTTGTCGTGCAAGTGTAATCTGGGGGATCAAATGCCGCTTTTTAATGTGATGAGAGCTGCTTCTACCAGTTCAACGTAGACCTGGAGAGTGACATATCCTATAGAGTATTTGTATTATGGTGAGGAGTGCCATAACTTACAACTCTCGCTTGCCTTTGGTATTTGTGGAATGTTGAACCGCGGCCTGCACACCTAGAACATTATTCAATCGATTCTGCTGCTATTCCAAAAACAGAAAGGGAATGTGCTGTTTCATCAAGATAACACACTCACATCGTGCAATTTAGCATGCTCTACAAGATTTTCAACAACTACTTTGGCTGCCACATCAAATTTCATTCGTATATCAAAGAATTCTTGTTCAAAAGCAATTTACATGTGATACTACAGTAAATTGGATGTTGAATTCTGAAATTTGTTTTTATTTGTACAGAACTGACACTTTATATTTTGTATATGACACTTGTTCAAATTCGCATAAAATTTAACTGTACTGTAATTGTCTACTGTGTCAATATGGTGCCTTAAATTACAAGAAAATATTTCTAGCGGTGAGGTAACGCAGTTCAAATATATTATGTTCCTTATTGGCTCCTTATGGTCGAAAGAACCATCCATCCCAGTCGAAATCTGAATCCGTCTTTCTATTTAAAATCCTTTTCTCGATCCAATTAACTGCCAATTTCTACTTTTTCTTTCCATTTCTTTCGCCCTTGTTTGTTTCCAGTGGACGTAAAACAAAGGCAAAATGGAAAATAATAAAACAGAGAAAGCAAACAATTGGGGAGCGGCACTATTCGAAATGTCAGGAAAAAAAGAACTGGTCACCATGTGGTGAGGTTATAAGCCAACTTCAAACATTACGCTTTCCACCATTTTTCTTTTTCTTTCTATCCGTTTCTTTATTTATTTATTTTTTCATCTCACCTTTTTCTAGTAAAACACACTTCATAATCCATCTTTTTCCTCTTTTTCTTATCATTATCTCTTTTCCTCCTGCTACACTATCTTTTTTCTCTCGTTCATTTTTTTTTCCATTTTACTTACCTGATCGATTGCCCAACTAGAAATTATTAGAGAAAAACAAAATAAAAAATCAAAAGGGCTTATTTATATCACATCAATTGATATCGCCGAATTTTACAAATCGTCTACAGCCAGTGTGTGGTTAAACAAAGAATTACAAAAGTTTATCAATTCTTTCTAAATTATAACAGTTTCTTCGTTTCTCTCAGTATATAATAAGTTTCTTCATTTTTTCTTCCAGTATATAATAAAAATAAAATAAACGTTCTATTAAATGTTGACAATTTACAGAAAGAAATTCAGAAAACAATTTTAATACAATTAGGCCAGTAAATGCTCCAAATATATATATATATATATATATATATATATATATATGTGTGTGTGTGTGTGTATGTGTGTGTGTGTGTGTGTGTGTGTGTGTGTGTGTGTGTATATAAATATAAATAAATACATATATATATATGTATAATTATTTATATATTATATGCGCGGTACTTATTAGAAAGCGCTCAATATCAGAGATAGAGCTAACATATATGGTTGGATAGATGTGAGCTTGTGACCCTGGGTTTCACGCTTTAGCGATCGTCAGACAAACTGATTAATTTTTTTAAAAATTTTGGTTTTATGTAGATTACGTGTATTGGTGTTATTGTGGAAGTGGTGGGGGAAACTTCGTCGTTTTTTCATCGTACTGACGCAAACATCGATGTATGCAGACACATATACATACTTGGTCGTCCGTCGGGACTCATACATATATATATAAACATATGTGGGCAGTTTCGGATATCACATATGTATGTATACGGGTGGTGTTGTGTCTATACATACGCATTTGTATGTTGAAATTTAAAGATTGGAAGTGTGGCGGAAATGTCTCGTGAATGTCTTGTGAATGTATACATGTCATATATTTTTTTTTTTTCCTCTGAATAATATTTCCTCGCATGTATGTATATACGTGTGGTGGGGTTTGTGTGAAATTATGATAGGTAAAAATTATAATTATTTTTTTTTTCCGCTGAATAATATTTCCTCGCATGTATGTATATACGTGTGGTGGGGTTTGCCACAATAACACCAATACACGCAATCTACATAAAACCAAAATTTTTTAAAAAATTAATCAGTTTGTCTGACGATCCCAGGGTCACAAGCTCACATGTATCCAACCATATAAATATATATATATATATATATATATATATATATATATATATATATATATATATATATATATATATATATATAATTCTTCTATCTAAGTGTATATACAATGTTATGCACACAAATGCGTGCATATATAAAACAGAGGATGTACAATGTAAGAGATAGGTTCTTAGCGTAAAAAATCGATAATTTTTAAAACCGATCAAAAATCGATAAATTCAACTTTTTTCTCCGATTTCGTTCAAATTCGGTATGTTGATTACTTACACCATGACGAGCCTAACGATACCTCACTTTTATTTCTATACCACTGCGTTTAGCAAAAAACCGCGACAAACGAAAAATCGATTTCAACACAAATCTATTTCGACACAAATTTTAAACTAAAAGCTTCCTCAATTTTCAAGCAATCTAATACAAACTTCATTCAATTGTACCCAACAATAAGTTGATTGTTTAACAGTCATTTAACTTGAAAATTGAATCCACCCATAAATAGCGAAAAATGGCGATTTTTACTGGTTTCTTTCTTATTTTTCATTAATCTTTCATCCATTTTTCATCAAACTTAGCAGTTGCTTTATAAATGTACCCTGATTCGAAATTTCGACCTGGTGATCGATATTCGGATGCCACACCTGTTAGGGTACAATGCCGTTAACTGAAAATAGCGTGAAATTAACATAAACTATGTTAGAGATTCGTCAAACACATCCAAACGCAATGAAAATTAAACCAAAACACAAGCAAAATAAATTTCAAATTTATGATTTAGATCGCCCTTTGATGGATAAAACTGTTATTGAATTTTTCCTCAAAGTAATGTTATGTCAATGAAATTTTCTTTACATCTGAAAAATTGTTAGTTTAAAAAAAAAATGTAAGCTTTTTTCCGATTTATATTTACAATATAACGTTAAACTAGATTTTTACTTTCCATATCGTCTTGGTAGATCAGTTTGATTTTAGCAAATAACTTGAGACGACAATCTTTACAAATCGTAGAATCAATGATAATAACAAAGAAACTAATCAGATGTCTACAAATAGGGATTTATCGATTTTTTAAGAAACTATTAATGAGAAGAAAAGCAATCCAAATCTGCAATAACAAAAATCGATCATCAATTTTCTTTTCCTTCAGTTTTGTAGACTTAGAAACTAATGAAAACTCCCGCCTTTCTGTACTGTTTTTGTAAACCGCTATTTTAAATAAAAAAGAATAGGAATGAAATTTATCAATTAAAATCTAACATAAAGAATCAACACCTAACATGAAGAAGCTTTCGCCCTATAAACCCCAGGGAAGTGTACAAGGTTAACATGCATACGTGTGGCTTTTCATATTTGACAATAAACCTTGACATTTTAAATGATACAATTCACCCCTTGAAGTTGTTTTAAACAGGCCTTTGATGGTTTTCAAATTTTATTAGTAACTAACAAAAGCAGCTCACAACAATCTTTGTTTTGATCGAATTATTTGCAAATAAACAATCATTCTTGAAGGTTTAATTCCTTCATTCGTGAAGTTCTTTTCACCTAATAAACACATAGGTATTTTTTTCATTATTTACAGATGGTGTAGCACCATATTTTAAGGTCATTTTCTTTTTCGGCCACTAATTTTCATACGTTACAAACGATAATAAAGTCTAAAATTTTATGTCAATGCCTATTTTGCCGTCGCAGTAATTCTGTATTTAGCCATGAACATCAATCTTAATTGAAAGGTTTTACTGACTGTATAACCTTATAATTCGCTGGGATGGGTAAGAAAAACAGGGCATTTGACCACCTGCACAGTAATCTGGTCTATTACATATATTGTGTAAGAGGGCTTCTGTAAGGATATATTTCGATTATATTCTTTTGAAATGCCTCCACTAGAAAGGTCCATATTATTAAAACCTAACTGCAGGCGCCCTGGAGCCTAAGAGTGCTATTTCCTGGATTTTACGAATTTTATTAATGACCTTAAAATTCGTTCAAAAAATAATGAAATCTAAAAATATCATGATTCAGTTAGAAATCCAGTAGCAATAAAAATATATTAATTTATCTAATCTCTGCCTCTTTAAAATTACTGTGTCATGTTCTTCTGAAACTTCAAAATGGGCTTAGACTTGCATATTTGTACTCCATTAAAAATTAAGCAAATTTGTATATAACGCGAGAATGACCCGGGAGAAATCCACTTTCTGTCTCAATTCTTGGTCCAATAATTTTGAAAATAAACAAGACATGCGAATGGACGCTGAAAAACTCTCGGCTCGATCAAAAAGTAAATGACCTCCAACCGTGAAGTGTACATACTATTCCAAACATTCATCCTTCAGTTAAAAACAATTCGCACATTATTTCTCAAATTTCTTTAACCTTTCCAAAAATATTCTGTTTAATGAAATACTGCCCTACACCTGCTATCCCCTAAAAATCAATTAATGTTTTCTACTCTTTCAAACTCCTTTTATGGTTTGGAAACAGGAAATAGTCAGCTGAAGCATGATTTGATGTGGAGTTGATTGTCTATATACTTAAACCTGAAAGTTTTCAAAACTTAAGATCATCCTAATGATAGACTCAAAATAACATTAAAACTAAAAAGAAGTAATAGTATCTACCCGCTATATGACAATGAAAGCCAAACACTTCTGTTATAACTGAAAGAAAAAATGACTTAAAACAACGACAAATATTATGGATAATACAGACAAAGCATATAACGAACGAAAAAATCTATAGAGAATATGACCTCCAAAGAAAGTGGTGGATTCAGAAACAGACAGTTGACAGTTTTATGACACAGAATAAAGAAAGAATGCTTGGAGAATTTAATACTCAAAGGATACACTGAAAGACACTGGGGAAATCAGCAAGCTTTACCTAAGAAGTTTGAGCAAATGGATGTAGTACTGTAAGTACTATAGATATAAATAGCCATAAAGAAGAATGCACTGCTGAGAGTAACAAAAGATTGCAAACTGTGGAGGGTCCTGATTGCTGATGTCCTGAAGGAACATATGACATGCACATAGAGAAAAACAAAATATGGATTGGCAAGGAAGCGAATAAGGAAAGAGAGATAAGTGAATTGTACTAATAATTATCGTTTTTCATTACATATGGGCCAAAATTCCGATTCTATAGCAAAAAGTGTCAGCGTCAAATTTAAAGTAAAGCAAGATCTATGTAAGTGGCCGATAAGCTGTATCAGTAATATGTTAATTTTACAAGATTGATGCATTGGGGAGTTTTTCAAACTTGCTTTGATAGCAAACCTTTATAGTTCAGTCGGGTTGACATTCCCTATTTTTATCTCAACGTTACAGTTTATTAGTTCTCCAATTATCAGTAAATAAACGCAGTAATCTCTCAGCAGCAATCACTCTGGGAGATTTATGTGACGTTGTTTACACACATTAAGAGGTTAAGTTGTATCATCCCTAACGACAGTCTTCGCCACCATTCTTTGTTCAGCATTATAACTACGCAGCACGATACAAAAGTACTAAAATAAATTTTGAATATAAGTATTATAATTACTTAATGATTTTATTTCGATGTAATGTTGTGTGTGTGTGTGTGTGTTGGCGCGCGCACTGCAAGGCGGGAGACAAAAGAAGTAATGCAAAATTATCCAAAACAAAGTATATATCGTCATAAATCATTTATCATTTTGATATGTTTTATAGTCAAACGATTCTCTGTCAGTCACACACTATGTTCTACGATGTCACCTTCATTTTCTGTACCTCTCTCTTTCGCAAAAATAAACTTTCCAAATATTATGATTATGCTTATTCAATCATGAATTTTCCCGTAGTTCCGTAATTATAAATAGAATTGTGCAAATGTATTTTTACATTTTTATGTATTTCTAAATACGACATAATGAAGGATAACGATCTGATGTAGGTTTTTTCGTTACAATTTGATTTTTGCATAGCATCCATTTTAAAATGTATTTTGACATCGTTCTTAATTGAAGGAAGTTAAACAGATTAAATTTTCCTCTTATAGAATCTTTTAAAAACATTGACTATTGGATAACATTTTGTATTTGCAGCACCTGTCTGAATGTTGCCTGTTTATTTTGTCATTATATATTACAAATTTTCTTCATAAATGTAAAAATATTTTCTTTTTCAGCAAACAAAAGGTGTTTTAAATTGTCTAATATTATATATTAAATATTTTTGTATTCAATGTCTTTGTACAAAATTATATTAATGAATCTGCAATTAATTGTTTTTTATATTCTTCGTTTTATCTCATCATCAGATACAGAAGCATCGTCTGCTCTACACAAAAAAGATGCGCTTATATGTCCACCTGGATGTAGCAGCTGTTCTACCCTCAATGGATGCTTGGCATGCAAACAACGGTACTTTTTGCTGTTGGTACGGTCGGGCATGCGTCAGACTGGAGTCTGCACGCTCACTTGCCCGAGTGGTTATTACGGTGTCCGGCGAAAGGACTTCAGTGTCTGTCTCAGTAAGATATACTCTTCAGTTATTGGTTAAATAATTTTCGACATATCTTCCAAGTGAATAAATTAGTTTCCATGGCACATCTGCTAGATTTAGAGAGGAAAATTAGACTAAACTCTCGATTTCGATTTAGACCTATGAACAATGTAACTGCCGACGTATAAGACGCTGGATAAAATTTCTAGATTTGTCTCGATGACAGATAATACGAGGTGTAAGTTTCAACAGTTTGACTTGTATACCATCGTCAATGGAATTTCGTTACGTTGATTGTCAAAAAGATAAAATGTCAGTAAAATATTAACCGAATATCTATCCTAATGACAAGAAAGTAACGAGACATTTGATATAATAATATTTCCATGAATAATGGTTAGTTGTTACTCACCTCTATCTTCTTCATTCAACTTTAAATACACTCAAAGTAATAATTTTTTTAGCATTTTGTACTTGGTCCGACTGGTTATTGAATGTAGAGCGAATTTTTTATCTTAAACAATATCATTTTTTTTTAAATAAATTATTTCTAATTTTTTTATTTCTTTATTACAATGCCAAGTCTTCATGAAAGAATGTACGAGTGTGAATCAATAAATCCATAGCCTGACATATACAAGGAGTTGCTGAAGAATTTTTGTTCCAACCAAGAAATTAATTCAAAAATAAATTCTAATGTTATTTTGCCATATTTTGGGAATGAGTCTAGTCGAGAACTTTTCTCTGTATAATGTTCGATATTTGATTAACATTTACCACTGAATTAAATGTATTTGCAAAGAAAGAGACTATGATGAAAAATAAATATTTATTGTTTAAATTAAACGAGTTTTCAACATTAGGGCAGAGGGCTTATTGATGTAACTATGTATTTAGCAGTTTAACAATATCTAGAATATTCATAGTTTCCATCCCAAAATATAAAACTTTCTATTTATTTTTATCATATAGACCAAATATTAACATATCTAATGAGAAGTAATCCAATGAAATAATCTTATAGTTAATCAAAATGCTATTATTAAACAATGGCGTGGTTAATTTTCTTAATTTTTCTTTTTATTGTCATCATAATAAAGGATAATATTCTAAAGACGAAACGGATTAATATCGAAATATTAACAGAATCATTTGTTTTATTTATTTTTGTTTTTTTTTTGTTAGGTATGAGCACTACATTTTCTGTAATTCTTTTGTTTTTAATAAAATTCAAGACAAGGTTAATGTACACACATCTTGACACCGTTTTTCGTAAGAATCAGTGAAAAACCCTTTGAGTTATTCAGCTAAAAATAGAGCAGGCTAAAATTGTTTTGTGTCAGACCCACTGTCTTTCCAACTGAGCAATCGTGTGAGGAAAAAGATCATTCAAGCTTTCAGTAATGGTACCAATATTCATACTCTGGCTTCCATCTTCAAAATTCATTCAAGAACCATTAAGAGAGCGATGAATAAGTTTAAAAAAGATGGAATAGTAGAGAGGAAAACTGGATCAGGAGCTCACAACATCAAGAGGGATCATCATTTCAACTTAGAGCTAAAGAGATTAGCTAGAAAAGATTCAATTCAATTTATAAGACGTTTGTCACGTTAGTGAAGAGTATCAGCTATGACAGCCCAAAGTGCAGTGAAAAAAACTTAAAAATGAAATCGCACGGGAAACGTGTGAGGCACCTTGTTACTTCAGGACAGAAAGTAAGAAGATTAGAGAGTGCGAATATCATCTTAATAAGTTGAAAAATGATACTGGAATAATATATATGTATTTAAAATTTATTTCAATACTTCATGAGTTTCTGATCTTTAGCTATGATTAATTAATGATAAATGTCATTTTCGTTTATGATCGATTTCATCACGATACTACTGCTAAGCTTGGAGAGTAATTATACATTCTTATTGCTCAAAGTAGAGCCCAATAACGTTATAAAAATCTCGCAGAATTCCAGTAAGATATCTTTAATCATTTCTAAGATACAACAGTTCAGAGCTTAATCAAACAATTGAATAATTTTGGTGTTACACCCGGTATATATACATATATATATATATATATATATATATATATATATATATATATATATATATATATATATATCTTCACATATTTATATTTATATATATATTCACATATTTATATATATATATATTCACATATTATATATATATATATATATATATATATATATATATATATATATATATATGTATGTATGTATATTTACATATTTATATATATTATATTTATATGCAATGCACATGACTAGTTATTGGATTTTAACGGATTATAATTCCCTTCTTTTTTTCAGAATGTAATATAGACAAGTGTATATCTTGCTTCAGCAAAACTTATTGTACACGATGTTATTCGCCCTATGTGGCCTATAAAGGAGAATGCATAGACGGCTGTCCAGAAGGCCTATTCTATGCCAATTATTCCAAAGAATGTCGTTCACAAGGTAAGAAATACTTAATCAGGACTAAATCAAACTATATGAATCATAAATTGAGAAAACTGGCATTTTATTTGAGAAAACTTATGGTATATCTCAGTTTTTCTACTAATATATTTAAACATTTACTTTTTATATTTAATACAAAATAATTTATTTCCTTAATTTTATACTATAGTTTCTCACTCGCTCCTTCTCACTCTCTCCATCACACTTTCTTTCTATTTCACCCCCTCTCTATATCTCTTTCTCTTTTTCTCATGCTGATATGTACATGCATGTATTCAAAAGAGTATTTTATTTTCAAGATTTTCTGCTTTGTTTGGTTAAATTACTTTGGAATTAAATAGATTAAGTTCAACTTTTTGATACTCGAGATCAAATCTACAAGAGAATATATAAAAATATCCTTCATAGCTATTAGCGTGGACCATATAAATATGTGATGATCAAACTGACAAGTTTATACATACTATTTTCTTACATTTAAGTTTGTGTTAAATTTTAAATGTGAAAATAAATGTCTCTTTAGACGATACATTTCTCATACGATATTGTGTGAAATGCGTGAATAATAATCACGATTATGTTTTTTTCCTGCTATCAGTTAATTGTATGGTTGGGTCCTGGAGCAGCTGGAACTTTTGCTCACGCAATGGACAGACTTGTGGCTACAAATATGGCATCGAAGCGCGAGAAAGACATGTGTTGCAGCTACCTTCACATAATGGAGAACGCTGCCCGGCATTGTCAGAAAATCGAAGATGCAAGATGTTGATGCGTTCTTGTGCAGGTAATTTATACCCTCTTTTGAAGCTTACTGCTTTGCTGCTTTCTTAATACCTTTGTCTGTATGTGTGTGTGTGTGTGTGCACGCGCGTGCGTGCGCTCAGAGGCGATGGGGAGCTCACTATTGAAGCAGAAAACATTCGGCTAGATTACAATAAAATAAAATTAATTAATTCTCTTTTGGAAGCAATAAAATATAACGATATAGTTGTTAGCTTTAATTGATGTTGTTTATTGTAAACCCAATAATTTTCACTGGAAACAATGTCAAACATTTTGTTTGTGTGTATTTTAATCTCTTGTTTTTTGGTTTTTTGCCAAGGAAGTACAGAATACAATTTCTCATTATAATAACATAAATAATTAAAGTTCCATTGAAACAAGAACCAGTTAAAATTTTAAATTATATATAACACATTGGAATATTACATAGATTATTATTATTATTATTATTATTTATTGGATGAAACGTAAAGGCAATTAAACACTTGAATATTTATTATTTCGTCACCTTCTCAAATAAATCCAGTGATTTACAAATATATCGCCTAATATGATTATTTGAATTTCGTTAATTTTTCTTATAAAACGTTCGTTAATATTGAATTTAATGTTCAATATTACCGAAAATAAATTAATAAACGTTGATTAGTTAATAGACATAAGAGTATTATTTTTCGTTATAAAAAAAAAAACTCATATTTAAATTTCGTTTGATTATTCAGATTTGGCTACAAATCGATCTGATCCAGCAAGAAGGATGAAGTCCGGGATCAGGCGGCGGAAACGGCGCCGTAAGTACCGGAAGAAAAGCAAGAAAGGCCGCAAACGCAAAGGCAACAAGAAAAGACGCGGTAAAAAGAAACGACGTCACAACAAGCGACGTTGGAAATCCAAGTCAAAATCGAAGGCTAGATCAAAGTCCAAATCAAAGTTTAGATCAAAGGCGAAAAGTAAACTGAAGCCAAAAAAGTCTATGAATATTGAGACCAATGAAATTGGCAGTGAAATTCTCCGCACGAAAGGATAATAATGTCAATAGGCTTATTAGAGGAAACAAGAGTTAGGTTATTTCAATGGAACAAGTTATTGTTATACTGCATAAAAATAGAAAGAAATGATAGCTAAATAAGCTTATCAAATGTGTGATTTCAACGTCTTGAGAATATTAAAAGATGTTGTTTAGAAAAACAGTTCGTAGACTGTGCATGCGTAATGTTCAATTTTTTGTAAAAAGTTATTCAATAAAAAAACAAAGTAAAAGAAGTTGCTGGAGACTGCCAACTGGCAACAAAAGTAACAGATAAATAAAGGAACGAACAAACAAATAATATCAAAAGCAGCCACGTTGAAAAAATATATGGAAAAATGCTTCAACAAACGATGCTAAAGAATTATAGCAAACTTTGGCTATGTGATTAAATTGAACTTAAATCTGTTTGGGAAACTCAATTTATATTCACATGAACAATGCCGTGGTAACGTTGATGACATTTAAACTTAATTAAAACTTGAAACTGTGTCGATTGGTGGTATGGTTTCGCTAATAAAGCGTTAAGAGAGGATATCTATCGAAAATTGTGATTTAAAATAATGTAAATAACTGATACAGAGACAAATTTACGCCCGTTTTAATTTAGATCGAACGAAATGTCTAAATCTATGCATATGTTTGCTGTTGCATTCAATACGAAAAAATACAGGTTAAAATATCTTTAAAATCTGTATACTTTTAAAATATTTTTTCTAAATAAGTATCATTCATGTCTCTGTTTCACACAATTACACATACTGGCGCGTTTTATAGAATATTTAACACAATGCGCCCACTAAAAAATATGAACGTTAAAATTGTCATACTAAATTTGTATTTATATACAGTGAGTTATGCGAATCTGTATTAAAATAACTAAAATGATAACCATAATACGTATTAATAATACGATATAACATTGTTACGTAATATATGCAGTTGAAAGTGTTGTTTTAAAAAAATTGCTACGTATTGATCTGTCTTCAAAAAGTTACTTTCTTTTAGTCTTGCAAATCTTCTAATGAAGAAAAAATTGAATTTTCCATTACCTGTGAATTCCATTATTTCTCTGCAGGGGTGTTCTTTTTTAGTAGTTGGCGTCATTCTTAGACGAAAACGCGTTAATTTTTAATGAACTCTTATTGTTAAAAACGAATTTCTTGAATAAAACATTAAAATGAAACAAACATTTGTAAAAACCAATTGCTTTTGGAGTATGTGATTGGTTCGTTATTTAAAAAAAACAAACAAGAAAGAATGATGGTTTATACGGACAGAAGAGAAAAAAGATCTAAATGCAAATATCAGAAGGTCATCTTGGAACTCTGTTAAGCGTGCATTGAAATAATTTGCGATGAGCAACAATATGACATTTGTCAAACATATGTACAGCTGTGATTAAGTACGAAATAAAACGATACCAATAAACCGTTTTCGCGTTTGTTATCAATGTAAAGTGGACATTAAGATATTGTCACCAAGCAAAATATTTAACAAAACTTACATTTTAGTGAATGTTATAAGTGCAGTTGCAGTATAATAGGAGTTAAATGATTTATTTCGTAAAAAAATCACATTCTAATGTTTTCGAATTACAAACACCTTTTTGAAAAATTCATGCTTTTAATTGTAAGATTTGCATAAGACTGGGTTGTGTGTGTCTGTATGCTCAAACTTATAGGCTCACTAACGTGTGCATACTGAACTCATTAATTAAAATGTTAAGAAAATTGGCTCACTCTGTCGTGCCAGTCAATTTTTCTGGTCAGAATCCATCTTGCATTTATAAATCTACCATTCATCCGTCCATTGAGTACTGCTGCCATTTCTGGTCTGGTGCTCCTGCTATATATCTCGAGATTCTCGACAAAATCCAAAGAAGCGTCTGTAATCTAGAACAGTCTACTCCAGTGAGCGAAATAAAGGGTTCAGTTCGACATTCCAACCACCTGAAGAAGGCCGAAGCGTACAACAGCTGAAACGTTGTAAAAAGTATGGCGACAAAGATGAGGACAATAGTCCGAATAATATAAATAGTGTACATAATACCTCATCTCAGAAATATAGACAGATAGCGTTTGTAATGTGTTTGGCTCTGAACTGGCATCTTGATTTCAGTCATTTTCCCACCGCCGTGACATGGCTTTCCTCTGTCTTTTCTATAAATATTTTCATGGCAGTTGTTCTAATGAACTTTTTTATTTGGTACCTCGATTGCATGAATTTAAGCGTAATACTAGATTGGCAACTAGGTCTTTTGCTGTTAAATTAGTTAAATGTGACTAAGTTCTATTCTAAAAGATTTTTTTCCGCACTTGAGTGAATGGATAGCGGAATATGGTTTAGAAGAGATAACAAAAAGAAAAAATACTAAGAGCTCAAAAGGACAGGAAATTGTGGAGAGACATGATCGCCAACGTTCTTAAAGTACACGACATATATAAGAAGAAGAATTCAAAGTTTTCTTTCGAAAATACTATCAGCTGCTTCGTCATGCTTACCTTACCCTCTCCAAGGTGTCAAAGCTAAGCTTTATGGGTGAAAAGTTAAATAATAAGACGTTTCTGATGAATGAATAAAAGGTAGAGTATTGTGTTGTCTTGCAAAATATTTTGTGATTGTAACAGTTAAAAACAGTATGCAATCTCACTGATGGTGCCTCACTGCCGACTGGGTAACCCTCAGTGGAATGTGACTGTTCAATACATGTGCAGTAAGATCTCTTTTGATTTAGTAACAAGTTACATCACAACTACACAACCGGTTCTCGACATATTGAATGTAAATGGATGCTTTCCACACAGACTTTACATTAGAAATGGTAACAATGATTTTAGAAATCTCCAAGATACCTTGCATTGTCATTAGCTCGAACCCAAACCCATCATATTTGCAAGAAAGGAGTAAACTATCTGTTACTTTCGGCACGCACAATTTTTCTAAAATGCCGAATGTTGAAATTTGACAAGAAGCAGGCTGTAGATGCATTTTATAAGATTCACTGAATCGGTCAAGTAAAGTATTTTAGATGAGCTGTCCTATTATCGAGTGTATTGTTAATTGATACGCCTATGGACAGTGTTATCTTTTATTTATTTCTCCGTTGCACAGCCTTAATTCAACACACACACATACATACATACATACATACATATATATATATATATATATATATATATATATATATATATATATATATATAATACTGAAAAGGTTAATGATCACAGTTGGGTTAGGCCAGGAAACAGTAGTATTAATAAGTGCTCAATACAAGTGTGAAAAATAAAAATAAAAAATTTAACATGTAGAGTTTTTAAATTTAAAAAATAATAGATCAGTCGATTCCGCTTAGTTTCAACCTTTCGTTAGACGTTTTGCATTAATTGATTTTCCAACGCTTTATTTTTTTAAAATTATTAATGAACGGTTTATTATTTTAAAAAATAATTAAACAAACCCACGACGTTGGGTATGATAGGAAGGGAGGGGATGAGGATGCAAAGAAGAAGGAGGGGAGGAGGGGAGGAGGAAAGAAAGTCAGTCAGTTATGTTCCATGTGTTATACACGCTTAGGCGATCAGGTATCTTTTCATAACACGAGGCAGATTTTTCCCGCAGTAGGTTGCCATATCTTTCTGCGGTAGACCAGTTTCCATCCAGTCCTGCTATTTACCTAGCTGGAGGGAGAAGAAGAAGATTCATTAGCACGTAAGTGAATGTAATGGATTCTACTGGAGTTCGAACTCGGCTCTCCGATTCCTCAATCCAAGCCGCTATCCATTATCCTGGAGGAAATAAAGGGTACTGTAAATATATCGGTGAGTGGTTAATTGAAATGTATATATTTTTTATCCAGCCTCATATGAAATTAAGAGGAAATTTTTATATGAATGCAACGGTTCATAATCTCGGACAATTGATTCAAAAGGTTTTTTGAATCCGGAAATATCATTATTGCTAACTTTTCTTGTTTTGGCAGAGGTTGCAGATATTATTATGGTTGTTGTAAGGTTTCGCTTCTTTTCTTTTTTTTTTTTTTTTAATCTTCCAGTTTATAGTTGAATCTTTGTTGTTTTTTCTTTTAATTTCCACGCATGGTTATCTAGTTTGTGGTAATTTCCTAAGACTTTCCGGCTTGAAAGACAACTTGTGATTGTACCATCTTCCTTTGAAACTACATTCACTACATCGTATGTAAGTTTTGTCCTGGCCATCTCTATTACTTCTGCTTTTTAAATTACAGCTTTGGTTTTGCAAACTCCATTTAATGGACATCTATTTTTATTTTTACAGTTGCGTAATTCACTAGTGTTAACTATATTTTGCTGCACGTTAGTTTTAAAATATCTGGTGTTTTGTATTTTTATTATTGTTTCTAACTTACTAGTACAGTCGTAGCTTAATTTAACTATATTTTTATTAAATAT
This sequence comes from Acanthosepion lycidas, assembly GCA_963932145.1. Lineage (NCBI taxonomy): Eukaryota > Metazoa > Mollusca > Cephalopoda > Sepiida > Sepiidae > Acanthosepion > Acanthosepion lycidas. The sequence goes on along the minus strand of OZ010583.1, from coordinate 74,514,255 downwards.
CTTATATAATTCTGAAATTTATATATATATATATATATATATATATATATATATGTGTGTGTGTGTGTGTGTGTGTTGAATTATATATATCTATAAAGAAAACGCTTTAGACAATTTTCTCAAAAAATATGTGTGTTTACTTACTTATTCTGGTAACAATGAAGAAAAAACAATTAAAAAGTAAAGAAAGGCGAAAAAGAAATAAGATGGCTTGATTCTTGTTAAGATTTGACAAAAACTTTATTTTAACTAGGTACCTACAAATATCTGCTAAAAACAATCGATGATGAAAAAATCGATGATGAAAAAAATGCACCAAACATAAGAAAAACAAAATGTTATATTTGTGTCATTATTAAAACGAAAAATTGAAATATTTTTTTATTTAAATTTTTAAAATCCTTTTTTAAACATTGGAATCTTTTTTTTTTTTTTTTCGACAGCGCGAGATATTAAGTTTGTACGGGAAATTTGAACGTTTTTTTGAGGTGAAAAACACATTGATTTGGAAATTCGTGCAAAAATAATTGTCGAATTTTAATGAGAATTTCAGGACTTATTCAGAAATTAATTAAATTATTTCTGAAATGTTTATCTTTTAGAAAATCTTTAGAAATCTTTTAGAAAATCAAGAAAAAAACGACTTTTGGGAGAGTCTACGCTGGCAGGAGAAGGAAGCGTGCAGCCGTGTATTTTCTTTCGTTCAATTTTTTTTAAGATAAAAATATCATTTATAACTAAATAATTTTTAATAAGTTAATATATCACGTTATATTATTCAATATTTATTGATAAAAGTTTATACACTAATTTTAGTATGAAAATGTATGTGATAATAAAAGTTAAAATTAGGTGAATTGTATTTTTAAGTTTATCGTTACATCTCTAGAATCATGCTAAATTTACAAGAAGATAATATCTGTTCTACATATATACATAATATATATATATATATATATATATATATATATATATATATATATATATATATATATATATATATATATATATTAGGTTGGTGCAAAAATAATGACGTAATAATGTCGTTTTTTGACGTATTTTTAACGTCAAAAAACGACATTATTACGTCATTATTTTTGCACCAACCTAATATATACCTGATACAAATATAGTTTCTACGGTATGCTATATTTATCGATAAAAGTATTCAATGTCAGGGATAGAAAGCATATGTTATATATATATATATATATATATATATATATACTTACACACACATATATATATACACACACACATATATATATATATATGAATAAAATAATAGCAACAATTTATTTGCGATCATTTTTTAGTTTATCGTTACATCTCGAGAATCATGCTAACTTTACAATAAGATAATATCTTAATAAAGAATTGGAAGATCGTGTTGACAATGAAGAAACAAGTTGCTTCAATGTATGCCAAATAGATGATTTCAAAGAATAACCAACATTTTATGTGACTTTGATGATTGCATAGTCTTTTACAAGTTTTAGAAAAATATAGGATAAAACGTAATAGAAAATATCAGTAAAAGCTCAAATATGTAAATATTTCTATGAAAAAAAATTTTGCTGATATTAACATTTTGCTACCGAAGGGAACATATTAAATAGTTTCTTTAATCACTAAAATATTATGTATAAACATTTAAAAAACAGAAATGTTAAATATAGACCCTTTATTGTAGACGGCTCTGTATATTCTACAGTAGAAAAGTTGAAATATGTGATTGATATACTTGGTAATATGAACCGGTTTCTGAAAAACACAATTGATACATAATTAATATGTTATTTTTACAAACGTTTTCTAATCTTATGAAAAAGTTCTCTCAGGCATTTTTTATCCTTCTTTTTACGCCTCAACCATAACCATAAAACTCTCACGATGTGTGAAAAGCTGTTCTAAGCAAAAGCTCGCTTGTGTTTTGTATAATCCAATAAAAAATCTCCAAGATAAAGACTTATAAGGACAAGTAGAGTTAGTTCAAATTAGGTCACAAATAATGCCATTTATTTGGTGTATCCCAAAATTAAAGAAAAATTCACAAATAAAAATTTCTTCTTGTGAAACTCAATCAACGATCACTGTCTTATACGTTAAAAATTAGCATTTGCCTAATGTGTACATTGTGGATTAAAAAGACACAGCACCCTTTCTTATTGTGATTTGAAACTAAAAGTTTAAGCATAACGTTACTTTACCTTTGGTGATCTACCTAGTTCAGATTTGGATGTGTTGCCCGTAACTGAAATGTCCCAAAAAAAAAAAAAAAAAAAAAAAACATAGACGTTTGATTCACACAAATCATAAAAAGAGAAACAAACTTTCTGTTAATCTCTACGAATTTTGTTTTCTAGTTTCGGAGATCTCGCCTTTCAATCAAGTTCACCGAGTTTATATGACAAATAATCTGCTATATAAATAAACCTTCCTTAACAGGCATTAAACACAAACACTGATAATTTCTATAACCTTTCAAACAAGAAGACTTAAATACTTGTAGTTATAATACCATATAATCAAATATTTGACTCTCAAAAGTAAAAACATTTTATATCATGTCCTTATTGTGCAAAACTTAGAAACTAATTTTTTTCTTTTTGGATTTTTACATTATTTTTTTAGTCATCAGTGGTTATATTTAAAATAGAATATTACGTGTGTGCAAAAGTTTCCAGAGTAAACCTTGTTTTCAGTTGCATATCATTATATTCAATCTCTAGTTTTCAAAAAGAAAACCACAGCGTATTTTTGCACTTAATATTTCTGCTCTTTGGTTATTATTCATCTACTGAATTTTACTATCCTTGTCCATGTATAATGATACACAAATTCTAAAAAGGAATACTAAATCATCGTTGTAGTCTATAGTGGGTCAGCCAATTTGTATTGGTTATAAATAGAAATAAAAACTGACCCTCAACAATTTTTACAATATCAAATGTAACAAAGACAACAACAAGAGAAATAATCAAGTAGAAGAAATTATGAATTTGTTCAACAATAAATATTTTTTATAAACACAACAAATACATAATATACAGTGCAAAAGTTGATAAACACAATAGAGTTCTTTGGTGTGTGTTACTGAAAGAATTTGAGTTACTGTACTGTATGTGTGAAAATGAGAAGGTGTAGTTATCTATAATTGTTTTTATAGGAAAATTAAACAGTTGTTTTTGCTTTTGTATTAAATAGAAAAAAGTATTGTTCTTGACTCACTGATTGTTATAGAGTTATCGCTCATTAACCAGGGATTCTTCCTGTGGAATAGAATATTTTGTGGGAGTGAGTGTTAAGTCTGGAAATGGTTGACAAGGTTTGTTGTTGTATTGAAGATAAAGTTCGGCTCCTTTGCTGTGTTGATTTCCAATGAAGTCAAGTGAATTGGTTCAATATTTTAAGTGCCCACTGACCAAGTCGCGTCGAAGTTTCGTTTTTATTAGTTCTCTTGGTCACGTGTGGAGGCTCGTGAACATGTTTACATTTTATGACGTCAACTAGAGGTCAAAATTTGGGTCGGTACCTTCGGACGTAGTTGACGACACCTAATTAATATTTCACAACCAATCAAAATACATCAGTTGTTATATTTGGTTGGGAGCCTCTATGTGTTTAACTTGCACAAAATTTAAGATTTAAAAAAAATGTAGGAATCTGATTCTACAATAATCCCCTCCCCGCAGAACTTGAAAGTTTTTGAGAGAAAATTTTCTCAATATGTAATATACGTTTTAAATCTACTAGGCCAATGAACATGTCTGCCAGACTTGGTAGTAACTTCCGCGGGTGGTACTGAAGGTGCAAGCTGCGCTGGCTGGGTCGAAGATGTTAGCTCGGGTTCAGGAAGCGATTTATGAGATAAATCGATGTAAGCCGGTTTCAACCGGTCGACTGACACTGTGTTAGTCTTTCCGTGCAAAAGTAAAGTAAAATGCTTGGACGTTCTATTAATTACTTTCTGTGGACCAGAATACGTGGGGGTTAAGGGTCTTCTAACTACATCTTTTCGCAGGAAGACGTAATCATAACTGTCTAAATTTTTCGGCGTAAAGAACTCCCTTGTTTGGGCACGCGTTGGAGTAAAAGCTAGGTTTTCCATTTTTTGTTTAAAATCCTGGACAAAATAGGTAGTCGGTCTGGAAGGAGTATGCTTTTCCACGAACTGTCCAGGGAGTGTTAGCGTACTCCCAAAAATAAGTTCTGCTGTAGTGCATCCTAAGTCCTCTTTGACTACATTTCTTAATGACCTACCACTTAATCAGTGGTAGGTTTTCCAGCCAAGTCCTGGAGTCATCACTTGCTGCTAGTGCTGCCTTAAGTTGCCTATGAAATCGTTCCACAAGGCCGTTTGTACATGGAAGGTATGCGGTTGTAGAAATGTGCTTTACGCCTAACAAGTTTATAAATTCATTGAAAAGGACTGACTGGAACTGGGAACCTCTATCAGTGGTTATTATTGAAGGACAACCAAAGATAGAGATCCACTCTCTAAGAATGCACCTGGAAATCGTTTCCGCTGAAATACCTTTTAAAGGAACGGCTACAGGCCAACGAGTGAAACGATCGATTATTGTTAATAAGTATTGGTACCCATCAATGTCGGGCAAAGGGCCCACTAAGTCAACGTGAATGTGGGTGAACCTACCATCAGGCTTAGAGAATGTACCAGGCGGAGACTTGGTATGCCGTTGTATTTTAGTTTGCTGGCATTTTAAACAAGTCTGTGTCCAGTGTTTTATGTCATTGGACATTTTTGGCCAAACGAAACGATCACTAATCATCTTAGACCAGGCTGCGACAGAGAATGGAAATGCTCGAATACTTTTTTTTGCGAAGAAGGTGGTACATAGGGCCTAGAGTATCCTGTGCTTACATCACAATAGACAGTAGTGTTACAAAATGGCACAGGGTGTTGCTTTAACTGTAGTGACGTTTTTTCTTTTACTGATTCCAAAGTAGTGTCAATCTTTTGTTCTTCCGCTAAGGAGTCGAAATTCAAGGACTTGCGCATCGATTGACTGTATCGTTGATCGCGATAGGGTATCAGCTATTATATTGTCACCCCCTTTTACATAGCGGATATCCGACGTATATTGGGAAATATAAACCAGTTGTTGGATATCCCTTGGGGTATATTTGTCTGACTTGGCGTGCAGAGCATAAATTAATGGTTTATGATCTGTATAGAGCACAAAATTCCGTCCTTCCAAAAGATGACGGAAATGACGGATTGCCAAGTATATTGCCAGTAATTCCCTTGAAAATGCGCTGTACTTTTTTTGAGATGAGTTTAGCTTGACTGAAAAGGACGAAATAGGTTTTTTAGCATCTCCCTGTTCCTGGTGAAGCACAGCCCCTATTGAGTCGCCTGATGCGTCTATTGTCAGTGTGATCATTGAGTCATCATCGGTTATACTTATATATGATAACTTCGTAAAGTTGGCAAGGGCGTCTTTGGCTCTGTGAAAAGCAGTCAGTGATTCGCCTTCCAAGGTAATCTTTGAGTTCTTCTGACGGTGTTGTTGCAGTAAATCTGTGAGGGGAATCAGAATCTGGGAACAACCAGGAATGAACCTCCAGAGGCCTAAGAATCGGCATAACTGTCGGAGTGAAGTTGGTTGTGAGAAATTTGAAATAAATTCTATTTTCTCGGGTAAGGGCGTTATTCCCTTTTCATCAATGACGTGCCCAAAAAATTTAAGTGAGGGCACAGCAAAAATACATTTCTCTGCGTTAATCTTAAGGCCAAAATGCTGTAGACGCTGAAAAACTTGTTCAACGTGATGACGATATTCGGTCTTGTTTCTGCTGGAAATCAGGACGTCATCAATATAGGTAAAAGGTAAACCTCTCAGCACTTCGTCTATAAGCCGTTGGAAAGATTGTGCGGCGTTCCTTAAACCAAATGGCATTCTCACAAATTCGTATAAGCCAAAAGGGGTAGTTATTGCTGTTTTGTGGATGTCTTCCTTGGCCACTGGTATCTGGTGGAATGCTTTTACCAGATCAAGTTTGGTGAAGACTGTGGCGCCCTGCAGACCCACTGCGAAATCATGCAAGTGCGGGATGGGGTATTTATCCGGAATTGTAGTAGCATTCAGCTTCCGGAAGTCGCCACAAGGTCTCCAAGCTCCTGAGTCCGGTTTTGGAAACATGAAGAGGAGATGATTAAGGACTCGAAGAAGGTCTAATTATACCGAGGTCCAGTATGTGCTGAAACTCGGCTTTCGCCAGTTTATATTTATCAGGCCTCAATCGCCGTGGAGATGATTGCGTGGGTGGGCCCGTAGTATAAATATGGTGCTCAGCATTGTGACGAACAGTTTCTGTATACCAGAATAGTGTTGTAATTTGTGAATATTTTTGTAACAGATCCTGCATTCCGTTGGCTTCAGGTAGAGTTGCGCTGATACATGTGCTCGTATAGATAGATGTAATTCCTTTCCTTGTAATATTGGTCGTTTTATCCGCCAAAGAAAGGGAAGATATATTAACGGACAAGTTAAAGTGGGCGAGGAAATCTGCTCCTAGGATTGGGGTTCGAACTTGGGCTATCGTGAATACCCACGGAAAAGATCGTCTAAATCCCAGATTTAGGGTTAACGAGATTTCACCATATGTCTGGATTGAAGATCCATTCGCCGCTTGTAATGTATAATCTGTCTTTCTAGTCAACATATTAGGCTTAGTTGGTATTACACTAATTTGTGCGCCAGTGTCCACTAAAAACAAGTAGCCGGAGTTCTCATCTCGGATGTAAAAGAGACGACTTTTTGGCATCCCTCCGGCAGCAAACGTCTCTACTTGTTACCGGGATAGTAGTTTCCCGACTGCTGTGTGTTATTATCCTTAGCTGCGTTCATGTCGAAGTTTACACGGTTTCGTACAATGCTGAGCTTGTTGTACGTATTTAAAATGATACCAACAGGTATTAAATATAGGCCTGCTTCTGGATGTGGAACGTGATCTTCGCCTAGTATGATGTGATGGACGTGGTCGTCTAGTGAAATTGTTGGGTGTGCGATTTTGTTGATGCATAGCGGTTTGTAGCTGTGAGGTAAGCTCGGCTATACAATCTTTAATTTTCGATAACTCTTGTGAGTCACGGACTGAAGAGACAATAGGTTGTAAAAGTGTCGCAGAAGCAGTTCCCGGGGGTTTATTCTCATATATTTTGTCCGCGATTTCTGCCAATCGCTGTAGGTTCAAATCGTCCGGGAGTGACACTAATATTTGTGACGTTTGTGGGCTCAGTTTATCCATCCATAGTTTACGGAGGACTGTGTCAGACATGGTATTGTCACCTAGTAAAACTTTCATCTTTCTAAGCAATTGGGAAGGTTTATAGTGTCCCAAATGAAGGTTATTAAACAAATCGTGCAACCGACGTTCCTCTGATTCGCCCGTGCGGTATAGTATAGCATCTTTCAAAGTATCATACGGTTTCTCCGCCGGCACTTCACTGAGGAGATCCTGCTACCTCTAATGCTACATCTGAGGGAAGTTTCTCAACTACAAAAGCGTAACGGGCATGTTGGGACGTGACCTTTCTTGCATTAAAAATTGCGTTTAACTGCGCAAACCACACTTGAACGTTGGTGTGGTTGTACGTCGGTAAACTGATGGAAATTGTCGCTTCAATATGTTCGCTGTTAAAATTTTCCATTTTTTCGTTTAAAACGTGACAACTAAAGTATTTCTCTTATAAAATGCTGTTTTTAAAATATTGCTTTGCACATTTGAACTTCGGGGTCACCAATTTATAGTGAGTCAGCCAATTTGTATTGGTTATAAATAGAAATAAAAACTGACCCTCTACAATTTTTACAATATCAAATGTAACCTAGACAACAACAAGAGAAATAATCAAGTAGAAGAAATTATGAATTTGTTCAACAATAAATATTTTTTATAAACACAACAAATACATAATATATAGTGCAAAAGTTGATAAACACAATATAGTTCTTTGGTGTGTGTTACTGAAAGAATTTGAGTTACTGTACTGTACGTGTGAAAATGAGAAGGTGTAGTTAGCTATATTTGTTTTTATAGGAAAATTAAACAGTTGTTTTTGCTTTTGTATTAAATAGAAAAAAATATTGTTCTTGACTCACTGATTGTTATAGAGTTATCGCTCATTAACCAGGGATTCTTCCTGTGGAATAGAATATTTTGTGGGAGTGTGTGTTAAGCCTGGAAATGGTTGACAAGGTTTGTTATTGTATTGAAGATAAAGTTCGGCTCCTTTGCCGTGTTGATTTCCAATGAAGTCAAGTGAATTGGTTCAATATTTTAAGTGCCCACTGACCAAGTCGCGTCGAAGTTTCGTTTTTATTAGTTCTCTAGGTCACGTGGGGAGGCTCATGAACATGTTTACATTTTATGGCGTCAACTAGAGGTCAAAATTTGTGTCGGTACCTTCGGATGTAGTTGACGACACCTAATTAATATTTTACAACCAATCAAAATACATCAGTTGTTATATTTGGTTGGGAGCCTCTATGTGTTTAACTTGCACAAAATTTAAGATTTAAAAAAAATGTAGGAATCTGATTCTACAAATCCAACCCTGTTGGAGTTTTGTATGTAAGTAGTGCATTGATATATTCAGTAAGTCAAATATTATTAAAAACGACATACATTTTGTGTCGACTGATTTCAATGAAGGACTTATCCAAATTACGCATAAGGAAGAAATTTCGTCAGAAATTGTCCAAAGTTCATTTCAGAACAAAAGTACAAGAATATGGTCCAAGCTTTCGATTTCCTTAAATCATCGAGGTAGGTAGAGATACAAATGGTGAGTTTTGTAAAACTAATGAGTGTTTTGACGTAGGCAAAGAGTATTGTGATGTAAGTAAGGTGTGATGTGTTTTGTTTTGTTTTTGTTTTTTTTTCATTTATACACAGAGAAAATGAGAAAGAGAGAGAGAGAGAGAGAGTTGAAACGAATGGTGTTTCTGACGCTGCTGACCACGGCCCGAATGGTGATTTGGACACCGCGACAGGAGGAAGTCTTGCAAGGCAACCGTCTTTCTCATCAAATATTCTTGAGCATCAGCTCAAGATGAAGATCAGAAATGATAGAAAACGCTTACATTCGGCAGTCTTTAGCAAAGGATGGGTGACTGAGGCGAGCTTGGTTCGTGTGAAAAGGGCTAGCCTTGATTTTCTCTTTTAGGTCTACCTATGTCACATCAGGGTGGCTTCCTGTGGAGCCCTCCCCTGGTCAGACTAGACAAGCTTTGTTTACCTGGTTAATGTGAGTAAAGTGTTGTTCCTGGCCTGTTGCCGGCCACTTCTTTGGTTATGATCCAAGTTGAGATCTCCAACCTCCCCAGTTTGTTTTGGCCCCTTTTATCTTGACTGGGTCAGCTTTTTATTTTCCCATGTCCGTATATGTTTTATCCTTTCACACTCCCTTAGCGTGAGAGCTTCTTGATTCTGCCCAATGGGCAGAATACAGCGGCTCTCTCTTTTTATTGAGTGTTGGACGGGCCTTACTAACATCAGTTATATTTATTTTACTTTGATTTGTTATTTATTATAGTTTGTTTGGGGGTTCATCCCCTCCCCTTTCATTGTCAATTATTAGAATTTTATGTATTGAGCTTTTATTATCATCAAATTTGTATATCATGGGGTGCGTTTTTTAGGTCAGCCCCTGAGAATATGCGGCATTACGGTATAAGGAGGATTGATTGATGACGGATGAGTTCTTATGGTGAATGTGCGAATTGGAATGAGTGAATGAGTCGTGAATCGGATTAGCTAGCTATAAGGATAGTCAGTGAAGAGCAGCTTTAACCCATTCCTTATTTTAGGCCATGTGCCATAATTGTATTATTTACAAGAGAGAGAGAGAGGGACAGGGAGAGAGAGAGAGGGAGGGACAGGGAGAGAGAGAGAGAGATCCAAATACACAGTATTTGATCTGTATAATGTATGACATTTTGACTGGGCTACAAAGTCAGTTGAAGATATTTATCAATTAAAGGCAAAAACATAATTAATCAAAACTCATCACTATATTTTCTAGTTGGATTTTTTTCATTGCTGTCTTTTCGCCAATACTTGGATATGAAGTCATAACCTCCTGGCGCATATATAGACAAGTTTTAAAATATGATTCTAAAGTTAAAGTCTTTGAAGTGGTATGGCACCGGGCCATATGTGGCAGCAATATTCTAAGTATCGACGAATGTTAGACTTATAGATATGTAAGATAGATTCTGGAGAGAAAAATTGTCTCGCATAACAAACTTTCTTAGCAGCATGTTTCTTAAACCAAAACCCACTGAAAGGTTGTATGGAATGCGACTTCCTTATTAGGATCTCTATGATCACCGAATTTAAGCAACTTCAAGCCTGTTCGGTACCTAGATGAGTAACTGCTTGGGAATACCAGGTATTGTAAGCTTGGATGTACGGGTGGTGTAATAAATAACGAGCCAAGTTCCAATTCCAGTCGTGTTTGTTATATTCACTTACGCGCAAATACCCTTGAGGGAAGAATGAATCCACTTCTTCTCCCTACAGCTATGGGTTAATTAGTAGGATTTGTGTCAGTAAATCATTATTATCTCCAAAAAGATTCTTACAGTAATTTTGTTTCTGGTTTTAAATAACCTGCAAAAGGTTGATGAACCGTAAAAAAAATCAATCAATTATTAAGATCGAAATTAGGCTTACACATAGTTCAGGAATGAAACAAACAGGTGTACACACGCATTCAACCTCATGCATGCATTCATACTGAAGGATTTATTTCGCATGTAAGAGTAAAGTTTGAAAATAAAAAGAAAAACTTTATTATCTTTCATAATAATAATAATAATAATAATAATAATAATAATAATAATAATAAAAAGGACGGGATTACCTCGTTGCTTCGATTGTATTTCTAAATCGAAAGAGGTTAGGCGACAATGTTTATATACCCGCTTTTTCCTTCTTCTTTTTTACTTTAGATCCTTTTATTTAATTGGTCTTATTATTTCTCTCGTTGTCTGAATTAAGGGAGATTTATTTTTGTTACTCTTCTTTGTTCCCGACTTGTTGTTTGTTGCGAGTGAATCTTGTTTTCATAAAAACCCAATGTTGTATTGTTAACCTACCCTCTGTGTTTTCCCTCTACCAACATGAACTAGCTGACTGAATTCATTAGTACTCAGTCCCATGGGAATCCGACGGGCCAGAAGGTTCGTATAAAAAGCAACAAATTCTTTCGAATGCGACTTGTCGCAATGGGCAAAGGCGATTGAGTTGTTGTATGCGATGAAATAACATGAAACAGCCTTCCTGGATTTACAGCTCTACTTTATATTTCGGGTGAAACATCAAAAACTAAACACTCACTTTGAAACAACAAACTTATTTTGAATATCATCAAAGAAAAACTTGTAGTGGCATTGGTAATTAGTCATAGTCTACAGTAAATAAATTTCTAATAATTGCAGAAAAATTTAAAACTGCAATTTATTTACATTTTTGCAACTTTGTTTTAAAAATGTAAATGTCCTACTAATTAACCCATATATAAAGGTGTGTATAAGTGGACTTTTGGGGGTATTTCTTTCATACTGAACAGTGTATCTTATTTGAAATGTTTATAGAACTGGGCACGTGTTCTGATATAGATAAAGTTCATACATTTTAGTAAATGTTATTACTCACAATTTACATGAGAAAAGGAAGTAGGAGCGTAGTGAATTTGGCATGTAGTCCCAGTTGCTGGTGAAACAGTTTTTAATTTCTCGTTGCTTCCTTCATCTGTTTAGGCGAAGAGATTTGCTTGGCGTAGATTTGTTCAATGAGCTGATATTTTGGGCTTGACTGACTATGACCGGTTGCAAAGTCTCGTGTTTATCGATTTTCAAGGTATATAAACTTGAAAGTATTTTGATTTTACTAAATCCAACTACAACAGTCTGCAAATTCTAGTCTTATTTTATTTTTTATTTTAAGGGTTCTTTTTTTTTCCTGAAGCTTACCATTAACGTTGATTTTCATTTTATGCGAATTTTTTAATATGCATCTGAAATTTTTACACGCTGGATCTTTTTAATTATTAGATTTTGAATATTGCTACAAGTTAATGTACAAGATATATTTCGTCTCATATTAAGTTTATTCTCGTTAACAATTATTAAACATAATTTATTATAAATTATGTATTATTAAACAAATTTGCAAAACAGATATTTCTAAGCTAAGCTAGGCATGACACAAGGCAATAATAGTGCAACAACCAATGAGAAGTAAAGTCACTACACGAGCAAACGGCCTAGCAGATTAACCTCGGTTATTTATCCATGCTTCTTCACTAAGACGGGATGCGACACAAGGTCAGGCTTAATGTGAGGAACCCAAACGCGTACACTAAGGTCGAGTACAAAAATGCCCAAGCCCCCGCAACAGTCGATTGCACTGGCCTCGGTAGCGATCACCCATCGTCTCTTCTAATGCAATGAGAGGGTGCAGCCCTGGCAGCTGTTACCCTGGGCCGAACACCTCAAAGTGTTATTTTCCTCAGCTGCATCTCTGTCCCCGAATGTTATCAAAGGACATTCAAGAGAATATATTTCTGAAGTCATAATCATGTTACTCAGAACTGAACGATTTTTTTTTTATGGTTGGTCAATAAAAATATTGGGAAATAATGAAACTACGAAATAGAAATGTCCAAAAGATATAGATCTCTAATCACTGCAATAGAATCAGAAAGAAAGTGACAGCTAAAACTTCTAGGATATAATCTTGAGGATAGGAAGTTTGGAAAATGTAATAAACGCGGTATATATTGAAGGCAAGAGGGGTAGAGGAAAACAGCGAGTAACTTGACCAATGAATTTGGGCGAATTAATGGCGGAGACGTGGTAAAAGTCAAATGTTTATTAGAAATAGAACAGACAAGAAATTGTACAATTTGTAATAAAAATTCTTCCTAAATAATTTGAAAATACCAATAATGTCGTAATTACAATTAACCGTGAAAAGAATATATGATTACTCAAAACACCTTGAAATTAAAAATAATAATAATTCAGATCGGAACAATGACATTTCACGCATCAGAAAAGGTAATTTAGTTATAAGAAGTAATTGATTGTATAAAATATTAAATGCAGGCGCATGAAAATTTATGTAAATCACAATTAATAAGCTTTGGTGTTCATTTTCTGAACTGTCGATGAAATATGAGCTCAACTTTTATATTCTGGCATCTCGACTTCATTCATTTTATCGCCATTGTAATGTGGTTTTTCTCTGTCTTTTCTATAAATATTTTCATGGCCATTGTTCTATTGAGTTTTTCTCTTTGTTACCTCGACCGTATGAATGTAAGCGTACTACTAGATTGGCAACTAGTCTCATCGTTTTACTGTTGAATTAATTAGATGTCACTGTAAGTTCTATTCTAATAGTTTATTTTCTCGCACTTCTCGCCTGTGGAACTCTCTTCGTGTCTATTTCTTTCCTCTTACTTACAATTTTTAAAAATTTGAATGTAACGTCAGTCGCAATCTTGCTTCTTCCTGAAACTTGTTCTTTTATTGTCCTTTCTCTTCATTAAAGTTTTCTTATTCTCTTTTATTCCCAATAACCAATTGCGTCTTAGTGGCATTATTGCTTTGTTTGGGGGGGGTGAAATGATTAATAATAATAATAATCTCGCTTGCTTATCTCTTATTAGAATTCGTCATCGATAATAACAAATACTATTTATTTGGGCAGTCATGAATATACAAATATTTAGAAGTTATATATGTATATATATTTAATGAAGTTATATATGTATATATATAAAGCAGGCATAATAATTGCTATCGTATGGCAAAAAAATTATTAAGCGTGGTTTGAAACTTTTGAAATCTCCCACCTTCACGCTGAGTAGTTTACCTTTCGGCATCTCACAAACGATGTTGTTACAAGTCGATCCTTATACCAAGCCTGGCAACCATGCAACTGGGGTCAACGACTAGGGGATATGTGAAGACCTTATACTAAATAACAATTACTGAGAAAATTTTTCGCAAGGAACTTGTTAGTAATGTCCAGTAATAGTTAATTAGCAACTATATATAATATTAGGAAGCAGTTTATAATTATTGATTTATTTCGATAAATGCAAATGTACAAAGAAAGAACAAAAATACTATGAAATAACTAAATACACATTTTTAAATGATATTGCAAAAATAATTTGCCAATTGATTACAGAAAATATAATTGTATAATACAATCTGAAAGCAATTTCAATATTTTACAAAATCATGTATCAACAAAAATGTGTATTTCAGAAAAACAATAATTTTGATAATCTTTACAAAATTTATTGTGATTTTTGTTACATATACAATTTGTTTCACGGAAAATTAAGAAAATACTTATTTTGCTATGATACAATAATAGATATTACCGGTATACATAGATTTAAAAATTAAAATCAATTTACATTAACAAGAACACAAAATTAATTAGCAGTATAATTTGGGGAGATAACCAATTAGATATATGTAAAAAGTGGGGAAATTGAAAATAAAAAATATCTGGTATTCCTGTGGTATCCAGTTGAATTTTAAAATTGCCACAACTTATTTCTTTCACAAATGTTCATATTCTGAAAAATAAAAACTAATATTATTAAATATTTTCTCTTCTGTGGGACAATATTTTCATGTAACAGACTGCTATATACAAAAGTGACATTTAATATCTTTAGGGATCCTAATTTCAAGGGTCTGGTAAGTTATCAAATGTTTGACTTCCTATGACATCCATTTCACATTTTGAGTAATTATGGCCCAAATAAAAGTTTTATTCTTTGACATCAATATTTAATTTATAGTTTGTTTTTTTTTTTCCAGATTAATTTTTTCAATGACACTTTGAACTGTTCCATTGAAATTATTCACCTCCTTAATTTTCCAAATTGATTTTCTAAATAGTCTGTAGTAAATTTACCAAGTATAACAATTACACCGACTACTTAGCAAATATCAACAAACATCAATAAAGCCATTGTATGCATGTTCAATGGTTAAACTTGTATGTCTTATTAATGATTTCATTCTTTTTCTTTGATTTCCTCCCATTCTTTTTGTCATTTTTCCAGAATTAGAAAGAAATAACAGTTATTCATCATGTAAATTTGATATCACCTTTTTCAGTGGATAATTTTTCTTAGTGTCACCGACAATTTTCCAAAATTTTAAAACTTTTTCAATGAAATTAACTGTTTGTACAGTATCTTCCCCTGTGTTTTAATGGTAGCTACTGTTTGAACACAAAAATCTTTTAAACAATGGGAAATATTTTGACGCTTAACAGGTTTTAGGTTGGGTGCTACATCAGTTAGTATCGATAGCTTAAAAAAAAAACTGAGGTTTTTCATACTCAAAATGACATTTTTTAATTTCCCATTTTTTAATTTCCCATTTTGCCTTCAGAATAAACAGTAATTTAAAAGTAGGTTCAGTAATCCAATTATTCCGAATGTTTTAAAAAAGGTGGACATAATCATAAAGTAAGTACAAGCCACTTTTAGTTACCCAAGGCTTATTAAAAACAATGTCAAATTTTTGGAAAAAAAGATTGATGAGTTCTGCTATATTATCAAATAAAATTGCAATTACCTGACTGTTTGATTGCATCAACAATATGCAAAATTTTTTCATGATTTTTTTCTAGAAAATACAATCATTTTGCATATTTCACACAGAAGCAGAAGTTTTATTTGTTGGTTTTGGTTGAGGACTAGGTAACTTATTGTAAATGCAGTGGCGTAGCTAAGGGGACGAGGGCCGCCCCGGGTGCCAGCACAGGAGGGGTGACACAATGTCACCCCCAACAAAATTTTTCAACCAGGCTAAGGTACCAAAAATAGTCTGAAAACAGTGGTGGAGACACAGGGTTTCGCAGGCGGGCATATGACCCCCCACCCCGAAATAATTTATGATCCCCTAGTTTTGTCCCCCCATCAAACATTTTCTAATAAATCGTCGGGAAATTTGTGAGTAGGAAAAATAGCAATGTTTTCAGCTTTCATGTGTTTCAGTTTGCTACAATCTTGGTTACTAACAAGAGACATTGTTGTAACATTTTATCGGATGATATGGTGTTTTAACTCTGCATCATTAATAACAACAAAGCGAAATACGAAGCTAAAAGTGCAACAATTTCAGTCTTGCCTGTGTATCAATTCGCTGAGATACAATTTTCCATTGAGTGAGCGATATACTTTTGAATATATCTACTAGTGTTGGGACGATTAATCGGAATCGGAATCGAGAATCGGAAAAATCGTAACTTTTTGGGGTATTGGAAACGGTATCGGAAAAAATTGTGCCTATTTTCCGATTCCAAAACGATTCTTTTAAATTTTTAACTTAATTTTGGTACTATTGATAAATATTTATTGTTTTTAAATTATCACTAAAACTAAAATCATAACATCAAAATACGATGTAAATTTATTTTACTTGTATAAAGGAAAACAAAAAAATAAACTTTGCATAAATTCTCTAGGTAACCTTTAAAAGAATGCAGTTGATTTACAATGTTCCGAAAAATGCTTAAAAATTAAATAGAACATTTTTGTCAAGAAAAATACTTTCAAACATCATTGATAATTAAATGGTACCCAGAAAATGATGCAACGGAAAATTGGACACCGGAAAATTAGCAACGGAAAATTACGTCAACCATGAGCCAGTCGAGACTGTCGGATCTGGCTGTGCTGTCCATTGAAAAACGAGCTTACAAGACAGATTTTGACGATGTCATTGACCAGTTTGCCACAATGAAAACAAGAAAACATTCATTCTAAGACCATAGTATCGAATGTCATTCTTTTGTGTATTGCCGTGTTTCGTATTTAGTTGTTCTGAAAGTGAACAGTTGCATTTTAAAAATCTTTTGATTTGAACTGATTATTTTGTGGTATTGGATTTTGTCTTGGATCATACATGTAAACAGTAACGTACCAGTCAGTAGAGTAAAGTAGAGGTATGAAAATTTACGGAACCATTCAGCATAGGGTGAATCGGGGTCGCTGGGGTGACATTTGAGCGGACCGCCCCGGGTGACGTTTACTCTAGCTACGCCACTGAGTAAATGACCAAATATTGATGGTGGATTTCTGAGTTATACTTTTCTTGTAATAACCACCGTTTCATAATCAGATGCAAAATGCCTTTCACAACAACAGTGTTTGGTTTGTTAGAGATGTTGTCTCGAAGTATTGCCTTTAACAATCATTCTCACTCATTCTGATCTTGGGAAGACAAAATAATACACAAATCATGTCACGTTCGAATTTATATGTCATAATCGAATTTGAATGTCATACTCAAATTTGGATCTCATAATCGAATCGAGATGTAATGAATTCGAATACCATAATCGAATTCGGATGCCATAATCGAATTCAGATACAATGCTCAAATTCAAATGTCGTACCTCAGTTCGTATGTAATGATCAAATTCTGATATCATACTCGAAATCGGATGTCATACTCTCTAAATGTGAGCCATTTTTTTATCTATTTTGCACAACCGACTTGCATCCTCTACTGGGATTGTGGTGAACAATTTTAGACACATCTAGTATCATTATTTATCGGTATGATATAGCTTGTTTTTGTTTTTTAAATCTATAAAATGAGACGATGCGTTTTTTTGTTTTTGTTTTTTTTGTTTGTTTGTCAAGGTTTATAATGTATTGGAAACTTCAAGCCTAAAGATAGATTGATTATCTTAAGCTGGAATTACCTCACAAAAACAAGCTATAGTCACTTACATTTTCCAGTTTTTAAAAGGGCCTATAAACAAATTGAAAATCAAACAGTTAATAAACCTGAATATTTCAAACTATTCATTTTTCATTCAGAACAATTTCAATGACGTCGGTCAGGAAAAACAGATTTTAATTACATATCTAATAGTGATCACATTCTTGACATTCTCACCATTTCATACGGCTTTTTCTTTTCTTTTTAAATAACTAAGTAATTCTATTAGTTCATTAATTATGGATCTTGTAGATGCGGTAATGGAATGTCAGTGGTAACAAAATAATCATAAAAATTCGAAATCATTTCAGAAACATTTCGTTTATTATATTGGAATATTAACCGACACCTCGAAAAACGTCACTTATATAAGAATCGAAATATTGAGATGTAACACTGTTTCTTCTCTGGAATAGACAGATAATTCAGAAGTATTATCCACCCATTGCTTTAAGAACGCTCAACAATAAAATTAGTAAAATTGAACCGCTTAAAAAGAAGATAAAATTTACAGAAAAAAAATAAATCTTTACAAAAATATATAAATAAAATCGTAAAATCAGTCACTTATTAGACAGAACTCATTAGTTATTTTTTATTTTTCCTTAATTTATGACTCATTTATTCTTATAATATGCTATAATTTTCTATACTGGCCCAATTCTCTATAAAATTCAAGAAACTTGAGTACAGTGAACATTTCATTCAAATCTTAGTGGAAATCAGTTAAATGAATACAGTAAATGAATACATTCTTTCATAGTCATGTATATTATACAAAATTTAATCATAAGTGACTCAAGATGAAATTAATTGTTTAGGTCTGAATAAAAGTATCGGCTCTTTTTGTACTTAATCAATTTAATATACTTTCCATCCAAGTCCTACTCCGTACTGAAAACATAAAAGCAGTCAGATGAGAAACGAAAATTAAACTTGCCTCACTATTCAAGCCTAAAGTCATGAACCTCTTTGCAGAATGCGTTTACACAATCAAAGTTCAAGCAGCCTTTGTTAGCCTTTTTATCTTTTAATCAAAACTCTCCTATTTCCCAACTTTTATTAAATCTATCCAAGTTATTTTCTCTTATAATATTAAATTCAATCCAAACAAAAGTTAAAAGCTTTCCAGTTATAGCTCGTTAGAATATTATGCAAATGATCTCAAACCCAATTACAAAAAAAAAAAAAGCCTTTTTATCCACGATTGTGTCAGTTTCACGAAAAGAGCATCGATTCTCTGAATTTAGAATAGCGAAATCTACCCAAAATATTTGCAGATTTAAACTTTATAAATAATAAAATGTGTCAGGTTAAATTTAATTTTGAACATTGTACAAGAGAAAATACAAACTTATGAATATTATAAATGTGTCTCCGGTAACCAACAAATAATAACCTACTCTCGTCTTAAAATATGAGGTGTGATTATCCCTACAGTATTAAAATAATAATAATTTGGTGGGCTTGCCCAGTGAACAAAAATACATAGACAAGACTAAAGTGGAAACAAACCCCAAACTGAATAAATAAATGTTCCATTGACCATAAAGTAGCTTTATACTGAGACTAACATTATTTCAAACTAATCCCCACTTGTCTGAACTAATCCTTTGACTAAACTGATTCTATCAGTTTTCGTGAGAATTAAGTTTTTAGCATATACTTTCACCTCAGCAAATAAATAAAGCAATTAGAGTTAGTTAATAAATATTCTAAAATACCCATATTTTATGGTCTACCCAAAATACACAGAGCAGACATTCAAATGCAACCTTTCATATCTATGATTTATAGTGCTTCCCATAAACTGGCGAAAGCTATAACAACAATTAAAAAAAAACACTTCTTAGAACAATTAGCTCTTCACATATTAAAAAATTCAGGCAGCCTGGTTGGAAAACTAGAGAAAGGATAAGTATGGTAGATAAACCTATGGCTTGTTTAGATTTCAAATCCATATCGTTCCCAAGAATTAAAAAAATGACTACAATCAAAAATTAAACTCACTATGCCAAATTTTTATAATTTTATTTATTATAAAATTTACTGACTCATTGTGTAATTTCACTTATAACAATTATTTGTATAAACAGCAAAAATTCTGATTACAGATGGGATTACTCCTGAAAGGAGTTTTATTGTGTTAATTCTTCGAATTTATTGAATCTGGTCCCTTCCAAAATATTTTACCAAAACAATCAACATATTTCCGATATATTGATGATGTGTTATTAAATTAACCCTGCGAAACCATATTACCTGATCTTGTAAATAAACCAAACAACTTCGAACGTACGATAGAATTTACTTATTGTGGTAAAACAACCCGATTACTTTCCCTGTCCTATGATTTGTATAAATAATCACGCAGTCTTAACCAAAACTGCAAGACTCTTCAGTTACGTTCAATAAAGGCACATTAAGCCGAACTAGTCTCTGAGTTTTCAGGATTTTTGCTTGCATTAGAAAACAGTTCATCCACTCCTATTACTTATACAGATAGACTTAACCTGCTTTTCCATATCCGTATATATCAATATTTCTCACTGCAAAACTTACCAGAGTGCCATGGATGTTTTGAATAGAATTTTTGTGAAGAGACGAAACATAATTTTATGCCAATCCTATGAAGAGGGATTAGAACAGTATCTTCAGCGATTAAAAATCTTAAATCGAGACTGCGAGTTTCAAGCGACGACAGCATATCAGGCAAAGGAGAAATTTATCAGCGATTCCTTTATAAATAGATTAGAATTGAACTATGTCCGTCAAAGATTGCTAGAAAATAGACAACTAGATTTAGCTACTACTCGCAAGCAGGCACTTACCTTGGGGATGACAGAAAAACAATTTTGTTCATACCTACAAACAAGTGTTTCAGAGACTATGCTAATTACTCACGCTCCTACAAGTCCACCAGTTCAAACGACCCAAACAGGGAAAAAGACAGTCCTCTACGACAAACTTCGTCATTTTCTGGCTCCTCCGCCAGCTCTCCGGAAGACATTGTGTAACACTGGACCCACGCACTCCACAAGACAGGCCGCTGGTCCGCTATGGTCCAGTATTACAGGTTAGACACAAGTCTCCGGTTCCCAATGTCAATTCGAAGCCATCCTCCAGCCACATTGTGATTGTTTTGATCCTGGAGAGTGGTCATCAGATCGTAGAAATCCGGAAGCTGGTCCGCCTGCGAGTTCGTCGGGTGAGAATCGGGTTAACAGAAAAATAAATATAACCAAGTCGATTCGATTTTGAAAGGACAAAAGTGTTTTTTATATATAAAAGTAAACACAGACACAGAGGTTGAATGTTTCTTGTATGTGAACAATAACCAAACATACACAAATACTTCGAATAATTTCGGTAAAGGAGAGATGTGACCTTCGTTTTAATCCTTTTGGGTCTGTTCTTAGCGCAACTAGTACAACTTTCGATGTTCCATTCTCAGTAGTAGTAGTAGTAGTAGTAGTAGTAGCGGTACATAGATGTTAGCAGCAGTATTTCGCTTCTTCGTTCTCAGCTTTCTTTTCAATCTCTGATGTCTCTCCACTCAGTTCGAATGCATTCTAAGACAGACGAACCCAAAACTCTGCCTCCTCCGGTTGGCTCGCCTCTTTATTAAGAGAACCTGCCTTACGTGTCCCAAACTAGTGACGTATCTGTTTTTCTAGTGCGAACGTACTGTCATACTACCAAAGTACAACCACTCCCCCGAGAATAAACAATTTACTTTTTCATTGATTGGTTTCCAAGGTTCACAACAAGACGCTATTGTTTATCACCTCGCTATTAATTATTCTGTCGCTTTTTGTAAACTACAGATTCTTGTTTTAAAAATAAATTCTAGGCCAAAACATCCTTAATTTTAACTTTGATTCTTATAATGTCAAAATTCATTTCTTTTTTAAAAGTTCCAAATTATTATTGTTCCAGTAAATTTCTATTAGTAATCTGATATCCTTTGTACACATACAAAAAGATTGTATTTCATGTTCTAAATTAACTTTCTGTAACATTTACATTTCAAAGTCTTTACAGCATATTAACATGTTGGTTATTCGAAAACGCCTCTCTTTCACTTGGCGTTTTCTGTTTTACAGTATAACCTCCTTTATTATCATTATTATTATTTCAGGGGTGATGTCGCCCCTGCCACAATTGCATAGTGCTGCAGCCAGCCGAAAATGTTATTTTTGTGGTCTCAAACTACATCCCAGGTCGTGTTACCCAGCCAGGGAAACTAAATGCCACATGTGCGGGAAGAAGGGACATTTCTCTAAGGTTTGTCGATCAAGATTTTTTTGACCTGGTTCGAATACCCCTATTGCGACTAGTATCGTATCAACTGCAAACCTTAAATGTCTCAAAGTCTATATTAACGGTAAAAATAAATGGTGTAAAAATGATTGCTCTAGTCAACACAGGAAGTTCAGAAAGTTTTATTAGCACTGATATTGCAAAAAGAAACAAATTTAAAAAAAAAAATACACCCACTTATGAAGATTACCAAATTTCCTTTACCTTCTTCTGTCGTTAAAGCCTCCGATGAGTTAAAAAGAGATATTGTCAACTCAGACATCACTTCGGTGAATCCTGACATTCCCCTAGAAGTAGGGAACGACACTTCCGACCATGCCATAGCTGCCGCGTTAAGGCAATTCGGGCGCCATATAGCGTTCTTCTCCAGGACATTGTCAAAATCTGAGCGCAGACATAGAACATTATTGTGTACAAGAACTAATGCAACTCCACCCAAAAGGTTTTTAAAATTTCCAAGGCGAAGTTCGGCCGTGCTCTACCTCCCTTCGTAGCTTTCAAGCTAGGTGTTGTTTTACTAAGAAACCATGTTCGACAAAGCAAGTATAATTCTCCTGTGAATAAGATGGAACTGCTTGAGGCGAACTCTATGCGCGCATCCAGCACTCTGATGGGAGATAATTGAACGTTTCCCTCAAATATTTAGCCCTTGTCGGCGAGTTATGAAACGAGAGGGAGGATCAGTTCTCCCTTGAAGCAATATATCTCCCTTTTGATAGTAACAACGACACAATGTCATTGGATTCTACTGAGGAACAAGTCCCCGATAGTGATCGACACCAGAATAGTTCCCTCAAAACCAGAGCATACTACCACAGACTCTGATAATCAGATTTCAGTATCAGAGCATCCCACTCCAAGAAGAAGACAAAAACAATATGAGATGAAATACTTTTGGCCGACTGTTCCCGTAACACCTGAAAGCCCAGACCACCTGCCACCGAAACGATTCCAGAGAATTGTCAAGAGACCCAGTCACCTGGATGATTTTGTGTCGAACTAGGAGAAAACAAAGCCGAGGAGAATGTGGTAAGACAACCCGATTACCTCCCCTGCAAAACGGCAAATCTTTTCAGTTACGTTTGATAAAAGCACATTAAGCTGAACTAGACTCCGAGTTTTCACTACACTTATGAAACAAAAAACAAACCTTCCCTCAATATCATGTTAAACCGTACTCATAATAATCTAACACTAAGCGTTTATCGAAAATCTACTAATAAAAATAAAATAATATAATAAATTTCTATTGACACCATAAACAACATAAAGTCCGTAATAAAAATTATCAGATTTTATTTAAGAGCTCTTTTAAATTGTAGTATTTACATAAAAAGAGATACATTGAAAATATTTCTAAGCTCATCCAATGTCCTAATTATCTCATACTTAATATGAAAGGGAAAGTTCATCAAATTTATAAAAATAAGAGAATATTACAATAAACTAGACTCTCTAGTCTAGAGACACATTACCTATCACAACTACAACTGAAAAAAGATTATTTAAACTTAATATATAATTTCTTACAACTACTTCTAAAACAATAAGAGACTTTAATACAAAATAATAAATTCTGAAGCAAGAATTTACATTAAAGACTCTAAATGTCACAAAAATACATTGGTTAAATTCCGAGGAATGTTAAGGAAGGGACCTTTTACAAAACAACACATAGTGCATTAGTAGTTCATCGTAATAAATGACCATAATTTTGACTTAAAATGCTATTTTAATTAAAAGAAAGTAATTTATTAAGGCAAAAATATTTAGAAAGTGCACTTTCTGGGTCATCTACGGTACATTTGCATCCAGGTTCTTACATTTTTCCCCATTCTTTACAAGTCTTCCGTTGTCGCAGTGTTGGATATTTAGAAAAATAAATAAATAAAAAAACAGCGGTAAAAATAACCGCTTTGGAAAACTAAATGAAATCAACTGGACGTTTGTGTCTGGACATGTCGGACTCAAAAAAATAATTTTAAATAAAATTTAGCATCTACATCTTCAGCGTTTCTTTTCGATGCATAATTAAACATTTTCGTTTATATTTTCCTAATTCCTACTATATATATATATATATATATATATATATATATATATATATATATATATATATATATATATATATATATAATTCTATCAATGAAAACATTATTTCAGTGTTATGAAGTCCTTTTAAAGGACGTAACGCGTTACAGAAGCTTTTTTCCTGTTATTTGTCGTCGGAGGCTATTAAAACAAGGTGCATAACTTATACATTACCTTTTAGTGAATTACTTCCCTTGATCTAAATTTTAGTTAAACAATTGTAGTGTAAAATTTGAATAAAATTGTTTTATAAATAAACCCTTATAGAAAATGGAAAACATATATTAAATGACTCACAATGATATTAACTGTAAATTTTACTACAAATATTTTGTTCCTGTCATACATCATGAAAAAAAATTATTTATTCTCTTAAAATATATGAAATTATTGAATTAATCTTTTTATTTTAATTTAAAATTGTTTCGTTTATTTATTTATTTTTCCAGATACAGTGACCACCGGACACTAAAATTATTTGCCTTAAAATTTGCACAAGACCACGTTAATTCATATCAACTTACCTTAAAGAAAACTGATTTCGCAACTGGGACGGAAGACATGACAGTGTTTCTTCTTAAGAACATTATCATACACTAATTTAATAAGCTATTTTTTTTAGTGTGTTTGACTACTTCTATAATTAAATGTATAAAGTCTCTACGACAAAATTTTACATGAAATAATGGTGGTAAAATAGTATGTGCACAAAATATCAGATGATGATTGATTTGCAATTTGGAAAGAAAGTTTAAGAGTTTGTTGGGGGACGTGCAGAATTTATTAATTATGCTTGAAAGAATCAGAAGGAATTTGTGTAGGTTGGGTGACTTTCTGCATCCACAACAAATAAATAAACGAAATTTAAAATACGATTAAGCACAAGACATATTCAATTAGAAACTAATATAACATTTATATACAATTGAAACCAATATACAAGCAGGATAATTGGTATATGTGATGTTGGCAAAATGTGTATGATGTTTTAGATTTCAGAATGTCTCTCTTTGTAATTGTTCGTTCATTTACAGTCTTTTTAAGTTTGTATTGATATTAATAATTGTCGATATTAAGTGTCTTTTTAGAAGGAGTTTTTAAGGAGTGATCTACCTTTGACTGTAATGTTTTTAAGGTCGTTCGCACATTGATGTTTACTTAATAGGTAGCGAATATAATTCACTTTAGATAAGCAATGTTTGAGAATCGATGTCCACAGAGTTGATTGAGTTTTTTGATCATGAGTGAGTCAGCGATGATGTATCTTTGCGCGGTAAAATCGTGATTTCGAGTGACGTGGAGTATGTTGGCAATTCCTCTGTGGGTGTTTGTTACTGACTGCCTGGGGCGGTCAGCGTTTATTTTTATAAGTCCTGAAAGTCCGAAGTTGGCTCACTTGAGTTTGGGCGCAATTTCGTTTTGCACGTGAACTTTCAGTGATGAACCAATGAGATTGGTTGATTCGCCTAGTACAGTTTTAATTGGTTGGAGTTTTCCGTGCGTAGCCGTAAGATATAGACTGTTCTGTTGCTAGGGTTGATAGGTAAGAAAAAGGACAAGTTCTTTACCTAGAAATAAATGGAATACACGACGAAAATTGATCATGTATTTGGATGTGACTTGTCTGTGTAGGTGTGTTTATGTGTGAAGCGTCCACAGCCTCTTTTTGCTTCGATGTGAAGAAAAGCAGGAAAAGAGAAAGTTAATTAAGGGCTCGCCTGTTTTTATATCACCTGGGCTGCTGATGATAATATGTTTATTGTTTATTAAGGCACTACAGTACACTATCTTATACTGAATGTCATATGTTATCTGAATGGTGATAATTGAATTATTGCTTTTAATTGTAATAACGACCCTCGGAAATAAAAGCGTTTGAGAAAATATATTTATGCCGAAAAGCTAGTTGGAGATAGATAGATAGATAGATAGATAGATAGATAGATAGATAGATAGATTAATGATTTCAACTTGATTATCATATTTTACAATATAGACTGAAATAAGATGTATATACATGCAGCAAATTAATTTGATAGAATTGTATGGTCCAAAATCACATTAAATAGTCGGTGTTAAAACCCTTAGGTTTATTATCGTTTAAATCATGAGATATGTATAACCAGTTACTGATTTTATGGTTGTGGATCGTCTAATGCTGCTACAATAATAATAATAATAATAATAATAATAATAATAATAATAAACAAAATTATTAGAGTAACCCTTCCATTATTTTGCAACACATCCAGAAGAGTGTAATTTAAGAAAAGAAAAAGCAAAAGAAAGAAAAGATAGTGTTTAGTTTAACACTGTTTAGTGTTTTTAGTTTAATAATATTTCGACATTATATCAGACTTCTTCAGATTGTTGTAAAAATGCATACAAGTATAAAAATGTAAAATGAAGTTTTTGTATAAGACTGTCTTCAAGTCACAACACTTCTCGTGATGTACAAACGTCGCTTGGCTTGAGAAAAAGGTCCACTGGTAATCAACGCCATTGTGGCGGACTTCACCACATTGATTTAACTTTAGATTAGGAAACAAAACTGACGTGAAAAAGGATAAACAAAAGACATAATTACACATAAAATATGTATTTAACAAGATGTACAACGATGTGAAAGAAAGCTTGCATTTAAGTAAGAAAAGGTTGAATAAAACAAGAGTTGTTTCTCTTTAACTATTATTTGTATTTCAAAGTTTATTGAAAGGAAGTTTATGAGAGTTTCTTGTAATAATTGTTCTTAGCAAATTTGCTATGTAAGAAAAAGTTATGTGAGTGTAAGGAATGTTCAGCATGTGAGTGGTGATGTGAGTGAGAAGGTTGGTGCATGGTTTCAACTGTCGTGGATTTGCTTGGCAGCTGAATTCTCACTAATTAGTTAAGAATATTTCTTGCTTATATAAATAACCATAGGCTCCAAATCGCTGAGCGGGAAGAGTTATTCTTCACGTGCAGACGATCTGATTGGTTGGCATTGACCAATCAGCAAGCAAGTTTTGGGAAGACTTAAGAAAGCTTCTGGGATCCGTTTCTCTCAAAAGTGCACAAAATTGACTTCATGAAAATAGAGGGATTACATGAAAATAGAGCGATTGCTGCGATTTGTGAATTGTCTATAACAACGTAGTGGTGATTTATTAACCAATGAATACTTGTCGTTGTATGTGATTTTTGTGTATGTACGTATGTGTGTGCGATATAGATCGGCACACCATCAAGAAATGAGTGAAACGCAGTGAAAGGAATGCAACTGAAATACGACTAACTAACATGATGGGACGTATGGTCATCTTTAAATTTTTCGTCATTTTATTAGTTAGTAAGAGCAATTAATCAAACAGTTTATGGGACTAAATAGCGTGATCGTTTGTATCCGTTGAAATTTGTTTGATATTTTTGTTTCGCGTGAAAGGAATGATGGGCAGGTTGTTTTAAAAATCTTGATGATCAACATCAACAAAAAATTACAGAAATATAATTAGTATAAAAATTACAAAAAACAATTTGCAAAAATTAAATATCGAGTTTTATTATGAACCACCATACTTACAAACGGAAGCAATTCAATCTGGAACTGTCAATGTGAATTTGTGTCCGTCAGCTGGTAATGCACTCACCCACCCAAATTGACCTTTAACTTGTAACAACCAATATTATAAAAAATGTAAATGTATTTTAAAATAAAATTTAGGATTTTTTGAGTAGTTAACTCGAGTAAAAATTAATGTAACTTTTTCCCATTAAAATTGTCTTAATTATTTTTTTTTTTTAATAATTTTTCGCTTTTATTTGTTTATTACAATATCGAGTTTTAACGACCATTATGATTTTTTACAGATTCAAGAGAAAATTCTTACTTCATAAACCGTTAAATTCAACCCTTATTAAAAACCGTTTTTTTTTTTTTCTTTGCAAGACGTAAATTTATGCTCCTGCGTTTGTCGTGAAAATAAGACAAATCGTAAGAATTCACTTATTAAATTTTGAATCAATATATTTCAATGAGGCATAAGGTTTTTGTTGGGTACAATATTTGAATCGAAAAGTTGAATCTTCATTGTCAGATACAAACATTCTTCCTTTTCAGGCACATTAATTAATTAATTTTCACTTAGAAAAATACCCTAAAAATGCGAAAGTAAAATGAAAACGGTTTTAAAGACAAAAGAACTGTAAAAGTAATTTCAATATTTTTCGAAAGTTACAAAACGATTCAATTGCATTTTGACAAGAAACGAAGTCCACTCATTTCGCAGATGGGAAAATAGATTAAAGGGAAGTAACTCGTAAATAGATTTTATAAAAATTATTTGATTTCCATATGTTTTATTTTAGCTTACATTTGTAATCGCGTGTTCGTGGGTGTGCACTTGTACGTGTGTGTACGCGTGTGTGCGTGTGTGATGGAGAGAGAGAAATGGAAAACCGAAAAAAATTGCGTGAGAGAGAGAAAAAGAAAAGAAATAGAAAAAATAAGGGGGGTGAATAGATCAAACAATATTGTACTCTAAAAAGATGTAACGTGGTAGAGGTAATGTTGTGTGTTGATGTATTATTTTCCCTGTTGTTATTTTGTTGACTGTAAGGGTTGATAATGACAGAAATTTAAGATGCATAAAACGTACAACGATAACAACAATAAAAAGTTGAGACACGTATTGACATAAATAATAAGAATTTCTATTTTCTTTTTATGATGTGAATTATGTGTGCAAAAATGTTATCAGTGTCTGTTGTTTTGTTTAAAAGTCAGTGCTTGCTTGGTTTGGTTCCGATAATTTCGTTTGTAAGGATGCGTTTGAAATCGTCTGTTTTTTTATTTTCCCAGAGTGCTGACAGATTTGTGTTTCTGTACTGCTAATTGTCTACTCTACAACTGACTACTGCTATGGTTACCCTAGTCTATTCTACTCTCTTGTGGTGTGTAGAATTAGATTTCTACATTCTCTGTTTTAAACCTGTTAAAAGAAGATCACAGCTAAGTATTCTCAGTTTGTACTGAACCCATTAAAATCGGCTCCAGAGTTCAGTACAAAATGCTTTCTGATTGTTCCATAAATAATAATGCCATGTTACTGCTTACCTCAACCTTACATGGTTGACCTCGTGTTGGCCTCAAGTTGACCTGTTCAGAGTTCAATGCACCAAAAGTTAGTAGACATTCTCTCAAGCCTCCCACCTGATCAAGAAAATTCATAAATATGAAGCTTCGACATGACTTAGTCAGTGAGTCCTTAAAATAATCAACTTATCACACAAATCCATGAAACCCAACTTCCTCACTAAAAGTTAATTTTTATTAACATCAACCCCGGCTTGTAGAATTTAATTTCTTTTCGACATCAACTCATCTAGTGACGAAATTCAGAAACCAACTAACTCAATATCATAACAACATAAAGTAAATCATAACTATATCAGTCAAAGCGAGACAACTCTGCAGGAAGTCAAGCAATCTATTTCATTCAATTTCACCATTAACATAAACTGTTTAATTTCTTACCAGAGCTATAGCACAACACCTTTTATATTACCCTTGATCACACAACCAAGAACTCTAGAGTGTTTTAAACAACTTTATTATATCATGTGTACTTGTTGTATAAAAATCTTTTCTGTTAAAATAAATATCTGCCTTTTTGATTATTTCTCTTGTTATTGTCTTTGTTGCATTTGATTTAGTAAAAATAACAGAGGGTAGGTTTAATTTGTATTTTGTCATTGATAAAGATTGGCTAACCTACTACAGGTGAAAGGGTTGTTTTCATAATCACAAGGGTTAGGATCATGACATATCCTTCTTTTCTGACATCACTGATGTCAATGTTATTTTTAGAATGATGAAATATCATCATCGTCATCATCATTCTCGACCATAACAAAGATTAACTTCTTGCTCAAGTATGTTGGAAATTGACACTCAGAAGAATCATCATGACTGCTTATACTAGCAATGCTAAGAATTGATATCTTTCAATATCATTATTACAGTGTCAATACCTTTACATTGTTACTCGTGAAATATGAGCAGAAATGTTTTTTAAAGAAATTCTTTCAGTTCACTTGATTATTTTTATTTGTTCAACTCTATACAAGCATTTGTAATTAAAGGAATAACAGTTGGAAACTTTCAAACAGTCTTAAATTCATATAACTAATTTCCAAGTTCACTTTTTATGCAACAAATGTTAATATACTAGTCATGCAAGCATTGAGTACTCCATTAACATGACCTTGTGTCTAAAAAGCATCTATTAAAGAAAACATTACTCTGTTGACTTGTATGTTATTAGCCAAACCACAGGATTGAAGATATGAAACCTTCACTGGGCACTGATAAAAATAAATGACTGTGAATCCATTTTTTAAAACAAGGAAACAAAACATTCTGATGAATATTTTTTCACATACAAAATATTTGAAATGTTGTTAATGTAAAGGTTTATAATGATTTCCTCTTCTTGCTGTGCTTCTACAAGATGTGGATGAACATGGCTCTCTACAATTTCCTGTTCTTTCTAGCTCTAAGTAAGCCTTGTCTTTTTACTATCTCTCCTAATCCCTCTTCTGCCAATTGTTAGGTAGATTTATTCATTGCTTTTCTCTGTCACTATTGTATTCAATATATCCCTGTGAATATCAAACTCTTCAAGCACTCTTTCCTCATTATGTGCTAAAGAAATTTTAGATTGGAAGTATAAATATCATGTAATTTTTCAAGATGCAATGGTCATGTATTTTTGGGTTTTTATATACCAACATAAAATCTTACTTTTGCTTGTTTTTTTTCTTTTTTACAATTACTATATCACAAAATTCATGAACTAATGCTTTCATTTACTATAAAATATATACAATGAGTCAATTCTGAATGGAGAATTTGGAATTTTAAACCAAATCTGTCTGCTGTTACTAAGTGCTCCTGTGCTGCTGCTACTTGACTGCACTCACCAGGTTTCCTCTTTTCTACTCTGGCTGCTGCTTAAGCAATACTGCCATTTCTCTTTCTTGCTTTATTAACAGTTCCCATATTGTATTTATTTCTCTGCTAGGCCTACTAATGCACTGAATTATTCAGATGTCTAACTCTCTTGTGGTTCTCCCTTTTCAGTATTTTTACTTCATTCCATTGTGGTTGATGACTACCCTTTATCCTCCATACATGATCCGACATTACTGATTTCATTTTCACACCTAACTTTAGCTTTTCATTGTTTCTCTGATCCTACTCTTAGTAAGCAGTTAATTCCACCTTTGTATTCTTTGCTATATCAGCATTTCCATCAGGTTATCTATTAGAATGCTAGTATATTCTCCAAGCAAAATGTATGATTTCATTTAATTTCAAACCACTGAGAAAACCTCATCCGTAGGAATTCTAGTGAACAGGCTCACCACATCCAAGTTTACCATCTGTGATCTATTAATAAATATAGAGTTAATTACTTTGTAACTTTTTTAGAGACCAATCAAATTTCAATAAATGGAGTTACTAGCAATCAGAAATAGTTCTATAATGGGTTGATACAGATAAGCACACAATATGTTTTGTTTCATCATTCACTTTTACTCACAGTTGAACAGCATGAGACAATATTAGCATGGTACATAATAGGTTGGTGCAAAAATAATGACGTAATAATGTCGTTTTTTGACGTATTTTTAACGTCAAAAAACGACACTATTACGTCATTATTTTTGCACCAACCTAATAACAGCATCTAACTGCTATAGCTGGGAGCCCTCAGACTGATTTCCCCTCATACTTCAGAGTGTTTTTTTTTAACATGGTAGCAAGTTACCAATTTCATTGCCATTCAAAGAACTGACAAATTGAAGTTTTCTTTAATTTGATCCTGAGTGAAAGAAAATCACACCTATAAA
The DNA here is from genome assembly GCA_963932145.1 of Acanthosepion lycidas. Lineage (NCBI taxonomy): Eukaryota > Metazoa > Mollusca > Cephalopoda > Sepiida > Sepiidae > Acanthosepion > Acanthosepion lycidas. The sequence goes on along the minus strand of OZ010583.1, from coordinate 74,482,138 downwards.
TAAATATAATGACTAAAAATATGATCAGTAGTAGGAGAAAGAGTCATAAACTCTCCATTTTGAGTAGATTCAACTTTTGGTAACACAAATAAAGGAGTTACCATGGTACCAAATGACAACTTTTCTATTCATCAAACTCAGTACTGTTTCTTTTAGCTTTGAATGCACTTCTTTTATATTTACGTCCAGTAATTGTTTGGCCAGATTTTATAATATCAAACCTCTCACATTTCACCAAATGATTTCCATAAACTTCCAGATATGGTAGTTTATGCTTTGACATCAACATCCAACCATTTTCGCTGATTATTATACTAAACATAGGTAATGATATAATAAAAAATAAATCAATTTCTTATTGAATATGATTAATATATGCCTCCATATTTCTGAATTCTGTTACTCACTAAATTTACATGGAACTACTTTATCATGTTTTTATTTCTTGACAGTCATTTTTCAACAAATTGAATATACTTTACAGTCAATGCACTTATATTTGCTGTGACTTCCCTAAGGTTTTTTTGAAGCTTTCCCATTAGAACTTGAAATTTTCATTTGAGTTGACCTATTCCCTTGTTTTTCATAAACTGAAAACTTGTCATTTTTTTAAAAAACAAAACCTCATTTCTCTTAAATGGAAAATTTATATTTCATGAAGATTAATTTTGGCACAGTTTGGAACTCATGCTGGTATAAAATATGAAAATGCTGTGTTTCATGTTTTTCTATATTTGCTTTAAAAATCATAATAGCGGTCACAAAAAGATAATATTTTCAGTTCTGCCACAAGTGTTTTCAATTGATGCATTGACATTAGACTTCAATTTTTGAGTCACAACCTTCAACCTTTCATCATTTGCTTTAACCTCTCCATTTTTTTTTATAAGCTGAAATCTTGCAAGTTTTTAAAAATATAAAACATCATTGACCATAAAGGCAGAACTTACATTACAAGCAGCTTAATTATGGCTCAGTTTGGAACTCATGCAAGTATAAAATATGCATCATGATTTCTAGATTTGATTTAAAAATTTACTTAAAATTGATTGAATGACCTTTTATTAAATAATCAACAAATCATATATTATTTAAAAAATAAAATGTCAGAAATAAATGTTATATTTTCAGAAAAATGGTAAAAATGCCAATCTTAAACTGAACTCTTCAACTTCAGGTTAAGCAATAATGTTTTTCAACTATTATTGAGATAAGAGAGAATCATTCAGTGCTTCTTCATGTGTACTAATCCTACCTAATTATTTAAAAATTCAATTCCAAAAAGCACTTGCATATTCACAATATATCATTAATCAAATTCAGAAATTAGATTTTAATTTTAAACAACAATGTCTTTTACAGTAATATTATGGAGAATGATGAAAGTACACCCTCAAAAGAGGAATCTCTATCAATTGTATTTATGCAAAAAAGAGAATAAAAGTCTCTAATGTAACATATTCAATCGGGAACATATAATACAAGACTCTTACAGTTGTTCATATATGATTTAAATTCAAGTGTAAGCATTTATCAATATTTGAAATTAATCTTTAGATATAAAGTGTAATAAACAGTCTTTTAAATCTTGTCTTTGTGCTTTAGATGAATTTTGAAATTTGCCTGATAAAAGCATAGAAAACACTTGATATATTTTTAAGAATCTGAACACTGTTTAAACAGCAGACACTTAACCTATATTTGAAACTCCTTATCACTTTATCACAGAAATTAAATAATTTATGCTCAGATAGTTCTTGAATACTTTTTGAAAAATGCAAATGCTATAGCAATTATAAATACTGTTTGGTTGGGTGGTTGATTTTATGACATATAAACTCCTGTTAAGTTATTTAATTTTTTTGTGTTGGGCACCCAGTGAGGATCAAAATCACTACTCAGTAATAATGCTCAACCAGACTAATCTTGCTAAACCCACACTGAGGTATTTTTAAATACACTGATTTTCTATTATAGATAACAAATGAATTTTACAAACTAATGGGAGTAGGTGTATAGACTATCAAAATATTTACATTTGTGTGTTCTATTTTCAAAGTCAAACAGTCAGTAGAACAGAAAATTGAAACATAAAAAATTTCATTGAAACTTAAGGTGCAATGTAAATTGCCTCTCTATAGATTTAACTTACACAAAGAACCATATTTGAATTTATAATGTTCCAACCAAACATATTCATCTCTGCCAGCACATTCCTCTAACTACTAAAATACTTTATAACTTGAAAAGTTTTATACAAGAAAAAAAAAAAAACAAAAGAGGAAAAAAACAGAAAGGAGAATATTAAACAATTAACAAAGAAAATTTAAAAAAAAAATAGCTATGAGAAAACAATATCTCTGGAAAACTGGAAACTAAATTAATGAAGCCAAACAGCATTGACAATCTGTTGAAATGTGGAGAAATGTGAAAAATCACAATAACATCATACAATCAAAACCAACACAGAAGAAATGTTTTAGACTCAAAAAACAATTTGAGTCACATTTCAACCCTGATGACACTAAAGACACATACATGAATAGAACATATGCCAGTATACATCCAATCATTACAAAACCTGTCTCTAAATGTAAATAATAACAAATTTAGTGATGAGAAATTTAAGAAAGCTATAAAAAATTAATGAATAATACAGTATCACTTGACATTGAGGCTTAATTTTTGAAAATGGCTTATTTTCTCCCTGAATTTAATAACAACTTTTTCAATTTCATGAAGGACATCAAAAATACATCCCAAAAAGTGGGGTATATCAATCACACATTAATTCACTGTGGAGTAACAAAAATGATAGAGTCTCCAAAACTCACAAATATACAGAGGTATCTCAATTGAACCCATTATAGTGAAAGTATTAATGAACATTGTATTAACTTAGTCCTCTCATCATTTTATGAAAGTCAATTCCTCACAACTTAATTTGATTTTCATTCTGGTAATGGTATAATGACACCATACAATTGTGGACAGAATTATTCACCCCCACTGAATATTTGCATATTTTCAAAGTAAATGCGAATATTTGCAAGTATTTACTGAATTTACCATGAATATTTGATTCTGTATTTACTTTTGAATAATTTGTGAAATTTTTAGAAGTTTTGAGATTTATATCCACAGTTATAGATTTTTCTAAAAATTGCTACAGTCCAAAATTATTCGCCACCCCCACCCAACTTGTGGAAATTATGAAATAATATTGCTCTATGGAAATTGTAATGATTTTTTTCTTAATTTGACATTTAATACAAACATTATTTGAGAATTAAATAGTATTGACCTGATTCTATATCATTCTAAAATATAATGAAGAAGACAACATGTGAGTGCCACATACCACGATAACTCACTCATTCTGCAACCATGGCAAAAATGGCTGAACTTGACAAGAAGGTCTGGATATAGATAGTTGATACATACAAACAAGGTGATGGATATACAACACTTTCCAAGTGTTTAAATGTTCTGAGATCGATAATTTGTAGCATTATCAAGAAGTATTAGACCCATTGTGTTGAAAATAAATTAAGTACTGGCAGAAAACGGTTAATTTCTGAAAGAATGGAAAGGAAAATTGTTAGAGATGCCTTGAAGAATCCTCATGCAATACCAGAGGACATTATCAATAATGTAAAGACACCAGGGTTGAATGTATCAATGAAGACAGTTACTAGATAAAGCAGGACTTCAAGTTTGTCACCCAAGGAAGACTCTCTTGCTTGAGACTAAACACTTAAAATGCAGATTAGCTTGTGCTAGAAGCCATCTAGAACATGCGAGAAAATATTGAAACTCTGTTTTACGGTTAGATGAAACTAAAATTATTTGGTCACATGAATTTCCGTTATGTATGGAGGAAAGTGAATGATGCTCACAAACCAAACAATGCCCTTCCTACAATTAAGTACAATGGTGGAAGCATTCTACTCTGAGAATGTCTTTCTGCTTCTGGACCAGGTGAACTAGTAAAAGTACAAGGTATAATAGATAAAGAGCAGTATTTGGCTATTCTTAAAAATAATGCAAAACAAGGTGCCCAAAAGCTGTCTCACTGAACATTCCAAGAAGACAGCACAAATTGTTACAAAATACTTAGATCACAAAAAAATTAAGGTATTGGCATAGGTCACAGAAACTCCTGACCTAAGCCCCATTGAATATTTATTGGTATATTTGAAGAAAATAGTAAAAGAAAGTAGTCCTTCAAATTTGGAGGAACTCAAAGCTATTGCCAAGGTAGAATGGTGCAAAATACTGAGCCGTGTGTATAGTGATCTTGTAAGGAACTATCAAAAATGATTAAAGGCAATAATCAAGAATAAAGGATACACAACTGATTATTAAGGCAAGAGGACCAATAATTTTGTACTATGTAAAAAGTTTTTTGGTGATTTTTGTATTATTGTTTGACATTAAAATAAAAGATTTGTTGTGAACATCACTGGACATTCTTTCAAATCCATTATTTCATAATTTGTGAAAAAATGCACATGAAATTTTCATGAAAATTTGTGGTATTACAGGTTTATTTGCAATGATGGAAAAAGAGGGTGAATAATTCTGTCCACAACTGTAATATATGTGATCAAACAATTCCAGGAAATTGCATACCTCTCCATTAAAAAATTGTATACATGATATGTCAACCTCATAACTGCATATGACCACATCAATAAAGATTTCCTTTTCTCATCCATTAGAAACTGCCTTCCAAGCCCTGATTCAACTGAATATCTAGATATAAAGAACTATATCAATCCCCATACCTGATATATTTAATTATACCATCTGGTGAGGAGCCCGATACAGAAACATTTCAAACCTCATCAGCCATGACAAGGAGGAAATGAGAGTCTCAATCTGTTTAATCTTTTCCTAGACTATATATACAAACACAGATGTGAAGAAATGAGCTCTGATTATTGAAGCCCTCCATACAAATCCATTCCATATGAATATACTAATAGAAAACAGCATTCTTGCTTTCCATCTGATGATGGTGAAGTAAGCTATGCCAATGCCATACAACCTTGTGCAAATTAATTGAAACAAAACAAATAATTCCATTATTATTTACTTTTTTTTGTATTTTTCCAATGAAACATGACCCAGTGCATATGTTAGTACTTCTTATGTCAATTCCATGAATCATTCCTTGCAGATTGACTACAGATTCTTGATTGGATTTAAATCAGGAGATTTTTCCAGGCTAGTCTATAGTATTTTGATTTGCTTACTAGTATGGCTTGCCAGTGTGTTCATACAGTGTTACAAATTTCATATGCTTCTTTGGAGTAACATCCATCAGAGACAATGGCTGTAGGACAATTAATCAACAGTCAAACCAGTGATGTCTGGGAGTGATAAAAATCTGATGCAATCACAAATGTTGCAATATTTTTCAAGAGCAAACAAATTTCATACACCCTGATAATAGATTCATGTTAGTGCACACCACTGCAAATGATCTAATCTGAGGCAAAAATAGAAATCAATTACAACCCGTCACACCACTGGGTCTAAAACTGACTGTATGGTGAAAGAAAGGAAACTAAAGGCAGTTGTTTCAATTAATTTGCACAAGGGTGTAGGTATTCAAAGTTAGAATATGAATTATCTTAAACAAAAAAAATCAACATACGCCAAGAGTTCCAAGAAATAGGACTCAAGATAAAACTTGCCAAAACAGTAACTATGATATGGAATTGGAATGAAAGCAGTGATGGCACCAACCCTGAATACAACATAAAAATTCAGGATATGGAATTAATAAATACTAAATATTTCAAATACCTTGATGTATAGATCAGTTATAACAAATTTAGTATAGTTGATAAGCAAATTAAATATAGGCTTTATTAGGGGTAGTTTCACCCAACATTGCAAACTGCTAAAAAATAAACAAATATTAACCTAAAAACTAAAGTTGTGTTCTTAAATAGTCTCATCAGATCAAGACCTTCATATGGATGCAGTCCATGGCACCAAATTAATTCAGAAATGTCTGCCATATACAATCGCTTTCTCCAATCAATAGTTAAACGTGTCTTTGAGTGAATAAAACTTGTAAGTCTTATCAAGGACCATCTTTCTTTGAATCTCTTTGACTGGCATTATAGCATTACAAACAAAAATCTGTACCAAATAACAGTAACCACATTACTTGAGGACTTTTAACAATAGCAACAATTAAAATGGATAGCATATGTAAATAAAAAATATTTGCATAATCATGTTGCTGTTCCACACTACCTCAAAAGAAAAGGTTACAAAGAAAGCCCCTGGCAATACTCAAAAGAACAATAACAGTTACTAGACTTGAGAAACCTACTTTCTTGAAAAATTCTTTTAAGAGAAACATTTTATAAATTTTGACCAAACATAGCACTGGCTGTTCAGCCAATGAATGCTGAATATTTCCTTATAAGAAAACAGCTAATATTACTCTGATGAAAACAACAATAGTTGTCTCCCCTTTGAACTACTTGACTATAAGATAAATGGTTGCACCTCACTTATGGGCAGTAGTCAAATAGCATTGAATAAAGCTTTACTATAAGCTTAAATCCTTATCTGTGTTTCTTTATATTTACCATTGCTATTATTTTGAGATATAATTATGTTCATACCAGTGCAATTACAAATTAATGTTTGTATACTGACTATGATTGTTCTTTTCAATATGACTCTCATATTAGTATACTATATTAAATGTTGATTTTTGTTATATTTAAACCTATGTCATTTGTATTTTTTTATATTATGATTTTAGAACAAATCTCCTTTTCAGCTTCAACTTATCTTGTGACTATTTTCTAAAAATATATGATCAATTCAGATAAGAAGATTTTCCCAACTTTTTATCATGTTTTACTTTAATTGTTATTTGAAAAAAAAAGTTAGTAACAGTAGTGGTTGTAGATTTTCATAAAAACAAGACAAAAATAGCATACATAGTATTGATTATATTTAAAATTGTCTGTGCCCAACACACACACACATACAAGCGCACACACACACACACAGAATCTAATTTAAACAAAGAAAGTAAAGCTGTATAAGTTACCTTATCTTATTGCTATAGGAGATAATCAATTTATACTTACTACTTACAACATAGAATTGAAGTTTAGAATATTTAAGATTCTTTTCCTATTAATAACTTTTAAATATTCAGGAGCCTTTTTTTTATCCATACAATGCCTTTACAATTTATCTAATGTTTATAAAATAGATGGTATAAATATCTACAATGATTTGTCCTCCTCAACAGATATTTCACCATTTTCATTTTTGCCATATTGAATATCTCATTGAATTTTATTACATATCCTCCTGTCATCAAATTAAATTGGCACTTAACTTTTTCAGAAATTCTGACCATTTTACTTAAAGTTCATATTATCTTGTTTTCAAAAGAAAATTTGGAAAATTTCCAACATATTTCAGTCAAAAGTTTTGATTTCCAAATTATAGTTTATATTCATAGTTTAGATATATGCAAATAAGAAAAAAAGGTTCAAATAAATGCCAGGAGGATATGGATTAAAAGTAGAATTTGATATATTCAACTATAATTATTTAAACATTCCATACTATATCCAAAATGAATCTACTAATAAAAATCAGAATTCATGTTTTTGCTCCAAATGCCAGTGCACTGATATTGAAAGGGGATATGGTGACAAGGTATTCAAAATTGGGATAAGAATAATCTTGAACAAAAAAAATCAACATATTTCATCTAGTATTCCTAGAAATAGGACTCAAGATAAGCCTTTCCAAAGCAGAAACTAACATCATGAATTGGAATGAAAGCAGTGATGGCACATACACTAAATCCATCATAAAAATTCAGGATGTAGAATTAATAAATACTAAATATTTTGTATACCTCAGTGTATGGATCACTTATAATAAGTTCAGTATACAAGAATATAGGATAAGTTTTGCTCGGGATTCTTTTGTCCTACACCATAAGATATTACAAAACCAATATATTACCCTGAGAACTTAAGTCATGTTCTTAAATAACCTCGTCAGATCGAGACTCTCATATGAATATCATACATGGCATCCAACTCCTTTAGAAATGTCTAAAGTATCAGCTATATACATCTATTTTCTCAGATCATTGATTACAAATGACTTGAGCAAATGAACCTTATAGATCTTAGAGAAGACCATTCCCCAGAGAAGTTTACCAAATAAAAAAATCATATCAGTTAAAGATTTCCAGCAAAAATCAAAAATTACAATGGATAACACATGTAACTTGATAAGAAAATAATGACATAATCAAGACATTGCCTTTTGACTTTATACACTACCTTAGACAAAAGATTAGGAAGGAATCTTCCATAAATACTAGAAAGTGCAACTTAGTTTTAAGAGAAAGATTTTATAAATTTCAACCAACAATAATAAATAACTGTTTAGTTCATGAATGCCAAATTTTTCCTTGTAAAAAATTGTTAATCTCACCATTACTATAATTGGTTTTCATGTTGTTGTCTCTTCATTAATTTTGAGCCTAATAACCAGCTATTTTAGAAGCATTGATATTGTTAAACAGAGATTCTCACAAATTTAAAATTATATTCAACTAAATTTTATAATTAGGAAATCCAGTATTTTTATTGTTATTTTTCAGACTTTCAAATTAGAGGTAATTATATAATTATAAAATTCTATCATTCTAAGACTTTGCAAAATAACAACTTTAATTAAAACAATTTACCAATCAAGTTATTTTCTATTAACAAATTACCATTTGAATCATGTCATTTTTTTTATAATTTTAACAATTAAACATACAATTGAAATTGAAATTAATTGAAATTATCCTGAATTATATAACATTGCATTACTATTTAGTTCAGTAGATATACATAAACTTAGTTCAATAACTGAAAATATTAGGTCAGAATAAATGTTTGTAGCATTTTTAATTGAATTCCAAAGAAAATATTTATACATAGATTTATCCAATCATATATGTGCCATTTTGTTCTACTACCTTTTGCCATCTTTGAGGTAGCTTTCTGTCTGAATTTTTGAGATAAGGAGTTATCATTATTTACATTATTTATATGTGGACTATGTTGTTGTTATCACAATGTTTCGATTATTGTCCCATCTGGCCTTCATCAGATGATTGTTGATCTATGTAACCTTCAGGAAATTTCAAATTAGTGCTGCTCCCACTGTTTCTTGTCACACTTAATGGCAATCACTGAGGCTTCACTTTTTACTACTGCTGCTGTTAAAGCCTTAGTGTCATTTCTCTGCATTTATTAATGCTATATTTTATTGTTCTCGCCCCATGCAAAGTAGAAAAGCCACTAAGACACAAGGGTGTGGAAGAATTAGGAACAGAAACATTAATAATGAGTGAAAAAGGAAAAGAGTAATCAGAAGGACAGCAGATAGCAATTGACATTGCATTTAAATTTTTGCAGATTAAAGTTGGGAAAAGTCTAGTGAAGAGCTTATCCGAACAATTACCATGAAAGTATTTATATACTTTATATATATATATATATATATATATATATATATATATATATATATATATATATATATATATATATATATAAAATATAGTGAAACAAAGTTCTCAATGTCTCTTAGGTATGTCCATTTTCTTTTTGGTCCAGAAGTTAGTGTAAGTAAGGATAAGCTTGGTTATAATGGTCAAGCTCAAATTAGACTTGCTCTGAGATGGAACAACCAAAGAAAAGTTTGGTTTACTTCATAGGTGGATATTTCGGAAGACATATGCATTGGAAAGTGAAAAAAGAGTTCAGTCATCAGCAGGCCAGGGAGGAAAAAATTTCCCAGTGGGAACATAATTTCCATTGGTGCTACATCTTGGAGCAAGAGAGAGAAAAAGAGTGAGGAAGGAAATATGTCTTTTAATAGATTCAACAAGTGCCACCTAACAGTGTTTGATGTCAAGTGGGGTAATTATATTTCCAGTTGCTTTACTGCTTGCATCATGGGAAAATGTATTTCTTTTTCTTTTTTTATTCATTATTATTATTTTTTAATTGTTTTTATTTAATTTTTGCCCAGAACTGATTTTCTCTTCTTTTTTTTTTTGACATCACTACAAATACATTACATATATGATGGACTTGAGGTTGTTTTGGACATCAGCTGCCATTTTGACCTTATCAGACTGATGGGCCTTACTACTGAGGCAGGAGTAAATGATTATGTCATCAGTGTAGATGCCAAGCCGAGAGCTGATATACAAATATATATATATATATATATATATATATATATATATATATATATATATATATATCAAAGAATAAATGGCCAGTGGTCAAAATTCAAGTTTTTGTATGCTTCTTCTTCTTTAACTGTTCACATGCACCTAAAATATACTCCAAACACACAATTTTTAAACTCCATAATTCCTAGTTTCATCAATAAAAAACGTTGGCATATAAAAGAAGTGAGAACTCATTTCTAAAAGATTTAAATTCTGCTGTTGTATATGCCTATATGTACACATAAGCATATATATACATACAAATAAACAGATGTTATGTCATACTGGTGTCATTGAATACTTAATCTAGAGAGTTTGTATAACTGGTCTTCTATGAAAAAAATCTATTTCCATGATAAAAATGCAAAACATGGGTGATTTCTAATTTATACCTAGTTTAGTGAAATAGCATATCAGAAATGTTGTCTATACAATAACATAAAAACAGGTTGAACAAAACTAAAAAATGGTCAAATATGAATTGATTTGATGATCTTTAGATACCCTTTTCATTAATTGGAATCTGTATTCCACCATGTATGAAATTAAATGAAGAGCAGCAAACATTATACAATACAGACCTATGTCTTCAGATCAAATTCTGTTTATTTTCAATTTTTCAAATTCTTTCATGAAACACATCAATTATTGCTCACTTTAAAAACAAATACAGCTGTCTTACTCTCAAAGTTTAGTTTTTTTAGATCATTTCCATTTCTTGATAAACTGTTTTCCCTCTAATAAATGTTGCAATGATTTGATGACAGATAAATGAAGCAAGGTTAGGAGTGTAAAGAGAATAAGGCAAACCTTTCATATTTAGTGTCATAATCTTTTTCTGAGAAATTTGGGCAATAATCATAAATAGTCTTGCATAATCATAAAAGAGCAATCTGCCTTTATGAAGTAATGATGGGTTGAACTTTCTGCAAATTTTTGTGAAATAATTCCAATTGATGACACTGATTCTCTGTTTCATTTTATTTTAGCACTTCATGATAATTGTATTCTTCATATTCCACAAACCACAGAGCATATCTTTTGGTGCTTCAGGCCTAGTTTTAGAGATAGATTTTACTTTTTCAGTAAGTTCTAACCTTTGCTATTTTTATTAGATATGATTATAGAGAACCTACTTTTCATCACTTTCAGGAAACTTTCAGTAACAATGATGAGCAGAGAACAACTCTTTGATTAAGTTGAGAAGTAGTCATTTAATCAAGAACCTATTGACCAAGTTTAAACAAATTTCCAAGTTAATGAAGATGTCATATAATTGAAGAGTGACTTGAACTAAACAGTTTAGCTAATTCTCATACACTTTGTTTAAGACTTTTCTCAAATACACTTTGCAATAACTCAATATTGACAAAACTTGATCAAGAGGAATGTTCAAGAGAAAAATTTCCTGGTTAAAATTGGTCGAAGCATCAATTAAAGCTTCACTTCCATAGACAGAACACTAATTTCTCTCAGTTCACATTTGTTAATTAACATTTTTCATTAATTATTGGATGTGTAACATCAATAAGGATAATGCATCTTACACTCAGCTCTACTTTATAAAAGAACATATACTCAGTTCTTTATAAAACAGAAATCTGTACTCTATTTTGTAAAAGAACTCTTCCAGTATAATCTCAGATTAAAATTTGGGAAATATACCTGAATGAAATATGTACTCTCTGCCAGTTTAAACAGCTATTCAGCTTTCTAAACATTATTTGTTTTGTAGAAAATTCTGTCATTCAGGATTTTTTATATTAAAAATCTGAACATTCAAATTTCAAACAATAATAAAATAAAAATGAAGAAAACATGGATATGTCTGTTAAATAAATCATTTGTATTTACAAACATATGTACATGAATTCAAAAGAGTCAAAAAGAAGTAAAAATGGTCTTTAGTTGAGTTAAAATCTTTGGGTAGTTGGTCCATAGAAAAATCTATGGTTTAGAAAGTCAGCAAAGATTCACTGACTGTCTGAGCTGTTGTTGTTGTAGATGATTCATTTGAAGTCTTCTGGTAGTTAGTACACAGAAAAATCTATGATTTAGAAAAGATTTTGGTAGTGGAGATTCAGTGACTGTCCAAGCTGTTTTTGTTTAAGATGATTCATTTGAATTTAACAACACAAGTTTCTTTTAGTTCACACTGAGAGAAAAAAAAACTATGTTATAGGATTTTTTATTTGGTAAAAAAGTACTATGAAAAAAATAGTTTATGGAATCTTCCATATTTGCCTGTCACCCCTGAGGGAAAATGCACTTTTCTCCCAAACCAACTTTAACCAATCATCACTTCACTTTTTCAAACTTGACTTCTCATTGGTTAAAAGGACCCAAAAAATGTAGCAAGTTGCGACAAATCTGTTTTCCTGCTCACCTATTTGGAGCCGGTTTGAAACCCCCAAAAATCAATAAATAGGATCGCTTCACTTGATTCAGACAGTCAGTAACTAAGTCTTTGAGAGATACCAACAAACTCCATGCATGCCAGCACACTGACTAAACAACCGCCACTCTCTCTCTCTCTCAGCAGCTCAACACAACTCAGAAAGTCTTGCCATGCGAATTGATCCAACTTACAATTTACTAGAAAAAGTGACATTATCACTACTGAAGTAATAATTGTATTTACTCAACTTACCATATCAGTCAAAGGTACATAACTCCTTATGACTTTAAACAATATTTACAATTGTCACACACATACACACTAATATCTGAACCCATACAAGTGACATTTCACCTTGCAGAAAGCAAACTGTTTTAATTTCATAGACAAACCATAACTACAAGCTTTCATACACCAAATCACTGCATGGTCACTCCTTACAATTTTATCTCACTATTCACATTGAACAAACAATCTTAAAATTCACTTTGTGTATATGAAACATATATAAATGCATGTTATTTATTGAAATCTATAACTATGTTGTTTCTCTTTGATTTCTTTCAATTGAATTGCCTTCAAATGTTTATTTTATTTGTTGTGGATGAATGTTTAACGAACACGCACATTTTTAAGCCTTCACACAATTACACCTTCTGATATATCCAATTAGCTCAAATTCCGCAACAAGTTCAAACAAATGCTTGAGATAACATTTAATTTATATGAGAACACAACAAAGACAGATGACACAAGCCAAATTTAAAAACAGGTGATAAATTTATTGTTAACATGTCGGAGTTAGCTTCTCCTCAGCTCCTTAATCCTTCACCTGGGGTCTCTCTCTCCCCTGGCTATAAATACTGGGTGACCCTTTGCCTCAACCTCTTTTTTCCTCAGGCCTTCTGCCTTATACCACCTCGCAGATGTGAGCTCTCATGGATACAGTGTTTTCCAAATTCTGGGAACACGCTAAGAACAATACACATACGTACGAACACTCACCACAACACACACACATAATATTCACTAGACGCACTCTGTCCATGTAACTGTCCATGTAACTTGTAACCTTTAACTTGTTATTAATACATATATTTGTTTACATATATTTATCAGTCTTCTTTGTTTTCTTTGGACTTAATTAAAGTCCAATTTTCTCATGCAGTTGGACCGGCTAGCAGGAAAATTCTACCCACATGTCTTCTTCTACAATACATACTCATCACCACCACAGTCCTCTACAAACACACAAAAAAATGAATGAATTACACAAATTAAGTGTGTTTTGTGCCAAATGATTGCCAATAGCATGTATGTAAATTATCAATGAAAATGAAATATACCTTTTTAAAATGGAAATTATAATGCTGCATAAGGTCCTCAGAAAAGAAAGCTACATAAAATGAAAAGGTGAAAATACTTCTCTGAAGAGATTTTAATGAATAATTTGGTACAATTTTCAAAGCAAAATTCATGGTTACAGTGAAGAATAGCGCAAGCACATCAGCCAAAAACTTTGCCTTGATGTGGGAGCAACCTTGATGTTCCTTTCAATTCTCGTCTGGTGGTTGTCAAATTTCTTCTGCATTGTTTTCTTTCTGGACCAGGGTGACCTTGGTTCTTGCAGCAGCTGTTCATCCACCCCCAAAATCAAATCCAAATCTCCCTTAAATAACCTACAAGTAGCCTCCAAATACACTTCTCAGAATTTGGAGGGAAACCCTTTTATTGGTTTTTGGATAACACACACACACACACACACACACACACACACACACACACACACACACACACACAGCTATTTCACCACAAATCAAAATATACCAAAAATATTTTCAAAATTCTATAATTAAGCAAGAGCCCAATGCAGTGTCTGTTTTCTCTCTGAAAGACAGCTGAGGCACACTCTAGCAGTTTAAATTTCTTATAATGTACCCATGTCTTTCATGTTTGAATGGCTTGGAGTCAGTTGCATCTCTGCTCTTGAGAGTCAAAATCTATGGGGTTTTATAATAAATCTTTCCTGAAAGTAATATCAAGAAAAATAGGGTTTTAGTTTTCTCTGATTGATCAAATATTTCACATGGTGATGTTAATTTCTAACCAACAGACACTTTGATTTAAATGGTATGTGTTGTGTTGTGTAATCTTTTTGGCATGTTTGTAAATATTGTCTGTTATTGGATATAAAATAAAGTTTAGGCATGTTTTAACATGGTATGTAATTGTGTTGGAAATAGGGCTTATTTCCTATAGTTTTATACAAAAATACTGTAATATTATTGACATCAGTATTTCCTATTTATATATTAAAAAGTATGTAGTACTTTCACTTTTCTCCCAAAGTTATTCATTATAACACTGAACCTTATTTTGTACTGAAAAACTAAAAGCTTATGGCATATATATATATATATATATATATATATATATATATATAAGATAGTGCAAAAAATTAGAGAAAATTTGTATTATATTATCAGAAAGTCTATAACCTGATAATGAAAAAAGTGTTTATTTTATGCAACTAATGTTTATTTTTCAATATTCAAGTGAGGTTACATTTCATCAGTAGTAAGTTTTCATGTAAAATTAAAAGAAGTCTGTATTGTTATAAATACAGCCGTATTTCGGTTATCTTTATAAATTTACTAGTATTTACAAAATACCTATCTATATGCAGACAGCATTCAGTTGTGAGTCTGCTCGAGTTATCGTTCTTGGAAGAAAATTGTCGTCGTTTATTTACCGCTGGATGTCTCTTCCCGATACCAACATGGCACCTTTGTCATGTTGACAATAATGTGGAAGTAGAGAAAAATATTCTTATTTATCCCGTTACTCTGTCTGTTCAATATACTAGCTACTGATATCTGGACAGCTGCTGTTAACACGAATAAGGTAAGAATTTATTTGGATATCTTTAAATTCATTTATGAAAAGAACTTGTAGGGGTGTCTGTTGATTCTCTAGATATTTTTTATTTAAACGATTCATTAAACTGTGTTCATAATTATAATTTTGTTTTGTTTACTCTATACTTCCATCCAAGTACTAATATTGTCTTCACACATTGCTAATTTTACTATACTCTCTTTTATAAACTTATAGTCATCAGGATTTAGAGAATTTATGTAATGTTTTGTTTAAAATATTGATGACCACTTCGATTTTTCTTTTTTTTTTTTTTTTTTTTTTTTTACATACATTCTTGAGTTGCAGCTGTTGCAAATAAATAAGGCTTATGCTTAATTCTAAACTTTAAATTCTACAACTTCTGTAATATGACGCATTTATTTTTATTAATTCCGCCGAAAAACAGTTAACTAATTAAATTTTATTAAAATGTACAATATGCTTGCTTCATGTTTTCGTGGAAATAAATGCAGCCACTTACCACAAAAGTACAGGATTTTTTTTCAAAATTAGAATCCTGAAATGATGGTTATGACAAGTTTAACTTTAAAATTTAGACTTTTACGCACTAAAAAAAAAAATTAAATTTAACATCTGGCTGTTACTTGCTTGGTGATTTACGTCAGATTTTCCAAAATAATTACGGAAAAAAGTGATTTCCTAAATACATTTTTTTTATTTAATGGCAAAACCCAAATTTAATTAGTAATTTGTTTAATGTGGTTTATGCTAAAATTGATTTATGAGGTACGTGTCAATGGGCGCAAACTGTGTCACCTCTTTAGTCTTTACTTTTATGGTTTTTAAACTCATTAAATATACGTTAGTCACGTCCAGCAACTACGTTTAAAATGTCGAAAATACTTAACTTGCCTTCAACTTCTAAATGTCATGACAGTGCTTATAAAAGAAAAAGCTGTCGAGAGGTTTGTTAAAACAAAGTATAGACTTACAAAAGTTTCGTTTTTCCAACCATTATGAACGGGTATACATTGTGTACAAGTGTCTGTCTGACTCTTTCGTGACTGCTGATTAAATGTTTTTTATTTTGTAGGATTTATTTGTATGATGTTTTTAAGTCATGAAAAATAAACAATTCAAACAAAGAGTTTTCCTCTTTTTTTCAGTTTTAATTACTTGGTAAGCTTCAAAGAAAAAGGAGTGATTACTTGTCTTAAACCACAATTTACTGACTTATACTAGCTTTCAATTTATTTTTAATCGTATTTTCTTCACAATGTTGTCATTACAATTGAATTAATTGTGTAAATTTCTTTGAGTTGTTCATTTTTTTTAAAGTTCGTTTTTTAACGATATTCTCTTTTTTTTATCATTGCGTTATAAATAGTAAATGTTAGTCTCTCCAATATATATAATATATATATATATATATATATATATCTCCAATTATTCCATTTTTATCCTAAATGAAAATTCCAGTGAGATACAGTTTTTAAATTTCGCAACACATAACATTAACAACTTATTTTAACAAATCCACTGGCCATCAATGTATTGTTGGATCCTCACAAACTAACTAAACAGATGTTCTAAGAATTGTTGTTGTATTTTTGTTGGTAAAAGAAAACTTTAAAGTTTCAAGCTTTTTATTTTCTCTCTTTCCTTTTGTTTTTATTATTTCTTGTTATATTTGCACTTGCTATCTTCCTCAGTC
Organism: Acanthosepion lycidas; assembly: GCA_963932145.1. Lineage (NCBI taxonomy): Eukaryota > Metazoa > Mollusca > Cephalopoda > Sepiida > Sepiidae > Acanthosepion > Acanthosepion lycidas. The sequence goes on along the minus strand of OZ010583.1, from coordinate 74,464,837 downwards.
CAATTCAGTTGATCAAACAAATCAGCTGATTTTTTATTTTTTTTATTTTCAATAAATGTAAATGACAATGATTTCTTCCCTCTGGTTCTGGTTTATTTCAAATTTAATTCGTGATAAAAATAGTAAATTTGATATAGATTCAACTGCATCTGAAATTGTCACAGAAGTATTTTTTTTTTTTTTTTTTTTTGTAGGTTTGAATTTTGAAATTTTCATTTCTCATTAAGTTCATTAACCATCCGCATTATTTCTAAGTAGCGAATGATTAGTTCAATTTTTCTAATCTTTTAGTTTTCTGTATTTTTTTAAAAATACGTTTTATAGTTTTTCTAAAACATCTGGTTCTTTTAAATGGATATTTTATTAAAAAATATTTGTTTGCTTACTTTGTTTAAAAATTAACAATATTATTCAAGTTTATTATAATTTCGTATCTTTCCTCTCCTCCTCTTTTTTTGTTTGTGCGTGTGTGATTTTTATTATATCACTTGACTTGTCTTTATTTGCTCTGCATCGGACTATGGATAATTTTATGAATACGAAAACATAGGGGCGTATTCTTAGGTTCCTTGTTGAGTGCATCATACTTGTCGTAAACAGACACACCCCTGTGCCTTCTCTCTCGATGAAGAGAATTATTTTTCTGTTCGTTTGTCCACTTCGTATTAAAAAATATCGTTATATTTTATGGATCACTTGAAAATGTTAAAAATACAAGGCCAACATTCTCGTCTCCTTTCTTTAAGTCTCTCCGATGTTTGTGTTCAGTCTGACTGAATGTATTGTACATTTTTAAACCTGAAACAATTTTTTTCTGAAAGGATTTTTTAAAACCCATTATTATTGAACTGTTGTTTTTTTTTTGTTTTTTTTTTTTTTTTTTTTAATAAATCAATGAAATTAAGCTATCGATTGTTTTATAACTTGATATTTGTATAAATATTATTCGGCTCTGCGAACTTATGAATGAAAAAAAATATACAAAAAAAACTTTCATCTGTGAAAGATACACGACTTAAACAAAAATAGTGTCTTCTCTTGTGCTTGTATTGGGCTAGCTAGCCGCTATTTAATTGCTTTGCTTTTGATTTGATTTGTGACTGCACTGCACATTTTGGTCTCTAGAGTACGGATCCCTAAAAACTTTTTATAACATCTTCCACCACCCTGCCCTTCATAGAGAGTTTTTGATCCCTCATCAATCCTCAGACATGTAAAATTCTTTAAACTTTACCTTCGTTATTGTTTTTTTACTTTTATTTTTCAATATTTTTTTATCACTTGGTTTTTCACTTTCCAATTTCCTACCTAGACGTGTTTGTTCTAAAATTATATTTCAAGTTTTCCCTATTCGTTTCAAGAAAAAATAGAAGGGAACTTTTTTTTTTATGTATCTCTAAAAATTCGTTAAAAAAAAAATACCATGATGAAAAGGGCCACAAAATTTTATCGTCAAAAATCAAAAGGTTTGTTAGAGATCAAAGTATTTTTTGATTAAATTTTTTTTTTTAATCTTTCCTAGTACGTTCGAAATTTTAGTAAAAAATCTTGCGTCAGCGGTGGGCCAGAGATGAGAAATTTACCACATTTTTTTTTTTTTCGTTCGTGAAAAAAACATTGTTTTAGAAATTCTTGCAAAAATCAAATAATTGTCGAATTTTAATGAAATTTTCAAGGCATATTCACAAATTTTATTTTAACATTACATCTTTTACTTAATTTTATTGAAATTTATTTCGAGAAATTAAAAGATCACAAACCTTATCTTTGTGTTCTTTTGATTTCTCGAAATAAAATTATATAATCCAGAGTCCTGCTTTAGCTTTGTCAAAGCAGGACTGGATTTTTAAAAAAAAATTTATTTTAAATCATCAATTTTTGTGATACAGAAACAGAAACTAAACACCATTTACCAAAAATCTGCTCTAAATCATAAAATAAAAAATACAATTAAACTATGACATTATTTAGAAAACATTTTTAATTGCTTTCTTGTCTTAAGAAAAAAAAAACATTTTTCGATAAATAATGAATTTTTACAAGAATTTTTATGTTTTAAAAATTTTTATTTGAATATAATTTATTAGTTTTATTTTTAAAATTCTATATTAATTTCATCCTTTTAGATGATATTAATAAGTTAAAAAAAAAACTATAATTACTAATCATAAATGATAATAGCTTAGTACAAATCATCAAACAACACCAATAGAATTTCTAATTTTTTTGTATGTGTACAGTATAAATGTGCCAATTTTTGTAGATATGGATGACCATACACAACATTATCAGGAAATAGGATCACTAACTATAAATTGAAAGCAAGAAAGTATCTAAAATTAAATAAAACATTTAGATTACAGAATATTTTAAATTTTTAAGATTATTAGTTGGTACTTAAAAATTATAGGTGCTCACATTATTATATTCAGCTATTTTTTACAGCTAAAGCCACCCTAGAACAACATTAGATAAGCATCAAATTGTCAAACATGTCAACAGCTTAAATAAACAGCTACTGTTCTGTTAAAAAATGCATTTCTGCAATATTTTAAGCTTAAAGTAAATATTTGTTTCAAATTAGGTTAATTATACTTTAACTTGGCTAATATTCCTCAAAATTTCAGAAAAATATATTTTATTTTTGGAAGATTTTTTTAAATCTGATAATAAAGAGAATTACATTATGATGAAAGTCAGCTAAAAAATGGTGCTAATCAGTTATTTTAGAAAAAGAAAAAAAAAACTCCTTCCAGTCCATTTAAATTAGTTTTTGAGATACAGCAAAGTATTCTGTTTACTGAAAATATTTAATTAGCTTGAAATTAAAACTAAAGTAAAAGCTTCAAGAAAGATTATTCATTTTTAAAAATTAATTTTAAGCCTTAGATACCATGTTTTTACTTAGATTTTCATGTTTTCCTAGTTTTAATTTATTAAAGACTCCTTTTATTTAAACTGATATTGACAGTAATATTTTAAATGGACAAATAACTTAAATTTAAAATTCTATCATTTTACTGTCAGCAAAATGGTGGGGACCAAACTAGTTAAATCAGAAATGTTTCTCAGCAAATTGTATTTTATTATTAGATTATTTTTTATGTATTTTATTTTTATTTCTTGACATAAAAATCAGTTTTTGTTGCAAAAAGTTTAATCAATCTCTTAGCATTTATCAGAGGTATAGTCCCCTTGATCTCCAAGGTCTACTTTAAGTCCCCTGGCCTAGAGAATTATTTAATTGCTATATTATTAATAGCTAATATTTTGGCATAGATGATTAATTCAATTCATTCAGTGTGTGTACACACACAAGATATTTATGAGAATCACAGGTGATTGAATGCCTATTTATTTACCCAGTAGTTTAAAATAAAACGTCAGTTATTTTTAAATTTTTAATTTAGCTTAACTTCAGTCAAGTTGAGCCATATTGTATCAGGCTTTCTATAAGAGACTTGCTATGCAAGGCTTTTTTTCTTTTTCTGTTTGTTTTTTAACCTCAGTTTTTTGACAGGTTTCATTTCTGGTAATCTTTGCAAATTATCTCTTTAAATGTAAATATCTTATTTAGTATGAGTTCTCTAAAAGTATTATGTTGCATGAATATTGAATTGTATCTATATTTATGAGTAGTTTCATAGGTTAAATAAGATATTCCCAATCTTGGCAAAAAGAATATATCTTGAAATTAGAAACTGTATGTTTATAACTAAGGAAAAGTGATGACTTTTTGTATGAGCCAAAATAAAGTAATATTAAAGTGTGTTGTGAATTTTGTTGTGAAGTTTGGTAAATTTTTATATTTGCTTTTTGGAATTAGTTTCACCATTCTTTATAGTTTTAAAACAGTCTTCTCTAACCTAGCATATATGTCTTATCAGTATTCTGTTCTGTTACTGAATAAACTGCATAAATGTTGAAGTGAAGCAGAGGGAGGTTATTTTATTTTGTATTGTTGATGTTTGTGTGTGTGCATGCATAGAGAGAGAGTGGAGAACTATAATGATAAGATGAATGTTGAAACAAAGCTTTAGGACAGTGAAGTAAATCACATGGTCAAAAAAGTCAAAATGCCTAATGAAATTTTTATGGCTTATTGTTGGATTTAAATGTTATAAAAGAACATAATGGAACTAGAAAGTTAGGGCAAGAAAACTAATTATTTTTATCATTCCCATTAATCAGTTTTCAATGACTTTTTGAAGACCATTACAGGAATTATGGAACCCTTATTTCTATTTTAATGAGAGCATTCTGTTGTTTCTCATGTATTATTTCTCATGTTCTCTGGCATTAATTACTGTATATTTTAAGATTTGTATATGCTTTGAACTATTTGGATGTTTATGACAATTAGCAGATAGTCACAGATTTGATTTGAAAGGACAGGGGGGCATAACTTCAAATATATATTCTTCTTTAATATATTCTTATATGGCAAATGAAAAAAAAGATCATTTTATACTATTTACACATGAAGTATTATTATGCACAAAACAAAATAAATGATTGCTGTCTGTTATGTTGATAGTGCTTCTGGGTGCATAATTTTAATACTTCTCAAATTGAGTGTTAGTATGAAAAGAGTATTTAAGTAACCATCCTTACAATATCCAACAAAGCCATGTGTGGTCAAAAATCTTTATTGTCCTTTTGCCTTCTTGATAGCGTATTAACTTATTTATCAATTGTAACAATGAAGAGAGCAAAAAATCAATTATTTTAAAATTTTTCAGTAGATTATGCTTTTTATTTTTAAGAAAAAGTAAAATAATGGTGACAAAAACACAAAATAAAAAGATCTGTGCCATTTATGAAGGATGCACTTTGAATAAACAAATATTTCAAAAGTGCTTTGCACCATTTTATACTGGATATTTCTAGCTGAACGATGTTCCATGGTTGGGTAAACTAGTTGAGGTTTGATAGTAATCAGATGAAGACATTAGAATAATCAATTCATTATCATGCAGATGATAAATAACATAACTCGAAATATCCAAATTAAGAGGTGAATAACATTTGCACCAGGGAAGGTTATGTTACTTGTTTTGATATCTAGTTTCCACAGAGGTTAAGTGAAAAAATAATAATAATGCTAATTGGTCCTATTTTGGCATACCATTTAAATATAAGAAAATGGTTTGGTTTTGGAACAAACTGTGATGGATACTTTGCAACAATATAGAATGTAAGAGATTATGAAACAAGCAAAATGAAACAGTAAATTGCACCAAAATATAGTATCCATCCCAAAAAGTTGTTGCTGTTTAAAGGGTGGCATTGGAAGAAAAAATGTAAATAAGTACAATCTAAATTATATAACAAAAAACAAAAGCATTCAGAATTAGTTAAGTAAAAGGTTGTGATATTCTATTGGAATAATGCTAGACTATGTTTCTATGAAAACAAGATAGAAGCTGCTTATAACATAGCTGACAAATTTAACTACTCTGTTATATTCACCAGATAATACAACTTTTAAATAACATTGTAATCTTTATAGAATTACCTTAATGAAAAAGAACCATGGGTAATTTTTTACTGAGAAAGTTAAAGTTCTAAGATAAATTAATTGGATGAAATTTTGATTTTTTTTTTTTTTTTTTTTTTTTTTTTTTTAAAAAGAAAAAAAAAAGGGGGATTGCTGCTTCTCAGCAAGACCAAGAATTTGTTTGATCAGATTTTAAGTGGATTAGGATGGAACTTTTCAGTACTCTGTGTGTGTGTGTGTGTGTGTAGATACACATCTTCACTGGAACCTGATTAAGAATGTAGTTATCATTGTGGATTTTTAAAATTTCTATCTTTAAGCACTCAATCAGTTTTATGACTAAGAGTAAAAGCAGCTACAGTTCCTTTATAATAAACTCTTTACAATTTCAAAGAAAAACAACTATGATTAAATATCAGTGGGTTACCTCATTGCTATCAGCTCTCATTCCCACAATGTTTTGTTTTTTTTGTTTGTTTTTTTGTTTTACAGTTTAATAAATATGTTCTATCTGTAAGATAAAAAAATGTCAAGCAGGTTTTGTTTTTCTAATTATTTTATTAGACTTGTAGCATCAATTTACTTTATTCAAGTTGTAATAAGCTCATGCAAGAACAGGGCAAAGAAAATTATAGTCCTTAAAACACTTGTTCAATGTGCTTGCTGTTGTAGATTATTATCAAAGTTACAAATTACTATCATCATTACTAGTTTCATCACTGAAATACTATCACATACACAAGTGCAAGCTAATTTTTAATTATCATCAGCACGAAAAAGTTTGAATGAAAATTTTCCTGTTTGAAGATGTCTTAAGGAGTGTTAAAAATAACAAAAAATATAAAGTCATGCCAAATCTTCGGGACATGGACTATCATGGCTTTGCAAAAACTTTTTATCCCTATTACTGCTGATAAATTAAAATTATATTTACACTAGAATGCATACAGTAAGCAGATATTTTAGTTAAATAATTAGATACTTTTTAGAAAAAAAATTTAGTTATTTAGATGCTAGTGTAAAGTATTAAAATTCTTGATTCTTGTCTTACGTGTCACATTATATAAAAGAAAGTCAGAATATTTACTTTTTCCTAAATATTAAAAAAAGTAAATTGTAGATGCATTAAAAGTTTTGTAGGCTTAAAAGAGAAATTTAGACAAACGGTTGAGAAAGTGTAACTACATAAATGTCTAAAACACAACAGAAACAAAATATTGAAATAAAATTATAGTCAAATAAACAACTCTAGACAGTTTTAACAAATAACATTTTAAAGAGTAACAAAAAATAAGAACAGGATAGAAAAATAAAACAAATTATTAAATGTAAAATATAATTATAAGTAAACAAGAGAAACCAATTTTAAAAACTTATTTTGTTATATAACATCAGGTATTTAATTGTTTATAAATATTTTTGTTTTTGTAGATATTTTGGTGCAAATTCACATAGAAACCAACAGTTTTTGAAAAAGAATTGTGTTATTAATCAGTAAAAGAAAATCATATCTGAGTATTCAAGAATTTGAACTAAATTTGAATTTGAGAAAGTACTAAAGAGGTTTCTCTTAATGTAGTTTACTAATAGGTTTTATTTTTTCACTTGTAATGGTTTATAGTTAACTCGGTTTAATCAAAAAATGCTTTTTTGTTTCTCATTACATAATCATGTTTATTTTTATAATGTATCTTTTCATTTTAAAATGTATTCATGAACTATGTTAATATGCCAAAATGTGTTTGTTTGTCTGGGGGTTGAATGCTTACAAACAGAAAGTCCCGGGGGAAACTTGTTTCTTTTGTATTACCTCTAATAATGACATAGGTTATTTGAGGTTAAACTTTGATGCCACTAAAAGACAAAAATACATAGCATGCATTTCTTATAAAATTGAGATATTGAATTTGGTTATGTTAGCATGAAAATCCACAAGACATCTAATTATGACAGGCTGTATAAGATTGACCACAGAGTTCATTTCAGTACCCAAATGAAGCAATTACTAACAGAAATTCTAATATATCAAGTTTGCTATGAAGTACAAAAATGTTTTGTGACCTCACTGATAGTAGAGCAGATAATTTCAGATTCAAACTCCAAGGTCACTAGAAGTCAATGAAGTTGGAATTAGTTTGTGGCCTTCATGATCTATATTGCAAACAATTACCTTCCTGGAGGTCAAATGGCATGTGAGGGGTAACTCAGTAGAAAAAGATGAGAGGAGACATTGTGCAAGGAGACTAAAGTCACCAGAAGTCATTGTTGTTTTTTATTAAAACATGTTTTAAAGGGGGGAAAAGGGCTTGAAATTGACATTCTTGCTACAAACAATGATGCACTTTAATAAAACTTCAGTTGTACAAGACGCCCAACACATTTTCAGACACTTTGGAAATTTATTTCTTTGACTCTGCAGCTTCCCAGTGTTCCTTCCAATAGGCTTCAACTAAAGATGCCATTTACACTTCTCATAAATCTCGACCCTCCAAAATTGTCAAGCAGTTTTTCTACAGGTCACCAAAGCAACCATCTAAAATGCCTACTAATGTAACAGCTGTTGCTATACAATCAAAAGCAACATTTTTGAATGAAATTATTTAAAACTAAGTTCTCTTAATAATAAATTTTACTTTAATGACAAAAAAGAAACATTATGGTCAACCCAATAATTTACCATACTATATTGCTTTGATATAATGCATGATCAATTACTGTTTAATGATAGCAGTCTGTTCATGTATATAAAATACAATGTCTATCCATATATAGTATGTATGTAGCAATTGTTCAATAGTAAATGAATGTTATTTTATTTAGTTTAACATTCAGGAAATACTGAACATAAACAAGAAAATGCAATGTAACATTTAATATAATTCAAAATTACTTAAATGCCCCCCCCCCCCTTTGTTTCTTACAGCATTGGTAATTTAATTATTTTTAATAGAAATTATCTTCATAAATTAGGTAATGTTTTGCTCTGAGACCAAATACTTACAAGATAACATTAATCTCTCACTAGCTTTAGCTTTTATATAACAAACTAATTTTTAAATATTACAGAGGTTGGTGTAGTTTAAATGAGAAAATAACTCTTCTTGAGAAACAGAATTAAAACAGCAGTTGGTCACAAACAGAACAAGAAATAATTTCATTAGTCTGGACCCAAACATGAAAATTGAGTTTATACCATCAAATCTAACCCCAGCAGCAACTAAGATAAAAAAGGAAGAATAACCTTTGACTCATTTCATCTTGTATTCTTTTTTTTCTTGACCTATCTCCTCTCACTGCACTTCTTGTCTCATTTCCGAGTATACACCACACTCACCAATCACATCACAGTTGATTTTTATGCTTTTTTTCTTATTTGGAGTTCATAGTTAATAAAGAACCTAACTTTGATTTATGCATATAACCATTGAAATTATTAGTCATTTCTTCATTCCTGTGCTTAATATCAAAATTGTATTATTGTTATAGCAAATTATCTGATACCCTAGCCAAAAACCAGATTACAGCTTACTATGTTATGAAAATATGAACATAGAACCTAGTGTGAAACTGAATTGTTATAAGGAAGAGGAAAATTCATTATATCTGAGGGTCTAGAAATTTAACTTGAAAACCATTTGCTAGGAAATTTTAAATAAATTCTAAACTGGATACCCACAAAGCTTGTGAACTTGATTATATCCCTGCAATAGTCCTAAAGAAATCTGCTCCTGAAGTAGCTCCTGTTCTCTCCAAACCCTACAATAAATGCCTTGCTGCTTCTTGCTTTCCTGTTTGTTGAAAATCCTCTTCTGTAGTTCGTCTTTAAGAACTCAGGCAAACCATCTGATTCTTCTATCTACCTCTTTTTGGCAAAGTACTAGTGGCTGTAATTAACTATGAATTTGTTAAGCATCAGACATTGCAGGGTCTTCTTTCAGATAAGCAATATGGCTTTCACTTCTCTCGGCCAACTGATGATGTATTAACAATTATTGCTGAAAGAATCTATCAAGCTTTAGATAAGAATGGTGAAGCTCAGGTTGTTTTAGATATCTCAAAGGCATTTGGCATGATGGTGTTCTTCACAAATTGAAAGGTTACAGTATTTCTGGATGAGTTTTTGAACTGATTCAATCTTTCTTATCAAATTGTGAAATGAAAACTGTTTTAAATAGCTACTCTTCTAGATCTTTTTGCATTAATGCATATGTCCCCCAGGGCTCTATCCTTGGACCTACATTATTCCTAATTTTGATCAAAGACCTTGATATATCTATGCTGATGATACAATTATTTAGGCCCAGTTGGTGGGGCATCAGAATACGCCGACTGCCCCCCCTGCAGAGGGTAAAAGTCCCTCAATGGGGCGTAATGTCTGGGGACGGGATCCTGGTGGTTGAGCAGGTTGTAACTCAGGTGTAAAGCGGTCACAATCCTGTAACACACCACTTTAGCCCTTACCTGGGCTAGACGGGCGGTCGGAGGGGCCCGATCCGATCAATCGGCTGGTCATGTCAAGCCCCATCATATATAATCCATCCCAAACCTATAACTGACACTCCTCTTCCTAACCAAAACTAACACTTAACCCTAAATATGTAATGGAAGGCGGTGGCTGAGGGTCAATCAATTTGGGAGAAAAAAAGGATCTGACACACTTGCTAAACCTTCACAGCCGTAATAATTGGAAAACGGAAACAAAGGAACACGCATGCTCATAGACTCCTCCCAAAGAGAGTATATCATTCACGTAGCCCCGACATGTCTCAATACTGGACTCCGCGGTGGGTAGGGAGCGAGAATGATGAAAAAAAATAAAAACAATCAATGGAAAAAAAGAAATCTTCCAAGAGACCACATGTGGATAACGACTCGGAAACAGAAAATGACAGCGAAAACTTTCCATGATTTATTGTACTTGAAACAATAAGCAAAAAAGCATTAACAGAAATTTCACCATTTAAAATACAAAAAGCAATATCAAATATCATTATACCAAAAAATGTAAAAAAATTACAAAATGGAACACTACTAGTAGAAGTAGAAAAAAAGATATATGCAGACACATTAATAAGACAAAAAAAACTACAAGAAATAGAAATAAAAGCCTACCCACACCAAACCCTAAATTTCTCAAAGGGAGTAGTAAAAAGCAAGGAGCTCTCCCTGTGCACTCTAGAGGAGATAAAAACAGAACTCCAAACTCAAGGAGTTACAAATGTCAAAAGAATAACAATAAAGAAAAATGAAGTAGAGATACAAACTAACACCTACATTATAACTTTCAACTCCCCCCAAATTCCAACAACAATTAAAATTGGATATGAAAGTATAAAAGTAGAACAATACGTACCAAACCCTCTTCAATGCTATAGATGCCACAAATTTGGGCATCACAGATTCCTGTAGAAATAAAAGAATATGTGGAAAATGTAATGAAAAAGAACCTGAACATAAAGAAGAGAACTGCCCAAATGAGAGCCTATGCTCAAACTGTTTGGGAAACCACTCTGCTCTTTCAAAACAATGCAGTATATATAAACAGGAGAAAGAAATAATTAGAATAAAATACAAAAAAAATATATCTTTCATAGAAGCACGAAAGGAAGTTAAAAATAATATAAAAGAAAACACCTATGCTTCCATGGCACAAAAAGCAAATAAAATAAACAATGAAGATAAAATAAAAGGTTCAATTGAAATAACAAATTTATGCAAAGAATTAAAAGCTTTCCTCGAAGAATTAAAAACCTTTTTAATTGAACTTAAATCGGATCAAAATAAAACTCAACAATCCAGATCAAATGGAATAAACCCAGAAGAAGGGAAAAAACTTTGGAAAGAAAACATAGAACAAAACTTCAGCGAACCCTCTTCTTCCCAAACCCAAAATGAAAAATAAACAAAAAGAAAAAAAAATGACAACAGAGCAAGAAAGCACCCGATCAAGATCTAATTCAAAATCAAGAATCAATATATCAAATGAAAATAAATTTGAGCCTATGGAATATATGGAAATAGAAGAGAAAGAAAACAAACAAAATTCAAAACAAAACCAAAAATCTGACCGAAGGATACCACAAGCAGTTGAAGACAAAGCTTCTAAAAACTCAAAAGATGGAAAAAAACTAGAGAGGACAAATGATATAAACCTAGCAGGTGACTTTACCCCCAAAAAATGAAAGTATAATCATGGCACATAAGATCCTGCAATGGAACTGTCGTGGAATAAAATCTAATTACAATGACTTACTCATACTTATGTCACTACTGTATCCAGCCGTCATCTGCTTACAGGAAACTTTTTTACAAGAAAATGCCAACTTAAAAATTAAAAATTATAAACAATACCACTATAACCACAATACAGGACATAGAGCTAATGGAGGAGTGTCAATATTGATTAGAAATGACATACCGCAAAGTAAAGTACACATTAAAACTAAATTACAAGCAATAGCAACACAAGTGACACTAGATAAAACCATCAATTCTTTCCATCTATATACCCCCACAGGAACCAATAAATACAACAGAAATAAACAACTTGGAGCAACTCCCTAAACCCAGAATCTTACTAGGAGACTTTAACAGTCATAATCCTATATGGAATAGCAAAAAAATAGATACTAAAGGTAAAATAATGGAAGAAATAATTAACACCCATAACTAAATTAGATTATATTTAAATCATAAATCCTCAACCTACCTTAATCCCTCCAATGGAACAGAATCGTCAATAGACTTAAGTATATGCGATCCAGAAATTTGTATGGATTATACATGGAAAACACATAGCGACACATGTGGCAGTGATCATTACCCGATCATTCTAGAAAATCAAAAGCCTGCCAAGGAAGAAATTAAAATACACAATCAGAAACAGTCACAAGAAAAAGCAATCCCAAAAAACACAGAAGATTATGAAACCCAACAGCCTTTCAACCTTTTATACAAAATAACCATCTTAAACTCATAAATTAATAAGGCTTCGGCATAAATTGACCCAAATAGGAGTTGACATGCCGTTAAATCCAACAACCAACCAACAATTATTTACTCCTGTCTTGATAGTAAGTTTGATCAGTTCGATATTGGCAGCTGATCTCAAAAATGAGCTATATTCTGCTATTAACTGGAGCAAGGAAGGGTTTGTTAATTTTAACATCTCCAAAATGAAACTACTATTTATCATCTTAGAGAACCCTTTCTGCCTTCCATTAGCATGGCTGATCTTAACTTCCAAAAAGTTACCCATTGTGCCTTCTTGGACTAACACTAAGATTATATTAATCAATTGCTGGGTCTGTTGCTAGGAAAGTTGGTTCACTGTTTTGTACTAGATAATATATTTCATTTGACTCTATCTTACATATTTATAAGTCTACTTTGTCCATGCTTGGAATTTGCTATCTGCCGTATATTTAAAAATCTTTGATAAAATTGAAAGAAGAATCTGCAATGTCATTGGTCCAGACCTGGCATCTCAGCTTCAGTCACTTTCCCGCTGTCATAATGTAGCTTCCCTGTCTCTCTTCTCTCTCTTAAGCTGTCCGTTATTGCTGACGACAACACTGTCCTTCCATCTCTGTCCATCTTCTGCGGGCTGTCAAATAAGATAGCAGTCCGATCCATGAACGACAAGTTCTTGGGTACAGGTGGCAGGGATACATGCCCAGAGCTTCTCTGTACCTTTTCTATAAATACTTTAATGGTAATTGTTTCTGATAAACTTCTATGGTGTCTAGAATTTATGAATTTAAGTGCAGTACTAGATTGGCAGCAAGGTCTCTGTTTTACAGTTGAAATGGTTAGATGTAACCATAAGTTCTTAAGTTTCTTTTCTCACTTGTGAAACTCTTTCCTGCCTTCTTGCTTTCTAGTCAACTTTGATTTTCAAAAATGTAAATGCAATATCCATCATTTTCTTCTGTCTTTAATTTCTGTCCTTTTTATTGTTATCACTCCTTAATAATGTTTTTCTTATATTCTTTCACACTCAGTAACCCCTTGTATTTTAGTGGCTTTATTGCTTTGCTTTGGAGTAAAATGATTAAAAAAATTAAGCTATAAAGAAATGGAATTAGCTTTGGATGAATGAGTAGGCTCTTAGAAAATGTTCTACCTAAAAACAAAATTTTGTAAGAACATAAGATTAAGTTGTATCGCAGTCATTAGAATCCCCTAATCTGGTCTTGTAATTTTGAATATTGTCACAAAAATGTTAAAGTAAGAACAAAAACTTGGTTGGAGAAGAGCAGACTGCTATCTGTTATTATCATGAGGTTCATTTATTCCTTATCAAAGAATAGATTGTACATCCTTTCACAGACAATTATGAACTGGAACAATTACAAGTGGGAATGGTGTGAAAGTAAAGTAGAAAAATATATGAATATATTTGAAAATGGCAGTTGAAATATGTTTGGCCTATAAATATTGAAGTAACTTTTTTTTTCTTTTCTGTTTAAACACACTTAACTATTTCACCAATTACTTCTTTTCAAATTAAACACTGACTAATCTGTAGATCAATCAACCTGAATTTTATTTTAGCCCATATGCTAAAGATTAATGAATTTGAACTTAAAGGCACTCAAATTAACAGTACATTGAGATTAACAAGGTTTTATTTTTTAATTATGGCTTGCAGTATGTTCTCTCTGAAATGTCCTATATAACAACTCAAGTTTTGTACAAAAAATCTTCAATTAATCCCGAGAAAATAATATATAGTATTTCTGTCAATTTATGAAAAAGTTATTGTTAGCCAAACTTTGAATTCAAATATCTCAAAACTATAAAAAAAAAAGTGCAGATAGAACCTTTTTAATATCTTAATATATAGTTTTTTTGTGATCTTTCCAAATTGATTTTGCTGTAATTCATGTATTTCTCAATTTTGATAAGAATATAGAAACAGTATTTCAGTGAAACTCAAAAGTGTATTATGTAAAATAAAATGGCAACCTAAAAGAATAAAAGGCTAAATATCATTATGGCTGTAAATACACAATGTAATGACCTTCAAAAAGATTATGCGTTGTTCTGCTTTTGTAGTAGTGGTTTATAAAATGAACGAATGAGCCATCATAGAACCCCATCATCAAACTATTGCTTTATTTTATAAATGAGCTTGTGAGGTTTATTCTCATTTTTATCTTTATCCTTGTTATAAATTTTTCTCTGATTAAATGGTGTTAGTAAATTAATATTTTCTTTAACATGGGTATTGCAAGTTTTATAGAAATGTGAATGCCTTGACTGCAGTGTGTACATTGAGATAAAAATTATGAAAATCACAAGTGATTTTTTTTTTTTTTTTTAATAGTAATTTTTTTTAATCAGTAGTTCTCAGGAAGTAGAAATGTTTAATCACAAAAGTGTTGACAATACTTCTTAGAAATGCCATTACTTAAGTGATGAAAAGAAAAAAAAACTAATGTTGGTGCAAAAATAATGTCGTTTTCTCACATAGTAACATGTGAGAAAACGACATTATTTTTGCACCAACCTAATCTATCAGATGAATTTTAATCAAACTGATATAGATAAGCAGGTCCATTTTAAGAACTATTATATAGGAGTAATGCCTAAACATATTTCACAAGGCTACATTTTTATGTCTGTGCTTGTATAATTAGACATGCATATAAATAGTCATGAAAGATTTAAAGTTACTTCAAACCTTTTTACTTTTTCTCCATACATTCTTGGTTGAACTTTCTTTAATCACAAAGGAAAGTATTTTTTCACATGGTCATAAGTTTGGTCTTGTTGAGCATTAGAATGAACAGTCTTTACAGTTATATAATTTATTTTACAGTTCAGTTTTGAATTTGTTGGTTATTTATATTTAAAGAATCCTTTATATGCTAAATTATAGAGAGTTTGATTATATTTTTAAACAAATTCACAGACTTCTTATTGTTTCTTATTTACTAAGTGTAGCTTATACTGGCACAAGTCCCTGGGTTCCAGACTAACTTTTTTTCACCATCACAGAATTAACTTGAAAAACAACTTTAATCATCCTGGAATTTTTTTTAAGTCCCTGAATTAACTTTGTATCCTTTGAAGTTGTTAATAACATAATAAAAACACCATTAAAGCAATTAGGAAATAAATTAAAAAAGCTAAAATATTAAAGCTTTAAAAATGAATAAATACAAAAACAAATTAAATTTTACTGCAATTTTTATAAAAATTATAACTTTACGTAAACATTTTGGTTAAACCACCCTGGAAATTAGTTAATATTTTCATGCTTAGAGTAACTTTAATTTAAGAATTGTGCTCTATGCATTCATTAAAGAATATTAGTCCATTCCAACTAAGCCTTTAACATTTTTAAAGTCCTTATCAAAAACTTTTCATTTACACTTCCTCACATCATGACTAAATTTTCTGTGTTTCTCACCTGGATTTCATTGACTAGTTTCAAAAGTAGCACTTATTTGTGTGTGTGTGTGTGTTCCATTTATTAAAAGCCCTTGTCATGAAATAAGAATATTTTTATGAATGAGTTACTGTTAGAATACATATAATAGAATTTAAATTAAAAATGCATTATCCTAACATTAGCCCCCACCCCCCAAAAACACCTTAATCATTCATTCCAATGTTTTATAATTGCCAGAATATTGTGATGTTAATTTCAAGCACTGACAAAGCCTCAATAGAAAACAAAATTATGAGGATAAACTCACAAGCAAATTAACCCATGAGATGTACTTACTATCACATTATGGCAGACATCCTAAGATGTATTATGTTTTTTTCTTTATAGCAGAGAACAGCTACAATTATAAGTTGTAATGAGCATAGACAAGTATAAACTTACTTTTTGGTACTTTATCATTTTCAAAAGCTGTTTCGATTATTAAACTCTTTCTTTTGGTTGCTTTTGTTATTACTTTAATATTTCAGCCGATCCATTCTACAGGCTTCTTTAGGTGTATAATCCATATAAAAATTTGATTGGTGTTACTGTTTGCTACCATTTTTTTCCCCACTAGGAACAGAGAATTCTTTCTTCCAAATGGATTGTACAATTAACAGCATAGGATACATTGACTGAAGTGTGATAAAATGAAAGCAAAGTGTTATATACCATACCTGTGAACACTAATGGGCATGTCTCCAGCCTCATAAATACATTGGACACTATTGTAAGTGGAGTAATATGCTCTCTAAGTAGTCCACCACTAACAGTGGTTTACCTACTTTATACCGCTGGCAAGTATTGTATTTTGTTGATGTTATAAAGATTACCATTTCATTTCCAAACTCGTTAAGTTTTGGTTATTCCTCATTCAGTAACCCTTTCTAGGTTACAACACAGTTTAATTATATATATATATATATATATATATATATATATATATATATATATATAAAATTTCTTTTTATATGTCGTGTCCTTTCAGGACATAGGCGATCATGGCTCTCCACCTCCATCTATCCCTTGCAGCTCTCAACAAGTTCTTTCCCTATGCTACCTACTCCAGACCATATTCTGTCATCCACTTGCTTAAACCTGCTAGGTATGTCATGTGTTGTTTTCCCTCGTCTCTCTTTCCCCCTATTTAACCCTTGAGTATCAGATTCTCTGAGCCCTCCTTCCTCTGTCCCCGAAACTTCAGTTGCCTCTTCCTGATATTAAGTATAAGCCTCTTCCTTGTTTGCATCCTCTCTAAGACCTCATCCTTGCTGACACACTTAGTCTGAGATCCCTAGCATCCTTCTGTAGAACCACATCTCCATTGCCTCGACTCTCTTCATCTTTGAGGAAGTTATCTAACATTCGCTGCCATAAAGGAGGACAGATGTCACATAACAGCTCAGTATTCTTTTTTTGTTACCAAAGAAATCCTCCCTGTCTTGAAATACTCTGCCCAGTTTTTGGAATGTGCCCCTGGCCATCCCAATATGAATCTCTGTGTGGCACTTGCCATCCTCTGTCAAAACGCTTCCCAGATATTTAAACTTGTGCGTCTGCTTGATTCTACTTTTCCCGACCTGCAAATCGTATTTCAGGCCCTCATCTTTTTACTGATGACCATGCATTCTGTCTTCTTGTAGTTTATGCTTAGTCCCTTCTTCTCGCTCTCCATCACTACCTTCTGTAGGAGATTTTGTAATTTCTTTGCCTTGTCTGCTATCAGTCCTTTGTCATCTGCGTTTCTTATGTTGTTAAGATTGTGGCCACCAATGCTAAATCCTGGTATGATTTCCAATTCTCTCAGAATTGCCTTGCTGTATAGGTTGAACAGGTTGGGTGAAAAGATAAAGCCTTGCCTTACACCCATTTCTATTTTTGTGTATTTGCTGAACTCGTTCTCTATGCACATGCATGCTGTTTGCTGCCAGTATAGGTTCTTGGTTATTCTGATGTCTTTGCCGAATATATCAAGGTTGAACAACTGTTTTTATCTTTTTTAGCATAATTAAGAGAATCTTAAATTAGGGCTGAGTTAAGCATTATGAGCTATTGTTATCTCTTAAAATATCTACTCTTTATAGCATGTCTTCATTATTTTACTATTTTCTTGTAAAGTTATCAGTTATCACCACTTAGCATATTTGTGAGCATGGACTCAGTATACTAATAGAATTTGTACATTTTGTTTTACTAATTTAAACTGTTAGTAACTTATGAACTGTTCACAAACTCAATAAACCTTCCACTAATGAAGATTATTCTTTGTATTTTCCATTGATAGCAAATTTGCAGTTTCACAAGTAACAGATTGAAATAAAGTATATACTGTATTATATATAATCATGAAATGCAGTATTTTACTTGATCCTCTCTTTGCTGCATTAAGAAAGAAGAAAGCAATAGTTGAAAATAATTCAACTGACAAAGACTTCAATAGGATGTAAATGAGATATATATATATATATATATATATATATATAATATGTGTGTGTGTCATTTGCAGACAGTACTGTTCCTCAGTGCAACTAGACACCCGAATGCCTCAAACCAGGATCAAAACCCAACTAATTTGGTATCAGAGCTTCTACCATTGAGCTATCTTCATTCAGTAGAGTGAAACAGCCAAATTTAGTGTATTATTTTTGTGAATGTAAACAAATGCCAATCAGCTGGAGTGCTCTATTCATTTTACTGAAGAGCTTTGCATTAGCGCAAGTGGCTGTTGATTATAGAATTAGCTTATCACTCAACAGTCCTTTGTATGTAAAAATAAGTGAAATATGACATTGTAAATGTAGTGGCTCAACATAATGGATTATATCACAACAAAAGAATGATACAACCAAAGCATGTCTTAGTTAAGTCACCTGGTATAATTCAATGATGGTTACATAGTCATAACCTATATTTCATTGATTCACACAGTAGATAATATTGCAAATACAATTTGGTATTTAGGTTAAAGGAAAATAAGAAATCAAAGTTGAAGTTCTGTTACTTATAAGACTCCCATGGACAATATATCAAAATAGAAAATGAATTTGTGTGTTCTAATTCTATCAGATATGTTAGTGAGTTGTTGTACTGTGAAGTTTATGAAAGGGGTTCATTTCATGTGTGAATATGCAAACAATAAATGTTGTTTTATCTGTTCTGGAACATAATAGATAATTGAAAAATCTATTGAATTCAATAATCCCATACACATGCCTTTATAGATTTCATCAAAGCTTTTGACAGTATAAAGCTTCCCTGTCTATGGAAATTCTTGGAAAGAACCTGTATCAACAAAAAGTACATTAGTCTGTTGAAGGTCATTGAAAGCTTATGTAAAAACAGAGGTATTTCAAGATCAGTTGTTATATTGAAGTATGATAGCAAATAGGAGACTTCTTCTATGCTATATTATTCTGTATTGTTATCACTGATACTTTCCCAAAGTGAATGTAAATCTGGCTTTTCTATTGGTGGCCACCTCCTTTCAAATTTAAGTAACATAATATTATTGCTCTAAGAAATTCACACATTGAATTACAATCTTGACATTCTAACCAGACATGCAGCTGAAGTTTTACTTTTTTGTAAATGTCTAAAACTGAATGCAAGATTACCAATAAAGTTAATCCGAACCTTCAATTCACAATCTTTGGCAAACCAATTGAATAAGTATCTGAATTAATATATGTAGAGCACAAATTATCATGTAAAAATGATGGAATGATTGTGGTTCAATTTAAAATTGAATTGAGATGGGCGGCTTTTGTGAATAACAAGCTTTCTCTAATATCAAAACATGTTTCATATCATATAAAGTCTAAGATCTATAATACTTATGTATTGCCTGTGGTACTTTATGGTTGCGAGTGTGCCAATTGGACCTCTACATCATTAAAGAAAATTAAAACATTCCAAAACCATATGAGGTTTATGACAAATCATAAACTGTCTGAACACAAAATATCGAGGAACAAGGTTAACTCCTATCACATCCATCATCAAAAGCAAGGTTCTGAAACTATGTGGCTTAAGTGAAAGAAGAGGCCACCAACTATACAATGGCGTAATAATGTGCACAAATGAACAAACTTTGAGTTAAAATCATTGAATACAGCCATCTCATTTGCCAGTTGTGGCAACAATTATTTCATGTTAGTGTGCAATCTGCCACAGGTAGAGAAAACCATCAATGATATACAAATATGTAACCAAGTTGGAATTTCAACAGGTCTAGCTCATGAAACCAGAAAATACATTCCTTATATAAGAGTTCAATGGCAGTGATTAAATTTTATTGGCAACTCTACAATATAAAAATTAAAGAGGTTTAATGTAATGTTTTTCATTTTTTCATAGTAGCATCATTGGTGATTATTGCACATGACCTCATTTTTATGACAATTTTTTTACTTGTTCTTCTCAATGTCTTACAGAACCCAAGGTAATTTTGAAATATTAACCGAGGTATATCTACTTTGTTGTTGATATGGATTTAGGAGGTGACAAAAAGAAGCATTGTTTTCTGTATATGTTTAATATAAAAGAAATGTTTGATGATCCTGGTCTCTACAGAGGTCTCTCTGTGCCTGAAATGTTTATTATATAATAGTCAATTAAGTACAAACAATTTGAATTTATATTGTATGATATATTAATGTTTATCAACAAATATGTATTGTATGGAACATCAGGAACAAAGTTATTTGAATTCTTTGTTTTTTTTTGTTTTTTTTTTTTGTTTGTTTTTTGTTTTTTGGGGGGTTTTTTTGTTTGTTTTTTTTTTTTGTTTTTTTTTTTACAAAAAGAAAAATGAAAAATAGATAAAAGACTTTTTGTTTTAAAGCATTTATTGTCATGTAAGTAAAAAGAATAGTGAAAAATTAATTATTTGGAAATCTTATTCCTATACTCTCGTGAAATATTGTTTTCATTTTAACACAGCAATTTAATTTACAAGATATGTGTAGGTAATGTAACAGTTACCAGCACAGAAAGTGAAATCACCTAACTTAGTACAAATCTCCACCTAATCTATTACAATTACTTTCATGTAAATGCTCTTGGGAAAGGCTTGAATCTATCTCTTCTCCTCCCAGTTATGGGCTAAATAGCTGTGAAGAGCGATGTTTGCTTAAGTCCTGAAGTGAAGTGGCATTTAAAATTGAGATTACTATGAAAGATTTTAAAAATACTTTAGTATTTCTGCTATTTGTTTTTTGCAGTTGGTAATTTCTTTTATGTAGAAAAATTCAATTAGACTAATAAATCAATATCTTTAGTATATATAAAAAAAAATTATAATGTCCAATTCATTAGAAGGCATTATATCAATCAATCTTATAATTGAAGATAATTTGACAAAGGATAAAATAAGGAACAAAATGAAATCTAAAGACTTATGGTTGATTCAGTGATCCCTGCTTCTCTTTAATGACTACCAAGACTGAATTTTGTTCTACCAATCAAGAAATTGCTAAAAGACAAATTTCATTTATTAATTTAAAAAACAAACAAAAAAAACATGTAGTCAGGTGATTCTATTTATTCAAAGTTTTTAAAAATAGAATTACATTTTGAGTATCCACACTTTGAAATTATTCTAAAAGGTATTGAATGTATTCTATATTAATACTCTAAGATATATATAATTACAGAAATAAATTTTTGTAGCATCATCATGCTCACTTGTTTACTAACAGGCCATGGAATGAACTGCATATATTGGCTGTGGCAATTAGGAAAACTGTTTTAACTTCTTGAAATTTATAAAAAGAAAATTTAATCCAGTTGCTAAATTTTGGCATCATATCCTACTATGTAGGATATGTTGTTGTGGATCTGAAGATGCAATCAATTTGCTGCACCACTTGTAATGACATTAAACTATATATATCAGTTGTTTTCTAAAATGAAAAAATAAATGAAATTTAATGATTCCTGCAAGTTAATCTAATAAGATATTTAGTGGAGGGGAAACTCTTACAAGATGGAAATGTTGACTATGGACTTGTCTTAATTTAAAACAACCAGTGTATCAACTTCAGGTAATTGACTTGGTTGAATATTTTTATATGACTTTAAATATTCTAAAGATTTTCTAAACTATTGATTATTTTCTAGTCCTTCTTCAAATTGATATGTAAATAATGGTAAAATTCTCCAAAAGCTATATTTAGTGCATTAAAGCATTATTCTTTTAAAGAGTCGCATCAGAAAATGATATAAAATTAGGAATTAACTGTTCTCTATTAATCATATAAGACAACCCTCTCTGCCTTCCATCAGCATGGCTGATGCTGACTTCCATGAGTGACTTGCTGCGCCTTCTTTGGCTAATGTTCTTAGATGAAATGAAGTGGAAAGACTATAGTGAATCCATTGCTAAGTTAGCTGCCAGGAAGGTTGGTTCATTGTATTGTGCTAGACAGTTTTTTCCTCCAGAGTCTATCTTAGATATCTATAAGTTTACCATTCGTCCATGCTTAGAATATTGCTGCCACTTATAATCTGGTACTTCTATCTATTTAGAGCTCCTTGATAAAATTCAAAGAAGAATCAGCAATATTATTGGCCCTGCTCTGGTGTCTCAGCTTTAGTCACTTTCCCACTGCCATAATGTTACAACCCTTTGCCTTTTCTATAAATACTTTCATAGTAATTGTTTGGATGAGCTCTTCGCTATGGTGCCTAGACTCTTCCAATTTAATTGTAGTATTAGACTGGTAATGAGGTCTCACCAATTTACAATTGAACTGGCTAGATGTAATCATGAATTTTATGCTGACAGTTTCTTTTCTTGTACTTTTTGCTTGTAGAAATCCTTCCAGCTCCATACTTCCCAATCAACTTTAATCTGCAAATATTTAAATGCAATATCAGTCACTATCTGCTGTCCTGATTACTCTTCCTCTGTTCTCACTACTTAGCAAAATTCATTTTTAACTATTCCACACCCAGTAACCCCTTGTGTCTCGGTGATTTTACTGCCTTGCTTGGGGTGAACTCGATAAAAAAAAAAATTAAAAAAAAGACTAAAACAATGGTATATCCACAGAAAGCAGTTGTCAGTACAGTGACCTTCACTGATAAAACTGGATCATATATAGTAGAATCCATCAATCCATTAAGAAGATTAAGGGATTTTTGTTTTAGCCCATGGCTAACAAAAGTCTACAGACAAAATTTTATAAATGTTAAATAGGTAACATGCTGTAAATTTGTTATAGCAGATAGGTTATATAAAGTAAAGAAATTAATATGCCAAACAAGGAAATAGATTTTAATATGCGAATGTATAAATACAGTATATAAAAAGTCAAGTAATTTAGTTTTTGCATCTAATGCAAGTAGGTAATATACAGAATATACCTAGTATCTGAGAACACATCTTTAGTAAACCATAAATAGAAGATATCATAATGTAGTGGTCAAATCCTGAATTGAGAGAGAAGCCATCCATGAAATCTGCTCTTTTTCAGATAGCACAAGTGAACCAGGATTAGCTGGCCAAGAATCTTCATGTTCATGTCTCCCCAAAACCGTGTTCTCCTGATTTGAATCAGCATTTTTAAAACTTTTTTGTTTTTTACTCTGACCCACAGCAAGAACCATATTTTGCATTGTGAGCCATTATACCCATGTGTAATAAATCAGACAAACTCTGTTCACTAGGTTAATTTATTTAACAATGACAATTTTTATGTATGTATTTTATAATCTTTGGAATTGCGTGTATCTATTTGTATTACCTATTTGTAATGAATATAAAATTATTACTTTTAGAAAAACAAATTTAAAGGAAATCCCAACAAAAAGTATATAATATTTAATATTTCAACCATGTTGCAAGTATTCCTCATTATAAAGACTTTTTACTTTCATTCGATTATTAGATATCTGAAAAAAGTTGACGTTTGCTTGCTAATTAATCTTTAATAATGTTCAGGAAAGTTTAATTTTCAGATGTATCTTCTTTTTTTCAAATGCTATAATAATCCATCATTTGGGTTGTTCCAGAAATCTTCAAATAGCACAAGTTACATGTATTACAGGTACAAGTTAAAAAAACTAGCTTGTTCTTAAATTTTGATGAAACAACAGCCAACTCACCAAAAATTCTGAGATTTCAAATGAACACAATATATCTTGCTTCTGCAGAAATAATGTATTGGTATTTGACTTTGATATTTAGTCAGGAAATTCACTTTTAACCCTGACTTCAAATCCAACTGAATTATTCAGCAATCTTTTCTTTCACCAGCCATGAAGACAAATACACTGCACATCTTTGAAGTTAAGTTTTGGCACAAGGTCTCTTTATGAGACATTGCTCAATCCACAAGGAGTTTGACAAACAAGATACATAAACTCAATGAGAACAGACTAATATTTATAAATATAATATGAGATTACCTTAGTGAAAAACTACCAATGATTATGAGTGCTGTGCAATATTTGGAATTGTTTATATTCTGCACTTTGCTCGCACTTCCATTTTTTTTTTTTTTTTTTTTTTTTTTTTTTGTCACTACGCATTTTTATTTATCTTGCGACACATTGAAGGGTTGGGGCCCACGGTTTGGAAAACCCTGCTCTAGACTACTATGTTAGGGGCAACAGACAGAGCATGATAAACTAGTGGCCAAGGACTTCTTAAAGACTGTCACCATAGATGTGAACAAGAACCTGTTATGGGTATGCAATCACTTCTGTGGCTGAGGGCAGGTTTATTGAATAATCTTTTACTTTTTCTAAATTGAACATGTATACAAAAATGAAAATTATATTGATCTTTTTCTATTATTAAATATTTTTTTTATATTATAATTTTTTCTCAATTACCTGATACACCCTGTACATAAAACTTTAACAAATTAAGAAAATCCATCTTAATTTCTGGAGGACAACAAATTTTAATTAACATTGTCCTTTAAAAAAAACTTTTTTTTTTCTCTAAAAGAAAAACTAAAAAAACTGAATTAATAATGTAATTGTGGTCATAGCACCTAGCTAAATTATTTTTAGTGGCATATTTGTTGCTCCTCAGTGTATTATTTTTCATTGAAGTGAAATATCATGCAATTCCAGGACACATCACCCCACTCCACCCACAAAATTGGAAATAACACCTTCAAATCTAAGATCTAATTGCAGCAAAATTTTGATGCAATTTACTATATAGGTAGACTCTAAAAGACATTCTAAAAAAAATTTACCTAATTCTGACCAATAGTCCAAAAGTTAGTCATTTGTAGTGAGGCTACTTTTTGGCCATTTTCCTAATTTTTGAAATCTTACTATTTTTTTTTTTTTTTTCTTGTTTAGGTGTAGTTCTTATATATATATATATATATATATATATATATATATGATAAAGTTAATTGATAATCAATATGGATAATTCCAGGGAGTATATATATATATATATATATATATATATATATGTGTGTTTGAAAGGGTACAGAAGCATATTATGGCATAAAAAGCAAGAAATTTTATATTATAGGCCATGATAGCTTTAAAATAAAAACACACACCAATTGACCAGTTTCATCCCCTCTCATCAGAACTGTTAACGGGGAACACAAAGTATGGAAAAAAAAAAAAGAAAAAAAAAGAAAGTCTGTTATGGATGACGTGAATTAAATGGACAGGGAGAAGAAAAAATATAATTATAAAAATAATACCAACTAAGATGCTAGAAACCGGTCAACTGGTGTGTGTTTTTATTTTAAAGCTATCATGGCCTATAATATAAAATTTCTTGCTTTTTATGCCATAATATATATAAAAGGTGTAAGAGCAAATTTGAATCCCCCCCCCCGTTTTTAAAGTTTTTAACAGAATATTTTTATTTACTGTCTTGCATTGTTACTAAATTTTCTGTATTTATTATTTTCAAAATTCTCCCTTGTATTTTCAATATACTTTATGATAAACAGAAAACTTAACACCTAAATGTTGTTAATGATTCATTCAAGTTTTTTAATTGAAAATTGTCAGAAAAATTTTTTTTTCTTGCTTTGTTATTAAAACAAAATTAGAAAAATCTACCCCAGTGGATGAAATAAAGGTTCAGTTCAAAATTCCAATCATCTGAAGAATGCCAGAGCATACAACAGCCGAAACGTTGTGAATATGGTCATGAATACGAGGAAAACAGTCAGTTACATTTAGATATTAATGTTTTTCACATTTCAAGTTAAATACAAATATCTAAATTTATGTCCTTCAACCTTCATTTTTCATTCAAGTTTCATTTGCCTGTTTAAAAACATTGCTTAAGTTTTATTTATTGTGTATGTGTGTATATGCACATGCTTCATTCATTAAAAACCTACCATTATTAGTGAGAAATAATTTTTTTCTACTTTTTTATTTTAAAAAATTAGTTGCTCTATATATATATATATATATATATATATATATATATATATATATATAAATAAGATTTTAATTAAAAATTTTATATCATTGCCATATCATTATTACCAAAAGCTTAACCAGTTGTCCTAAACTTTTGTTCTATTGTCCCTGGGATTATGATTTGATGTTAATCTTGAGCCATGGATTCTACCTGTATACCAAATTTCAATAGGATCTAAGGGGTTATTGTCCATTAGGTGATTGCTAATTTTTTAAAAATCAAAACACTGGATTGAACTGTCTGGACAAGGAAGTAATGGCGACTGATTCTTGAGTTCAAATCAAAATAAGCTGAATGGCTTTGCCTGCTGAGATAATAGTCTTGCTATCAAAAGATCTTTGTGTTGATTTGTTTTGCGTGTAGTCCCTTACTATCTGTTTCATGATTAGCTGTTACTAATCCATTAAATCAATTTCTTTTTTATAAATATGGATAGACTATAAGTACAGAGAAGGTCACTTGTACTTGTCTATAAAAAGAACTCATTGATTATCAGTGTATATAAAAGAATTCATGTTCCAGTTTCAATGTAATTATGGGATTTCATCTCTTATTTTACTTGTTCTTCCACAGCAAAGAAATAGGTGTTTTTTTTTTTTTTCGTTTTTTTTTTTTTTAACCATCAGAACCAGTTGGAATTTTGTTCAGTTTCTGTAATTCTTCTAAGCTTTTCTGTTGCCACTTTTTTATCTTTTGAAATCTGTTTCTGGTGTTATGGCAACTAGTTCTAGAATATCATAATATATTTTTAGAATATTTAAAAAGTATTGAAAGAGATTTTACATTGTTTCTGTAGTATATTTATGACTCCTTTGTTTGAAGTATTATTAGAATGACGAGCATATGATTTCTTCATTGTTTTCATATTTGTGCATAACCTCCAAAGATCTACTAAAAATGAGTATACATGATAAAAAAACCCAAATTAATAAAAATAAAGTTTCATGACAAAATTCTTTATTATTAAGAGGAAAGACGGAAGGATTTATTATTATTATTAAATTATATAAAAAAGCACTCCCCTTACATTCTGATAATAAAGAGAATTGCATTGTAATGAATATGTGTGTGTGTGTATATATGTATATATATATGTATGTATATATGTATGTATATATGTATATATATATGTATGTATATATGTATATATATATGTATGTATGTATATATGTATATATATATGTATGTATGTATATATGTATATATATATGTATGTATGTATATATGTATATATATATGTA
>OZ010583.1:74371137-74426137 GCA_963932145.1 Acanthosepion lycidas | reverse complement strand
ACTTAACCCCCGAAACTGAAGTAAAAAGCATTTTGAAAGTGTAAAGATAGGTTTTAATGCCAGAAATACTTTGTAAAACAATTATTACCAGAAATAAACTTATGAAGAAAAAAAACTATTACCAGCAATACGTTTTTGAAAAGAAAATATTACCAGAAATAGTTTTTTGACAAAACAAAAATATTACCAGGAAAAAAAAATTGTTGGCATTAAATGACCCATTGAGGTTGATATGCCGTAAACCAAACTAAATCGGCATTCACTGCCGTATACGAGGATGAATATCACATAGCAATCCAACACTTTTCTAACAAATTTTTCTGTTTCTCAGCACTTTGCTTAGTTTTTGAAATACCTCTTTCATTAGTCACACTTTGCTTAGTTTTTGAAATACCTCTTTCATTAGTGTCACATTTCCAATCCTCGTTTAAAAACACACTAAAAACCCGGATATTTAAACTTCTGTACTTCTTTATATCAATTTACTAAGTATAGCTTAGATATAGCACAAGGATGACAGTATGGAGCACCCAGTGAGGATTGAACTCCCTACTCAGTCATAATGAAATCTAGTGAAACAAACTTGCTAACCACTATGCCACATCGCGGTGCCCTCTTTACTTGCTTATATATCAGAAATATATTTCTAGCTTGTTCAGTATATTGTTTACATTTTGCAACAAATGACATCTACTATGGGAACGCTATATATGGTTTGGAGATCTATAGGATCTAAGTATTTATTCAGATTTAATTTTTCTTTACATTCTTTCTAATTATGTGTGTGTGTATGTGTATTGCTATATGATTGATATAAGTTAATTTTTTTTAATCTGATGAGTTTTCATTGGCTTATAGATTTATTTTTCAACTTTGTATTTAGATTATATTACGTGACTATTGTTACAAGAGCAATGTTGATGTTTCCCAGTTTAACTATTGTCCTCCTGTTTCAAATAGCACAGTGTTTATCAAGTAAGCAATGTCACATAACATCCTGTTATTGATATTTATTCACTTTAGCTTAATATACAGCAGCACAAAGTCACAAGTGTTGGGAGGCACTTGAAAACCAAATGGTCTGTGAGAAGTTTGCTAACCAACTTCTGAGAAAGCGAAATGATTAATTGCATAATAATGACCACATACTCAGTTTATAAAAGCTTTATTTATCTTTGCTTATTCCTTATATAATCTAAGATAGATCATTGGTAGATTGAAATTCTTCATTCTTTTGCAAATATTGATTTGTACTGATACTCTTTTTTTCTTGTACATTTGATATCATTTATTAAATTCTTCAATGACCAAGATGTAATTGTTTAAACCAATTCTAATTATATTTGCAACAATGTTCATATGTTTTGATTATAAACTGTTTAATGTGGAGAATATCAAATATTTATCAGAATGAGAATATAATTACAATTAGCAGATTAACAATAGCTGCCTTACTTACACACACATGCACACACACAAGGTGGGTTTGGAGAGTTTTACCATGAAAAAATACTTGCTGTAACACCTACTTTCCACCATCTTTCAAACGGTACTAGCAAAAGGTAAGTCTATAGTAGGTTTTATTCACATGTGCCATTCATTTCCTTGAAATCTTGGATTGTACATTTCTTTTTCCTCTTGGTTCAAGAATTTGAACCTTTCAACTGATCAGCCTTAATCATATCACAATTTTAAAGCCAGTCTCTTAAAATGAACCAAAAATTTAGGACAAAGATTTTTATATTATTTTAATATTTATATTCTATTAAATGTCACTATTTATTTTCTAGCAATGTTCAGTTATTATCACTTAATATTGCATTTAGTTGAAAATTGAACAGACTAGAATAATTGCTTGTATATCAATTTAAATTTTTATGAACTCCCATTGTTGTTAAAATGTTTTACAGAGTATATTCTCCAGTGATCATTGAGTTTCAGGAATGTTAACAAAGTAAACTTCTCTGTGCATTTTCTATTCTGAATATTAATATGAATGAAAAGTTAAATAAATCATGTCACACTGGAGATGATGATGTGAGAGTATAATAAAGCTATTATAAACAAAAAATAACACTATATTCAGCAAATGAAAAACCCATTGACAGCATAGTGCTTTTCTATTTTCCATTCAAAATGCTTCCTTTAGACTAGTTTTTTCTTTAAGAGTCATCTATATTCAATAACTAATCATTACTACAATTTTATGCATAGTCTGACTTAGTGCATTTCTTTTGTATCAATTAAAATTCTCTGTCTGCATTGCAGAATATAAATTTTCAATGCTGTACATGCTGTACTCTAATTTACATTAGCAATGAAAAGGTGAGTGATATTAGTGAAGCAGCTACTCAATCAGTGGATTAACAGTCTTACAAACTGCTTCAGACATAAATCTGTGTGGCATCAGTAATCTTCTTATAATCATAAATCACCTTTATTTATAGGATTTAAAAGTTTCTATTCTCTATTTCTCTGTTCAAAGTTAAAATTCTCCAACAGGCTAACCTGAAATAAGCTTAACTCCATTTTTTTAATTAAGACTACAAAACATATATGCTTGCATTACTTGTTCTTGTCTATTGAATCATGGTATTTTTTGTGATATCAATGAGCACTTGTTTGACACCTTTGTGATATCAACAAACACTCATTGTCACTTTCATAATGCTCATTGTAGTAGACACTTTGTAATCACAGATACAACTATAGTACACTGTTGAACAATACTGGTGTCAAATGCCTACGAATAGCACTCACACTAATAGTACTTGCTCCATAATACTCAGTTGGAAGTAATCACTGTATAGTAATAGAGGATAGACTAGAAATTCAGATCAATTAGATGTCATGTGACTTCCTATATATGCGTTTCCTCTATGGTCATATGATCTGCTTAATTCAATAATGGGATTGCTTGTGTTTGCTCCACTGGGGATCTATGTTCAAATTCAAGTGTCAGCAGTGACACTTTATTCCTATATAACACCTCCCCTTTGAGATGGCTTCCTCTGGAGTCAATATTTCTTCAGCTTTGGTTCAATATTCAAATGTTCTATTGCTGTTATTTTTCTTTTACTGTAGCTCTTTAGTTCACTAATTTCTGGTGGCATGGGTATATCAAACATGTCTTACAATATTTCCATTGGTACCTCTTTTCATGGACTTACTAAATCAGTGAATCTCTATTTTAATTGATTAAAGTGTGATTTATGTTCCCACCTTTGTCCCTGTACCAAGTGTGTCATTTTGCCAATCCGTTTTTTTATAACGCCATCTTTCCAGAATTCTTTTCCATGTTGGTACATTTTAAAAAAAACACTTTATCACCAGGTTTAAAATATTTATTTATATTATTTTGATTCCTTGATATTCTCATTTTCCATTCTGGTAGTAATTTGTTAAATACAGACTTAATCTTCCTGGAGAACATCAACTATGCAGGCAACATACCAGACAGTGTTCGGGTTTGGCGTTATTCTGTAAACACGCAAAAATTATTGTAGCATTATTTCATCAGACTTTTTTAGTTCCATTTTTCCGTTTAACCTTGGTTCATAAGAGGGAGTTGTAATATGTTCTATTGCTAATGATTTGCAAAAATCTTAAATTCGCTAGACATGAACTGAGTCCTGCATACTAAAGTACATCGTTACATAATGAAAATGCATTATTTCCAGTAATATTTCTTCCTTTAAATCTTAATTGCATTTTCATTTCCATTATTAAATCATCTTTTTCCAACTTGATTCTTATTTCTCCCACAGTATTAGGCAGTTCTCTTACAGTATTGTATAATACATTATTAATTTCATTTTCAGCCCTTATTGCTGCAATTACTGTGTCTTCAAATAGTTCGCAGAATTTTGGTATTAGTCTAGACAATCTGTCTGCATTTTTTGGATGGTAGAAACTTTTTTCAGCTGCAATCAATGATCTTGAAGCATGAGCTATTGATTTAGTTGTTCTATTCTCATATTTATATAGTATCACTGCTCCAATACCCGTATTACTTGCATCTGATGCAACCAATCTTTAATTTAGGGTCAAAATGATCTAGTGACAAATCTGATGTTAAGACTTTCTTGATCTCTTTGAAAGTACTTTGACATTTATTTGACCAATTCCATTTCCCATCTTTCTTTAGCAGGTTATTTAATGGTGCTCTTAATTCATGCATGTTTCATATATATATATTATATAATGATAGTAATTAGCAAAGCCTAAAAATGCTTGTAATTTTGTTACATTTGTTGGAGCGGCTGCGTCCTTTATTGCATTTGCTCTTGAAGAATCCAGTCATCTACATAAACAATTCACATTTTCCTTCACTAATCTTAAAACCATATTCTTTGATTCTCTCAAATATTTTCTTTACATCTTCCATATGTTGCTTTCGGGCCTTACTTTTAATAAGTAACGTCATCCAAATATACTTGAGCACAATCCAAACTGGCAAGCATGTTATCCATTATCCGTTGGAACATGCTTGGCGTTATCTTTATACTGAAAGGAAGTCGGTTGAATTCGTATAACCCTCTATGAGTGTTAATTGTTAGTAGTTTTGATCACTCTTCATCTACTAGTACTTGTAAATAAGCATCTGACAGGTCCAATTTAGAAAAATTTTTACCTCCGTTCAATTTGGCAAAAATTTCATCTGGACTTGATAACAGTTGTTTTAAACTTTCATTTAACCCTGTTGAAAAATCAGCACATATATGGATTTTATTTATTTATTTTTTTTTTTTTTTTAACATACTGTTGCTGATGCCCATTAGAAATAGTCTATTTTTGATATCACACCTAATTTTTCTAGTCTGTCCAATTCATTATTAATTGGATCTAAGACTGCAAAAGATACACTCCTTTTTGGCTTAAATGCTGGTGTTACATTGTCTTTTAACTCAAACTTAGCTTTTGCTTTCGTGCATGCACCTAGACCTTCTGAGAAAACTTCTGGTAAATGCTTTTTCAGTTCATTTTTTAGTTTTTCACTTGCCATATTAGTACTGGGGGGTAACAATATTTATCTCGTTGCAAAGAGTTAATTCGAAGGTCCTAAAGATCAAATAATGCAATCCAGTCTGTTCCCAATAAATTAGCAGTATTCTTTAATACAAACACCACCACTCTTTTGGTTTTTCCAACAAAAACGTTACAGCTGAATTCACCCAAAAAGTTCAATATCTTTCCTATGCAGCTTTATTAGATGTCAATAAACTGGGTTTATCCATTTTTCTCTATGTGATATAGTGATATCAGATCCTGTTTCAAGTTGGTTTTATTTTTACATCATTAATTTTCACAAAAACAAATTTCCTCTTTTGAGATGTCTTGTTAATTTCCTTTAGGCTTTTTATCGTTACTCCATGTATTTATCATGTTCACATACATATTATTTTTTCTCCTTTTTTTTTTTTTTTTTTTTTTTTTTTTGTATCTGCAACACATACTTTTGTGTCCTAATCTCCTGCATTTATAGCATTTTTTGTTCTTGAAAAAAACAGTCACTTTTAAAATGCTTATCTCCACAACCATGACAAGTATTAGGTATTGAGGAGGGTTTAGAATCTTTTTATACCATTCTGTTAGGAGTTAAAAAAAAAAAAAACGTTTGTAGTTTTTTTTCTTAGATGGAATTGTCTTTTAACTCAATTCATGCGGTATCAAGTTTCAAATTCACAATACGTTGATATTCTTTCAGTATTTTCTGGAGAGTTAATTTGGAATCCATTACTAATTTAGCAAGTATTCTGGATCTTATCTCTGCATCCTTATTAGAAGTTAAACCCTGTAAGAATATCATGCATTTAAATAAATCAGGAGTTAATTCACTTAACTTGAATTTTTCACATTCTTGATTCTGCATAAGTGGCAAAATCTTCATTGTCAGGCTTTACTAAGTTAAGACATTGTCATCGTGTATTAAATCATGAGCTCCTATCACCAAATATTTTTTGATAGTATTAGAACAGTTTCATCAAAATTTCTCTTTCCTTTTATCATCAAAATATAATTAGCATATTTTTCATGTCCAGCAGGGAACAATTTCCTTAATAATAACCAAGCTTTCTTTTCATCATTCCAATTCAAACATTCCCTTTTGAAGATTCTTTCATATCTCCTATAATAAGCTGGAAGAGTTATCCCTTTGTTTGAATTGTATACAAATTTGCTGATTGAATTAGCAACAGAATCTGGAGTGGATGAATCTGAAGTTTTTCCTTCCATTGTTTACGTAAATAACTCAAAAAAACTTCTGTTGCTGCAATTGTAATTGCTGTTCAGTTTGTTGTTTTTGTTGATGCAAATGTTTTTCTTGTTGTAATTTTTGTTGCTGTAACTGTTGTTCTTGTTGTTGCTTTTGTAGTGCCAACATTTGAACCATGATTGCTTCTAGTTCTTCCATTTTGCTGAACTCTGAATGAATCCTTGTCACCACTTTTGTGATGTCAACGAACACTCCTTGTCACTTTCATAATGCTCGTTGTAGTAGAGACTTTATAATCACAGATACAACTATTGTACGCCATTGAACAATGCTGGTATCAAATAGCATTCGCACTAATAGTACTTGCTCGATAATACTCACTCAGAAGTAACCACTTTATAGTGATCCAAATAGTAATAGAGGATAGACGTCATGCAACTTCCTATATATGGATTTCCTCTATGGTCACGTGATCCACAATAATGGGATTGCCTGTGTTTGCTCACTGGCAATCTGTTCGTACTCAAGTGTTAGCAGCGACACTTTATTCCTATATAACAGTATTAAAAGAAAAACTTCAGACACTAGGAATTATTTCTGCTGTTGCATTTTCATATATACATTTCTTTTGTGCTAGCATCATTTGATCAAAATGATTATATTTCATTTATATTTATCTCTATATACTTAAAATACATAAATAACAAAACTTAAGAAAGGCTCTTCACTTCACTTTATCCAAAGTATTTCATTCTTAACCAAAATATTCCAACCAATGTTTGTATACTCTGTTATATTTTAATACCTCCATCTAAATTATGACTTTTAAATGAGTAGGTTCTCAAAAATAAAAAAAACTATCTTCCCATAATTTGAATTTGTATATACTCATCTCTCCGATTCTATTGCAGCACTCTGCTGAAGATGTTAAGATGATCTTCATTCAACTCTTAAGATGAGTTGCATAGACTATTCGCAGACAGCCGAGAACCACCAATGTCTGCTAATTCTTGTGAAACATGTTGGTACATTGCTCAAGACAAAAACATTCCTGTACCTCTGGGAACGGATACGTCGTGTATCGATGGTGCGCATCCCCAACCAGCAGCGCACAATTTGGCTGCGATACAAACGAATGTACCCAGTTGACAACAATGAATGGGGAGACTTCCAGGCTCATAGAAAAGTCCTTGGACTTATCTGCATTGGTAAATGTCACAACATGAAAGAGTTTGAAGAAACCTTTGAAAGTTACAAAAAGGTATTTAACTAATTCATTTTGATTTTTTTTTTTTTTTTTTTTTTTTTTCTCACTTTCTCTGTCTGTCTATCCATTCTTCACAAAGTGTATATCTGTAGTATGATGTTGATTTCATCAAAATATATGAGCTAGATAAATATTTCCCAGGATTCAAATTTTATTTATCTACTCTCCAAATTGATTTTTAAAATTATCTCTTGTGTATGTCTCTCTCTCTCATACATATTTAGAAAACCTGATCATACAAAAATGATGTTAAAAAAGTAATCATAAAATTAGTTGTCAATCATGCAAAATAAATTAGTTTACTATATAGTAATAAACAAGAATTTAAAAAAAAAATTATTCAGAAATACCACACATCTTTATAGTACAGAAAAACACTTTTTTTTTTTTTTTTTTTTTTTTTTTTTTTAAAGTCATTCCAGTTTAATGATGATAAATAATGATTAAACTCCAAACTAAAAAAGTTAGTGTATCAATTTAGAAAAGGATTTAACATTTCCAGTTGTCTAGACTATTAACTTTATTATTTTTGTTGATATAACATTTTGTGTAAGCAATTGTGGTAACAATAAAAATGAATTCAGTAGTCTACACAACACCTGTAACAATAACAATTCTCAAAATTATTAAAACAAAAACCAATCTTTTCATCTCTATTAAATGTTTTCTATTTTATAATGTTAGAAAGACAAATATTACTATTCTTTTATATACCCAGAAATATCTAACAGATCTTTTATTTGAATTATTTAACAAATGAGTGAATAACTATTGCTTCTTGTGGTCATATTAAATCTTATTTCTTGTAGATAAATTTCATTTTTTTTTCTTTTTAGATCAATGACTTAAATGTTTCAATGTAATTTCAAAAACAAAAGTCTGTTAGACATTCTTCTTTTCTCATGACTGAGCTGATCATAGAGGAGACATGAGGATAATGCAGCCAAATGCTGCTGTTTTCTGCCTCATGAAGCAGCATCAGTGTCCATCCTGGTCCATTCTTTGATGTTGTCCATCCAGTTTTTGGACTACCTCCCCCTACATCTACCAACTTCCAAGATACCTTGAAGGGCCATCTTGGGTAGAGTATTGTGGTGTATGATATGTTGCCACAACAGCTTTCTCCACTTTACTGTTGCCAAGAGGGGCTCCTGGGGGCCTATCAGTTGTTACTTGGTTCTTTCCAGGAGATCCCAAGAAGGCATCTGGAGCATTTCACTTCAAATGTTTGGGCTCT
Source organism: Acanthosepion lycidas (assembly GCA_963932145.1). Taxonomy (NCBI): domain Eukaryota; kingdom Metazoa; phylum Mollusca; class Cephalopoda; order Sepiida; family Sepiidae; genus Acanthosepion; species Acanthosepion lycidas. Next base: position 74,417,419 of record OZ010583.1, on the reverse strand, counting down.
TTTGGTGGTTTCTGCTATCAGAGTCCAGCTTTTGCATCAATAGAACAGTAAGGACACCACCAGGGACTTGTAGAGTTTCTTGGTTGGAAAGCTGATGTTTTTCTCTTCCGAATGTTACTGAGTTTTACCATTGCCAGTGTTGCCATAGCCAGTATAGTCTTGATCTCTGCTGTAGAGCGTCTTTAGTGAGGATAACACCAAGGTATTTAAAAGCATCCGCTTCTTCCAGTTGTTCTCCATTCATGAAGATTTGGGTCCTGATGTTGGTTAGACATACTTAGTCTTTACTGACTCTAAATCCAAAGTTTCCATTGTACAATTGTAATCTTATAATCTATTTGTTTAGATCAGGCATGGGCAACCTTTTCCAAGTTGTGAGCCACATCAAATATTGTCCATCATAAAGCATGCCACACTTCTAAAACAAGTCAAGGTAATTTTTCATTGAAGGAGCCTCAGCCATTTTCATCACAGAAGATCATACAAGTAATTATCTGCCTTAAAATTGGGGAAAGGTTTTTCAATAATGAAAAAAAAAAAATATGAAGAAAATTAAAAAAATACAAAAATTGATTTTAAAAATAATAAATTTATTTCTTTTCTAGAGAGAGAAAAAAAAACTATTATTAGAAAGATGCTTACACACATGATCTTCCTTAGTGAAAATTGCCACTGGTTGAAAATGATGAAAACATTACCGTCAATGAAAAGTTATAAAATTCAAAAAAATTTTTATTCAATCCTTATGTATGAAAAAGTGTGAATAAACAAGCAAGAATGAAAAAAAAATTTAATAAATGTTATTTTTCTCATGAAATTAGCCAAAAGTGTTGTACGTGGCTAATAACTGGTGTAAATAATCGAATAAAATGAAAAAGCTCAAGAAACTATTGAAGAGAATAATGTTTAGATAACATTGAATAATTCTGAATCTTTACTAATTGTAATTTTGTTTTTTACCCAATTAAAACTTAGCATTTAAAAATTTTTTATTTTAGAATTCTTTGCATGATGTAATGAAATATTTTGATATCTTATTGTATTGCATTTAGAGATTTCTTATGTAAAAATAAAGACTTGTAGTACATGACCTGCATTTTAAAAAAAAAAAAAAAAAATAGAAAAAATAGAAAAAAAGTTGGAATATCTACAAAGTTACATAGGGATTGGCAACTAGAATATTAATTATTCATATTTACAGAAACAAAATATTTGAAAATTATGTCCAAAATATTATAGCATTGTCTGCAAAATATATCAATAATAATTCTTTTTGATAAAAAGAAAAAGCAAATGTATTAAAGTGCTGTCTATAAATTACATGGCCTTAGAAAATTTAAATATCTATTGTGGTAGTTATTACAGTCAAGAAGTTAAATCATTATCCTTCATAATGGAAATCACATTTTTTTATAGATAGTATAAGCTCTCCAGTAAAAAGATCTGTATTATTTGCTATCACTTTTTTCTTCAGATCAATAGAAATCACTCATCAAGTAATGATGCCTGTAAAAAGATAAATCAATGTTAAGATTAATTTTTTTCCAATGTAGTAAATTACCTTTTTAATGTAAATTTATTTATACATTTTTGAATTTGCTGTTAAATTTAAAATTAATTTTTATATGCTGTTTTAATCATTTTATGTAGTGTTCTGACTAATTTAGTCTGTCGTCTTTGTGGTTGTTGGTAGCCACAAAATTTCAGCTATGTACCATCTGGCCATTCTCATTAAGTTTGAAACATTAGTTTCTTCTGAGATATTTTTATGTTGATGAATTGGAATATATTGCTTCAAAATAAACATTCTTTTGTCTAGTATAAAGGTTACTCTCTAAAGAGAAAATTATGATAAAACTATCTAGTAAATATTGTGAAATTGTAATTTCAATTTAAGTGATCATTTTAAAACAATGATATAATGCATGTAACTGAGATATATAATGAAATTCCACTTTTTGGTTACTTGAGTTTAAAGTTTTATCATTGTCATTTACTCGGTGATAATATAGAAAGCAAATCAACTTTAAAAGAAAATTGAATTTTATAATTTTATCTAACATGATTGTATATCCATAAATTCTATGAAATTGCTACTGTTTCTCTAGAATTTTTTTTTAAATAAAATTTTCCAATATTAACATTTAAGTAATTACATTTTTTTGTGACTGATTCTTTATTTATTTCTCTGATGTGATAATTTTGTTCCATCTCTTAGATCAAGGAGGACTATGCCAACACAATCTTCAATTCTCGCCTTATTCTGTTTGGGATGAACAGAGATGGGACTCCACTGGAAGAAATTAATTCATCTGACACGGATAACAGTCCAAGCACAAGTAATTCGCAGGATTCTAGCCATGTGCTGGATGCTGAAAACTTGTCTTCTACATCTGACAAAAGTCCTTCTCCCAGCAGTGATAGCTGTCAGTTAGACAACTCTTTCTCTTCCAATGGTGCCAATAATACTATCCGAGAGAAAGATACTGATAATAACAATCCAAACATTCGAATCTTTTCTAAAAGTGTACACAAGGAGAACACAGGTGCTGAGGTTGTATTTTACCCAAATACCGAAGGCACCATTGATTTAGAGGAGAGGCTTCGTGAGCTCATTATCTCCTTGTTTTTTGTTTTGGAAGGCAAGCGATTGGATCGCTCATTTGAAAGGACAGAAAAATTACAACTCTTGTGTGCTCCTTTTGAAAAGAGAGATCTTCAGGGAATAGACACTGATAGCAAGTAAGTAAAACTTTCATTTCACACCTGATTAAAATTTTACTTTCTGTGTTCTGACAACTTTATTTGTTATATATATATATATATATGTCAATTCTCACGATCAAAAAATGGATAGTTTTAAATTGATTTTTGGAGATTTATCAAGAAATTAAATCATCCCTCTAAACATGAATCAACTTTTTCTTTTTTTTTATCTACAATATGATCCTTTCAGGTGAACAAATGTGTGGAGATATCATCAACAGATCTCTCAATTTAAAAAAAAAAAATGGATAATTTTTTTTTTCTCTTTATACAATTTATTCAAACACTCTTAAGTTTACTGAGATAGTTTTTTTTTTTTTTTTTTTTTTTTTTTTTTTCATTAGATAGAAACTCAGTGGAAATTCTCATTTAGAAATGATTAATGAAAATTGAATTTCATTCAAATTTTAGAATTGATTGACTAGTTTCTCTTTTTAATCATACTTAAAATCTCTTTCACTACAATCACCTTTTTAAGAAAGTTTTCAATCTATTTTTGTTATCTTCAGAGAGAAAATCATTCTCATTATGAGATAGATATGACAACTTGATCATTCCACTACAACTAATTAAATCCTTTTTCTATATTCAGAATACAGAAAACTTACTGTTGTAAAGAGCAAAATTCAGGGTTTTGTGCTTGACTGCCTCCTACAGTAGTAGACAAGCAATACATACAAGTCTATTTGTTCATATGTAAAATAGGCAAGTCTCATTTCAATATCACTGCACCTCATAGAAAAGGTGTCATATGTCTCTTGTGTATCTTGAGCTCCCTCTTATATATGTTGTTTCATTTTCATTTATTCTTTGACCTTCTTTTACCCCCAGTCTCTCTCTCTCTCTCTCAGAGATCTAGATCACATAATGTTGAGGCTAGTTGATTTAGAAGTCTCTCATACTATTTCATATGCTCTCTTTGTTCAGCTTTAAACCAAATCTTGATAATGCATCAACATGAGTAATAGTAATTCTTTTTACATATTCAAAAGCCATGAGTTTTATGACCCATTTTAAAATTCTAGATGTAACTTTTGGCAATTCCATCCTTGGATTAAAAATAAATTCTAAAGGCTTGTGACTGGGCTTGAGCAAAAATTTTCAACCCATTAATAATTGGTGAGCTTTAATAGTACTCTATACAATCGCTAAAGTCTCTTTTCTTATGTTTGAATAATGAGATTCTATCAAAGTTAATTTTCTAGAGAGGCAGTGGCATGTGGGGGGGGATCACATCTGATGGAGTATATTATTTTTGTTGCAACAAAGACAGCAATAAGGATGAATAAGAAACTTAACTTTTTGTTTTTATTTAGTAAATACACCTAAAATTAGGTATTAAAAAAAGATAAAATAGTTTTTAATTTTAGTTTTAAAATGTCTGTTTGTCTGCTGGTACAGCAGACAAACAGACATTTACTTGAATCCAAATTTTATCAAACCTATGTGAGAAGTCCAAAACTATGGCATCAGTTTTTCCATTTTGATTTTTCTTATCTGTTAACTGGTAGTGAAAAGAAAGTTCAAAAGATATAAAAGGTGGGTGCGAAGATAAAATGCCATAAAATCAAAGACTACTTAAAAAAAAAAAAGATTTTTGGTTATTATTGAAACAGTTACATTTTCATTCTTGTAGAGTCAACTTCTTTCAGACTAAAAATTGAAAAACCAATGGATATTTGTCATCAGCATAAATATAAGTGTATTTTTCTTTTCTTTTTGTAAACTCTATTTTAAAGAAACTTAAAATTTGTTTTAAGAAAAAAATGAAAATCAGTTTCTAGCAATTTTTTTCTTTTTTTTTTTTATTAATCTTCATTTCATATTTAAAATTATATTTTTTAATGTAATGTGAAATTTTAAATTGTTTTCTTTATAGAAGTAGATCTTTCTTCCAATTGTAGGGACTGTTGGATTTTCTTGCCCGTTTTACTCGGTATTTGCCCAAATTTTGCATAAAATTGATTGTTGGTCTAATTGTATTTCTTGTCCTGGAATAAAATTCTAATTTAATTTTTAAAATGTTGAGAATCTAACTTTAATTCAATGTATTAATCACTGATGGCCATTTCTTTTTGCTTTGTTTTTTTTTCTTGCAGCAAAAATATTTGTATTGTTTTAAAATTTTACAACACCCCAAAAATAAATATTTTTACACAAAAAATAAACTTTGAATATTCTTTTTACACAAAAAAACCAAGTTTTAACAGAATTTAATGAATTTAAAAGCAAAAATGAAGAGATTAAAGCGTACTAGTCAAGAATTCAAGAACAAGAAAATGTCGCTAATTTCTTTTCAATGACAGGTAAAAATTTGACATAAAAGTTCAATTTTATATATGTTAAAAATAGAATGTTTTGTCTGAACAAAAATACCATTTCATGCCAAGAATTGATTTTATCCAACTTTTGGACAAATACTGAGCAAAATGGGCAAGTAAATACAATTGAACCTCTTTTATTAAATTTATATTTACGAACTTCTAAACCAAATTGCAAATACGATACAATATCAAATATCTCATTAAAGTTGAGCTAAATATTATTATTATCATTATTATCATCATCTATATCTTGTTTTTCTTTGTACAGTAAAAATATAAGCTACTATCAAATATATTTTATTGACAGTACCACTGATATAGCAATAAATGGCCAAATTTTTATAATTAAAATAAAAATGTGAAATTTCTTTGATAGTATAAATTATTATATTATGCAACCATCATGTAAGTTAGGGATGTTAATATGGTGGCCATTTCATACAAAAAAAAAAAAAATTGAGAACTTGTTTTAAATCATTGTTGTTCTAACTTCCCACAAAGTTAGGTGTACTCGTACAAAGGAAGACAGTAAACATGACCTCAAAATATCTATAAGGCAATATCCACCACTAAAATAAGTAAATTGTATTTGTTTATAATGTAAGTATAATTCTTTTAATTTGATATTTTTATTTGATTTTTGATCATTAATTTTCCACACTATGCAAAATCCAAATCTTCTATATTACTATTTATTATTAATAGTAAATAAACCTGATTTTAGATAATTATTAATAACCAACAATGTCACAAGAGACGGTGAAAAATTCAAGAATTTCAAAACAAACTTAATTTTAATTAAGAACTGAAATGAAATATCTTTTAAAAATTAATCTTTCAGATTGTTTTTTTGAGTGCACAATAATATAGTTTCCGTTTTTGTTGCCATATTTTGCAAAAAACTTTCTCAAAAGATTTTGCAAAACAAATATTATACAAGAAATATTTACACAAGATTTTATCTTACTATTACTGAGTTGAAATTGTTTTTCATTTATTTTATCAAGTGTCAATTATTATTATTATTATTATTATTATTTTTTATTTTTTTTTTTTATTTTTTTTTTTTTTTTTTAATTGGTATGTTCAAATTTCTGTAGTTTTAGTGTTAAAGCAATAAGATACGATTAAGAAATGTTTCACAAACTGAGCCATTTTGACAACTTTATTTATAATCTATAAATAAATAAAATTTGTCGAATTTGTATAATGTGTTAATGTTTTTTATTTAAACATTCTCTCTAACTGATTATGATAAAACTTTGTGATCTGTCCAAAAGAAAATAAACTAAGTATAAGTTGTGATTTTGTTGGTGGTGGTATCAGCCACAATCCTCAATCCGGGCACTACTAGACCTATGGACACGCCGCTGTAGAGAAGTACATTACTAAGTATCCTTCCTGAAATAAAATTGCTGAATGTTTCCTAAGACCATTTCTTCTTCTTCTTTTTTCTTCTTCTTCTTTTTCTTTTTTTTCTTTTTCTTTTTCTTCTTTTTTTCTTTTTCTTTTTCTTTTTCTTCTTCTTTTTCTTCTTCTTTTTCTTCTTCTTCTTTTTCTTCTTCTTTTTCTTCTTCTTTTTCTTTTTCTTCTTCTTTTTCTTCTTCTTTTTCTTCTTCTTTTTCTTCTTTTTCTTCTTCTTTTTCTTCTTTTTCTTCTTCTTCTTTTTCTTCTTCTTCTTTTTCTTCTTCTTTTTCTTCTTCTTCTTTTTCTTCTTCTTCTTTTTCTTCTTCTTCTTTTTCTTCTTCTTTTTCTTCTTCTTCTTTTTCTTCTTCTTCTTTTTCTTCTTCTTCTTTTTCTTCTTCTTTTTCTTTTTCTTCTTCTTTTTCTTCTTCTTCTTCTTTTTCTTCTTCTTCTTCTTTTTCTTCTTCTTCTTCTTTTTCTTCTTCTTCTTCTTTTTCTTCTTCTTCTTCTTCTTTTTCTTCTTTTTCTTCTTCTTCTTTTTCTTCTTTTTCTTCTTCTTCTTTTTCTTCTTCTTCTTCTTTTTCTTCTTCTTCTTCTTCTTTTTCTTCTTCTTCTTTTTCTTCTTCTTCTTTTTCTTCTTCTTCTTCTTCTTTTTCTTCTTCTTCTTTTTCTTCTTCTTTTTCTTCTTCTTTTTCTTCTTCTTAAAGCAATCTGGAAAAATGTCCAATCAGTTTTAAATAAATGGTTTTGAGATCAGTTTTTGCAACAAAATTTCACTCCATTTAACAGATTTATTGCAGATTCATTGTTTGGAATAGGATATGAATTCACACCTATTTTATAATATCTGCAATCACATAAATTGTTATCTAGTTTTCTCAATACTATTAGTGATGTCCATTTGCTTCCACCAGGGAGAACATATTGCAAAATTGGTTTACCAATTTATTCTCAAATATTTTTTGGCAATTAAAGTGACTTCACTTACCAGTGTCAATTTGTATAGGTAAGGTTACATCATTGAATTGAACTTTAATTAATGCATTTTTTTTTTTTCTCTAGTGAAAAAAATGTCAGTTTTAACTTCTGAATTCTTTTCATTTTTTTCGACATATGTCCTATACTTCCTTTTTTTTTTTTTTTTTGGAAAGACTTATACACTGTTTAAAAATGAAAATGATTTTCTTTTTACATATTTTTAATTGTTCTCTAAAATCTGGGCAATTTCTTTTTGGTGCATGTTTGTAATTATCAACTTTGCTCTCTGATTACTAACATGTTTTATCTTCGATATCATGTGTTCACAATGTTCACTTGAGTTTTAAAGTAAATTTTTTTTTTTTTTTTTTTTTTTTTTTTTAATCAATTCTTGTTGTCTAGTCAACACATGAATTCAGTGACATTTTATTGTTGTAATTGTTCCAACATTCTATACCTATGAGAAGTGTTGTCTATATCATCATTTAATCTTAACTGGATTAATTCTTCTATATACATTTCATCTTTTCCAAGTCTTTCAAATTTTCAATATCTGCTGGTCACTTTCAGACAATGTAAAAATTTTATAATTGGTCCATCGGCCTTTTGTTTTAAAGACATGAACTTAGTTCACTCCACAAAAAGTGTAAACAAAATTTACCCTTTTTTTTTTTTTTTTATATTGAACACTGTATTCTGTATGAACTCGAATGAAAGCAATGGTTAATACCCACTGAAAAAGGAGAATCCATCTCCAAAACAGGCCTACACCTCACAAAGTTATGCTCTGTTTAGTGGCATATGAAGAGGATTGTCTATCATAACTTACTAAACCAAAATGTAAGTTAATGCAAAGAAGCAGTTGTCATTAACTGGAAGCCTTTGTACAAAAATTTGCAGAAAATGTGCCTATCATTTGTTAATCATGAAAACATGTTGCTCTTACACAATACTACAAGACCACATATTACCGAAGTCACTGAAGAAAAGATTATGGCACTAAATATGAAAGTTTTGCTTCATCTTTACTCTCCTAACTTTGCTTTCTGATTATCATTGCAACATTGGTAAAAGGGTAACACTTTATTAATTGGGAAGAGGTCAAAACTGATATTGAGTGTTTCTATGCATTGAAACCTGAAGACTTTTATGCCCAAGGGATCAACAATTTGCCAAATAAATGGGATTATGATATTGGTAATGAGAGGAAATATTATCTTTATTAAATATATCAATTAAGATCGAAGAATCATTTGTTCCTCGTCCATCTTCAAATGTAACAAGACTTACCTTTCACCCTAATATATTAGTCATATAGATTGGTAAAAGTCAAATTACTAACATGTGCTATCTTTGTCTAATATTTATTGAAATGTTATACATAGGTTCAAATACTAGCAAGTCTTGCTTCCAGCTGTGTTTGCTTCCTCTTTTTTCTATTTCTTGGATTTGAGAAGTTAACCAGAAGTTATGTCTATAACTTTTTATTTTCCTTTTTTTTTTATGTTTTCATCATCTCCCTCTGGGAAACATGGTAAAAAAAAAAAAACAGAAAATGGAATTAATGAGCCAAGTTCAAATTCTAGCTGAAACTGCTTGTGTTTATCTCTAATAAACTTGAGAAAGGCATGAATCTACTTCTTCTTTCAGCTAGGAGTTAAAGCAGGGCAGACTAGGCCCTATTGATAACAAGTCTCAGAAGGAAAACTCAAAACCATGGAGAAGGCAACATGAATCCACTGTACTGTCTTTCCAAGGAACAATCATAGTTATGCACAGAGAAGGGAGGTATGGAGATGCATGATCACTCTACATCTGGAAGAGTCTTGATAGCAAGACAGAGATCACTAACCTCTATAAATAAAAATAAAAACTTCTAGTGGATTACATGTTTTTATTTTAGAATTTACTTATAGTTTCTTCAAGTGTGCCATAATTTTGATGCTTATTTTTGTCATCATTATTTGATTTATGATCTCTAGATTTACTAGACGGTCTCTAGACTGTTTTTATTATTTTTTTCTAATCAAATTCAATTATATTAGATATCATCTGTTGGTTATTGTCCACATTCACAATATTTAATGGTTGCTGATGGAAAAGAAAAAAATATATTTTAATATTTATAATTAAATATATTTAAATTATCCATTTTGTTTTACCTATCCTCTTTTTGTATATACTCATATTTCTCTGGAAAAAATACTTGTTTACTTGGTGTAATACTCTTTTTAAAGTGGGCAAAAATTTTGTGGTTAGATTTAAGCAGTTTTTTTTTTTTTTTTTTTTTTTGTTTTTTAATTTTATTTTACTATAAAAATATTCATTTATGAGAATTTCTTCATGATACTTCTACTGATCTGTATTTTTTTTTTTTTTTTTTTTTTTTTTAAATTCTTATTTTTTTAACATAACACTCTTTCAATATTGCCTTTTCATTCTATCTACCTAAATTTCATGTTAACGTCTTTCTCAAACAGGTCTTTCAAAAGGAAGTGTCAAGGGCGTCTACGAAAACATTTAGCAGATCTCTGCTTACAAGCAGATCGACCAGGAGAAGCCATTTTACATTATCAGACTTCCTTAGATATTCTCAAAACCGTGAATGATTCTCTATGGATTGGAGGTTGTATTTTTGTCTAATTTTCCTACTTTCAATTCCAGCATCTTTAATTTTTGTTTCTTTTAATTGTATCTAATATAAATTTATTATTGCTAGCCTTTTGTTTTAATGTATACCTTTTAATATTAATAGCGTATTAGTTAATCTTTGGTGATTATCAAGCTATGGTTGCTGTTTATCATCATAAAGTTTTCTGCTACTCTACAAGTGAATTTCCTTATTTTTATCAAAAAAAGAGTATATTATTCTTGAGCAAATAGAGTAGCAGCTTGCTTGATTCCCAAGATCGTTATGTAAAACATTCTTCATGAATTTTTTGGATAATATACGATTTGATAGAGATTTAATGCCTACATGTACTGGTAGGATAACTGAATAGATAAACTGAAAGATGACAAAAGGAAATCAAAACTATTTTAAGACAACTGAAGTAAAAAGAAGGGGAAACTTTTGTGGAGAAATTGATAGCTATCAACAATTATTGGTGACTTAGTGATGGAGGAGGGATATGTATACAGACAGAAGCATATGGGAAATTGGTAAGGGTATAAAAGGAAAGGAGGAGAAGTTAGATGTGCAGTGTGACAGTTAATTAATCAGTTCATTTTCTTGTTAAGGGATAATAGTTCAATTGAGTTCAATCTGGAATGGGGAGGAGCAGAGATTCCCGGGTGAATGTCCTCCTCAGATATATAAACAAACATTTATATCAATGAACCATATCTTCTCAAAAGAAACTAATTGATGTACTCTTAATGCCTTCCCAATTCTGTTAACTTTCTTCCAACTGCACTAATTCTACTTTCTAACAAATGATGAAGTCTTCAACTGGTCATGTCTTTTAAATGGATTCATATTATTCATATAAAGCATTTTGTTCAAACCTATTGAAACCTGTAATTAGTATTGTTTTTGTTTAAGCTTAAAAGTCATAATTTTAGCTAACTGCAAGCACTTCTACTATGAGGATTAAAACATTTTATGAGTCTTTAATGAAACAATAATTGTTGAAATTAAGTAACATTTAAATTATATAGCCATATATTAACTTTTATGTTAAATAAATGTATTTTTACTTTAAATTAGGAAAATATTAAAAAAAAAATCTTTTCTTTTTTTTTAATAAACAAAATAGTTTTTTTTTTTTGTGTTTAAATAGAAAAGATCTTTGAGATAAAGGCTTATTGATTTAATTGATCACTGTGTATGTGTTTCAATGTCCCAAGTTTGTTATCTATGACTCATCTAACAAAACAAATTACTTTGCAGCAAAGATATATATATATATATATATATATATATATATATATATATATATATGTGTGTGTGTAATGGATAAATTGTCATCTAAATTACACAAAAATGAAAATAACACTGACATCTCATTTTACCAAAATTACTCCAAAAATATCTTAAAATAATAAAGAGTAAATTTATTCAATAAAATTGCCATTAGCTTAAACTATGGCCTCCAGACAACTTTGGAATCTTCTGGACGGTCTCCTTGTTTGAGTTGGTGAATGCTTCAGTTCATCTTTGGTGTTACAAGAAGTTTTGTTAGTCTCTCACTCAACTAGTAATCAAGTGGGTTGCAGTCTGGGGAATTAGGTGGCCAGATGTAAGGGGTGATGTGGTCACAGAACTTGTCTGACAGCCATGACTGGGTTCTCCTGCTTGTGTGGCATGGTGCAGAGTCCTGTTGCCAGACATAAGGTCTTCCAGCAGCCATCCTCTTTACCCAGGGCAGCATTACTTCCTCAAGGCACTTGATATAAGCCTCCATCATGTGTCTGAGGCTTTGTGGGAAGATGAATGGAAGCATAAGATCGTCATCACTAGTAATCCCTCCAAACACCATGATGTTGATTGGATATTTGGTTTTTATCGCTCTCTTTACATCTTTTGGGGAGACAGAATCCTCTGCACTGTCCTCAGATTGACACTCAAACACACTCTGAAATGTTCATATTGGAGCTTCGCATGTGAATGCCAAACAGTACAGCAAGCTGTTTATAAATTTCCAGTGGAATGGATTACGTCATGGTGGTCTTTTTTACACAAATGGTGCCCAACCGACCCTACTATACTATGCAGTTGATGAAAACAAACATGTATGTGTGAAATTTAAAATATAAAATGGAGACAATTTACTCATTGCACCCTCTGCCTGCCTGCATGTGTGTGTATGTATGTATGTATGTATATATATATATATATATATATACATACACACACTGTAGTTAGAGGGTTCAACAAATCCATTTAAATGTAACAGACCAGGATTTCTTGAATATTTTTATTTTCTTTGCATAAATTATTCAAATTACTTCACTTTGGTTCATAATGACATCATTATTAAAAAAAAAAGAACTATTAAAAATAATGAAAAAAACAATTTTATCAAGATATCCCTTTTTATTACATTAATAAAACTTGAAATTTGGAAAAAGAACATGATAATTAGATATTTATAGCATACAATTTGGTTTATTATATTTAATTATATGATGACAACTTTCCTCTACTTGAAATGGAATGTCTTTGACACAATTTTATTACACTTTACTCTGAAGCAATATATTTTAATGCTGACAATGTAATTTATATGCAAAGCAGTTTATTGTACCTTCCTTTGCAATAACTATATTTCCTCAGCTGGCAGTCACCCATCATATTAATCTGAGGAATGGTTTTATGGTTCTCTAAGTGGATACACTATATTTTCTCTTATGTATTGATGTAATTAACAAAAATAGTATATGAAGATACATTTATAAATGGCTAAACTTGAGTTTTTGTCAATAACTGTACATAATAAAATTAAATTTAGTGGTTATAAGGTGCTACAAAATGTTTAAAATTTTTCAATCTCTCAAGGATTTTATAGTACACAAATATTGGCCAGTACTGGACAAGTAATATTTTGCTCAAAGGTAGCTTATTTATAACCCACTTTTTTTTCTAATATATTTTTAGTACAAATATATATGATAGCTATAAGAAGCAATAATATTTTAAAATAATTTATCATTTTTATATTGTAGCATTGCAAGTTTTGTTAACAGCCAGAAACTGTCTTACATTTGCAACTCTTTGCATCAACAACAATGAATGTCAATATTGCAGTGACAACATTATTAATGTTGGAATATTTAAAACCATAATGGATTAAACCATCCTGAATGGTTTTTTTTTTCTCTCCATTCTATGCCAATGGTCTGCTACAAACTATTACTTTTAAAGTGGATGCTTTTACACTAATTTTTGTTGTTGATGATGTACTTAAAAGATTTTCTTCAAATAGTAAGTTTACTAGTTTTGTGCATTTTCATTAAAGATACTGGAACAAGGTATGTGATATTTATGCTCAAAATGATATCAGAAAGAGCAATATATAATGCAGAAGGATGTCTACCTATATTTTATAGATGATGCAAAAGTGTTTGATATGATATGACACAAAAGACTGTTTGAACTGCTAGGAAAGCTTGATTTATTTGAGAAAGTTATTAGAGTAATCCAGAACTTATACTGGGTGCAAGCTACCCACATACAGATAGAAAATGAATTTAGTAAATAAGAAAAGCTAGAAAGAGGCATAAAATAAAATAAGCCAGACATTCAACATTTACAGTGAGGCAATCCTGAAAGAACTAAATGTTCTACTACCAGAATTTATTATTGGCAGACACAATCTTAATAAAACAAGATATGCAGAAGACACAGTATTTATGGCAGATACTGAAAGAAAACTGCGAGAACTCCTAGAGAAAGTAGTAAAGAAAAATAAAAAGAAAGGACTATACTTCAATTGTAAGAAAACAATGTATGATTGCCAGCAAGAGGAACAGCTCAAGATACAAACTACAAATTAGAAATACCAAACTCAAGCAAGTACAAAAATTTAAATATATGGGAAGTATTTTAACAGAGGACAGAAAACCTGATACTAAAATCCAAAGGCATATTGGAATACTGAAAGATGTTTTTCAAAAGCTAAGCAAAGTATTAAGAAACAGAAAAATTTCATAGAAACGAAGAAAAGAGTGCAAAGCTGTAATGTAACATTGGTCCTCTTATATGGCAGTGTATGATGGACGATCTCTTCACAGATGAAGGGATGTGAGGCAACAGATTTGGTTCTACAGAAGGACGCTGAGAATACCATGAACTGAACATGTGGAAGTTTTAAGGAAAATGGAAACTAAAAGGATGCTTTACTTGGAATTAAAGAGACACTTGAAATTTCTTAGAGACATTCACAAGTTGTATTGAAGACAAAGTGAGAGAGCGAAAAAGTGAATAATCTCCCTAATGTGTTTGCGTAAATGGATGGTAGAATAGGGTCTGGGAAGGATTGTAAAAAGACAATCCTTACTAAGAGATACACAGGATAGAAAATTGTAGAGACCTGTGATCACCCATGCCCTAAGACAAGGCACATAATAGTTTTGTGCAATATGCCATTTGTAGGTTTTTAATATTAAAATTAATATTTTATATTATATTATATTATATATATATATATATATATATTATATTTAAAAATATTAAAACATCATTGGTTGTAGCAAATGTTTCCTGAAGTGGCAAAAAATGTTGTTTTCATATAGGTCAAGAAATTTAAGATGTCTCACACAATTTTCAAGAAATAAATTTGATGTATCCTAATGTAGTTCAACCATTCCAGTTCTTCAACTACTCTACAACAATTATTAATGTTATCTAAGAATTTTGTTTTTTTTAATAATCATAAATCATTGGCAATACATTCAGTCTAATATCTTGGCAACATTATTTTTCATTCACTAGAGAAATGTGTAACTTAAATCAGTATCCACTATTGGATCAAACAGACTGAACACTGGTCATAGTGAAGTAAATTTCTGACTTTTTTTATCTGAACCTGTTCTTGCACATTTTCTCCTATTACACAATTGATCCTGCTAAAATGAAATCCACTGCATTTACTTGATCTTTTTTGCAGCTTAATACTACATTTACTTAAAACTGGACCCAATGTTATTAAATCAAATATAGAGACTTGTTACTAATCAATTTTTATTCTTAATCCTAGTTATTAAGTTTATTTAATTTGCAACCTTCAGCCTCTAGTTTTAATTTTGTGTCAAAATCAGTGTCACTTACATTGAACCTAGCAAAGGTTAATGCTTAGATTAAGTGGAAAGTGTTGTGTGCTTTCAATTACTCTTGAAATGGAATTTAATGATACAATGGAGTAAGTTTAAATTGAGATTGAATGTCCATCTTAAAAATAAATATTTAGAAGGTTTTAAACATATGTTATTAGCCAACATCTAGTAATGTCCCTGAAAATATGTGCCAATCTTAAGAAAAAATACAATTTATATATATTCAATTGTAAATATAGCTGAATGGGGAAAGTTGAAGGTATATAACTGATGAAGTTGATATTTTATGACAAATTGGTAATACCTGATACACAGTTATCTTTATAGAAGTAAATTCAGACTCTGATGTAAGGCCTTTCTTATCTTTTTTTTTTTTTAAATTTTCTTAAAACAGCTTCTATCATCAATATGTATCTTAATCCAATCTAGTTTAACAATTGTATCTAGTTATGGCTGGAATCATAAGTAATTAAATACATTGATAGTAAATAAATAAATAAATTTATCTGTTATACACAGTGTCAGATTTTATTATACAAGTTAATATTTTCATAATAAAATTGATTTTACCAAATGATTTTCAGGGTGTACTTAGATTTATAGGAGTAATATATCATGTGAGTTTCAACTTATTAAAAATTTGATAACATAAAATCTATTGATTTTGTTAAATTTTGTACTCTTTAAACTTTAGCATTACTTCTAGCAATTTTTATTACTTCACAAAGATCTTTTATGTCAATATTGTTTTCCATTTTCATGTACATCTCTTTTAACAGATTAAAAATTAAGCACTTTTTAATAAGTCACAATTTACATTTTCCACCAGTAATCTCTTTTGTATCCTGTTATCGTTAATTCTTATGACAATCTCAACTTATGCTACAAAAATTTGTAGCAAAATCTGATTTGAATTCCTGCACAATAAGGGATGGTTTTTGGTTGTAGTTCATTTTCAAAAGGCTCACCAATTTGTCATATGTCTTGTTGCTAGTTTTACTTGAGTTTAAAAGGCTTGGCATTAATTTGTACACTTTACTGCCACAAGCACTGAGAATACTGTTCTGTTTCTGTAAAATTACTATATTATTTGGTGTAATTGGTATTCTACAAGGGACAGCATCTTGAAATACTGCTTTCAAAAAAAATACTGCTTGAAACATTACAACAGCCAGTTTAGATGTTTTCAAGTAAAATTATTTTAAGACATGAATACAGCATATTCTCATATATCTTGAGACTTTTGAACCTGATTTTAAGGGGCTTGCATCATACACAATATATAAAATTAGCATACATATCACTGGCTCTGGCTACACCATTGACCAAACTATATATCCATTTACTGTACTCAAATTAGCTTCAAAATTATGTCTTTAAATGTCACATGATATGCAAGTATATATGGTATATTAATATTCAGCAAGTTGTTTAAATCAATTTTTTTCATGCTATCTGAATTCATATATTTTACATTTAATTGGTTCAAGCATCCTGTATTTTGAAGTATTGAAAAGAAAGCTAAATATATCACCAGTCTATAGACAAATTTGCAGCACTAACTGAAGATAGATACAAATTTATAGCAATCTGAAATCTTAAGTGATCAATCAAAAGTTTGCTTTGAAATTTAAGGCTGTCAGTTGCTAGTTCTTTCTATTTTATTCATGAGAAACGATTATATGAATAAAATATTGTTGCATCATTGTAATGTTTCTATACAAATTATCAATTGATACACTAGAAATAATTTGAAAGCAATTGATATATTTTTTAATCTGACTTTTTCTTATTATAAACATCATAATTAGTGGGTACTCTATTTGTTCTTGCTTTTTAAATAAACATAAACAGGGATGTCTATTAAAACATGTACCCACTAAATTTAATGTTTATAGTAATAAGAAATAGTAGAAATGTTACAAAATAAAACTAAAATCTTCAAAATTAATTTTCCATTGCCCCCAAAATCAAGTAAACAAATTTAAGATAAAATCATTTTTGTCTGTTTTTCATACAGTTTGCATTGTTTCTTATTTCTTTGTTATAATCATTACTTATATTTTATTTATTAGCCTGCTATGAGGGTCTGTGCTCATCATCTGTGATCCTCACCTATCCACAGACTGGCAGTCCATTATTAAAAAGGAATTTGTCTTTCTGCGTAAGAAGAGGAAAGTCTAAGATTGATGATATTAAAGCTAGGCCAAGTAAGTCCTGCTATATTTATGTTTGTGTCTTTCAGTAATTACTCTGTGTGTGTGTGTGTGTGTGTATATATATATATATATATATATATATATATAGTGTGCATTTCATAATAGCTTGTTTTCATTTTAATAGAGGAGTATATGTTCTCATGTCTAAAAGTTCAAGACAGATTTATCCACAATATAAATCACTTTATGAAAATAGTTTTATCAAAGCATTTAACATTTGGTTTCAATTATCAAATGGTGTAAAAATTCAGTAAAAGATTTTAATTGATTGACAGAATGCCTTGAGACACATGATTGTAATTAAATATAGTTCAGTGGTGATTTTCTCATCTGTGAAATATGCATCATAGTCTGAGCCATAATTAAATGTAACCAAAAATTAAGATACAAACTTATTAATGATTCATTTAGAATAACAATCAGCTCATTAACTTAAACATAATGGCTTAATAATGATGTAACCAGTTAAATCATTTTTGGAGGTTTTAAAATTCAAGCCTATTTCTAATTGTTTAAGTTACATGCAGGAACAAACTAGCTTAAGTCACAAATAGACTGTATATTACAAAAGAAAGAGAAGATTGTAACAGTGGCCTTAACATTAGCAAAAATAAATGGAAGAGACAAAACAAATGGGGATAACACACGGTTGAAATAAGGTAAGAGTTTTATTCTCCATGATTTACATTTGCTTGGTCCTGTGAAACTGAGAGTTTGTTTTTGGAATAACATGAGGTAGTGGCTGAGATAGACATGTGGAGAAAATCGACATTCATTTGTAGTACAGTGAAATAGACTCATCAGAGAGAATCAACACACATATATAGTTGAGCAAGATGTGGTAGAAATATTCTATTATTACATTGTAGTTAGTCTCTGGTTGATGGAAGTGACTTGCCGTTGCTGCTGATGTTCTGGGTAGTCTGCTGCGTTCAGTTAAGCTTGCCTGCCATGATGGTCTGTTGCTAACGTCAATTGGGTCAGAACTGCCTTTATGAGAGAAATTAACATTAGCTTTATAGTG
Organism: Acanthosepion lycidas; assembly: GCA_963932145.1. Taxonomy (NCBI): domain Eukaryota; kingdom Metazoa; phylum Mollusca; class Cephalopoda; order Sepiida; family Sepiidae; genus Acanthosepion; species Acanthosepion lycidas. The sequence goes on along the minus strand of OZ010583.1, from coordinate 74,398,928 downwards.
AGTCAGTGTCTCAGAAATAGCTGCTACAAAAACTGTGTGGACTTTTTTTGATTAGTCAGAAAAGATGTTTTATGATCCTGGTATTTTTGGATGGTTTTCTGAAAGTGGTTTTGTGGAAGCAGACGAGATTAAGATCTGTTTTTGTTATGTGGATGTCAAAGTGAAAAATTTTGAGTTAAAAAATTGGAGTTCCAACAGGGTACAACATGATTTTACTAGTTACATTTCCTAACAATCATGTATCTTTTAACATATGTAATATATATATATATATATATATAATACAGGTAATAGATTTGTTGGTATATAATCCAGGTGGATCTTAATAATATCAAATATTAAAACTGTACTTAAAGTAAAATAAATTATAATGGAACACAATAAATAGGAAAAAAAACAAGACAACTGAATCTGTTGTTTCTACCAGTATTAAATCATGTTAAAAAATTAAAAAAGAATTAATGCCGTTTTATTATTGCAGGTGTACCTGTTCCTGTCAAACGAAGCTACAGCAATGGATGTGATGTAATAGATTCACCACCCAAGCCATGTTTAGATCCAGATGACATCATTGAAAAATATAAAGAATCCATTATGCAGTACAGCAAAGTAAGCTAATCCTTGAGAAAAGGAATTATCTCAGTAAATTATGATTAAGTTATACTTGGGTTATAATATAATTATATATTCTGTAATGAAATGATTACATATTTATTGTACAAGGAATAATGCATGATTATTTTCCAATAATATTAGTACTGAGGTCATATTGGATTTTTCTTTTCCTCAAGCAATTTTGTTGCTGGGTTGATGTAATTTTTTTTCCAAGCAATTCAGTTTTCTAGCCTGTTTTTTCTGAATTTATCTAAGTAATGTTTTAACAAACCAAATTAACTTTCTAACAATTACTAATCATGCAGTTTCTTTTACAATGAATCGAGTTTCCAACAAAATAAATTTACTGTCAATAATTAAGACTGACTTAGGATTTATATACATACGACCTGACACATTTTACAAAAAAACTTTTTATTACTTATGGAGGGTTTCATATTCTTTCTAAAACCCAAAGAACAATTCTCTTTGAATCTTCTAGAGTATTATGTCAGTGAAAACGTGCCTCCTCTCTCTCATAACATTTTCCCTAAATACGTAATTTTTGTGTTTAATGATAATCAAAAATTTTTGAGATGCTCAATTTTTGTCCTAACTGTAGGTGATTTTTAAGAAGTAAGAAAGTGTGTGTGAGTGGGTTTAAAAAGTATATTCTATTTTCTCTATATAATCCAAATAGATGCCAACATTCCAGATAATTATTTCTTATTCTTTATTATAACTGAAAAGATAATAGTAAAATTCTTTTATTTCAATGTCTTGACTTTTAAATGTGGATCATTTCTGTTTGTATATTATCTGTTAGACACACAAGATAATGAAATAAAAAATATTTCTATAATTATACATCATATAGATATTAAATTTTTCATTTTCACAATTGACTTATTGTTTAATTTAGATGTGTTTATCTTGAAATTTACTAAATTTAATTTGTTTTAGTGCAAAGCAGCAGCTGTGATAGAAATGGAAGCCAGTATAAAAGCTTGCAGAGTGTTAGTGCTGCAACGGGTAAGTCTAAAAGAAATATTTTTTTAATGTATATATAATTTTTTTCCTCCTTCTAAAATTAAGACATAACTCATTGATATGAGGACAGTACCTAATCCCAAAATATTTTAGTAGCATTCCTTTAATGGATTAACTATATTTCAGATATGACAATTGTATCTAGACTTTCCTCATTTCTTAGGAAAGAAGAGTAAATATTTTTGGAGGAAAAAATTGGAAACAATTTGGTAAAATGGAATTGGCAAGTCCTTACTGAAGTTGTTTATAACTTTCACTCTGAAAAAGTATGAATCAATTTTCTTGTTCCCAGTCCTATTGCCAGTCATTTCAGTATAGTTTTATTATTGGCATTTTAATTTAGAAGACATGAGAAAGTAAATGAATATTTGTACTATTCATCATTTCCTAAACAGAATAGCAATAAATTGCTATTATAGTTAACATTATAAAACCAAACGTATGCGTGAATTGTATTTGGTTGGAAAGAAAATCCTGTTGCATTTGAAAATGGGAAAGAAATAAATACTTTTTGGTTTTAATTGACATATTTAATTGAGATATTTCCCCTAATTACCAATAACCTAATCACATCTATTTGGCAATTTGTTGATCTCACAGACATAAAATTCTTCAGGTTTCAATGCAAAAGAATTCAGTTTTAATCTCTTCATTTTCCTTCTAAAAATTGTTGCAAATGATCTGAAAAAAATGATAGATGGACCCAGGTCAGAAGAGTAAGGAGGATAAGGGAAAAAAAAACTCTCATATTTGTTCCACAACCTTTTTCCAGAGTGATTCAGAAATATGTGGTCTTGTATTATCATGTAAGAGCAACATATCTTTACACTTGACATTCCTCATGCAGATTGCTCATGATTTTCCTCAACTACAGTTTGCAAAAGTTCAGTATTGATTGACAGAAATTGGTTGTCCAGCTTGGGATGAATCTTCAAGAGAAAAAAAATTTCCCCATCAAAATTGACCAAGCCATTATTGGCATGTCTGGATACTTAAAGCTTTATAGACATATTAAATATTTCTTGCCACTTTCAATGCTGAAGTGGCCTTTTTTTAATTAAAACAGCATATAATACATTAGTCTGATCTGAACTCCTTTTAACAAGGGTATAATTGATACAAAGTTTATCCACTCTGGTATTAAGTAATGTGCAAAGGAAAAAACACTTGAACATAAAAATTAATGGTTGTTTTACTGCAATTATTGAAAAAATATTCTCCAATCGATCATGTCAAAAATGCAACAGGACTTTCTTTTCAACCTAATAGATATTTGCAATCAATACCAATGATCCCCATTTGAAATATTAGATTCTAACCAATGGATTTGTTTTCTTTCTTTTACTTCCTCCCTCCTCACAAAGAAATACCTTCAAGCTTCTGACTTCCTTCAAAATGTGGTCTATATTAGTTTACAGAGCAGTGATGAAGATAAGGTAAGTTTGGTGCAATTGCCCAAAATTAATCATTTCTACATTTTGCATGTCACATTGTTCACTGAATGCTCAAGTTTTTTTTAAAGATCTCTTATTCCTTTTAAAAATCGTATCATTTAATGATAGTGACACAGCATTCAATTATGATTTTTTTTTTTTTTTTAAGATATTAGTATCTTTGTTATTTTCTAATTATTTCATTTTAAACAAATGTTGAGTTAATTTTTGGATGATTGAAAAGTAAATTTAAGTTAAGATTAGAAAAAATTCAAAGTTATTAAAAAAATGAATTTTAACTAAATATTAATGTGAACAATATGTATCTTTTCTCAAAATATCTAAAGGGTTTCATTAAGTTTGTTTTCCCTTTTTAAACCAATATTTTATATTTATTTACTATTGTATAGTTTGTATATTTAAATATATATATATATATATATATATATATATATATATGTGTGTGAATTTTAACAATAATGAAAAATATCTCTCTCCCTCCCAAAGAAATGAAGTGAACCACACTTGATAAAAATATACTGAGAGGACATATAAAGCATAACACTCTTTAGTATTTAAAATAAAAGCAAACAACTGTTGCTATTAGAAACAGTAGCACCAAAAAATAAAAAAAATAATGGAAATTCTTGTAGACTGCATTTCTTATAAAATATATCAAATACATAAAAGTTGTATCATAATTAATTCATTATTGTCTTTTGAATGCTATTTAAAGATTTTTATACAAATTTTGATTATTGAAACATATTTATTAACTCTGGGAATTCCATGGAAGTTTGCAATTAAGATTATCTCCTGCCTTTTCTCTTCTGTCACTTTTTCCCATATTTTCTTATTCTTTCCTTTATAATTTTTTTACTCAGCTCAATCCTTCACAGCTAGGACTTGCTATGCCATGTTCATAGTATTAGGTTGGTGCAAAAATAATGACATAATAATGTTGTTTTTTGACGTTACAAAATACGTCAAAAAACGACATTATTACATCATTATTTTTGCACCAACCTAATAGTAAATCACCTCCCATTTCCTTTGTGTGCCTTTGGAGTAGGTTTCACTCAGTTAGCTTCTTACCCAGAACTGTTACTTTGTGGAACAGACTCTTGAGAGGATGCTTCCCTGACCACTACAATCTTAACCTCTTTGTTCTGGGTCAACTAATATCTATCCTAATTATCATCATAATATGCACTTCTTACCACCTTCTTCCTCCTCTCTTACAACGATCTCACTCAGCAACCCTCTCTGTTGAGTGTCTGTCCCTTGGATCTTGTATTGGGTGAACTAAAGTAAAATGAAAAAAAAAAAATATCCCAAAAATATCAAAACCATTTAAGTCTACAAAATATAAGAAAATTCTTTTTGGGGGAATATATTTGCAACATACTTAGTTCCTTTCATACATTAAATTGATCATTACCCTCTTTTGACACCATATGCTGGGCACCAAATATCTGTTTTCAACATAATTTTCCTTATACTTATCAGAAAATATCTCTATCCCTATGGTTTTAGGGTCCTGAATCCATTTTGTGCACTGAACCATCTCACAAAAAATGTAATTGGTCAAATGCAAAATTTAAACTCTTTTCAGGGATTTTGGTTCTTCATTGCAGATCAGGGTTTCTAGACTTAAACCCCTATTTTTTTTTTCATTAGATATGTGACAGTTTTGTTTTAATCTTCCTCTTAAGTACAAAAAACATTAATAGAATTCCCTGATTAAGGCTGAAAATCATTCAGGGAGCTTAAAAACAACAAATGCTCACTTGGCTCTATTGTCCAAGCACATTGTACATGCATGATTTTAATCTATCACATTATTTATGCTTTTTCAATCTTTTGCTTATTGTTTCTTGATACTCAACCAAGTAAGACCACCTGTATTTCTCTCCTATCCACCCATTACCCCTCACTATACATGTATATTTTTTCTTTCCTCTCCATTATACATGTATATTTTTTCTTTCCTCTCCATCCATTACCCCTCACTATACATGTATGTTTTTTTTTCTACTAAGGATGACCAAATTTCATGATATAATGGTAAATATTTACCTACACAAATTTTTAAATCTTCCAAAGGTGTAATGGAAATCACAGAACTCTCACTGTATACACTGGAGGAAATTAAAAACAATAATTCTATTAAAAACAGAACATTATAGATATAAAAAGAATATCTGTTAAATTATGATGGAATTATAGACACCAATACAATATATAATTACTTTTGATGCACCAAAACCACCAGATGAAATAAAAATTGGATATACACTTTCAAAAATAGAAACATATATTCTTAACCCATTGTGATGTTTCAATTGCCAAAGATATAGACATAAGAATCAATTGACAAGGAAGGCAGTATGTGGAAAATGTGGGGATAATGATCGCTAATCAGACAGAGATCATGTGTCCAAATGATACAAAATGTCCTAATTGTATACAAAACCATAGGTCAATTTCTAGAGACTGTGAAACCAGGAAAAAAGAAAGACATTTTAAAAAATTAAACATACCTTTTTCAAAAGCAAGGAAAAGCTTTGAAACAAACTTCAATACACCATCATATGCAAAAATTACCCAAGCATCAAGCTATACCCATGAAAAACAAGAACTAACATTTTTAATTCGAGAATTAAAAACCATATTGAAAATATTAAAACCAATTGTAAACTCAGAAACAACCCCAACCACTGAAACAAAACTAACCACAATGTAAATCCAATACAAAATTCACTAACAACAACAACTCGACTATAAAACACTTAAAACTTCTCAAATGGAAAATTACCCAAACAGAAAAGTAACAGAACAAAAATCAATCAAACCTCAATACAAAAGAAAGTTGAAATCCAAAAACAGAATTAAAAGAAAATAAACAGGACAACAATGCACATGAAGATAATCAGAAAGAAAATAAAATGAAATGTTCATAAATGATCAAGAACATACAAATGTTCAACAAAGAACAAGTTCAAAAACAAGGAAAACAAACAGTATAAAATGTATGAAATATATGGAAACTGATAACCAAAAATATAGTCATTCTTAAGATCCACTCACAAAAATAAATAATGGACAAACAGAACACAAGCATAATACAGTGGAACTGTAGAAGTGTTAAACCAAACTATGAGGAAATCAAATACCTCCTTACAGATTACAATCCAAATATAGTCTGTTTACAGGAGACCTTTCTCAAAGAAACTGATAACATCTCCTTTAAAAGATATGAAACTTAGCACAAAATAAATATATCAACAATAGAGAATAGGCCAAGAGGAGATACTTCAATATTGGTTTAAAAAAAAAATCAATACCTCATGAAAAGCTACAATTAAATACAAATCTATAGACCATGGCAGTAAAAGCTTCAATTCATCGAACAATAACTATATGTTCAATTTATATTCCTCCAAAACATAGACTCTATAAGACTGAAATAGAAAGAAGGATTATCGGACAACTTCCTGCTTCATTTTTACTAATGGAAGATGTTAATGCACACAGCAAAATTTTGTGTCTTCTAGGAACCTCAATCAAACTGGTAAAAATATAGAATCTCTACTAGAATTGTCTGATCTATGTCTCCTTAATAACCAAATGCACACAAACCTACACCCAGGTACTGGATCAACATCAGCCATCAACCTAGCCATTTGCTCCCCATCAATTTTTATAGACTTTCAATAGAATGTTCATGATGACCAATATGATAGTGACCATTCACCTATTTTCCTAAATATAAGAAAGCCTATGGCAGAAGAAAGAAATCCAAAATGGCAACTACACAAAGCTAACTGGCTAAAATTCAATGAACTCTGCTCATCCCAAATCAACATGGAAATTCTCAATGAACCAGAACCAATCTTCTCTTTTACAAACATACTAACACAAATAGCAAGACAAACAATACCCAGATCTTCCTTTAAACCACATAGCAAATTAAAACCCTGGTTCACAGCAGAATGCAGAGAAGCAGTTAAAATGGGGGGGAAAATGCTAAAGATATTCTTACACAACCCAACCACAATCAACTTAGAAAACTACAAGCAAGCATGAGCAAAAGCACGCTATATAATAAAAAAAAATATCCAAAAGAGAAACTTGGAAAAACTACATCTCCAAATTAAACAACAAAACCCCAATAAATAAAACATGGAAAATAAGGAAAATCAATGGAAAGACATCACAGACAACAACAGTCCATTTAACCAAAAAAAATGGAGATAAATGCTCTGGGAAAAAAAAGAAATAGCTAACCTAATAGAAACAGAATTTCAAAGAAATTCCTCAACAAATCATTACACTCCCAAATTTCAAAAATTATAAAAATATTATGGAACAAGAAAAACTTGTGTTCACTTCAAACAATAAAGAAGAATACAATATTCTCTTTACTATGACAGAACTAAAAGACTTCATAAGCAAAAGTAAAAACTCTGCATCTGGCCCAGATAAAATCCATTAGCAATTTTTAAAACATCTGCCAGAAGAATCTTTTAATACTTCTCCAGATCTTTAATGATATATGGTGTTCAGACAAATTTCCAAAATTATGGCTTGAATCTATCATCACTCCCATTCTTAAACTCAACATAGACCATTCCAACCTAACAAATTACCGACTCATTGCACTTACAAATTGCATTTGCATGATGATAGAGAGAATGGTAACTTCTCAACTAATGTGGTACTTGGAGAGAAACAATCTCTTACCTAATTACCAAAATGAATTCTAGAAAAACCAAGAAACCTTTGATCAACTTGTACAGCTAAAATCCTTTATTTGAGGTCATCATGTGGTATTATTCTTCAATATTGAAAAAGCCTATGACACCACATGGAAGTATGGTATCCTAAAAGACATGCCCAAGATGGGAATAAAAGGAAGAAGCGCTATATTCATTCAAAACAGCCTATCAAACCAAACATTCAATGTAAGAAATGGAAACACATCAGACACACACAAGCAGGAGTACCTCAATGTAGCATTTCATCAGTTACACTATTTATTCTCAAAATAAATAGTATTATTAAAACCATTAATACAGGAATTGAAAAATGCCTCTATGTAGATGATTTCTCAATACCATACTCATCACCAAACATGCTTTCCCTTGAAAGATGTATGCAAATATGTTTAACCAAGATAGAAAAATGAACAAATGAAATTCTCCAAAACAAAAACTGTTTGCATTTCTGCAAAAAACAAGCCTCTCACCATGATTTAAAAATTGAATGGCGACATAATTCCTATAGTCCAAGAAAAAAAATCATCTAGTAATCATACTAGATAGCAAACTCAACTTCAAGGCATACATTGATTACCTTAAGCAAAAATGCCAAAAGGCTTTGAAACTTCTAAAGGTAATATCAAAACTGAACTAGGGTGCCAACCAAAAAGTAATGCTCAGAATATATAGGTTACATATCTGATCAAAATTGGACTATGGATGCATTATTTACAGTGCTGCATGTAAATCCTATCTTGAAAAGCTACAAACTATACAAAATCAAGTACTGAGATTAAGTCTCGGAGCCTTTTGGACTTCACCCATGCAAAGTCTCTATATAGAAGTCAATAAACCACCTATATCTCTGACATGGGGAAAAGATTATCCCTCTAATATGGACTAAAACTACAATTTAACCCAAGTAACCCAGCATACCAAAAAACACATGAACCTCAATATATCCAGTTCAACTTCAAATCAAAGAAGCATTAGAACAAATAAAGATCTTGATAACATAACACCAGTCACAATAAATAAGGTACCTCTATGGACAATCTTCAAAACTCACATAGATTTTACACTGACACATAAAAAAAGAGTCAACAAAAGCATACACGAAGAATTAAGAGACAAATATTTGACTGTAAAACATTCTACACAGATGGATCAAACATTCTAGAGAGAATAAGTGCAGCAGCCACAAACAGGCAAATTCACAAACAAACCAGGCTGCCAAATAATGCATCCATCTATACAGCTGAACTTCAAGCCATAAAAATGGCATTTAAAATGATAGAAAATTCATAATATTCTCAGGCTCTCTATCTAGTTTAACAGCAATTAAAGAAAACAAATCATCCCTATATTCAAGAAATCTTAGACATCTGGCAAAAGAAGCAACAAAAACGAATATAACCAACATCAAACTCCCATGTACAGATTATAAAAACAAAATTACACAACACAAGAGAAAATGTCAAGCAATTCCCAAACAATAAACTATATAAATGTTAGCTCACAATAAGAAAGAGTATAGAGCCATTAGTTGATCGCAGACAAAACATAGTGATGAACAGAATAAGAACTGCAGACACACACACACATTGCCTCGGTGTACCCACTGCAATCAATTTCTCACAAACATATCTTGATAGAATGTAAGAAGCACAAAAAAAATACAAAGCAACTATTACCAAGCACAAAATCTTAACATGCTCTTCTAAAATGTACTACTGCCCAAATAATAGGATATCTAAAGAAAATAAAAGACTTTTAATTTCTATAGAAAATAAAGCTTGGATTTTGAATGATACAAATTGTTTTGAAATACTCACAAACTATATAACTTCTGATATTTTGAAAACAATTTTAAAACCTCACAACTACTTGAAATGTTTTTGAAATATTCCTGAATAAAAATCCAGTTTCAGCATTAAGTGACCCACAGGGGTTGATATACTGGTTAAAAAAAAAAAAAAAAAAAAATCAATCTTTCCTATCTACTTATTACCCCCTCACTATACATGTATATTTTTTTCTTTCACCTAGTTTTCTTATTTTTCTTTAGCTTCTTTTTTTTTTCTTCTTCATCCTTTGCATTTTCTTTTTCCTTCTCACATTTTCCAGCTTTTGCTTTATTTAATATTACTATGTAGATTTCTAGCTTGAAAGTGCCAGGAATATTGTACTGTGATCCTATCTAAAAGCATACTATACAAACAAGCAGAATAAAAGCAAAAACCTTTGGTGTTTTCATGCCCTTTTCTGTGGCTATAATAAGATTAATTAGAAAAGAGAAAGCAAGATGATCGCTTTTGTATGTATTTGAATGAAACATAATTTTTTTTTTTTTTTCACTTATTCATGTGTTTTAATTTTCAATATTTCTGATTTACTGGAAGTTTGAATTTCATTCATTAAATGATGACTTCTTACAGTTTTACTGTAATTCAAAATTGTATCATCCATCTCCTTTTTAGTTCTCACCAATATTAATAGGTTAACCGTTTCTTTTTTTTTTTGTCTACATTGCCTTTTTATTTTTTATTTTATATTTTTTGATAATTATTATGTAAATTATATAATCATATTCAACACTTATCTCCTTCCAGATCCAACGCTACAGTACTCTAGCCAGTTTATACTCCCAGATTGGTTTCCATCGCAAAGCAGCCTTTTTCCGTCGTGTTTCTGCCCTGCAGTGTGTAAATCCACAAGTTGCCCAACCCAGTTGGTACCAATGCTATACTCTTCTATTACAGGCTCTTGATGGGTATGGTGTCACACTTGATCCTCGGGAGTTCTCCACAGGTAAGGCTTAATTTATGCTTTAAATAAACTGATTTTTATTTAAGGTGTTCATTACGAATTCTCTACAGGAAAGAGGGAAATACTTAATGTGCAAAACACAAATAACATAACACTTCTAACTAATTAGTGATTATACAGGGTGTCCCAATAACTTGGACCAATTTTAACCTTAACTCAATTTAAAATCAGTCCAAGTTATTAGAACATTCTTTATATAAATGTGATTAACTATGTAAATTTTACTTTTATTATTAAATATGTTGAATTCTAAGACTAATGTCACAATATGACAAAAATACAGTCTTTAATCCACCTTTATGTTCAGACATTTATATATTTAAAATATTTAATGATGCAGTTTTTAGTATACACATCAATTACTAGATAGAAAAAAAAAAAAAAATTAAATTAAAAAAAAAAATATCTCTCTGTATTTTTTTTTCTTTCTTTTTTAATCATTTCACCCCAAGCAAGGCAGGAACGCTACTAGTATGTGGGGGGTTTACAGAGAATGAAGGTGAAAGAAAAGACTGGGGACCAAGGAAAGGATAAAAGCTGAATGGGATTCAAAATAGAATTGGCAATTGCCATTGCATTTAAATTCTCTGTCTATATCGCTCTTATGTCTCTCTCTCTCTATATATATATATATATATATATATATATATATATACACACACACACACACACATAGTCAACGTTAAAATTATTCATACACCCATGAATTTTGAATATTTTTATCCATTTCTCAGAAACTAATTACCATATTATGCCAAGTTTTTTACATGTTAATAAGCACAAAAAAAGAATATAAAACTCAATTTTCAGAACAATAGCTTAAATACAACAAATTTGACAGGTGAATTATGCAAAATAGGAAATGACAAAATTATTCATACAGTATGAAAAATAGCAAAATTGAACAATTGTCACAATATTAATAGTCAATAGCATGGCCTCTCATCTTTATAACTTGCTGCAATCATTTTCTGAAGTTGAAGATTTGAATGTCTTTTCTGTGATTTTCTTCCATTCTTCAACGGTTACACATTCTAATTACTGAAGGTTTTTTAGTGACTAATGATTTATTCGAACTTTCAATTCTTGCCATAGATTTTCAATAGGATTCAAGTCAGGACTCATTGAAGGCAAATGGCTAAACTGTAATCTTCTTTTTCTGAAGTCACGCAGACATATGTTTGGGATCATTATCATGCTAGTAAATCGCCAACTTAAATGAATATTTTGCGCTGATAGTTGTAGATTTTCATGCAGAATTTTGATATGGTCTACAGATCTCTTTATTCCTCTTATTGTAATTAATTGTCCAGTCCCCCTTGAGTTAAAACAACCCCAAAACATCATCGAGCCACCTGCATGGTTTAATGTTGCCAATGTGTTCTTGGGGGGGAAAAAAGCTTCACCTTTCTTGCAACAAATCTTCTCAACATCATGTCCAAAAAGTTCAATTTTTTTTTCATCACTCCATAGTACTTGTTCCCAAAAGCAATTTTCTTTGTCCAAGAACATTTTGGCAAAATTAAATCTAGCAACAATGTAACTTGGTTCGTGAAGAGGGGTTTGTCGTGCTCGGTTTCCATACAACCCATTTTTATTTAAACAAGGTTGTATTGTGCAAGTACTTATGCTGATACTCATTGTATCCAAAATTTGCCAATGTCTTTCAAAACAACTCTTGGGGTTTTTATTAACCTCCTGACACAGTTCTCAGTGACAGTTTGGGTTTTCTTCTATGTCCAGGCAAATTTTCTCTTATACCAATCTGTTTAAATTTCTTTATAATGGACTATACTGTAGATCTAGGGATAGATAACCAGTTTGAAATAGTACTGTAACTATTTCCCAACTTGTGGAACTTAATAATTCTCTGTCTCAAGTGAACACTAAGTTCCATTGTCTTCCTCTTGTGTTAACGTAAGAATAACAATGGTGACATTCTATGCACCATGTGATGTCCTTTACTGAAATTATCACAAATATTCTACTGAATAAATAGTCTAGAAGGCTTAACTGATAATTATGTAAATTACTTATAGTTTACACAAATCAATCAATTTAAAGCAATATTTTCTACTGTACAAATTATTTTGTCTTTTCCTATTTTGCATAATTTACCCATCAAATTTGTTGTATTTAAATTGTTCTGAAAATCTAATTTTAAATTCCTTTCTTTGTGCTTATTAACATATAAAAAACCTGGCATGATACGGGCATCAGATTCTGAAAAATGGATAAAAATATTCAAAATTGATGGGTGTACAAATAATTTTGTCACTGACTCATATATATATATATATATATATATATATATATATATATATAATTCATAAAATATGCATTCTATCCTTCATGATAAGATTATACTCAAAAGATAAAAAAATTATGATCCTGTACTAAATATTTAAAATCAAAGATTCTTATTCTTTTTTTATTTCAGATAAACCTTGTGGTTGGCCTGTTTTACAAATGAGAGTTTTACAAGAACTTATTTTTTCTGCCAGAAAAATGGGAAATCCTCAGTTGTCAGTAAGGTAAATTTTCTTATGCACTAATCTACAGTTTTTTTTTTTCTCATTATTTGTCAATAATAAAAATAATAGAATTTTTTCTACATTTAAATGATATAAGAATGCACAAATGACCCAATAAAAAATTATTTTCTATTCAATTAATGTAATTGCCCATTTATTAATTTAAAAGCAGAATAATTTTTTTGACATTATTACCTCATCATCAAAAATAATTTTGGGTGTTAATTCTTAAAGTCATTTATTAATAAAGTCATTTTAACAGTGTAGTTTGTAAATACTAATGCAATAATTAGCATAAAAATTGAGACTTATCTTTTTGTTCATGTAGAGCCACTCAATGTATTATAAAATTGAATATCTAGAACAGAAAATGCAGTTTTGCAACACAAAGAATTCAGTTTTATATTGTAATAAGGTACTAGTTATTATTCTCTTAACTTTTTTCCTTAAGTTTGCTAATTTTCTCTCTCTAAGAGAAGTCATCAATGACCTTATACATTACTGTTTATATTAATCAAGTTTAGTAGAATTGTTGAATACATCACAATTATGAATGATTTCTGTGAAATAGTTGTAATTACTTATATTTAAAATGAGATAAATTAAGTCATTGGAAATAGGTATGAACATAACTGTTGACTTCATTAAACTTTAGTTTTTGTTAAGGAAGAGAGGTAAAGAAGCTAATTTTTTTTTAAAATCTAATTATCTGCATCAATTTTGGTAGTTGGGCACATTTAAAATTGTTCCCATTTTTATTTTTGAGGACAGTAAAATTAACACGTCTTCAGTAATGATTATTTAAAGAAAAGTCTCTGATTTAATTGTGAATAAAGATAGTGGTCAGTAAATTACATTTTCTCAAAGATTTGTTTTTGTTTAAACTACTCACCCCAATTTTAACTTGAACATTGTTTTAATCATAGTGTTGTTTTTTTTGTTTTTTACACAAAATCATTAGGAAGTCTTTTTCTTAACATCACATGGTGTATATATCAAGAAAATAGGAAACTAATCCTAATAATGATGGTTTTATGCCATAAAAAGTCTTTGAGATACTATTAGACCATGACAAATGTTTTGCCCAATTAGCAAATTAAAAACAAAATTTTACATACAGAAAAAAAAAAATTTATTAATCAAATACATAATCTCCATTGTTTTTAACAACTGTCTTCCATTGTTCTGCAAGCTTGTTGATGCCATTTTCAGAGAAAACTTTTTTTTTTTCTTGTTGGTAGAAGGTTGTGAGGTAGTTTTCAACTGACTGTGCAGTCAAATCTTTTGTCATTTAAATTGTTCTGAAGGAGCCTAGTGAGGAAAATACAGTGGGTGCTGGAGGGTTTCCCACTTCAACTCTTTAAACTTTTATAAGGTCTATTATTAGGTCCATTTTTCAACATGCATTCTTGAGTTTGAAATTGACACCTTTTCAATTTGTCAAAATCACCTGTTTTTCTTGAATAGCCACATTGGGATTGGTAAATTGGTCAAATGCTATCCTAAACGATCCATCTTTCATTGCTTGTGAAAATTCTGTCCAAGTACAACTTCTTTTCATTGCATAACAGCAAATAAGTGGCTGCAGAAATACAATTGAGCTTGTTCTGTTTCATCAAAGAATGTAGCACCTACATGCCAAGCTTGGAAGCTAATCCAAGTCTCTTCAAATAGTATCAATTTTAATATCAATTTTAAAACTCTTTGGTTGAAATCTCTGGTTTATTCTCCATTATAGCAAGCAGAGCATCTTCATTAATGTCAGAAAGTTGCCAGTAATGTGGTTGATCAACCTGACGAAATCTGCCAAACTAGTTTTTGACTGTCCAAAAAGCTGGAACACTATTCATATAAATCTTCTGAATATTTTTTTTTTTTTTTTTTGCTGCAGTTTCAATGCTTACTCCTTTCAGAAATTCATAGAGAGCATAATTCATGTTGAAAATACAACTTTTCATCCCCCGTCTTTAAGGTATTCATTTGTGGACAAAATGTCAACATTCAACAAAGTTTGACTCACAACTAGAACACACCAGAAATCAGCACCAAAACTAACATCAGTGTCAAGTTGTGGTCATTCATATTCATGAAAATCAGGCTCAAACTTTTGCAATCATATGATAGTTTTACAGTTGTTCAATAAAATGAACAAAATAATTTCTAAAGATATTACAAATTTCTACCAGAAAATATTTTCTTACCTTTAGTTATTCAGGATAGCATCTTTTTCATGTAAAACTATGATATAAACAAATGCCAACATATTTGCCAAACCAAAATAGTTTATACAAACTAAAACTTCCCAAAACCTGACCAAACATAGATTTTTTTTTTTCAAAGATTTCTTGGGCAGGCCAAAACCAAGAACTCTTCAGCAACCTCTTGTATACAATATACTGCATGGTATTTTTTTTTTTTAATATTCTGTAATCTTTCAAATGTAACTTTTAAGCAGGAATATGTTTTTATATAACACAGAACATTGGAGATGGTGTTTTGGCCCTAATTTTTTTACTCGGTTAAAATATTAAGAAACCTATTTATGTGACACATACTTGGAACACATTTCCTTTTCTTTTTTTCTTTTTTTTATTTCATTTCTTTAGCAAAGAATATCTTCACTTCCTGTTATTTTTGTTTCATTTTTTTTCATCTTTAAAAGACAGCTCACTCATTCACTGGTTAACTGACAAAAAAAAGCAACTGTTTTGATCATTTTAAATTTTGATAAAAATGAAAATTCACTTTTTGAAAATATTTTTTTAATATTACTATAACTTTTGTTAGTTTATAATTAAACTGATTTAACTCTTTACCATAGTTTTAATGGATTGTAAATGGTCTTTTTTGTTTCTTTCTTCAGACATATGACATTCCTGTTACACACAATGCTGGAGCATTTAAGTGCCCAGGAGAGGAGAGATGTTGCCAGTGTCCTCAGTTCATACACTGCCCGCTGTGAGGGAACACCACAGCCTTTAGCCACAGACAGTGGCATTATATTCCCCCCTGTCCCATTGACAAAGTTGCCTTTAGTCAAGTAATTAACATTTCAATGAAAAATCTTCTCAATGATAATTGCAACACCAATACAAATTTTCAAGTATTTTTGAGTTGTAATAGACAACTAAGAAGATTTTATATAAATTAATAGCTAGGTTATTCATTTTTCAGAACTGCCACTCCAAAATGGTAAACAATAGAAATATAAAACTTGTGCACTTATAACTTTTCATACACTTTTATTATGAAGTATAATCAATTGAATCCTAATCTTAAATAGAATTTTGTCTTGATTTTAGAGCATAAGTTGTTGATTTGTCTAGTAATAGACAAAAATACATTTTACAGACTGAATTACCTGCATGTAGATGTTTTTCTTATTTTATGATTATTCCAGTAAATAAACTTAGCACGTGATGTAGGCACAACAAACTAGTATGGTACTTATGAATATGACTTATAAAAAAAATTTAAGTATAATAGTTAAAATATTTTTTTTCAGTCTTGCAATATCTATACATTGAAATAATTTCTCTTTCAATCAGTAATCATAAAACAATTCATATTTTCAGTTTACTGCAGTCATGCAAATGTATTCTTTTACTTTTTTATTATATTTGATTGAATTAAAATGACTTCTTTATGCTTTTTTATTGAGTAATTTTTAACATCATCTTTGACAACATAGTTTATTCTATTTTATAGAATCTATAATGATCTGTGCAATTGCGTTATGCTGTATGGCATCCCAGTTCCTTTGTTTGGAAAAATGTTCAAATATAAATAAATTGAAAAATAGATTATACAAGAATGAAATTACATATTAAACTTGTATTCATTATTTTTATCTCCAGATAAAGAGTTGATTGTTTGGATTTTTTTTTTTTTCTTCTCCCCAGGTCATTTAAGCTGATGAGTGTGGCAGGCCATTGCCGTCCAGTGAAACTTCCGGGAAGTGGAGATTCAGTCAATTCTGAATTTGATCAACAAGGTCTCTTCATCTATACTCCTTTCTCCTTTGGTGGAACTGATGACCAGGAGCACAAATCCAACAAAGTTGGTAAGTTATCTTAAGTCATTTGTCTTCACTCATTTTCTTCCTGAAAACATAGATAAGAATACATAAGATAACAAAATAATGTTTTTGCTTGCTAGTTGTCAGCACTAAAACAAAAGCTTGCTTGTCTGTTGCATCACAAGTGTGTGTTTATACAGTTGTTTTTCTGTTTTTGTGATTCTGGCACATCTAACAGCATTTTACATATAATTCTGTATGTGCCTTTATTCAATCCACACAACGTTCTGAGATTTATACTCTTTACATGAATTAGAGTATGACTCTTCTTCCTGGTTGGTCCTGAGTCAATTCCTATACGGGTCATTACTGCTACTGGTCATTGAATATTGGCCGCCCCAGTCTGCACTCTGCTCTGTCCATGTTGTGCTTTTTGATCATGGCAAAGACTGAGTTGTTGTCAGTCATCATAGTACTGGTTCAAACCATTTCAACGCTATATCACAAAGGAAAAATAAAACATGTTCTTTGCAGACAAAAGAAGACAGGAAATTCTTTGGGTCAGTTTTTAATATGGTTTCTATAGTTCTTTGTACAGAAAAATTAACCTTTCCCACTTTGAATTCTATCATGACATTTTGCTCATTTTAGCTAAGGCTTAAGTCAGGAAGTTCTCTTTGGTATCAAGTTACGTGGGCTTCAGCTGCATTGTCATCTCTTGTTGTCTGCTCCTCCAAATGCAACTAATTTTGTTGCTTTCAATGTTCTGCTTATATTGATTTTTTACTTAAGACTGGCATGGCAGCTGATGGTGTTTGGGGGCCCAGGTTTTTCCCAGTTTTTCAATAAAAGTTTTTTGTTGTCTGGTTTTGGAAAATTAATTCTCTCCAAATTTGTGAGAGATCCCTTTTCCTATATGCAGTGGTTGCTGGTACTGATCCACCCATCTAAAACAAACTTTCTCTTATTCATGCCTCGCACCATTGCTTCCCAATCAGCACAGGCAATTCCTCCGTCTCTCTTGATATCTCACCTAAGTTTTTTACCTTGGTTGTCATTTTGACAAATCTGATTTTTAAACTTTGTGGGCAAAAGGCTGTGGCTTAATTTCTGGTAATTAATCATAATTATTACTTTAATTTTCATCATCACATTTTTCCCAGTTTGACGTCTTGTCTCTATAATCAGAAATTTACTAGCTGTTAAAGGAAACAGCTTCCTCCATATCTCATTAACTCAGGCTTACTATGACTCTCATAAGTTCCTTTCTTTATCTTAATTTCTTCAACCAAAGTAGAAAATTCTATTTCCTGTCTCTGCTTGTTGTCTTATTTCAAGTTACATTTTAACTTAACCTTTTTTCGTTCTGTTCCAAGTTTATATTTTTAACTTGCCCTTTTCTTTGCCAGTGGCACAAAAGTAATTATTTGGATTTTTGTCACAAGAATTGAACTTAAATTCATAAAAATATCATCAGTGCCACTACAATTTTAAGTTTGTAAAATGTTTGAGTAAATATTACTCAAAGTTTAATTTATATCAGTAATTCCATTTTTTTATTGCCATGCTCTCCTTCAGGACATGCACATAATCGTAGCTATACACACTCTGTGTGAATTGCCACAACTGTTCTTGGGAAAGTATGGATTCATGTTACCTTCTCCAGTTTTGAATTCAGTGTTGCCAACTTAGACTAAAGAACACCGTCTGCACTCCACTTTTGCCCTCAGCTAGGGTAGCAAATGATTTCATGCCTTTCTCAAGGGCCTCAGTGCAAAGTGAATGCAACACCCATGACCAGAATTTGAACATTGCTTACTGGTTCCATTTTCCATACCACTAACCACATGTCCATACCACTACACTCTGTCCAAATATTATAAAAACACTGAAGATAATGACTGATTTCTTGTTGAATTAAGTGTTTCAGGCTCAGATGGTTATTGTATATGTAAGCAATTTGCAGATATGTTTATAAAGTGTTTTATTCCCTGATTGATAGTCATATAAACTCAATTTTGTAAACTCACTTGTCTGTGTTTGACAATGATAAAAACTTATGATTCTGATGCTTTTTTTGTAATTCTAATGCTGAAGAGCTACCTAAAAAGTTCTCTTAAAATTTTGGCCAGTTCTTTCTTGCATCAGAAGAAATAGCATTCTTAGTTACAGCAAAACTCAAAGATCATACTCAAAGATCTCCCTGGATTTTGCAAAGTATTTAGGAAAATCTTGGTCTCTCGCTGTGTTCTACAACTTTTTGGGAATCTTGATGCTTATAGCAAAGTAGAGAAATGAGGTGGCAGATTAGTTAACAAGTTGTAAGAGATGCTACAGAAAATCCATCAAAAAGTCTTTTGAAAATTACACCAACAATAAACAGGTGTAGCAAATGTTCCATTCACTACATCTTGGCAAGTAACTTTCATGTAACACTGGTGCAAACTAAGCCAAAAATGTGTTTGCATAAAAGCCACAATCAGCACAAATCATCCTCAAAAAGCACTGATCTGCAGAATATGATATGGGTAAACAAAAAGTGCCTCAATCTTATTGAACTTACTACCACTGACAGTTGATGTCAATATATTGTTTCAGAAAACATTAAAAGTTTAATTATAGGACATCATTTTTCCAGTGAAAAGTTTTTGACTTGATACTCTCTCTCTATCTATATATATATATATATATATATATATATATATATAATAAAAAAGAAACACCAAAAGAGTTGATCATAAATTTGATGGTGGAGTTATTGTCAACAGAACTTTGACAGCACTCAAGTACCAGAAAATGCTAGAACACAGCTTGATCTTTCAGAAAGATATTATGATTTGCTATTATGTAAAGATCTGTTTCATATTTCAGTAATCACTTTTCATCTGTAATGATGTGGCCTGCCTTTATTCCAGGTTTCAATTTCATAGAAAATATTTGGAATATGGTGGCAAGAAATGTGTACACCGGTAAAACCCAATATTCCACTTTTGATGAGCTGGAACAATCTGTTATGAATTCATGGGAGAAAAATCCATGAATCTACAATCTAGATTGATAGATTTTCCTGATTTAGAGAATGTAGATGCTACATTCTCTAAATTGGAAAACTTTGTTATAGATTTTTCTATTGAGATTTTGAAGGCAAAAATGATTAATGTTTTGCTAATAAAATTAATTTATTTTTGTACTATTTTCATGATTATGCCACATAAGTTGTTTTTATTGTTAGAAATAAAAAAAAAATTAAAAAAAACTTCAAACTTCTAAAATGAAGAGTAAAAATTAAAATTTAAAACCATGGAGAAAATATTTTTCAATGATTTAGACATTGTGTAAAATTCTGCACTCACCTTTGAAAAAATTTCACTAAAAACTTAAATGCATGGTATTTTTTTAAATTTCTAGACATGTAATTGCTTCTTTCTTTAGTGACTTTTTAAGTTCTTATATCAACAGCATTAATTCAATGAAAATGTTCATACTATAGGAAGTATTTTTAACCATTTTGAATTTTATCCAAGCTAACCTTCATTCTGTTATAGATACATGATGATTTTTGTATTTTAAATGATCTTTATATAAGTAGGCTGAAGTAATGTTGGATTTTTTTTCTTGCAGATTTTTGTTGGGTTGCTGGAGATGTTTGTGAAGTACACTTAGAGGTTCATAATCCAATGCCAGATGTGCTAAATGTTTCACAAATGGTATAAAATTTATATTCACATTTATTTTAATTTTACATCTCTAACAAACTATAATCACTGAATATGATTTTACGATAAAAATAATTTTTATATATTTTATAATTTTATTAGATTTAATTAAATCAAAAATATATCTATTGTACTGTAAAAAAAACAAAGACAAAATGAAAACTTGATAATTGTTAATTTCAAACATAATAAAATTGTCTGCTTGCAAGAATACAAGGATAACATTGACAGAAATCAAGCAAGCAAAAGAATGAAGTTGTTGTACTATTATAAACATGGTTTATTATGAGATTTGAAACAAAATGTTGAACAATGGAAGAAAAATGTAAGTTTAAAAAGGAAATCTCAGGAATTTACTCTATTGTTAGTAAAGTCAAAAGTTTTATAACTAAAAAAAAATCATTGACAAGAGTAATTGAAACAAGTTGCTCTTGACTAGATTTTTTTTTACATATTCTAATGAAATCAATTTGGCAAGTACTTCTATTAAATCTTATTAATTTCAAGTAAGCATTTCGTAAACTGCATTATAACTCTCAACAAATTATAAATTTCTGTTGACGTCAAAGAAATCTCCTGAATTAATTCAGTATATTTCCTAAGAGTTTAATAAAAGGACCAAGTTTGATTGAATCATTACTTTTAATTTATAATTAATACAAAAGAATGTGTCAAAAGAAGTACAAGTGAAATAAGTTACCTAAATAGAATAGAAATGTCTATTTTTATTTCTTTTATTGTAAAAATCAATCTATGATTTGATAACTTTATGAATTTTCTGATGAAAGATAATTATCTCAATATTGAAGCAGGTGAGCTATCAATATGTATAATTTGGCTATAACAAAGCACCACTCAAAAATCACCAAAACTCATTTCATAAATATTTACTATATATAATCTATTTCTATATATTCAACACAAATACCTTAGATACATTAGATATTAATAAAGTTAGTGTTGTTGGTGTGGCCATTCACTGCAACTGGATCCTGAAAGGTGGATGTGAAGAAGCAGTCTGGACCTGTACAACTAAGTTATTTAAAATTCACGCCTATACATGCTGTTCCGTGAAAAGAATTATCATCATCCCTTGGGAGGAATAGTGAGTAATCAATTTTCAGAAATTAAAATAAATAATCTTTATGCTTTTCATGAATAGTTTGATAGTAGGTATCACAGATGAAAATTTCAAACAGGTACTAGGTGTTATCTGATTGCATCTTCTTAATCTACATGATTAAATAAATTTAGCAGTTTTTATTTCATCAAAATATCTCAAACCGTTTAATTTTGGCAGATTTATTTTTATTTTTACACGTGCTCGATTTAGCCATTTTTTTTTGTCCATTATGAATTAGGACAAAATACCATATTTAGACTCCTATATTTTAAAAAGCAATTAAGGACAACAGTTAATTATACTAGCTTGTTAGGTACATAATAAAGAAATTAATAATAAAATTACAGATAGTATCACCGCATATTTCTTAAATAAATTCAGTCTGAATATGGAAATTTTATAAATCAAGCCCTCTGCAACGACATGCAAACAACTCATAACCTGAGGTTTGACATTTCATAAAACTGGAAATAAGACCCACATTTATCCCAAATTTCAAATATCACATTATGACTATACCAGTAACATTCCTAATTTTGGTGGGAGTGATAGAATGGATTATTCCAGTTCAAAATTGAAAAAAATTGCTTTTTAACTCTTTGTCACAAGGTATTTGAAAGGCCGATTTTAGACTTGCTTGAATTGAGTCATAAAATAAATACTTCTTACACTAGAAACACCAAATTTCATATCTAGCCATTTCTGGGGTATGCTCTTTCCATTTATCATGGTGTACAATTTCTGGACTGTAGAGAGAGAGAAGCTTAGCACACGCCAAACAATACCCACTAATGAACATAAGAGAACAATAGAAAAGTGGTAATCAACCACTAAATTTGTAACTGAAATCATTAATATAAAAATATTTTATCTGTCACAATTTGATCAAAAGATTGAAGTTCTGATACATGTTAGTTCCAATCACTACGTAAGCTGTATGAAATCACCAAATTGTCTCAATTTTTAAACTGTAATGTTTCATTCATATTATGCACATAAAAATAAACAACACAGATATAAAATTAATCAAATAAAGTTTATTTGGAAATTTTTAGTAATGGTGGGCTGGGTGTTGGGATACCTCTTCACTGAGTAGTCAAAAGTAAGTCTTGGCATACTCTTCATACAATCCCTCCAAATAATCTAATTCAGGCACTACCTAAGTTCTAGTCTGACTAGTATAACTTTGCTGGCGTATCCAATTTATATAGTTCAAGTATGATCCCATTTGTTACTTCCACACATAAAAGTTTACGACCCAGCATTGAATCCGACAAAACACTGAGAGTCAATCCAACACTCCACATCTTTCACCTATGAATCCCAAATTTGTTACCTCATGGTACAATGCAGAATGATCCGCTTTTGGACAACTCTGAACTTCTGCTACAACTTTCTCAATAAGGTGTACCCATCTGTTCTTAGGAAAGATTGGGAACAATTTATGTAGCCAAGTAATAGCAGAATCCCAGGTTTCCTGATACTTCTCTTTCAATGAATATATTTGAAGCAGCACCTTCTTGGAACATTCCACTTTAGGCAAAGACATCTTCCTTCCACATCCTTTTGTCATAAAACAACATTGTAACTGATTCTGTACATCGTCATCTTCAAAAAAGAAAAAAAATGAATTTATAATCCTATCCCATTTTGTCAAAGTACTACTTAGTAGTCATCTACAAATTATTGTCTACGTTTTCTTACTGAATTTGAGTTTATTTGCAGTTCATAAAAAATTGCACTAAATACAATTAGGGATAAATATAAATTTAGAGTCATCCATGCACCTGAGTAACAAATAAGGAAGCACTAAAATATTTTCTCAACAAACCTATTTCCACAATGGTCCTTAAAACTGACACAATATTTTAGAATAAAATAAACAATCATCATAATCTGTATGAAATAAATATTACTAAGAAATAATAATAAATTAGGAAAATGAATATTAAATCATAAATTTCTATCTAGATAGCAATAAATCATAGCTAAAAAAATCCATTCATTAGATAATTTAAAAAGTAAGAAAATTGTTTGAAGGGGTAACTTTAAACAAAACAAAATGTTACTTGGTAAGTGAAATGCTGATAATTATTGTGAGAATACTGCAAAAACATGAAAGACATTCTAGAATTTTTTGCATTTTTTTTGTAGAATGTTTATCTCATTCTTTGAATATGAACATTTTTCGATCAATAAGTCCTGTTTTTTTTTTTCATGATTTGAATCTGAGCGTAAAGTAAACAAATCAATTTTTGTTTCATGTTTTTTTTTATGACAAAAACGGTTTTTAAATTTCATTTACATATTATAGAAAATTAATATTTAAAACAAATTCTTACCAATTTCCTTGAAAATTTCCTCCATAGAAAACATGCTGGTCCATTCTTGGGTGTCAGTGTTGACGCTGTGTATTGACTGTTGGGTGGAGTTGAAATGATGGCCGAGCGAGTTGCACATGATTACACATAATCGCACACGCGCAAAATGGAGCTATTGTTTCATATTTGATTTTGATTTAGTTTCATAGATTATTAAATGAGCGTTTTATTGATATATTTTCCGTGTTTTTACTTTTACAAGAAGCATTTGAATTTTACAATCAAACTTTTCATTTGAATTGGTTACAAACTTCTTATTAAAATTAAAAAATAGAAAATATATGAAAATGAAGCTTAGAATGTTAACTTTCGAACTAATGTGTTACCAAAATTATAATATACCCTGCGGAGTGCGCAAGTTACAAAATGTGAGGAAGTCTAAATTGCCGTCAATGAAAAAATTTTGCGAAATCACTAAAATGTCTCTATTTTCAAACTGTAATGTTCCTCACACACTGTAGTCCATATAAAAATAAATAAGATAGAAACAAAGTTTATGAAATAAGCTTTTATTTGGTATGCATTATGTTTTTATGGAGATATTGAATGAAATAACATGGCGAGTTGAATATATGCCTTTTTTAGTGTTTAGTTAAGAATTTCATCGGCTGCAAGCTGAATGCTGGGATACCTATTGATAGATTAATGCTGAAAGACCAAACTCCTGACAAACAATGAATAAGGAGCTTTCGACCAAATTGGTGGTTAGGAATTTAAAGTACTGAGCCAGTTCAAATAACTTGATTATCATTGAAGATGACTTCAAAATAGAAATAATTTCAAGAGTAGCACAAACAGTAGCAGCTATTGCAAAGCTAGGAACCATTTGGAAAAACCAGAACATCTTCCTCAAAGATCAGTTTGTTGTATGCATTTGCCTTCTCAGTCTTTTTGTATGCCTGCAAATTTCTGACATTAACAGCAGAATTACAGCAAAAAATCCAGACGCTAGAAATGAGATGCAACAGAACCATCCTCAGCATCACAAATGACGCAATGCAAAAGAGACAAGAACTCAATAAAGTTGAAATGATATGGATACATTATAAGAGGTAACAATGTTCTCACTTCCATCCTACAAGATTCCACCTTAAACAAAACAAAAAGTAGACAGAAAAAAAAATAGGCTGACAACAACACTGAATGAAGTGGAAGATCATTCACAGAGACTCAGACATTGACGTGCATCTGTGACATATAGAGGGAGTGAGTCAGGTGCTCATCTGCATAATGACCACATCTGGTCAGAGGGCTGATGATGATAGTTCTAATAACTGAAATTTAACCACATTTAAGACCAATTAAAGACATGCATCTGTATTCACAAATATTCTATTTAATCTGAGAAAAAAAAAAAGAAAGTTTCTTTATAGTCTGAAGAAAATGAATGATCTTTACTGCAGTTTAAGATTAGTGTCAGTAGATCAGTTGTTATAGTAACATTTCAATTTAACTGAATGTTTAGGCATAACTATTTTGTGTAACTGTATTTCAACACAAAATAAATGTAGAATTTTATTTATTCAGAATTTAAATTCTACTAATTTAGTTTTCAATAAATTAAGAATGTCAGATTTTTTTTGTTTTAAGCCAAACGAAACAGTTATACAGGTTTTTCACATTCTTTCTTCACTCACGCACACAGTTTACAACAACCAGTTTCTAGTCATGAAAACAGGTAATAAACAACATGCCATTGAACAGGTTTGTGAAAGTAACTAAAAATCTATAAATGTTAAATGTAGCTTTTACTTTTGTTTTTTGTTTTGATATAGGAAAATCCTTTCAATGAACTCGACTGGGTGTTGATATTTGGTGCTTGGATGTTGCCTGATAAATAATAGAGTAGCTGTTAATGAATTCTTGCAGTTAATTAAAATATTTTAGTAAGCAAGAAATCATAAAATTGACAACTCTCAAGAAAAAAATTAGCATATCTAGATTATAAAATTTTCAAAAATTAGTCATTTTACTGTTAATAAATTTTTTTTTTTAAATTTTGCATACCAAATATTTTTTTTAAGTATTTTTGAATAAATGATTATTTAAAAAAAAAAAAAAAAAAAAGAAAAAAAAAGGACAATTATATTCTGAAATTAAAAAAAAGTCAATGAGAAAATTATTGTAAAAAGTGCAATACACTTTACATGTCCAATAAAAATTATGGTTTACAATTTCTATATGTACCAAAATGCAATTCTGGAAAGATTAGCACTGTAATGTTGGTTACTTTATTAAAAAAATTTTTTTTTTTTTTGTTTTTTAGGGTTTACTAACTGATGGTGTTGAAATGGATGTATTTCCAGCCAATGCGACCATTCCAGCCGAATCTGGACCTCACTTAATTAAACTGTCTGGTATTCCCAAAACAACTGGAGACCTCAACATTTATGGTAATATTCTTCCATTCATATTGCAAAATCTCTCTTGTAACATATATATCTTATTTACATGTTCAATTCAATAATAATAATATTGCATAATTATCAGTTTTGCTCTATTTTACAAACAATAGAAAGTACTGTAATTAAAAATTCTAAATTAATGAGAGCCTAATCTTCTTTAAAGCACATATGCCAGCTGTCTCACTAAACGAAAATAAATATTGCTTACACAATATGATCAAGAAATATTAATTACTGAATAATTAAGCTTATTTCCACATTTATGCAGGGATAAATTTGGCTTACAATTTTGGCTGTTGGCATTTTCAGTGAATCTTTTACTACTTGTCAATTTCTGTCAGATCTCATGTGAAATCTGCAATATTCAAATGGTATCTGCTTTTGACATGTTTTCTAACAGATAATTTTCTTAAATAAACTGTCTTTGTAACAGAATTAATCTTCAAATCCCAAACCTTGATTTTTTTTTTTTTTTTTTTTAATTAAGGAATGTTGCCTTGAAATATTGATAGATATTACAACAGGATTGAGCAACTGATATCCAATAAAAGTTCTGTAACTGATTGTTTTCTATTCTTCAGAGGTTGCAAAGGTATTTATTCGTAGGGATGATGTTAAAAAATTTTTATCAAAGCTCTACCAAATCAATTGTCATTTTCTAAACTGATATATGTATTAGTGGAGCTGAAAATATATTATATTTTATTAATATTATATTTTATTAATATTATTTTTATAATATTTGTTATTCATAAAATAGTCATATCCAATTTAATTATAGATTTAAAACTTTGAATTGGAGTCATCCATTGCCTTGAAAAAATTCCTTTATAATTATCTCCCTTTTAATGGTGTCGGATTTGCATAATTGCCTAGAGCAGGGGTTGTAATATCTATCAATATTTCAAGGCAACATTCCTTAATTAAAAAAAAAAAAAAAAAATC